>CP136060.1:219662505-220307505 GCA_032464435.1 Aegilops umbellulata
TGCTCCTGCCGCTTGGCGCGTACGCGAGCCCTCCTTCTTCTTGTTGTTGACGCGAAGTTGTTGCTTTTGGGCAGGAGCGGAGCAGCTCCGGCGGGCGCATCCAGAGGGCGCCCCCGCCGTGCCGACCGCGTCTACTACCCTGCCAAGGGAGAGATCCCCGGCGAGGGAGGAGCCCCCGGCAAGGGAGGACCTTCCGACGGGGGACGCGGCCAATGATCCCCCAGCCGCGGCGAGCGCGGCTTCGGACCCCGTCGCCGGTAACTCTCCCTTGCGCAGGAAAGCTCCCCTTGGTCTTTTCTTCCTTCCCTCAGACCCGCCCGCCTCGGATTCGATAGAGGATGAGGTCGCCGTCGAGGAGGGCGCGCATGGCGATGCCGACGACGTTGCCGGCGCTCGGGAGGCGGACGGCGTTGATATCCCCGCGGGCGACGGGGAGGCCGAGGAGCAGCAGAGGCTTGCCGGCGCGGAGTTATCCGCGCGGGAAGGCGAGCTGGTGCTGAAAACGGCCAGCCTCGCCAACCACGAGGAGGAGGTTGCCGCGCGCGAGTGGGCGCTCAGCGGAGACCTGAAGAAGGCGCAGGACGCTGCTGCAGCCGCTGAGGTCACCAAGAAGGGGCTGGAGGCGAGGGTGGCGCAGCTCGATTCCGACCTCAAGGCGAAGGGCGAGGAGCTCGCCGCGCTCCGGCAGGAGCGCGAGAAGGGTGCGCTCACCCTCGGTGAGCTTCAGGGTCGCTTCGCCGAGAAGATCCGGGAGCTTGACGTCGCCAAGAGCTCCAACTCCACTCTGGAACTGAAATTGGAGGCGCTCGGCAAGGCGCTGGACAGCACTAAGGAGCGGGAGGCGGCTTTACGGAAGGAGGTCGACGGCAACAAGGAGCTGCTGAGGCGCGCCGCCGTTTCCCAGAACACCTTCAGGGATACAGTGGAGCGGTGGACCGAGGGCCTCGTCGACATCGCCGCCACCATCGACAAGGAGCTGACGCTGCTGGGGATCGAGGGCCACCAGTCCCTCACCGACGAGGACGTCGTGCCCAGCGCCAAGCTCACTTCCTTCTTCCAGGGGGTGGTGCAGGCGCTCCAGCACCTCCGAACGTCGCTTCCGAAGGAGCGGGCCGACGAGACGCGGGAGGCCATCTCCGGGGCCCTCGAGAGGGTGCTGGTGAAGATCGTTTTCCGCAATCCCGACATCAGGCTTTCCAACGTCCTCAGGCCCTTGCCGGAGAACGCAGACCTGACGGGGATCCAGGCCCTCATCGCCCCTATCGTCAAGAAGGCGGCCGGGGTCAAGAGGATCGAGGGCGACCGCGTGGACTAGGCCGCCTGCCCCTTTCTTTTATCTCCTTTACCTGCCGCTGTTAAACATGCCATGGAAACGGCTGGTCAGAGCAGCAGTAAGGCATTTTGTAATATAACTTTTTATCTTAGGCGATGAATCGCACTGTTATCTCCTCTACTTGACCGGCGCATTGTTTGTTTCCGCCCTACGCTTTCGGGGACTTGCCGGCGTAGGCCTCCGCCTTGCCACGGGCGCTGAGTGCGGGACGTCAGCGACCCGCTGGCGGGGCTACCACCGGCAAGAAACCTCGCCGCGGCTGGTTGCCGCTCACTCAGGTTGTTGAGCAGGCTCAAGGCAAAGTAAGCGGTGCGACTGCGGTCGCAGCACGCTTAGGGTGCCGGGCGAGCTCGAAACAAAGTGAGGACGCTACTCGGGGTGTAGCACACTCAAGTCGTTGAGCGGACTCGAAACGAAATGAGGGCGCAACCAGTCTCGTGCAGGTCCTTCCGCGCTCAGGCCTCTCAACCAAGGCTTGGTTGTTCGAGGGAGATAACTCTTAAAAATTGATGGGGCAATTGCTCGAGCTCCGGCAACTTATCTTTTCTTATCGCTTGCCGCCCGGTAGGGTAAAACCTCCTTGGGCAGCATCCAGCCCATCCTAGGGGTAAGCAAAGGCGCAGGGCCTCACGACCCTCCGGAGCTAGGCGTAGCTATGCTTGGGGATCCGCGCCCCTCTCTGCGCCAAGGATCACATGCAACTGCGGCAAGACTTGGGCAGAGAGGATGGTTGGCGGAACGGGTTCCGGCAACCGCGCTGGCAAGATTCCTCCCACGGTCGGCGTCAACTCGTTCGGCACCCCGGCGGACGAGGCGCGTCGGGGAACGAGGTCGCCTTTCCCGTGACTTCTGGCGCTAACTTCTGCGGCTACGGGAGCGGCGCAGAGTTCGCTGGAGGCGAATCGTTCGCCCAGCGGCCAGAAGGCGGTCCTCCTCAAGGAGCAGCTGCTTCTTGCCCAGTCTCTGCGCGAGTGGATACTCGAGGAGGGCCGCACACGAGCCCGTGGGAAAGAATGCCAAAGCTTGTCGGGAACCCCCGCTTCAACTGGACAGATCCTCGGATCCGCAGGAGCGGACTGTTCCTCGGCGTTCGGACTGCTGATCTGCTTGCCGGAGCAAGGCTTATCGGGGGCACCTGCTTCGACTGGACGGATCCTGGGATCCGCAGGAGCGGGCTGTCCCCCCGCACCCCCTACCTGGCGCGCCAAAGATGTCGGGGCGGACTGCGTCCCCCGCGAGCACCTATGGGGCCGGAGCCCCTTCCGTTGTCCGGTGAGGGGGGCGGAGGGAGCACAGAGAGCAGATCGAGGCGAGCACACGGGCGGTTTACCCAGGTTCGGGCCGCGATGGACGCGTAAAACCCTACTCCTGCTTGGTTGTATTGAACTGGGGAGCTCGGGAGCTTGGAGAGCTAGCTGCACCGAGCGTATGGCTGTCTGGATCCCCAACCTCCGAACCCCGGAGCCCCCGGAACCTCCTCTACGTTGCACACGGGCCTCCTTTTATAGCGCAAAGGGGTCACCGACAGGTGCCAACGTAAGAGAAAAGGGGTAAAAGTGTAAAAGGGGTGGTAGTTGTAACAGTGCGGGAACGGTGGCGCTACAGTGCGGCACAGTGTTATCATACCTACTTCTGACGGTAGGGGACAAGGGCATTAAATGCCCGTCACGGTCGCCTGGACAGCACCGAGGCGGACCGTTAGGTGCGCCACCGCTCGCCACGGTAGTGGCTGCATGCCACCGCATACCCCAGGCTGCGCGGTGCCCCGCCACGTGCCCTTGGGGGAAACCCCGGAGCGACGCGTGGGCGGGCGAGCTGGAGCGCAGTCCTGAGGTGGCGATTTTGCCGCGGCAAGTGGCTTGCCGCGGGGGTCGTCTTCCTGTGCCTGATAGCTTGCCGGCTATCAGGCCTTGCCGGGGCGCATAGCGCGCCGTGGCGGGCTTCTCTTGTGGTGCCTGGGTTCGGCCTTCCCGACAAGCTCCTCTTGTCGGGGTCTCGATCTTCTGTCTCGTATACTTTGTTCTTGGATGGCATTTCATGGGCTCAGTCGTCCCGGCAAGCTCCTCTTGCCGGGGTCTTGTCTTCTTGGCCCGGCAAGCTCCTCTTGCCGGGGGCCTTGTCTTCTCGGCCCGGCAAGCTCCTCTTGCCGGGGGCCTTGTCTTGAATGCTTGGTCTTCTCTTGGCGCTTCCTGGGCGGGCCTTGCTGCAGGGCGCTACAACTGCCCGTGCACAAGTCTGGGGTACTAAGGTACCCCTACTTTAGTACACCGACACAAACCAATATATACCCCTACTGTTTTTGTGTGTTCACATGATTAAACTACTGTAGTAATCATGTTTTATAGCTTTTGTTTCAATAAAGTGCCAAGTAAAACCTATAGGTTCTTCTTGGATGATAGTTATTTGATCTTGCTGAAAAAGTCAGAAACTTTCTGCTCACGGAAACAATTGTTAAAAATCACCAGAACGTGATAAAATACTGATTCCAATTGCAGTAGATCAATAAACAAATTATCTAGGTCGTCCTATTTTGGCAGATTATTCTGAGTTCCAGAAGTTTACGTTTGATACAGATTACTACAGACTGTTCTGTTTTTGACAGATTCTGTTTTCTATGTGTTGTTTGCTTATTTTGATGAATCTATGAGTAGTATCGGAGGGTATGAACCATAGAGAAGTTTGAATATGAATTTTCTTAAAAAAATAGAACAGTCTATAATGATATGGACATTGACCATGCTTTTGTAAGTCCAATTTTTATTGAAAAATTAGGACAACATAAGAAATTTGTATATCAATTATCTGTAAAAAATTCAGATTTTTTTGACGCTCCAGTGAATTTAAACAATTATGTTACTGCAAGCAAAAGTTTTTTTTTTGCACAGAATCAAGTCAACTATCATCCACACTATCCTAAAGGCTTTACTTGGTACTTTATTGAAACAAACGCTATAAAACATGATTACTACAATACCTGAATCATGTAACCACACAAAAAGAGTAGGGGTAAATGTTGGGTTGTCTCCCGACAAGCGCTTTTATTTAATGCCTTTTTAGCTAGGCATGAAGATTTCAATGATGCTCGCATAAAAGATAAGAATTGAAACATAACAAGAGCATCATGAAACACCTAGAAAGCACATTTAAGCCTAACACACTTCCTATGCATAGGGATTTTGTGAGCAAGCAATTCAAGGGAGCAAGAATCAACTAGCATAGGAAGGCAAAACAAACATAACTTCAAGATTTTCAACACACAGAGAGGAAACTTGATATTGTTGAAATATGTAGAAGCATATATTCCTCTCTCATAATGATTATCAGTAGCATCATGAATGAATTCAACAATATAACTATCACATAAAGCATTCTTTTCATGATCCATAAGCATAGAGATTTTACTACTCTCCACATAAGAAAATTTATTCTCACGAATATTAGTGGGAGCAAACTCAACAAAATAACTATCATATGATTGAAAATTAAAATCATGATGACAAGTTACATGGTTATCATTATTCAATATAACATACATGTCATCATCATAATCATCATAGATAGCAACTTTGTTTTCATAATCAATTGAAACCTCTTCCAAAATAGTGGAATTATCATTAAATAAAGTCATGACCTATCCAAATCCACTTTCATAAATATAATCATCATAGATAGGAGGCATGCTTTCATCATAATAAATTTCTCATCAAAACTTGGGGGACTAAAAGTATCATCTACATCAAATATAGCATCCCCAAGCTTGTAGCTTTGCATATCATTAGAATCATGGATATTCAAAGAATTCATACAAACAACATTTAAGTCATTCTCATCATTCAAATAATTTATGCCAAACATTTTATAGAATTCTTCCTCTAACAATTGAGCACAATTTTCCTTTCCATCATTTTCAAGAAAGACAAGATAAAGATGAACACTATGAAACCACCTCAATTCCATTTTTAGTTTTCTTTTACGAACCAAACTATTTATAAAACAAGAAACTAAAGGATTCAATTGCAAGATCTAAAGATATATCTTCAAGCACTCACCTTCCCAACAGAGTTTCGTAGGATAATAGCAAATTTCTCTCAAGTGGATGACCTAAGGTTTATCAATCAGTGGGAGGCATAGGATGAAGATAGTCTCCCTCAAACAATCCTGCAACCAAACAATAAAAGGCCTCTTGTGTCCCCAACACACCAAATACAATTGTAATTTGTATAGGTGCACTAATTCAGTGAAGAGATGGTGATACAAGCGTAGTAATGATAGTAGATATTGATTTTTGTAATAGGAACAATAAAAATCAGCAAGGTAGCAATTGATAAAACGGAGCACAAACGGTATTGCAATGCTTGAAAATGAGGCCTAGGACCCGTACTTTCACTAGTGCAATCCCTCAACAATTCTAAGATAACTGGATCATATAACCATCCCTCAACGTGCGATGAAGAATCACTCCAAATTTCCTATCTAGCGGAGAACATAAGAAGAAATTGTTTGTAGGGTACGAAACGACCTCAAAGTTATCCTTTCCGATCAATCTATCTAAGAGTTCGTACTAAAATAACACCTAGTTATCCTTTCCGATCAATCTATCCAAGAGTTCATACTTAAATAACACCATATGATACACATCAACCAACTCTAATGTCACCTAGATACTCCAATGTCACCGCGAGTATCCGTGAGTTGATTATGCGATATGCATCAAACAATTTCAGATTCGTAATACTCAACCCAACACAAAGAATCTCAAAGAGTGCCCCAAGATTTCTACCGGAGAAACAAGGACGAAAACGTGCATGAACCCCTATGCATAGATTACCCCAATGTCACCTCGGGAATCCGTGAGTTGAGTGCCAAAACATATATCAAGTGAATCAATATGATACCCCATTGTCACCACGGGTATTCATAGCAAGACATCCACCAAGTGCTCTCAAATCCATGAAAGTATTCAATCCGATAAAACAAAATCTCAAAGGAAAACTCAATTCATCACAACAAGATAGAGAGGGTAAAAAACCATATGATCCAACTATATTAACAAAGCTCGCGATACATCAAGATCGTGCCACATCAAGAACACGAGAGAGAGAGAGAGAGAGAGAGATTAAACACATAGCTATTGGTACAAACCCTCATCCCCAGGATGAACTACTCCCTCCTTATCATGGTGGCCGCCGAGATGATGAAGATTGCCACCAGTGATGATTTCCCCCTATGACAGGGTGCCAGAACGGGTTCTAGATTGGTTTTTCGTGGCCATAGAGGATTGCGGTGGCGAAACTTCTAATCTAGGGTTATTTCTAGGGGTTTATGTATTTATAGGATTTTTTGGCATCGGTTTCACATGAAGATGGGCCACGAGGGGCCCATAAGACACTAGGGCATGCTAGAGGGGGCTGGCGTGCCCTGGTGGGTTGTGGCCACCTCCTGGCTCTTCTGGCCCTCCCGCGAAGCTTCTAGTGCCTGTTTTTTCCCCAAAAAAATTGTCAAGAAGTTTCAGCTCATTTGGAGAATTTTCACGTCTGCACAAAAAACAACACCACGACAGTTCTGCTGAAAAAATCGTCAGTCTGGGTTAGTTCCATGCAAATCATACTAGAACCATATAAAATTGTTGTAAACATGGCATGGATACTTCATAAATTATATATACGTTGGAGACATATTAGGTCACAAGCTTAAGGCAATCATGATCCGCTGAGTGTTACTAGGACGGGAGTGCGGAGAATATATTTGTGGTATTGTTTCATTAATATTCGGAATAGTTGTGAGAGGAACTGGAAGCGTTTCAGGGTCACCTGAAGGGTTTCAGTGAATATTGGATAATACCGGGTATTACCGGTAAAATTTCCCTAAACACACTACTATCAATGCCGCTGCTACACACATACCCTGCTGCTACTATCAATGCCACTGCTGTTATTATTTTGTGTATTCTTTATGCTATGTATTTAATCTATATTTATACAAGTTTTATACAATAGTCTCTATCATATCATACACACAATAGTCTCATCATATCATACACATACAAATCTCATCATATCCAACACATATAGTAGTCTCGTATCATATCATGTCATCATCATCATCATGATCCAACACAAATGATGTCTCATCATCATCTCGAAATAGTGATACAAGTTATCAAATGTCTCGGATACATGCAACTACATGGGCATACCATACACTTGTTTCATCATCCATCTAAACTATGATATACAAGGGAAGAGCTATCACTATGAGCAAGAGCAGAATTATGTACTAGTTCATGAGGCGCCAGTTCTGATTCCTCTCTCATGCTAGCGTGAACCTCAAGTAACTAGCTTCCACTTCGCGTCTGCTATCGAACCCTCTCTAGCTACTGCCCGAGAACCCTCACACTTGGGCCTGGCACTCTGGCCACTCGTTGTACACTCTCGGAACCTTCCCTATGTACACGACATAGCACTTCTTCACCATCAATGACCTATGTACCTGTTAGAGATGCATCTTCATTAATCGAATTCAACAATAATATGAAACATAATATACTTGAGAAACACGAAGAGAAAGAGTTAGCAAATAGATGCAACATATATTAAACATAATCTATGCAGGTTTATCGTACCCAAACTAATTAACTAGTGTTACGCAAGTCTAACAGGGCCGTTTACATCACAAAGTTTCATCGATTACAGAAAGTACAAATTGAACCGACACGTCATCATCGGCATCACCAATCATGGGAAGTTCCATCCATGCAAATCCGGGAGGATGCACCCTACCTTCATGATTGACGTCAGGTCCATACATTGTAGGCCTACGCGAGTACGGACATCAGCTCGTGATATAGGGCCGCGGTAGAACATCCCGTTCTCTTCGACGACGTCTTTCATGATGATCGTTGCATTGTCCTTCTAGATGCGAAAGAAGTCATCTCTGAGTTTGTGATTCGGTTCGGTTCCTAAGGATTCTGCCCATTTGCGGATATGGTCATCATTTCTGGATGTCATGCGAAGTTGTTGGTGATCCCTTCTAAACTCCATCGTGAGATGGAGTACTTAGAATACATCTTTCATACTTGCTATTGGTTGATGGACGCAACAGAAGTTAGTTTTATGGTCAAAACCTAGCTTACCCTTCCTTTGTTTCCTGATCTCAATGTGTCCACTCCTCACGCCTAAGCCGTGGAGAGCACCATCCAGAACAATCATAATGTAGGTGTAGTCATTCTTGTAGAATTTCTGGATGATTCGAAATACACATCATGGGAGACTCACGGGAAAAGAACGATAAGGACTGCACGCCCCTCGCTGCACAAAATAAATACACCTCAAATTAGCCTCCATATGAGGGTAGGAATGATTGAAATGTATGAAAGGGCTATCCGGCAATGACTTACATTGGATGATAAGGCAGAGAACCGTTTCCTTGTCCTTATTCATTACCCTGAAGTCTTCGATGTACTCCCTAGCAGCTTGACATTCAAAGTTGCCTAGACTCAAGAAGGACTCACGCATGTAGTATGGATCCGCCACCGAGATTTGCGAGATTGGGTCTCTCCTTATGATGAAGTTCATATGTAGCGCAAAAAGGCGGACGATCGTAAAATCTAGCCGCCTCGTGAGAAACATCTCAAAGATGTGATCAAACTGCATGAAGAACACCTCCGCGGGGACTCTATAGATGTAGCACTTGGCCTTAGGCACATCAACCGCATAAAGCGGGTATCCTGGAGCCTTAGAGCTTAGAAGGATTTTTTCTACTGACAACACATGGTCCTACAGTCTCCTGAGATCCCCTAATATGCCCTCTGGTGGTTTTAGCAGTAGGATCGGCTCACCCGTGAAATGGAACAACGCCACACCTTTGACCGATACATGGTCCACAAAATTGGTCAGCAGAGCCGATTGGCTACTAGAAGCTTTGGTGGCAGCAGAGCCTTTCCTCGTCGGTCTCTTCCTGTTCTTCTTCTTGCCTAGAGGTTGTGAGCTTAGCATACCCTCCCTAACCACCGCCCCAGTGTTGTCGGGCTGATTAGCACTGCACGACGACCCTCGCCTTGTTCATGCTGGGTTGAGGCGGCATCTGGAGGCGTGTCCTGCAAGGATTTCATGAAGAGAGACTTCTTGCAACCAACCCTAGGACATTCCTGCTTTGGCGCATCAGGCATCTCCTCATCCAGATGCTCAAAGCCTAAGTCATATGGCTGACTCATCATTTATCCATCGTCATAGCCGGTATTGAGCCACCGGAGAGGGTCATCCTCCTCCATGTCATCATCCATTTATTGTTCCACAGGGACGGCTTCATCATCCACTATTGGACCCCTTCCTTGCATCGTTCGCTGCTCTTAGCCATCACGAGAGGCTCTGGTAATTGCGTAGGCGGGGTGGTGTTCATACCTTGCTGATGTGTTGTCGTTGGTGTGCTCCCGACCGCCTCCAAACAAAGAAGACTCTTCGGCCACAACAACATCCAACTCTTGCATTCTCCAAGCTGCATCGGGGTCTCGTCGTCCTCTCCCTCGACTCGTACCGAAGGAGCCAAATCCCCGTGGCCCGCTTAGACACTCACCAAGGAAACCCTAAAGGTGCCAATGGGCATCGACTAGCCATGGAATGAGCGTTCCTTTGGCTTCTGTATCGTTACCTTTCCCAAGTCCACCTTCTGGCCGTTAACCATGTACGGTAGGGTGCACAGGGTTTCATCAACCAACAAAGACATGTTTGTGGTGTCAGACATATGAAAGGCAACGAAAATGGAAGATTATAGATATGTTGGTGTAACGCGTAATTACCGTGAGGTCGTCGAGGTCAGCCAAAGTCGAAGCCCCGCCTAGCACGCCAGAGACGGAGGACGGGCTGCTATAAGCGGCTACGAGAGTAGGTGCGGGTGTGGGAGCAGGTGTAGTTGCGAGAGCAGGTGCTGGTGCGATGTTCACCTTGTTGTTCTTGACGAAGCTAGGAAGGGGATAATGCTTTTCCCTTTTGTCTAGATTTTTGCCTCATCCAGTCGATAACAGCCGGAACCAAGGTCTTAACCGAAGCTAGAAAATCATTTATGCAGGAAGCTAAAGCTGCCTAGACTCCTCGCGGACCAACTCAGCTTTGGTCACTTCTGCAGTCTCAGATGCTTTTTTCTTGACTGCAAGTGCCACCTTCTCGTTGATGTTCACCTGACTGAACTTCCTTCTTTGCCTTTTGTCCTTTGGGTCCTCGTGGTAGTATTACTTCCACGTGACGCCATCTCCGATGGTGTGCACATGTCCATACTGCGGCTACTTGTCCACAGGGAGTCCCTTTAGTATGTTCAAGGCCCGGTTGAGAGGGGTGTCCCACTTGGGCCTCGTCGATGACTGAGATGATGAGTCGCTTTTGGCCGCAAGCTTGTGTTGCTCTTTCTGCAAAAGGAATGTGAACCGTTTACAAATGTTAGTAGAAAGTGTAGTCGAATTGATCAGAAGCTAATATAAGGTGGTAAAATAATAATTACCAGTATCCTCATCAACTGCCTTGTGGGCTCGTCCGTGTAGTAAACCTTTTTTTCCTTGTCCCACTTGTACCGGGCCCTGATGAAGTCATGCTCTCGCGGGTCAGTAAATTCCGCCAAGGGATCTAGGATCCCCTGGGCTTCACGTTCCGCGTACTCCTTATCCCATATGGGCCTCTTGCCAATGTAACCACGGCTTCCGAGGCGGTGGTTGCTACCTCTTGAGCATGCGTTGGTTTTCCCTTGAAGAGGGAAGGGTGATGCAGAAAAGTAGCGTAAGTATTTCCCTCAGTTTTTGAGAACCAATGTATCAATCCAGTAGGAGGTCACACGCAAGTCACCTTGTACCTGCACAAACAAATAAGAACCTTGCAACCAACGCGATAAAGGGGTTGTCAATTCCTTCACGACCACTTACAAAAGTGAGATCTGATAGAGATAATAAGATAAATATTTTTGGTATTTTTATGATATAGATTGGAAAGTAAAGATTGCAAAATAAAGTAGATCGGAAACTTATATGATGGAAAATAGACCCGAGGCCATAGGTTTCACTAGTGGCTTCTCTCAAGATAGCATAATCTACGATGGGTGAACAAATTACTATCGAGCAATTGATAGAAAAGCGCATAGTTATGAGAATATCTAGGCATGATCATGTATATAGGCATCACGTCCGCGACAAGTAGACCGAAACGATTCTACATCTACTACTATTACTCCACACATCGACCGCTATCCAACATGCATATAGAGTATTAAGTTCATAAGAACAGAGTAACGCATTAGGCAGGATGACATGATGTAGAGGGATAACATCAAGCAATATGATATAAACCCCATCTTTTTATCCTTGATGGCAACAATACAATACGTGCCTTGCTGACCCTATTGTCACTGGGAAAGGACACTGCAAGATTGAACCCAAAGCTAAGCACTTCTCCCATTGCAAGAAAGATCAATCTAGTAGGCCAAACCAAACTGATAATTCGAAGAGACTTGCAAAGATATCAAATCATACATATAAGAATTCAGAGAAGAACCAAATATTGTTCATAGATAATCTTGATCATAAACCCACAATTCATCGGATCTAGACAAACACACCGCAAAAAGAATTACATCGAATAGATCTCCAAGAGCATCGAGGAGAACTTTGTATTGAGATCCAAAGAGAGACAAGAAGCCATCTAGCTAATAACTATGGACCCGAAGGTCTGTGGTAAACTACTCACACATCATAGGAGAGGCTATGGTGTTGATGTAGAAGCCCTCCATGATCGATTCCCCCTCCGGCGAAGAACCAGAAAAGGCCCCAAGATGGGATCTCACGGGTACAGAAGGTTGCGGCGGTGGAAATAGGGTTTCGTGGTGCTCTCGGATGTTTTCAGGGTATATGAGTATATATAGGCAAAAGAAGTAGGTCAGTGGAGCCACAAGGGGCCCACGAGGGTGGGGGCGCGCCTACCCCTTGGGCGCGCCTCCCTACCTCGTGGCCGCCTCGTTGCTTCCTTGACATCCACTCCAAGTCTTCTGGATTGTGTTTGTTCCAAAAATAACTCTCCTGAAGGTTTCATTCCGTTTGGATTCCATTTGATATTCCTTTCTACGAAACACTGAAATAGGCAAAAAACAACAATTTGCACTGGGCCTTTGGTTAGTAGGTTAGTCCCAAAAATAATATAAAAGTGCATAATAAAGCCCATTAAACATCCAAAATAGATAATATAATACATGGAACAATCAAAAGTTATAGATACGTTGGAGACGTATCAAGCATCCCCAAGCTTAAGTCCTGCTCGTCCTCGAGTAGGTAAATGATAAAAACAGAATTTTTGATGTGGAATGCTACCTAGCATAATGATACGTCTCCAACGTATCTATAATTTTTGATTGCTCCATGCTATATTATCTACTGTTTTGGACTATATTGGGCTTTATTTTCCACTTTTATATTTTTTTTTGGGACTAACCTATTAACCGGAGGCCCAGCCCAGAATTGCTGTTTTTTTTGCCTATTTCAGTGTTTCGAAGAAACAGAATATCAAACGGAGTCTAAACAGAAAAATCATTTTTGGAATGTGATTTTCTTCCCGATTATGATCCAGGAGACTTGGACCCTACTCCAAGAAGTACCGGAGGCGGTCACGAGGGTGGGGGCGCGCCCCCCCTACAGGGCGCGCCCCCTGCCTCGTGGTCCCCTCGGTGCTCCACCGACGTACTCCTTCCTCCTATATATACCCACGTACCCCCAAACGATTAGAACAGGAGCCAAAAACCTAATTCCACCGCCGCAACTTTCTGTATCCACGAGATCCCATCTTGGGGCCTGTTCCGAAGCTCCGCCGGAGAGGGACATCATCACGGAGGGCTTCTACATCATCATAGCCTCTCCGATGAAGTGTGAGTAGTTTACCTCAGACCTTCGGGTCCATAGTTATTAGCTAGATGGCTTCTTCTCTCTTTTTGGATCTCAATACAATGTTCTCCCCCTCTCTTGTGGAGATCTATTTGATGTAATCTTCTTCTTTTGCGGTGTGTTTGTTGAGACCGATGAATTGTGGGTTTATGATCAAGTCTATCTATGAACAATATTTGAATCTTCTCTGAATTGTTTTATGTATGATTGGTTATCTTTGCAAGTCTCTTCGAATTATCCGTTTGGTTTGGCCAACTAGATTGGTAGTTCTTGCCATGGGAGAACTGCTTAGCTTTGGGTTCGATCTTGCGGTGTCCTTTCCTAGTGATAGAAGGGGCAGCAAGCCACGTATTCTATCGTTGCCATCGAGGATAACAAGATGGGGTTTATTTCATATTGCATGAATTTATCTCTCTACATCATGTCATCTTGCTTAAAGTGTTACTCTATTTTTAACTTAATACTCTAGATGCATGCTGGATAGCGGTCGATGAGTGGAGTAATAGTAGTGGATGCAGAATTGTTTCAATCTACTTGTCACGGACGTGATGCCTATATACGTGATCATGCCTAGATATTCTCATAACTATGCTCAATTCTGTCAATTGCTCAACAGTAATTTGTTCACCCACCGTAGAAAACTTATGCTCTTGAGAGAAGCCACTAGTGAACTATGACCCCCGGGTCTATTCTGACCATATCAATCTCCATCACTTTAATCTTGCTTTTTTTACTCCGTCTTTTACTTTTCACTTTGCATCTTTATATCAAAAATACCAAAAATAGTATCTCTATTAGATCTCATTCTCGTAAGAGACTGTGAAGGGATTGACAACCCCTAATCGCGTTGGTTGCGAGTTGCTCTCGATTTGTGCAGGTATGAGGGACTTGAGCATGGCCTCCTACTGGATTGATACCTTGGTTCTCAAAAACTGAGGGAAATACTTACGCTACTCCGCTGCATCATCCTCTCCTCTTCGGGGAAAACCAACACAAGCTCAAGAGGTAGCACATAATTATCAATGTAATTTTCTTTATTGTGGCATGAATGTTCAGATCTGAAAGGTTCAAGATAAAAGTTTACTATTGACATAAAAATAATAATACTTCAAGCATACTAACAAAGCAATCATGTCTTCTCAAAATAACATGGCCAAAGAAAGTTATCCCTACAAAATCATATAATCTAGCTATGCTCTATCTTCATCACACAAAATATTTAAATCATGCACAATCCCGAGGACAAGCCAAGCAATTGTTTCATACTTTTGATGTTCTGAAACTTTTTCAATCTTCACGCATACATGAGTGTATGCCATGGACATAGCACTATATGTGGAATACAAGGGTGGTTGTGGAGAAGACAAAAAGGAGAAGATAGTCTCACATCAACTAGGCATATCAACGGGCTATGGAGATGCCCATCAATAGATATCAATGTGAGTGAGTAGGGATTGCCATGCAATGGATGCACTAGAGATATTTGTGTATGAAATGTCAACAAAAGAAACTAAGCGGGTGTGCATCCAACTCGCTTGCTCACGAAGACCTAGGCTATTTTGAGGAAGCCCATCATTGGATTATACAAGCCAAGTTCTATAATGTAAAATTCCCACTAGTATATGAAAGTGAGAACATAGGAGACTCTCTATCATGAAGATCATGGTGCTACTTTGAAGCACAAGTGTGGTAAAAGGATAGTAACATTGTCCCTTCTCTCTTTTTCTCTCGTTTTTTTATTTGGGCCTTTTTCTCCTTTGTTATGGCCTCTTTTTTTCTTTTCGTCTGGAGTCTCATCCCGGCTTGTGGGGGAATCACAGTCTCCATCATCCTTTCCTCACTTGGGACAATACTCTAATAATGATGATCATCACACTTTTATTTACTTACAACTCAATTCTTAGAACAAAATATGATTCTATGTGAATGCCTCCGGCGGTGTACCGGGATATGCAATGAATCAAGAGTGACATGTATGAAAGAATTATAAAAGTGGCTTTGCCACAAATACGATGTCAACTACATGATCATGCAAAACAATATGACAATGATGAAACGTGTCATAGTAAACGGAACGGTGGAAAGTTGCATGGCAATATATCTCGGAATGGCTATGGAATTGCCATAATAGGTAGGTATGGTGGCTGTTTTGTGGAAGGTATATGGTGGGTGTATGATACCGGCGAAAGGTGCGCGGTATTCGAGAGGCTAGCAATGGTGGAAGGGTGAGAGTGCGTATAATCCATGGACTCATCATTAGTCATAAAGAACTCACATACTTATTGCAAAAATCTATTAGTTATCAAAATGAAGTACTACGCGCATGCTCCTAGGGGGGTAGGTTGGTATGAAAATACCATCGCTCGTCCCCGACCGCCACTCATAAGAAAGACAATCAACAAATAAAGCATGCTCTGACTTCATCACATAACGGTTCACCATGCGTGCATGCTACGGGAATCACAAACTTTAGAACAAGTATTTCTCAAATTCAGAACTACTCAACTATCATGACTCTAATACCACCATCTTCATATCTCAAAACAATTATCAAGTATCAAACTTCTCATAGTATTCGATGCACTTTATATGATAGTTTTTATTATACCCATCTTGGATGTTCATCATATTAGGACTAATTTTATAGCCAAAGCAAATTACCATGCTGTTTTATAGGACTCTCAAAATATTATAAGTGAAGCATGAGAGATCAATAATTTCTATAAAATAAAACCACCACCGTGCTCTAAAAGATATAAGCGAAGCACTAGAACAAAATTATCTAGCTCAAAAGATATAAGTGAAGCACATAGAGTATTCTAATAGATTCCGATTCATGTGTGTCTCTCCGAAAGGTGTGTACAGCAACGATGATTGTGGTAAACTAAAAAGCAAAGACTCAAATCATACAAGATGCTCCAAGCAAAACACATATCATGTGGTGAATAAAAATATAGCCTCAAGTAAAGTTACCGATAGACGAAGACGAAAGAGGGGATGCCTTCCGGGGCATCCCCAAGCTTAGGCTTTTGGTTGTCCTTGAATTTTACCTTGGGTGCCTTGGGAATCCCCAAGCTTAGTCTGTTGCCACTCCTTATTCCATAATCCATCAAATCGTCACCCAAAAACTTGAAAACTTCGCAACACAAAACTCAACAGAAAATCTCATGAGCTCCGTTAGTATAAGAAAACAAATCACCACTTTAAGGTACTTTAATGAACTAATTATTTATTTATACTGGTGTTAAACCTACTGTATTCAAACTTCTCTTTGGTTCATACCCCCCGATACTAGCCATAGACTCATAAAAATAAGCAAACAACATATGAAAAACAGAATCTGTCAAAAACAGAACAGTCTGTAGTAATCTGTATCAAACGCAAACTTCTGTAACTCAAAAATTCTGCCAAAATAGGAAGACCTAAATAATTTGTTTATTGATCTACTGCAATTGGAATCATTATTTTATGACTTTTTGGTGATTTGTAACAATTGTTTTCGTGAGCAGAAAGTTTCTGTCTTTTTCAGCAAGATCAAATAATTATCACCCAAGAAGATCCTATAGGTTTTACTTGGCACAAACACTAATTAAAATATAAAACCAAATCTAACCATTGTATAGATGAATTATTTATTACTAAAGAGAAACAAAGATCAAGAAACAAAAATAAAATTGGGTTGCCTCCCAACAAGCACTATCGTTTAACGCCCCTAGCTAGGCATTGATAATTTTAATGATGCTCACATCAAAGACAAGAATTAAAGCACAAAGAGAGCATCATAGAACACTTTATAAACACATCTAAGGCTAACATACTTCCTATGCATAGGCATTTTATAAGCAAACAAATTATCATAGCAAGCAAAAATTAGCATATGCAAGGAAGAAGAAAGAAACAATAGCAATCTCAACATAACGAGAGGAAATTTAGTGACATGAAAATTTCTACAACCATATTTTACTCTCTCATAATAATTACATGTAGGATCATAAGAAAATTCAACAATATAGCTATCACAAAACATATTCTTAACACGATCCACATGTATGCAAAGTTGCCACTCTTCCAAAATAGCGGGATTAACATTAACTAAAGTCATGACCTCTCCAAACCCACTTTTATCAAAAATACCATAAGATTGAACATTCTCCAAATATGTGGGATCTAATGTTGACACTCTTCCAAACCCACTTCCAATACTATTGCAAACACTATTATCAATCTCATATTCATCATGGAGTTTAAATAAATTTTCAAGATCATAAGAAGAATCACCCCAATCATGATCATTGCAACAAGTAGTAGACATAGCAAAATTAGCATCCCCAAGCTTAGGGTTTTGCATATTATTATCACAATTGACATCAAGAGAATTTATAGTAACATCATTGCAATCATGCTTTTGATTCAAGGAACTATCAAGTATGGGTGCAATAGCAATAATCTCAAGTTTAACATAAGGAACTATAGTGGATTCATCTCCATAAATATTGGCATCATGGCCATAAGAATAGCAAGCATCTTGTTCATCAAGGGATATTTCGATCAAATCATCGGAATCATAATTATCTATAGATTCGTGCATATCATTATTTTCTTCCAAAGCAACGATCATTCTCTCAATAAATTCCTTAACATAGGCATTATGAGCATAGTTTTCATAGCAATATTTAAGTATGTCAGAATTTTCAGATTTGTAGAGAGTAATATCATACTTTTCAATCAAAGAAGCAACTTCATGAACACCCTTAAAAACGACAAATTCTTCAATTTGTTCGATATCATACTAACTATAAACACCCTTTCCATAAGAAGATAAGATTTCATTATCATTGAACTCACATAGGTAGGGAAGGTGTTTTTTAGGGTTCTTAGAGAAACAAGTAAAGTCATAAATTTCACAAAGATTCCAAGCATAGCATAGCAAACTATTTATTTGATACCATAAGAGCTTCCCCTTTTCAGACAAACGATGAGGCACAAAATGAGCATGCTCATCTAAAGATTTTCCCTCATCTAAACTAGTTGGGGTTTCAACACGAGCACATATGGATCGAAGATGATCCAAGTAGAACACTTTAAGTGGATCCATATCAATAGATTTTTAGCAAGCAAAGATGCAAGCAAATAGAAGGCACATGGAAATACAAACAAAAATTCATACGGGAAGAAAGCGAAGAAAAGGCAAAGGTGAAGTGGGGGAGAGGAAAACGAGAGGCAAATGGAAAAATAATGTAATGCGAGGGATAAGAGTTTGTGATGGGTACTTGGTATGTCTTGACTTGTGCGTAGATCTCCTCGGCAACGGCGCCAGAAATGGCTAGTTGCTGGGAGATCAAATCTTGACTTGACTTGGCGTAAGCCTCCCCGGCAATGGCGCCAGAAATCCTTCTTGCTGCCTCTTGAGCATGCGTTGGTTTTCCCTTGAAGCGGAAAGGATGATGCAGCAAAGTAGCATAAGTATTTCCCTCAGTTTTTGAGAACCAAGGTATCAATCCAGTAGGACGTTACATGCAAGTCGCCTTGTACCTGCACAAACAAATAAGAACCTTGCAACCAACGCGATAAAGGGGTTTTCAATCCCTTCACGGCCACTTGCAAAAGTGAGATCTTATAGAGATAATAAGATAAATATTTTTGGTATTTTTATGATATAGATTGGAAAGTAAAGATTGCAAAATAAAATAGACCGGAAACTTATATGATGGAAAATAGACCCGGGGGCCATAGGTTTCACTAGTGGCTTCTCCCAAGATAGCATAATCTACGGTGGGTGAACAAATTACTGCCGAGCAATTGATAGAAAAGCGCATAGTTATGAGAATATCTAGGCATGATTGTGATGCCCTCGATTCAATCGTACACTAATCATACACACAAATGTGTACGATCAAGATCAAGGACTCACAGGAAGATATCACAACACAACTCTAGACACAAATTAAAATAATACAAGCTTTATATTACAAGCCAGGGGCCTCGAGGGCTCGAATACATAAGCTCAAAAACATAAGAGTCAGCGGAAGCAAGAATATCTGAGTACAGACATGAGTTAGACAAGTTAGCCTTAAGAAGGCTAGCACAAAAGTAACAACGATCGAAAAGGCAAGGCCTCCTGGCTGGGAGCCTCCTAACTACTCCTGGTCGTCGGCGGTCTCCACGTAGTAGTAGGCATCGGCGGTGGCATCTGGCTCCTGGGCTCCGACATTTGGTTGCATCAACCGGAAAGAAGAAGAAAGGGGAAAAGGGGGAGCAAAGCAACCGTGAGTACTCATCCAAAGTACTCGCAAGCGAGGATCTACACTACATATGCATCGATATCATTGAAAAGGGGTAGTATATGTGGACTGAACTGCAGAATGCTAGAAGAGAAGGGGAAAGCCTAGCCTATCAAAGACTAGCATCTTCTGGAAACCACCATCTTGCAGCAACAGGAGGGAGTAGAGTAGCATAAAGTAAAGTAGTAGTGGTTTTATCAACCTTGGCCAGAGATCCTTTCTCGACTACCTACGAGAAAGAAATCCCAGAGCCATACTATCCAGTTATCATCACAATCCAATCCTCATCACCATCCAGTTCTCATCACAAGTATCCAGTTCTAGTTGTATCGATCGGGATACAACTCCAAGTGTCCGTTACCGTAGGACAGGCTATCGATAGATGTTTTCTTCCCTGCAGGGGTGCACCAACTTACCCACCATGCTCGATTAACTCTGGCCAGACACACTTTCCTTGGTCATGCCCTACCTCGGCCAAACAATACGTCGCGCAACCCGACCTAGGCTTAATAGAGAGGCCAGCACGCCGGACTAAACCTATGCCCCCAGGGGTCATGGGCCATCTCCCCGGGAACTCCTGCACGTTGCGTACGCGGCCGGTGAGCAGACCTAGCTACCTCCTTAAACAAGGCAGACGCTTATGCAGTCCAACCCGGCGCGCGCCGCTCAGTCGCTGACATCTATTAAGCTTCGGCTGATGTATACGACGTAGAACGCCCATACTATGCCCACGTGATGGTTAGTGCTATCAGGCCAGAGGCCCCTCAGATCAAATATCCAAATCGTAGTGGATTAGGAACGCGCGGTAACAAGGAGAGACTCACGAAAGAGGTGACCCGTTGCCCCGTCTCGAGGACTTGCGGCAAGGGCTAGGAATGCCCGGCCACGCCTCGTAATTATCTCGCGGGCACCTTCTAGGTCCGCCCGACTCCACATCACTCGCAATTAAGCTCGCGCGGGTACCCCTCAGGGTCGACCCGTCTTTCCAAGTAACAGTGGTAAAGTACAAGTATCCGTGTGTCCAAACATCAAGGGGAAAACCCGAGGAATCACCCCCGATTAATTCCACTAGATGTAATCATCAAGGTGAACGTAAGAGGAATCACCCCCGAGGTTCACACTTGAGGGGTTGCACGACAAAGTCGTATCGAAAGTGCTTAAGGAGGAAATCACCCTCAATGACCACGACCGAATGACTACACTACAGGGTTAACATCAGAAGTGCTGAAGAGGTTCACCCTCGGTACTCGATAGTAACCCAGTAGTGTCGAGCAACTAAGGGGAAGTGTTGTGCGGTGTCAGAGCCTGGTCTTCGATCACGTAGATCGAGTCGTCGATGATGAAGCAGGGGCAACAAGGACAAGTGCGGGCCTCTGATGGATCACTAACCAACCTATACTAGGATAAGCAGATAAGGTACAATAGCAGATACAAAAGCAGGCTATGCATCAGAATAGGAGAAACAATAAAAGTAGCAAAATCTAATGCAAGCACGAGAGAATGGAATGGGCGATATCGGGATGATCAAAAGGGGGGCTTGCCTGGTTGCTCTGGCAAGAAAGGGTCATCGTCGACGTAGTCGATCACAGGGGCAACATCGGTCTCGGGGTCTACCGGAGAGAAGAGGGAGAAGAAACAGTAAATACGGAGTAAACAAGAGTAACACTTAGCATGACAAGACGATATGCAGAACTAGGGTCGACCTAATGTTGCGCTGCACGACATAGGTGACGGGGGAAAACAACCGGGAATGTTTTCCCGGTTCCGGACCTGTGTCAAACAAATGACCGGAGGGGGAATGTTCCATGTTCAGTAGGTTAGAGGGGTGTGGCAGGTATGTGGGTGACATATTCGGATTTTTCACATTTTTCTGAGCGATTTTCATATATAAAACATTTTCATCGGAGTTACGGTTTAATTACTATGAATTTTTAAAGCTTAAACAATATTCTGGAATTATTTAAAAAAATAACAGAAAAGGAAAATGACGTCATTATGGCGTCATTGTTGCATCAGCGGTCAACAGACTAGTTGACTAGTCAACAGGGCCCACGGGGGACCCACTGGCAGTGACTGGGCGATGCCCAGTCAGCCATTGACTAGGTCAACAGGGCCAGCCGGGCCCCCGGGGCCACGGGGCGGTGACCCCGCTAGGTGGACCCGGACGACCACGTCGGCACCGGCGTTGGGGAGCCCCGGTGAGCGTCCCCGCGAGGGAGAGGCGCCGGCCCTCGCCGGAATCTGGCTCCGGGCAGCCGTTCGGGGCGCCGGACCCCGCGTTCGATCGGGCTCGGCGTGGCGCGTCGACCAGGGGCAACTGCGCGAGCGGGGGAGGTCAGTGAGGAGCAGAACATCGGCAATGGCGGCGACGGAGCTCGGTGGTCACACGGCGAGGCATGCAGGCGCGTGGCCATGGGCGTGAGGGCGCGCGAGCAGAGAGGGCGACACGGGCCGGGGCGTGGGGCAGAGTGGCCCAGGGCGCGACAGCAGGGTGGTGAGCGCACGCGGGAGCAGAACTCCGGACGCGGCGACGGAAAACACGGGAAGGCTGCGGGAGGCCTCGAGTGGACGCGTGCGAGGATGTGCGGTGCCAGAGGGCACGCGTGGTGCGGCCGCGTCCTGAGGAGCTCACAGGTGAGGCGGGCTGGCTCTGGCTGAGCTCGGCTATGTCGAGCTCGTGGCCATGGTGGCGACCAAGGCTCGGTCTTGTGGGCGGCGGTGCTACTAGCGGGGAAATGAAGGGGGAGGAGGGGGTTCGAACGCTGGCTCACCGCGTAGGCACAAGGAGGCCCGGTGTCAGCTTAGTAGCAGCAGCAGTCGAGGGAGGTCGACGGAGTTCCGCGGCGGCCGGAGAAGAGGACGATGACGACGCGGCAGCTACGGGGTTCCCCGACTCCAACCGAATGCAACAGGGGAAGGGGAGGAAGATGGCAGAGCTTGCCGTTGCAGTCAGCAATCACGGGGCTGCTGGTAGCCGGGGAAACAACGGAGCCGCGATGGCGATGGCGTTCGGTGAGGGGGGAGAGAAGGGGATCTGGGGGAGAGGGAGAGGCAGGGGGACGTAGAGGCGGGAGTGGCAGTAGGGCAAGTGGGAGGGGAGAGGGGAGCCCGAGGCGTCTCCCTTATCCACTCCTGGCGAGGCCGACGAGGTGGTCGGGTGGCGCCGAGGTGCCCGGTCGGTCGAACAGTGGGAGGTGGGAGACGACAGGGTAGGGGTAGTGGGCCACATGGCTTGTTGGGCTAGTTGGCTCGGGTGGGCCGAAGCCCAAGTGAGGTAGAGGGCTCTCTCTCCTTTGCTTTTCCTTTCTTCTTTTTTTTGTAAAACAGCTTTTCTGTTTAAAAATAGTTTAGGACATTTAGACACTTTGAGAAAAATGTTGGTCCACCACAATATTAACAGAAGGTTAATTGCCACAAGATGAACATTTTAGTTTTTCCTGTTTGAGCAATTTGGATTTCACATAGAATTTGAATTTGAATACAAATGGAATTTGAAAGAACATGAGACAATAATGATCAGGCACATGTTTAGCATAAAGATTAACATAACCCCAGGGGTTACTGTAGCATCATTACACCAGGGTGTTACAACTCTCCTCCTCTAAAAGAAATTCTCATCCCGAGAATTAAGAGGTAGAAGGGAACAGGTCGGGGTATTCAGCCCGGAGGTTATCTTCGCGCTCCCAAGTGGCTTCATCTTTGGTATGATTTGACCATTGCACCTTGAGGAACTTGGTAACCTTCTGGCGGGTTCGACGTTCAGCTTCTTCAAGAATGCGGATAGGATGCTCTTTGTATGTGAGATCATCTTGAACTTCAATCAATTCCGGATCCACTTCACGTTCTGGATCCTTGAAGCATCAACGAAGTTGTGACACATGGAAGACATCATGGACATGAGAGAACTGAGGTGGCAACTCCAGTTGATAAGCCACCAGTCCACTACGAGCCAGAATGCGGAAAGGACCAATGTAGCACGGAGCTAGCTTGCCCTTGACTCCGAACCGATGAGTGCCTCTCAAAGGTGTGACACGCAGATAAGCTTGTTCACCGGGTTGATAAGTTGAACCCCAGTGTTTCCAGTCATAGTTGCTCTTCTGACGGGACTGGGCCGCCTTGAGATTATCCCGGACAATGCGAACCTGCTCTTCAGCTTGTTGAATAATGTCTGGACCAATGAGCGTCCGTTCCCCAGTTTCTGACCAATTCAGAGGGGTTCTGCACTTACGTCCATATAGCACTTCGAAGGGTGTCATCTTCAAGCTGGCTTGATAGCTGTTGTTATAAGAGAACTCCGCATAAGGGAGAGATTCTTCCCACTTCTTGCCGAAAGAAATAACACAAGCCCGAAGCATGTCTTCAAGAATTTGATTGACTCGCTCGACTTGGCCTTGGGATTGGGGATGATAAGCAGTGCTCCAGGTAATATGAGTTCCCAGTACCTCTTGGAAACTATCCCAGAACTTAGAAGTGAAAATACTGCCGCGGTATGAACTGATCTCCTTTGGAATGTCGTGGAGTGACACAATTCTGGAGATATACAAGTTTGCTAATTGACTAGCAGTGATAGTCTCCTTGACTGGCAGAAAGTGAGCAACCTTCGAGAATTGGTCGATGACGACAAAGATAGCATCGTTACCTTTCTGAGACTTGGGAAGGCCAGTGACGAAGTCCATTTGGATCTTATCCCACTTCCATTCAGGAATTGGAAGTGGTTGTAGAAGTCCAGCCGGTTTCTGATGTTCTGCTTTGACGCGACGACAAACGTCACATTCTTCAATATATCGAGCAATGTCTTGCTTCATATTAGACCACCAGTACTTCTGACAGATGTGTAGATACATTTTGGTACTTCCCGGATGAATAGAGAGATGGGTGTCATGTGCTTCTTTCATCACCTTCTCTGTCATAAGCTCGAACCTGGGTACTACAATGCGATCTCTCAAGTATAAGGTTCCATCTTCACCAAGTGAGAAATCTGTAGATTTCTCTAAGGCAAGATCCTTTTTCATCAAATCAACATGAGCATCTTTGGCTTGAGCAGACTTAATTGCTTGCAGTAGAGTTGGTTCCAGGACAAGGTTATTCAGAGAACCCTGTGGAACTAGTTGAAGGTTCAGCTTGCATAGCTCTTCATAAAGGCGGGTTGAGCTTTGTAGACCTGGTGATTATTGCAATAAGACTTACGGCTCAGGGCATCGGCCATTACATTAGCCTTGCCAGGTGTATAAGATATACCGCAGTTGTAGTCAGTAATAGCTTCCATCCACCGCTGCTGTCGGAGGTTCAGATCTGGCTGAGTAAACATGTACTTCAGACTCTGATGATCGGTGAAGATCTCACAACGATTACCGAGAAGATATTGTCGCCATAGCTTTAGTGCAAAGATAACCGTAGCAAGCTCGAGGTCATGAACCAGGTAGTTCTCTTCATGAGGACGCACTTGACGGGAGGCATAAGAAATCACTTTGCGCTCTTGCATTAGGACGCAGCCTAATCCTTGTCGCGAAGCATCGCAATAGATGACAAAGTCCTTGCGAGAATCAGGGGGAGCAAGCACTGGGGCAGACGTCAGCTTGTCCTTGAGTGCCTAGAAACTTTCCTGACACTTTCAAGTTCAATCAAACATACCGCCTTTGAGTAGCAGATTGGTTAGTGGCTTGGCGATCTTGGAGAAGTTCTCGACAAAGCGGCGACAGTAGCTGGCTAGGTCGAGAAAGCTTCTGACTTGCTTGACAGTCTTCGGAGGGGTCCAGTCAAGAATAGCCTGAACTCGCTCTGGGTTGACGGCAATACCATCCTTGGAGATGACGTGACCAAGGTAGGTGACTTCGGGAAGCCAGAATTCGCACTTGGAATACTTGGCATAAAGTTGATGCTCTCGAAGCTTTTCCAGAACAAGACGAAGATGTTCAGCATGTTCTTCTTTATTCTTCGAATATACCAGGATATCATCCAGATAGACTACGACGAACTTGTCGAGGTAATCCATGAATATGTAGTTCATCAGACGGGAGAATGTGGCTGGAGCATTGGTCAAGCCGAAAGACATGACGATGTACTCGTAAGAACCATAACAAGTGACGAAGGCGGTCTTTGGAATATCCTCCTCACGAACACGAATCTGGTGGTAACCCAACCCCAAGTCAAGTTTAGAGAATATCGATGAACCAGCCAGTTGATCATACAAATCATTGATCCGAGGTAGGGGATATTTGTTCTGAATTGTAGCTTGGTTGATAGGACGATAGTCTTGGACCAAACGGTTTGTTCCGTCCTTCTTCTTAACGAAGAGAGAAGGTGCTCCCCAAGCAGAGGAACTTGGACAAATGAAACCCTTGCGAAGAGATTTGTCGATTTCCTCCTTAAGTTCAAGGAGTTCATGAGGTGGCATCTTGTAGGGTCGTTTGGCAATAGGAACGGTGCCTGGTTTCAAGTCGATGACGAACTCGACAGCCCGGGCAGGGGGTATTCCTGGAAGTTCTTCTGGAAATACGTCTTGGAAGTCGCGAACGACTGGAATCTTTTCAATTCCCTCAAGAGGTGCTGCGTTCAATGCATTCAAAGCTTAAAGTCGTGCTTCAGCGTTTTGAACAAGCTGAGCATGGTAGGTTACTATCTCATCGGAAGGATGTAGGAGGTGAACGACCTTGGTGGCGCAAACGATAGAGGCAGTATGCGCTTTGAGCCATTCCATTCCAAGAATGAGGTCAACATTGGAAGACTCCAGAATAATGGGAGAAACAAGGAATTCCAAGCCTTCAATTTTAACAGGAACGTCGCGACCAATCATGGTAGTTTGACATCGGCCCGCATGGTGTACGTACCACTATCGGAGTGTTCATGGGCTCGCATCGAATGTCATGTGCGTAAGCAAAATTTTCTGACATGAATGAATGCGATGCTCCTGAATCGAATAAAACAGAAGCCGGTACTGAATTAACGAGAAGAGTACCCATCATAGTGGCAGGCTGGTCTTGAGCTTCATTCAGATCAACAAGATTAGCCTGACCACGACCATAAGGTCTGGCATTGTTGTTATGGGGCTGATTGTTACGACCAGTTGAAGGCAGAGCCATCTGATTCTGATTCTGAGGGCATTTCCTGGAACGGTGACCTGGGAGGCCACACTTGAAGCATAGACCATCATTGGGGTTGGGAGCAGAAGCTTGGGGTGGTACAACCCGAACAGGCTGCCTCTGCGGTGAAGGAGGCAGACGAGGTGCAACGTAGGACTGTCTTGGAGCAGGTGCAGTTGGACGATAGATACTGTGGGGGATCCATATCCGACGCTTCTGCGCTGACAGGCCCGAAGATGAGCCAGCGTCACGGCTGCGCCTAAGGGATCCCTGGTGTTCCTGAAGACCAGTCTCAACCTGAATATCCTTGTTCACCAAGGTGGCGAAGTCGGCAAAATCATGAACGAGCAGTGCTAGCTTGATATCAGGTTGAAGTCCATCACGGAAATTTTCCTGCTTACGAGCATCAGTAGCAATGTCTTCTTCAGCATAGCGGGACAAGTCCAAGAATTCCCGCTGATAAGCATCTATAGACTTGTTGCCTTGGGTGAGGTTGCGGAACTCTCGCTTCTTCTTGTCCATGATTCCCTGAGGAATGAAGTGGGTACAAAAGGCAGCTTGGAAATCCGGCCAAGTGATGACCGTTCCAGCAGGTAGGGTACGCCTGTGGCTGTCCCACCATTGAGCAGTGGGACCCTTTAGAAAGAAAGATGCAAAGGTGACATAGTTGGCAGGGGCCACACTAGCAGACTCCATTTCATACATGATGTCGTGGAGCCAGTCATCAGCATCAAGGGGTTGAGTTGAGCTGCGGTAGATAGTTGCGTTGAGGCGCATGAAGTCCTGCAGAGTTACTGGGGTTGGATGTTGATTCATGTTCGGACAAGGAAACTGAGCCATCATTCCTTCCATGAACTGGCGATTCAACTCAAACTGTTGCATCATTCCAGCAAAGAATTCAGGCGATGGTGGATCGTTGGCACCACAGCCACGACCAGCGGGTCTAACCATCCTGCTAACATGTAACAGGGGGTAGTTCAGCATTGAGCAATTTGCAAAGATAAGGATCATTCATGAAGAAACAATCATAATGAAAGAGGTACGATGGATACCACTTAGTAGTCAACACGACAGGGTGTGCACTACTCAAAAATGCTATTCTAAGGAATAACTATGGCTTTGTCCAACTTCGGGGTGAATGTGGTCGCGGGATCCTAATGTTAAAGTTAGTAAATTCGTTTAACCCGAATGGAAGAGAGATCAGAGTCCCAGAGTATAGACGAGGAATAAAAGATCCTAGTACCACCCAATGGCGATGTGGGCCCGTAAGACACAAAACCATGTTAGTAAAAGTTTTTCAGTGACTAGACTCAACTTCGGCCAAGGAGTTGGAAAGGGGCTACCTACAGGCAGTCGGCTCTGATACCAACTTGTGACGCCCTCGATTCAATCGTACACTAATCATACACGCAAATGTGTACGATCAAGATCAAGGACTCACGGGAAGATATCACAACACAACTCTAGAAACAAATTAAAATAATACAAGCTTTATATTACAATCCAGGGGCCTCGAGGGCTCGAATACATAAGCTCGAAAACATAAGAGTCAGCAGAAGCAAGAATATCTGAGTACAGACATGAGTTAGACAAGTTATCCTTAAGAAGGCTAGCACAAAAGTAACAACTATCGAAAAGGCAAGGCCTCCTGCCCG
This sequence comes from Aegilops umbellulata, assembly GCA_032464435.1. NCBI lineage: Eukaryota > Viridiplantae > Streptophyta > Magnoliopsida > Poales > Poaceae > Aegilops > Aegilops umbellulata. The sequence goes on from CP136060.1 coordinate 219,690,759, forward strand.
GGAGCCTCCTAACTACTCCTGGCCGTCGGCGGTCTCCACGTAGTAGTAGGCATCGGCGGTGGCATCTGGCTCCTGGGCTCCGACATCTGGTTGCATCAACCGGAAAGAAGAAGAAATGGGGAAAAGGGGGAGCAAAGCAACCGTGAGTACTCATCCAAAGTACTCGCAAGCAAGGATCTACACTACATATGCATCGGTATCAATGAAAAGGGGTAGTATATGTGGACTAAACTGCAGAATGCCAGAAGTGAAGGGGAAAGCCTAGCCTATCGAAGACTAGCATCTTCTGAAAACCACCATCTTGCAGCAACAGGAGGGAGTAGAGTAGCATAAAGTAAAGTAGTAGTGGTGTTATCAACCTTGGCCAGAGATCCTTTCTCGACTCCCTATGAGAAAGAAATCCCAGAGCCATACTATCCGGTTATCATCACAATCCAATCCTCATCACCATCCAGTTCTGATCACAAGTATCCAGTTCTAGTTGTATCGATCGCGATACAACTCCAAGTGTCCGTTACCGTAGGACAGGCTATCGATAGATGTTTTCTTCCCTGCAGGGGTGCACCAACTTACCTACCACGCTCGATTAACTCCGGCCGGACACACTTTCCTGGGTCATGCCCGGCCTTGGCCAAACAATACGCCGCAACCCGACCTAGGCTTAATAGAGAGGCCAGCACGCCGGACTAAACCTATGCCCCCAGGGGTCATGGGCCATCTCCCCGGGAACTCCTGCACGTTGCGTACGCGGCCGGTGAGCAGACCTAGCTACCTCCTTCAACAAGGCAGGCGCTTGCGCAGTCCAACCCGACGCGCGCCGCTCAGTCGCTGACGTCTATTAAGCTTCGGCTGATGTATACGACGCAGGACGCCCATACTATGCCCACGTGATGGTTAGTGCTATCAGGCCAGAGGCCCCTCGGATCAAATATTCAAATCGTAGTGGATTAGGAACGCGCGGTAACAAGCAGAGACTCACGAAATAGGTGACCCCATTGCCCCGTCTCGAGGACTTGCAGCAAGGGCTAGGAATGCCCGGCCACGCCTCATAATTATCTCGCGGGCACCTTCCAGGTCCGCCCGACTCCACATCACTCGCAATTAAGCTCGCGCGGGTACCCCTCAGGGTCGACCCGTCTTTCCAAGTAACAGTGGTAACGTACAAGTATCCGTGTGTCCAAACATGAAGGGGAAAACCCGAGGAATCACCCCCGATGAATTCCACTAGATGTAATCATCAAGGTGAACATAAGAGGAATCACCCCCGAGGTTCACACTTGAGGGGTTGCACGACAGAGTCGTATCGAAAGTGGTTAAGGAGGAAATCACCCTCGATGACCACGACCAAATGACTACACTACAGGGTTGACATCAGAAGTGCTGAAGAGGTTCACCCTCGGTACTCGATAGTAACCCAGTAGTGTCGAGCAACTAAGGGGAAGTGTTGTGCGGTGTCGGGGGCTAGTCTGCGATCACGTAGATCGAGTTGTCGATGATGAAGCAGGGGCAACAAGGACAAGTGGGGGTCTCTGATGGATCACTAACCAACCTATACTAGGATAAGCAGATAAGGTACACAACAGATACAAAAGCAAGCTATGCATCAGAATAGGAGCAAACAATAACAGTAGCAAAATCTAATGCAAGCACGAGAGAATGGAATGGGCGATATCGGGATGATCAAAAGGGGGGCTTGCCTAGTTGCTCTGGCAAGAAAGGGTCATCGTCGACGTAGTCGATCACAGGGGCAACATCGGTCTCGGGGTCTACCAAAGAGAAGAGGGAGAAGAAACAGTAAATACGGAGTAAACAAGTGTCGGATTACGGGTTCCGGCAGACCCTCAAGGTTCGAACTCTGGGGTGCGCGCGGAGATTGTGCCCTCTACCTCTCCGTCTCGCAGAGATCTAAACTATGAAAAGAACAACACGAGAGACACAGAGTTTATACTGGTTCGGGCCACCGATGTGGTGTAATACCCTACTCCAGTGTGGTGTGGTGGATTGCCTCTTGGGCTGGTGATGATGAACACTACAAGGTAGAACAGCCTCGCGAGGTTCTGTTCTTGGCTAGGGGGATGAACTGCTAGGAGGAGTTCAATTGCCCTTCTCTCTCTTTCTCTCTGATCTAATTTGCTAGAGTGCTCTCTCGATTACAGATGGATGATCTCTAGATGCCTCTACCCTGGGGGTGGCTAGTCCTATTTATAGGCAAAGGCCCTGGGCCTCTTCAAAAATATTGAGCGGGAAGGGCGCCAACAATCGGCCAATTCGGAGGGGAACATCTGGTACACTTATCCTGACTAAAGTTGGTCCTCGCCTGCCAAAGGCCCTGTGGTGACGCCGTTCTGGGCTCCACGATGACCTCCTTCCCACCGTTGGACTGGTCTTGGTCTCGTTGCACCGAAATGGATGCCTTTGCTTGATCCTCTCGCCTACGCTTGCCCCCTTTGCACCAAAGAGGAAAAGGAGACACTGCGCGAGCTGGCGCCCGCCTGGCATCCTTGGTCGTCATGGCTTGCGTCATGGGCACCTCGCGAGGTACCCCGCCTTGATCTCTCCGCCTCCTCATGAGCCAGCCTGATGAGGCCGTGCCTGAGGAAGCGCCGTGTCGTCCGCCCCGCGAGGCTTAGCTCCTCGCGAGGTTCTTGAGTCTTGTGTTGATGAAGATGGGCCATGCTGGGCCCCCTTTCTAGCCACGCCGCAGGCCGCAGGCAGGCAAGTCTGGGGACCCCCATTCCTAGAAATCCGACAGTAGCCCCCGGGCTCAAGGCGCGTATGGACTTGGCTGTGTTGAGAGGCGAAAGGGCAAGGGCGAAGCGCCGCGGGCCCTAATAGCCTGTGGCCTTGGGCGCTGCGTGGCGGTTGATTGGACGTGGGCGTCTCCGCTTCCCCACAACGCCTCGATGATCGCGCGGATTGGTCAAGCCCCTGCATGCAAATCGTGTCATGATTACCTGTGATCATGGAGGCCGACGGTTGGCCTCCGCCGGCTATAAGTACGGCATCGCGCGTGCCCTTCCAGTCCATCTCTCCTTGCTTTTTCCTTCTCCTCCTTGGATCCATCGAGGCGGCTCTCAGCTGCGGAAAAGGGGAAGGCACACCAGGTTGAGCCTGCCTCTCCTCCGCCCAAGCGCGGTCGAGGGCGCCCTCGGAAGCATCCCGTAGCCGCCCCGACAGCGTTCAGTGGTCATGGAGATGGCTCCCAGCGTGGTGGCGGGCGAGCCGCTGTGGCCGGGGGACGCGCCTAGGTTGCGCGCTTCCCCAGGCCGCGCTTTCGCGTTGTGCAGGTGCAGCCGGAGTTCGTCGTCTGGGCGGCAGAGCCGGCTAGCGCCCGGCTCCGTATCCCTTGCTTCCTCCTTGGTGAGCTCCCTGCTGGTGCCCCGGGCGGCCTCTGGCTTCAGGCGAATGGCTGCTGCAGCCGGGCCTCGTGGGCTGCGCTAGAGGTCTCCGCCATCGGGAGCTTGGCCTTGACGCGTGGCTGGCAGGCGTTCGCCCGTGCTCGCGGCTTGGAGCATAGGTGCACCCTGCACTTCAGGTTTGACGGTGATGCCACCCTCTATGTGAGGGTGTTTGGGGAAGATGGTCGCCGCGCGGGGTGTTGCCCCGAGGACGACGACCGCGGCCGGGGCCCCCGCCCCAACGACGATGGGGGAGATAGTGCCCACGCGGATGTCGGTGCCCGAGGCTCTCCAAGCTTCACCAACTCTTCTTCCGGCGACTCCTCCAGCGGTGGCCACAGTCAGCCCTCACGCCGTCGAGCTTGCGCCCCGACCCGACGACAATGGGGGAGACAGCGCCCGCGCGGATGTCGGTGCCCGAGGCTCTCCAAGCTTCACCAACTCTTCTTCCGGCGACTCCTCTAGCGGTGGCCACAGTCAGCCCTCACGCCGTCGAGCTTGCTTGGGAGGCGGCGACTCGTCTGCCAGTCGCCGCGCCCTGGTGAAGCGCGAGAGGGAGTCCGCCTGAGCCTCGGAGGCGTCCTGAGTCGCGGCCGCCGGCCGGAGCGAGGCGAGCCGCGCCGGGCTTGTCCTTTCTTTTCCTTTTGTTTCCTGCGTAAAAGAGAACAACTGCATGGAGCCCCGCGGGGGCGTGTTGGGGGTTACTGCTGTTAACAATTACCTTGATTTAGCTTTCGCGCTTCTTAGCTGTGTGTCTGCACGTAAATAGTTCCCGGCCCCAGCCGTAGGGGGCGACCGACCCAGGCCCTGTGTATGTGTCGCGGTGCCCGAGGGGCACGGACTGGAGGGGTGCTCCCGCAATGGACCTAGGTCGCGAAACCTTAGGACGATTAGAACAGGAAACCTCGCGAGGGCATTTGGCTTCCCTCCCTCGTGAGGCCTTTTGCAAGAGGAATCAAAACGAGGAGCAGAAATCGACGAACCACAAATCAACAACGGCGATAGTTTCGATAAGACTTCAAATGCGAACAAACAAGCCAACTGCGGAAAGCAAATGAAAAAGCCGCGTCCGGCACCTAATCTAGTCTTCGACATCTTCTCACCAGCGCGGAGCTAAGTGCTGCCACTGGGCGTGGGAGGGAGCCCCAGGGCCTGAGGCCGGCACTCCTGAGACTCCGGGGCGTGTACAGCCCCACTCATTATTATGTGAGAGTGTCACGGGCGGCGAGCTTCACAGGCATTGGCCTTCTTCACAGGCTCCGGGCCTTTCTTCTTAGGAGAAATGAGCTTCACAGGCGCTTGCCCTCTTCACAGGCTCTGGGCCTTTTCCGAAATGCGGCAGCTTCACAGGAGTTCGCCTTCTTCACAGGCTCTGGGCCTTTTCCAAAAAGGGATAGTCTTCACTGGCGTTCGCCTTCTTCACAGGCTCTGGGCCTTTTCCGAAACGGGGCAGCTTCACAGGCGTTCGCCTTCTTCACAGGCTCTGGGCCTTTTCCAAAAAGGGATAGTCTTCACAGGCGTTTGCCTTCTTCACAGGCTCTGGGCCTTTTCCAAAACGCGACAGCTTCACAGGCGTTCGCCTTCTTCACAGGCTCTGGGCCTTTTCCAAAAAGGGATGGTCTTCACAGGCGTTCGCCTTCTTCACAGGCTCTGGGCCTTTTCCAAAACGCGGCAGCTTCACAGGCGTTCGCCTTCTTCACAGGCTCTGGGACTTTTCCAAAAAGGGATAGTCTTCACAAGCGTTCGCCTTCTTCACAGGCTCTGGGCCTTTTAGGGGTAGAACCTCCGGAGGTGCTGGATGTTCCACGCGTTCTGGATCGGCTCCCCCTCCTGAGTCTCCAAGCGCACGGAGCCTGGCCTAGAAACATGAGCAACCTTGAACGGGCCCTCCCACATGGGAGAGAGCTTGTGCAGCCCCTCCCTGGAGAGGACCCATTTGAGCACGAGGTCTCCTACCTCGAGAGTCCTGGGGCGGATGTTGCGGCAGTAATATCGTCGTAGCGCCTGTTGGTACCTCGCCGCTCGCAACACAGCTTCTCGGCAGCGTTCCTCCCCCAGCACGAGGTCTATCCCCCGCATGGCGTCCTGCTGCGCCTCATCGAATGCTAGGACCTGCGCGGAGCGATGTCTGACCTCGTGAGGGAGGACTGCTTCGGCTCCATAGACCAGGAAGAACGGGGTCTCCCCAGTCGGCTTGGTCGCGGTTGTGCGGATGGACCACAACACGGGCTGGAGCTCGTCGTACCAACCTCTGCCGCAGGCCTCCAGCTTCTTCTTGAATGTCCTGGTCTTGAGGCCCCTCAGGACCTCCGCGTTGGCTCGTTCGGCCTGGCCGTTGCTTCGCGGGTGTGCCACCGAAGCGTAGCATATATGCGTTCCAAGGTTAGCACAATATGTTTTGAAGAGGTTACTGGTGAACTACGAACCGTTGTCTGTGATGATGCGGTTTGGCACCCCGAACCGGCTCACGATGCCCCTGATGAACTTGACTGTGGAACCCGCGGGGATGGTGCGGACAGCCTCCACTTCTGCCCACTTGGTGAATTTGTCAATGGCGACGTAGAGGTAGCGGTAGCCTCCTGGCACCCGAGGGAATGGGCCCCGAATGTCCAGCCCCCAGACTGCGAACAGCCACGAAAGGGGTATAGTCTGCAGGCCTCCCGCCGGCTAATGGATCTGTTTGGCGTGAAATTGGCAGGCTTCACAAGCCTTTACCAGTTCAACAGCGTCGTTGAGTGCGGTTGGCCAATAGAACCCACTGCGGAATGCCTTGCCGACGAGGGTCCGTGATGACGAGTGATGCCCACAGTCCTCGCCGTGTATGTCCTCCAGCAGTCCCTTTCCTTGCTCCCTGGAAATGCAGCGCAGGGATACGTCGTTCGGCCGCTTCCGGTAGAGCTCTCCATCCCTGATGCAGTATGTCGTAGCTTGCCGTGCCACACGCTCCGCTTCCTCCTCCTTCTCCGACAGAGCCCCTTGCGTTAAATAACTCCGGAGTTCCGTGATCCAGCACTCCTCCTGAGGTGCCATAGTCAGGAGCAGGCGTGCCCCTGAGGCAGGGCCGCAGGCCGGGGCTCCTGAGGCAGGCGCCTAGGGGAGTTCCTCCCGAGGCTGAGCAGTGTTTGATAATGACGGCTGGGCCGAGGGCTTGAAGAGCCGCTCTCCAAAGACGCCAGGCTCATGAGGTAACCGCCTGGATGTCCGTCTAGCGATGTCATCGGCTTCCTGATTGGTGCCGCGGGGCACATGCTTCAATTCCAACCCCCAGAACTGCTTTTCCATCTTGCGGACCTCCGCTAGATAGGCCTCCATGTGCTCATCCTTCGGCTCGTACACCTTGTTGGAGAAGTTGACAAGGAGCTGTGAATCGCCCTTGACAGTGAGGCGCTTCACCCCCAGAGCTGCTGCGGCCTTCAACCCTGCTATCAGACCCTCATATTCCGCTATGTTGTTGGAGACCTTCTCACCTTGCTGGAAGCAGAGCTGTATGGCGTAGTAGAGTTTGTCCTGAGTGGGCGATATCAGCACCGCACCAGCCCCAGCGCCGTGCCTGGAGAACGCCCCATCGAAGTACATGACCCAGCCTTCTGGCGCCTCACTCCCTGGGGCGAGGGATCGATCCTCGTTGTCCTTGAGGCCTGGCGCCTCCGTCCATTCCGCCACGAAATCTGCTAACGCCGCTCCTTTGATGACCCTGGTCGTGCTGAACTCGAGTTGAAACGCCTGCAGTTCTATGTTCCACTCGGCGACCCTTCCGGCTGAGTTGGGGCTCCTGAGCACTCTCTCCAAGGGGTATGACGAGACGACCTTGATGGGGTGACCCTGGAAGTAGTGACGCAGCTTGCGCGAGGCCACCAGTAGCGCGAGGAGGAGCTTCTGAGGCTCGGCCGGCATCCTGCTCTCGAGAGGGTGTGGTCCTTGAGCGAACTAGTCATGTGTTGTGTTGCCCCAACACAGGGGCATTTCGTGAGGAGCCACGGTCCGGTGGTTGACAAGCCACTGATCAGAGGCGACTGGACTAGGGTGCTTTCATCAAATGATGCATGTGGGCTGAGCCGTTCCCATCCCAAGTGGTGGCCCGATTCGGCTTGGCCTGGTCGGAAAGAGATTCTAAATCTCGAATATGCGCGTCGAGAATAGATATCTATATTATCTAGCGGGGGCGGGCTTTCCCCTGGTAGTCCCGCTGCGTCCTCTGACAGTCCGTCTCGTCTCATCTTTCTTTGCCTATACTTGTAGCCAGCCATATTAGCTCCACATTCCACCCTTTTGGATTTCTGACGAAAAAGGCAGTCATCAGGCCGCCCCTTTCCTGTTTAGCTTTGCTTGCTGCCTATTATGAGAATAGCTCCCAGTTCAAGCGGCCCGCCTTTCATCATCATCTATACCAGCTGCCACGCACGATCCCATAGGAACGATTTCATCGCCCTAAGAAGCAGAACGCACCATCACCTACAGCCCTCTGCCGGGGACTTTCACGAAATGAAAACGGGCGGCATCATAGGATGCTCTACATTAGGTGCCTTGGTGTATATCCTGGAGTAGTCCTATGGCCGATCTGTCACCCATACATGAAGGCCTTGGCCCCGTCCCGTGTGGAGAATGCCCCCCTTACGGCACGGCTTAGTCTGTTATTTTCTTTTGTCAGAGTGGATTCAGACCGCCACTTCTCTAAAAGCATGGTTCTTGCCACCCTCTCTCCTCCCTCCTTGGAGCTCGTCCATTCGTTGGGTGATCCCTTGCTCTCACGTTCGAGTGTTTGCTCGTCGTTTAGGCTGGTGAGTTACATTTTTGCTCATTGCAGTCGCCTTCGAGGTTCTTCGCACCTGGGCAGTACCAAGACCCTTGTGCCCCGGACTGCACTGCCTGCCCTATGACCCAAAAGTCAAAATGAGCCTTGCGACGAGACGCGGACATTCCTCATGCTGCGGTTCCCTCCGGTCCGTTCCCGGGTTGGGTTAGGGGAAGATCCGAGCGATTGCCTTCGCGGACCCAAACGTGCTCACAAGGCGCACAATAAGAATAAGACCAATAGAGACTTCATAGGGGACCATTTGAGCTGCAGATCGTAATGCTCCTAGAAAGGCATATTTCAAATATAGAGGACGTTCCCAACAATCCACGAGAATATCATACACAACTATGAACCGTACGAGCACATCCTCTGTCACCCCCGCCGCGCTTACAGCTCTATACCCCAACCCAACTTGCTCTGGCCCTGGGTCCTCCCGCATCTCTTCCTCGATAAGCGGACCGTGGAAGCTGGGGAGTATCCGCTTGGGACTGATAGAAAACAGCATATCTTTTCCCTCCTGACCCCTAAAAAATCTAGTGGAAGTCTTGTCGCGTCGGAGACATCTTTATCTGATTTTGAGGCTTCGTCGTCCGGCTCCTCCAAAATTATGTTAGGATCGGCTGGCTCATCCTCATCATCCGAAAAGAAAACAGAGACAAAACATATTTGTTTCAATGACATATCTAATGCGACTGAAATTGATGTCGAAGACACGATCATTCACATCAATTGAAGCAGGTAGGAAGGGCGCTGAAGCTACCGTTTAACGAATGCAATGCAAGCAAGGTAGCTTGCTTACTCTCCATCAAGCGTGCGTTGGCGGCAAGGAAGGAGGCATTGGAAAGACTAGACCATACACATTAATTAGTACAAGAAAGAGGCATTCGGGAAGCGACCAGTCGCTTCTGGCGAAGCTTAACAAAGGCCGACTACTACATAGAGACAACTACTACCAGTCATGAGTGATAGTGAAGCCATCAGAGGTAGAAGCTGTCGCTTGACGGATGAAGCCGAGCCGATACGATAGGCGGGCAAAGTGAGCGAGACCAAGACGGGCCAGACGTGGAGTGGCGAAGGGGGCCTACTATACGTATACGTGATTAGTAAGCGGTTCAAGACATCGAATGAAAAATCAAGTGAACTAATGAACAATGTGATTGATCAGACAAGTACCAAGGAGCAAGAAAAAAACGTATGCGCTTTAGCAAGGGATGAGCGCGAAATCCGTTGCTTGTTCTTTCGGATTTGCTTGCGAGCAGTCCTTGCATTAGTATGAGTTCGTTGACTGCGTAAGGGCGATCCATCTTGATGACGAATTCCATGATAACGAGAAATAGAAATTAATAGTTCGATGTCTGCTCGTTCTCCCCTCTTCAATTCCCAATGAACAACATGATCTTGATCTATCATTTGTTCAATTTGGTCGATCTGATACTTAGTTAACTCATTCATCTTGATGTTTCCACTGATACCTAATCGATAACAAAGCTGAATGGCTTTTTTCGGTCCAATTCCATCCATTTTTGTTGAGGCAATTTTGACTTGTTCATCGGGAAGTGATCTAGCTCCTGAGATATATGACATTCTTTATCCTTATCTTTTCCTGGTCTTCTCGGCTGGAATCTACAATCTACACCTCTCCAAACACAAACGCAATATCTTGAGTACCCGGAACCATGTTCAGTGCTGCAAAAGCGCAGCTGTAGCCCCTAGAATCTTCGGCTCCTAGTTTTTATTCAATTATGAAATGACTCATTTTGATGGAGATTTGTAGCATCATTCAAGTAAATACAAATTGAGATTGTAGAAACATGAGCTTGTGATATAGCTACACCTAATTCCATACCGGTTAATGCTAGAACCATAAATAAGGGACCAAGATCTCCTATGAAATAGAAAATATTATTCAGAAATAGCATAGTCCAATCAAACCCACTTAAAATCTTTACTAAACTATGATCGGCCATCATATTAGCAAATAAACGTATTCCTAATCTTAATGCACGAAAACAATAAGAGATTATCTCAAGGAGTACTAAGAAAGGTGCTAACGGCAGTGGGACTCCCGCAGGTAATAAGAAGCTAAAAAATGAAGCCCATGTCTTTGAAATCCAACGATCGTAATGCCTACAAAAATGGAAAATGAAAGAGCCAAAGCAATGAGAAAATGACTTGTCACTGTGAAGCTAAAGGGTATCATACCCTGGGGATTACGAAATAACGAAAAAGTAAAAGTGACCGAGATGCAAGGGAAAAACTTTTGTTTCACATTTCCGGAAAGACCACCTATTTGTTCGTTTACCAGTTTCAGCACGAAATTATAAAAAAGCTCGACCAAGGATTGCCATGCATTTGGCACTGATTTTCCACCTCCCTTTTTCGTAACAACAAAAAAACAGAAAAACGACCAAAACGACAGTGAGCAGCATATACAAGACTGCATTTGTAAATGTAAAATAAAAGTTGCCCACATGAAGATCAATTATTGGGTAAATGGGAAATTGATCCAATGGGTTTTCCAAAAAAAGCTGGTTCGGAGCACTTACAGCGCTACCCGGCGGGGAGTCTTCGGCCCTCCATATTTCGTTATAAAAATTAACAAAGCCCGTGTTCCAAGTTAAGCTTTCGCGCCCCTTGAAATGTAAATCTACAAAAGTATCCTTTAGATCCTTAAAAGAATCCACGCCCACAAACTGGTTACAAAACCAGGTAACATCGTATGCAGGTGGCAAAACCAAATTTTCCTGCCGCATGTATGATTCTACCATTTTTGTGATTTCAAAAAGCAAAGCCTGTGTATTTCCGGGCGCAATTCCATACATTTTTTAAAGGAGGTCCCTGTCTTTCAAGGTAGGTGCCTCCACCCCTTCCAAAAGCCGGTTCACAAGCTGCGGATCCAACGCAGGTTGGGAAAAATCCAAAATAAAAGAATGGACGTGAGAGACGCTTTGTACTATTTGTGTTATTAAATCGAATTTGTTCATCTCCAAGTAACTCCATCTTTTTTAGCTCTGCTCGCTCACTTTTGAAAGGAAAGGAGACTAATCTTGATGTCAGCGTTGGTTTTTCCAACGAAACGAAGAAGTTTTGGATTGAGATTTCACATAAGCATTGCACAATGATCCGCATTAGGCGGGGAACAGCAATGATACCGCCGGCAAGGAATAAGTACTTATCCCTCTTATACTTAAGAAAAGAGAACAGAAGTGGTTCCTTTTCTTTCTATACGAAATTCGACGATTTTGTTTGTGTCCATGTTGGCATAGGAGAACTACTAACTTCCGCCATCTGCATTAGTTACGTTTAGCGTAGGTAGGCGGTTCTCATGCCAAATGGGAAGATCTCGCTCAGCCAAGTGCACAACCTGAGTAAGTACACTTATCGAGGAGTGATAGGGCAGCAGAGTTTGAGGCAAAAAAAGATTTGGGTGGCTATGGGTGATATGGGGAATCTAACAATTAATTGACAACGATTTCACCATGATGTGCATTGGTAGCTTCAATACTAAGGCATTTTCCATATGTAATCCACAATTTCAGTATCTTATTCTTCTGAACGAGGAAAAGCGTTCTGGTAAGGAGGATGAAAGAAGAGTACGAAAAAGGATGTCAAAAGTAGTAGTCTTTAACAAGGCTTTCCTTCATCAGCGTAAATATCTAAAGTAGAGGCTTTGGTATAAACATAAATCCCATAATAGAGGGATCGATCATCACATTCTGCTTTGTTAAGAAAGAAGGATAACCTAGATAGATAAAGGTGGAATGTACTACGTGCAATCCCATCCATGGAAATATTTTATTTACTGTAGAAATATGTATGATGTGCTTCTAGGAAATCCGCCATCGCTTGCCCTCTAATGGCCTTCTGCGGCGCATACACAATGTCGAACTCAGTAAGGATGATGGCCTCATCTTGCCAATCTTCCTGTAAGCACTGGTCTTGTCATGAGATATTTAAGTGGGTGAACTTTGGAGATGAGGGTGACCCAATGTGCTATCATGTAGTGCCGTAGCTTCTTGACAACGAACACCAGTGCAAGGCAATGTTTTTCGATAGGAGAGTATGCATGTTCAGCTCCTACGAGCACACGACTGAGGTAATAGAGGGCATTCTCTTTCCCGTTTTCATTTTCTTGTGCCAATAGAGCCCCAAGAGATTCATCTAAGGCCGTGGTGTAGAGTATAAGCTCCTTCCCTGGTATCGGTGCAGCCAGGACTGGCGGATTGAGGAGATAGCTTTTGATGCCATCTAGGGCTTGTTGGCAGTTTTCATCCCAAAAGAATGGAATGTCTTTTTTGGTTTTTCTTGTAAAAGGTTGGATTCTTCCTGCAAAATTGGCTATGAATTGCCTGATGTATGCCAGGCGCCCTTGAAGCGAACGCAGCTCCTTAATGTTTTGAGGAGGAGGCATTTCGAGTATGGCCTTGATTTTACTCGGGTCGATTTCTATTCCCCGATGTCGAATGACAAACCCTAGGAATTTTCATGACGAGACCATGAAGGCGCACTTCAATGGGTTTAACTTGAGTGCATGTTGCCTTAGGAGGTTGAATACGATTCTGAGATGTTGAAGATGTTCTTCATAGGATACCGCCTTTACAACGAGATCATCTACATAGCACTGGAAAATCTTATGTATTATCTCATCGAAGATCTTAGTCATGGCACGTTGATATGTAGCACCGGCATTGTTGAGACCTTTGGGCATAACCTTGTAACAATATATGCCTATTGGAGTGTGAAAGGCTATGCTTTATCAAGGCAAGCTTCTCTTTCTTTCGCCAATGAAGTTCATATAAGTGTATATAAAGCCTTCTTTTCACAACCATGCACAAACCAAAGTGCTGCTGAAACGTGAAATCCATGCACCAACAAGTTCCAGTTCATAAGAAATGAAAAAGAAGAGTATATGGGAGGATAGTGGCAAAACTGTTCACTTGAGGAGAGTGGGAAGTGACTAGTCCGATAGGAGAAGAGCGGAAGTGCGATCTTTCGATCCAATCTACGTCCACTAAAATCCATGTCTCATGGCACGAGGGCCATTGCGAGTTGATGTTGTTGCTTTACCGTCACAGTCTGTCCTCAAGAGAGGCATCCATTCCTAGCCAGAAAAAGTTCCTATTAGTTCTCTTATAGGAAGCTAGTATACCTGAATGGCCTCCATAGCTGGCCCATGCAGTTCTTGCGCTATCCTGGCTCTTGCATTTCCAGCGGTCCCCACATAAAGCCTCCCTTTTTCCTTAATACCCCCTCCTCCTCTTCCCAACCATCTTGTCCTCCTCTCGCTTCACTAATGCTCTTCTTAACTTCTTCAGCTAATTTTTATCCTTCGTAGCTTTGTTTCACTTCTCCTATCCAATCCGGCAACAACTTGCTCACAAGGGTGCAACCACTAAATTTGTAACGACACAATGATTTGAAAAACAATCAAAAGATATGTAAAGAACACAGACAATAAAGGTAGAAGATCATTTCCGGGTTGATAGGAGAGCTATTAAAATCCACAAACATGAATCAGAGTTTCGACTGGGTTCTCCAGATTTAACCAAAAGAAGACTTTTCTACAAATAAGAGAATTTCTCATTTTTTTGGTTTATACCGAGCCAAACCATAGAATTTCCATTGAAGAAGGAAGTAAGGATGCTAGCCGGAGAATCAAGAAATAAATACTTCCCATTCTGTAGCGACCAGACCTCAAACAGTCTGACCTCTGTGCTCAGGTGTCATCCCTGGATCAGTAATGCTGACACCACACAGTACTTCGAAGGATTTATAACAGAGTAGCAATCACACACTTATTACATCTTTGTCTCAAAGAGAACTTATTACAATAAATATGGCTTAAGCCCATCTAATATCGATAACAGCGGAAGGCTTGGAAGATAAGCAAGTCCATCAACTCCAATGGCATCACTGAGTATAGAACCACGACCTAAAAGGCACCTTACTCGTCGTCTGAAAAGTCTGCAACATGAAACGTTGCAGCCCGAAAACGGGTCAACACATGGAATATGCTGGCAATGTAACACATGGAGAGTAATGAATGATTAAGCCTATACTACATGCATATATGGCTGGTGGAAAGCTATATGGTTACAGTTTTGCGTAAAGCCAATTTTTCCCTACTGCAAAGGAATAAATTTATTTAACTATCATGGTGGTTGTTAAACATTGAGAATGTTTGACAGCATCCTCAATCCCAATTAAAAATAATCAACATTAAAAAACCCAACAATATTAATTTAGAAGTAACATGATGAGATTCACATGATATCCAAGTACTAGATACTCAAAACGTCCATAACCGGGGACACGTCTAATCATGATTAGTTTGTACACTCTGCAGAGGTTTGCGCACTTTTCCCCACAAGACTCGATCGCCTCCGTTTGATTTCTCGCACTACATGGTGTTTGAGAAACGGATGACCGAGACACAGTCTTTCAGAAGCGCTAGCACCTTACGTTGGATAGACCGGTACACCTACTTTCCCCTACATCTGCTAGTCTACCCTGTAAGAGTTCGCACGACTTAATCAACTATGCCCGAGCCCATAATGGCTTGTGGCTGCACACGGAAGTTTCTAGTTTGAATAATCTCATGATCCCTTTGAGCCTGGGTGGCGGTCCAAAAAAAATACAGACAATCCTGAAATACCCAGGTGCCTCAATCCACCTAGATGTGTGTTTAAGTTGCCACCTTAGATAAACCATTAATTAACAATCTCACATCTGTCATGGATATCACTCACACAATCCACCTCTACTAGCATAGCATGGCATAATAAGCAAACGTAGAAGTAACTTCCAAAGCTTTCATAAATAAACAGGTAATAGGTACTACCTCAACTACTTCCCATTCACAATTTAAATTAGATCCTAATCATGCAGTGTTTGAGGATTGATCTAATGCAATAAAACTGGGTAGTAAAAGAGGTATGATCAAAGTGTTACTTGCCTTGCTGATGATCCACGAAACCTAGAGATTCGAAGTAACAGGCGGCGCACTCCGGGTGTTCTATCACAAACAAACAAACAAGCATACAATAAGTACTCATCTAATGCACAGGTAAAACTCAAATAAGAGATCTAACCAGAAAGTTCAACTTAAGAAGTCCAGTTTGCAAAAAGAATCAAATCGAACGAAGCAACGAAAGTCAAACGGCGAAAGAAAACGACTTCGTTCTACTAATCTGGACTTAAGTCAAATTTTACAGTAGCAAAAGCTTGTTTAAGTTGATTAATCAGAAAGAGGGTTTCGGGACGAAACTCCAGGCGCTTGAATCGTCTGATTCCGATAAACGAGCGAAAAGTTATACTAAAACAAAAATCAGATCACAAATCACGATCAGAAAATAACCGCGGAAATCCGAGAAAAAAGAAAAACGACGAACGGATTAACGAACGAACGTTCCTTAATTAACCCTAACAGAAAAATAATAAAACCAATCTAATATAATATAAAAATAAAAAACCGGAAAAAAACCGAAAATAAAACCGACAAAAAACCTATCGGTTTTAAAAAACCGGCGGCATGTAGATCGAGGCGCGGCAAACCTCGGCGAGCGTGCGGCGAGGGCGGCGTCTCCGGCGGCGGCGACGGGGCGTTGGTGGCACGGCGCGGCGGCGGGCGGCGGCAGCGCGGGGCTCGAGGGGCGGCGGGGCTGGCGGCTACGGTTTGGGGGCGCTGCGGGCTGGGCTCCCGGCTTATAAAGGCCACCTCGGGCCGGAGTCCTAGCCGGACACGGCCCGTAGGTCGGTTCGTTTTTTTAAAATAATTACACTCGGAAGAAAAATAAAAATAAATACTAAACGGACTCCAAAAATCCCGAAATAATTTTTCCCAGGCTTCTAAAATCAAGCCCGACAAAGTGAACATTTATTTGGGCCCTAAATGCGATTTTGAAAAACGCATTTTTTTCCTGAATTCAAATAAAAATATCGAAAAACTCCGAAATAAATCTTATTTGATTTTATTATTAAATCCTCAATATTTCTATATTTTGGGAAAGTCATTTTATTCCCTCTCTCATATTTTTTATGTAGTAGAAATATTTGATGATAAAATAAATAAAATCAAATGATCCTATTCTCAAAATTTGAGAAAACTCAAATATGAAAATAACGAAATCCCCAACTCTCTCCGTGGGTCCTTGAGTTGCTTAGGATTTTCTAGGATCAAAACCAAAAGCAAAAAATAATTATGATAAGCATGATGATCTAATGTATAACATTCCAAATTGAAAATTTGGGATGTTACAAACCTACCCCCCTTAAGATGAATCTCGCCCTCGAGATTCGGGTTGGCTAGAAAATAGGTGAGGGTGGTCCTTGAGAAAATCTTCCTCTCGTTCCCAGGTGGCTTCATCCTCCGTGTGGTGGCTCCACTGAACTTTGCAAAACTTGATAACCTTACTGCGAGTGACTTGACTGGCAAACTCGAGAATCTTAACAGGTTTCTCCTCATAGGTCAAATTGTTATCCAACTGAATTGCTTCCAATGGCACTGTATCTCTCAAAGGTATGTCAGCCATCTCCGTGTGACACTTCTTCAACTGAGAAACGTGGAATACATCATGATTTCCTGACAATCCTTCGGGCAATTCCAACTTGTAGGCCACTTCTCCCATACGTTCCAAAACTCGTTATGGCCCTACAAATCGTGGCGCTAACTTTCCCTTAACTCCAAAACGTTTAATCCCTCGAAGTGGAGATACTCGAAGATAAACTCTGTCTCCGACTTCGTAAACTGTCTCCTTGCGTTTAGAATCTGCGTAGCTCTTCTGCCTGGACTGGGCTACCTTGAGCCTATCGCGAATCAACATCACCTTCTGATCAGACTCCTTAATCAAATCAGGTCCAAACAACTGGCGGTCCCCAACTTCGTCCCATGATAACGGTGTCCTGCACCTCCTTTTGTACAAAGCTACGAAAGGGGCCATCTTCCAACTGGTTTGGTAACTGTTGTTGTAAGAGAACTCTGCATATGGCAAATTGTCATCCCAACTAGATCCGTAATCTAGTGCACAAGCTCTCAGCATATCTTCCAAAATCTGATTGACTCTCTCGGTCTGTCAATCTGTCTGCGGATGAAAAGTTGTACTGAACTCTAGCCTGGTACCCAAAGTCTCATGCAACTGCTTCCAGAACTTTGAGGTAAATTGGGTTCCTCTATCTGATACGATACTCCTCGGAACTCCATGCAGACATATGATCCTGGTCATGTATATCTTTGCCAACTTAGCACTGGTGTAAGTGGTCTTTACTGGGATGAAATGAGCTACCTTCGTCAATCGATCAACTACAACCCAAATTGAGTCATAGCCGGAACGATTCCTTGGTAATCCCGTGATAAAATCCATGCCTAGCTTATCCCACTTCCATTCGGGTATCGGCAATGGCTGCAACAATCCTGCTGGCTTCTGATGCTCTGCCTTTACTCTCTAACATACATCACAAACTGCTACATACTCAGCAATATCCTTCTTCATTCCGGTCCACCAGAAAGTATCCTTCAAATCCAAATACATCTTGGTATTTCCAAGGTGAATCGAATAGGGTGAATCATGTGCCTCTTGCAGAATCAACTTCCTGATCTCCGGGTCATTGGGCACATAGACACGGTCTTCAAACCATAGGGTATCACGCTCATCCTCACGAATCCCTTAGCTTTTCCTTCGTTCATTTTCTCCTTTATAGAAGCAATATCCTTGTCAGTCTTCTGAGCTTCTCTGATTCTATCCATCAAAGTTGACTGAATCTCCAATGCTGCTACATAGCCTCTTGGAACTATTTCCAAACATAGTTCACGAAGATCCTCAGCTAACGCCTTTGGTATTTCTCCCGTCATTAGTGTATTGACATGGCTCTTACGACTCAATGCGTCAGCTACTACATTAGCCTTTCCGGGATGATAATGCAATCTCATATCATAATCCTTGATGAGCTCGAACCATCTACTTTGTCTGAGATTCAACTCTTTCTGCGTGGAAATCTACTTCAAACTCTTGTGATGTGTACACCTCACAATGGTTTCCAATGAGGAAATGTCTCCATGTCTTTAATGCATGCACTACGGCTGCTAATTCCAAATCATGCGTGGCATAACTCAATTCATGGGGATTCAGTTGTCGTGAAGTGTACGAAACAACTCTTCCCTCTTGCATAAGTACTGCTCCAAGTCCTCGACGTGAAGCGTCGCAATACACCTTAATCCTTGGTCTGATCTGGCAGAATCAACACTGGTGAGTTAACCAATCGTTTCTTCAACTCCTGGAAACTAGCCTCACACTCCTCAGTCCATATGAACTTAGTATCCTTCTCCAGCAACTCCGTCATAGGATTTGCAATCTTTGAGAAGTTCTCAATAAATCTCCGGTAGTATCCTGCGAGTCCAAGAAAACTCCGGATCTCTCCAACTGTTGTTGGTGCTTCCCAATTAGTTACCGTGATAACCTTTGTGGGGTCAACTGCTATTCCTTGTCCGGATATAACGTGTCCGAGGAATCCTACTTCCTTCAACCAAAACTCACATTTGCTGAACTTGGCATATAGCTGATGTTCTCTGAGCTTCTCAAGTACCAATCGCAAATGTTCTTTATGCTCCTCTTCATTCTTCGAGTAAACCAGAATATCATCAATGAACACCATGACGAACTTATCCAAAAACTCCATAAACACTTTGCTCATCATGTTCATGAAATAGGCAGGTGCGTTAGTCAGACCAAATGACATAACGGTATACTCATACAATCCATATCTGGTGGTGAATGCTGTCTTGGGTATGTCCTGCTCCCGAATCTTCAACTGATGGTACCCTGATCGCAAATTGATCTTGGAAAACACTTTAGCTCCTTGCTATCGATCAAACAGATCATTGATCATTGGTAGTGGGTACTTGTTCTTGATCGTTACCTCGTTCAATCCACGATAATCAACAACCATTCTTAATGATCCATCCTTCTTCTCCACTAGAAGTACTGGTGATCCCCAAGGCGAAGAACTTGGGCGAATGTAACCTTTATCCACTAACTCCTTAATTTGCTTCTTAATTTCCACCAAATCTTGTGCGGGCATCCTGTATGGTCTCTTCGATATTGGCCCTGTGCCTGGCAAAAGCTCAACCAAAAACTCAATGTCTCTATCCGGTGGCATGCCTGGCAACTCTTATGGAAATACGTCAGGGAAATCCTTTACCACTGGTACTTCTACCTGCACAACTCCTGATAAGGAATTTATTTGTGTCCTGTTTGGCGCATGCCGGGATACATACTTGATCCTTCTTCCTTCTGGCGTTGTGAGAAAAATTGTCTTACTGGCATAATCGATGTTTCCTCCATACATCGACAGCCAATCCATACCGAGAATTACATCCAAACCTTGGGATTCCAGAATAATTTAATCCGTTGGGAAAACATGTCTTCCTATACTCAATGGCACTTGAAAGCATCCTTGACTGGCCATGTACTCTGCTCCTGGTGAGCTTACTAGCATAGGTGTTTTGAGAACCCTAGTGGGCAGGCTATATTTTTCCACAAATCCCCTTGATATGTATGAATGCGATGCACCAGTATCAAAAAGAACAAGTGCAGTAAATGACTTAACCAAGAACTTACCGATTACTGCATCAGGCTGAGCTTCAACCTCCTCCACATCAACGTGGTTCACCTGTCCCCTGTTGAAAGGGTTCGGCTTCTTTCCAGAGCTTCCATTGCCATTCTGTCCTTCAGGACATTCATTGGCATAATGTCCAGTCTTGGAACACTTGAAATAGGTGACTTGGCTCAGATCTCTCTTGGCTGGGGTTGATTGGGCGGTGCGGTTCTGGCCGTTGCTTCCTCCATTCCCATTACCATTCTTGGAGCCATTATGGTTGTGCGAGCTACCTCCTCCATGGGTATGCTGAAAGTGAACTCCCGGTTTAGGGGTAAGGCGGGGCTTCTGCTGAGCTCCTGAGTTATACTTCCCCTGCCCATACTTCCTCTTGCGGTTTTCAATCTGCTGTTGCTTCCCCTCAATCATAAGAGCACGATCTACCAACTCCTGGTAGTTGTTGAAACTTGCTACCATCAACTGCATACTCAGCTCGTCATTCAGTCCTTCCAGAAACTTCTCCTCCTTAGCTGCATCCGTAGCAACGTCATCTGGGGCATAACGTGCTAGCTTACTAAAGTCATCCACATACTGGCCAACTGTCCGTCCTCCTTGGCGCAAGTTGCGAAACTCACGCTTCTTCATGGCCATAGCTCCTGCTGAAACATGGGCAGTGCGGAAAGCTTGTTGAAACTGATCCCATGTGACAGTGTCTATAGGGTAAGTGGCTGTAAAATTCTCCCACCATGCTGCTACGGGTCCTTCAAGCTGATGTGCGGCAAACTTCACCTTTTCCTCATCTGCACATCCTGCAGTGGTCAACTCCCTCCCTGTCTTGCGGAGCCAATCATCTGCTACTATCGGCTCGGTGCTACTAGAAAACACCGGCAGATTTAGCCTAAGAAAACGGGTCAAGTGATCAACTGGTGGTGGCGGCGGTGGGTTGTTGTTGTTGTTGTTCTGGTTCTGTACTAACAACTGCATCAAAGCATTCTGCTGCTGGATCAACTGAGTGAGCTCCGGTGGGAAAGAAAATCCATTGTCACGTCTCGGAGGCATCTGAGGTTTAGAAAAGATGAGAATTAAGAATAGAATGAGGTCTAAAGAGAAAACACTACCCAAATGCACATGAGACAAATGCACACAAAATCACTTCATTCAATCAAACAAGGGCGTACAATCGGTCTAGAACTATCGCAAAAGTGCTTGGACTATAATATGTTCATGGGGGAATACTACTACTGTTATGGTAGTCTACTAGAAAAACTGCTCCGATGAGGACTCCATGATATCTGCTCCAGCTTCGTCTTCGAAATCATCATCACTAGGATCGGAATCGGTGTCGTCGATGATGATGTAGTTATCTGGACAGGTGCAATCTTCATCTTCTCCTCCGGGTGGTGAATTCCCCATCAGTTCTTCAATCTTCTCTTAAGATCGCCGTTTTGTCTCACTAGAGCTACTATCTCATCCATGTAGTCATTGTGAGCGGCCTTCAGTTCTCCTTCTAGCTCAATAATCTTGGCTTTTGCTTTATTCAACTCCATCATGTCTGCGCACATCTGGTTCTCCTGGCATCGAATGTGCTGATTTAACTCCTGGATGAAAGCTGCAATGGATCTATCCTTCTTGGTGCTAACTATCTCCCATTGTTCATCTCGGCGTCCACAAATATGGTAAATAGTGTCCTTGAGGTCTTCTTGGTAAACTTCTCCAATGCGTCCCATGGTGATATGAGCTGCCATGCTCTTTCCCAGACTCCATGTTGGTGCATTGAAAACACACTCTATGGGCTCCGCGACTGGCGCGAACGTCCTTCCTGGAACTAGAGCTTGAATCTTCCAACGCTCCTCTTCGGGTAAAGTGGCGTTGTAGGTACCAGTGAAGCTTGGTATTCCGATGTTCAGGTACTTGGTGACTTCCTTCAGGTGTCGTCCAAAAGGTGTATCTTCATCCGGCTGGGTGAACTTGATCCTCGCTTCCGTCATCCTAAAAGAGTAGAAAAGATGAGGAGTCAGAAATGAGAAGAGAGTAATGAACTAGGGCTTTAGCTTAGTTGTCGTGTCCTACAGTCAGTGTGTGCTCTGATACCATCTCTGTAGCGACCAGACCTCAAACAGTCTGACCTCTGTGCTCATGTGTCATCCCTGGATCAGTAATGCTGACACCACACAGTACTTCGAAGGATTTATAACAGAGTAGCAATCACACACTTATTACATCGATGTCTCAAAGAGAACTTATTACAATAAATATGGCTTAAGGCCATCTAATATCGATAACAGCGGAAGGCTTGGAAGATAAGCGAGTCCATCAACTCCAACGGCATCACTGAGTATAGAACCACGACCTAAAAGGAACCTCACTCGTCGTTTGAAAAGTCTGCAACATGAAACATTGCAGCCCGAAAATGGGTCAGCACATGGAATATGCTGGCAATGTAACACATAGAGGGTAATGAATGATTAAGCCTATACTACATGCATATATGGCTGGTGGAGAGCTCTATGGTTACAGTTTTGCGTAAAGCCAATTTTTCCCTACTGCAAAGGAATAAATTTATTTAACTATCATGGTGGTTGTTAAACATTGAGAATGTTTGACAGCATCCTCAATCCCAATTAAAAATAATCAACATTAAAAAACCCAACAATATTAATTTAGAAGTAACATGATGAGATTCACATAATATCCAAGTACTAGATACTCAAAACGTCCATAACCGGGGACACGGCTAATCTTGATTAGTTTGTACACTCTGCAGAGGTTTGCACACTTTTCCCCACAAGACTCGATCGCCTCCGTTTGATTTCTCGCACTACATGCTGTTTGAGAAACGGATGACCGAGACACGGTCTTTCAGAAGCGCTAGCACCTTACGTTGGATAGACCGGTACACCTACTTTCCCCTACATCTGCTAGTCTACCCTGTAAGAGTTCTCTCGACTTAATCAACTATGCCAGAGCCCATAATGGCTTGTGGCTGCACACGGAAGTTTCTAGTTTGAATAATCTCATGATCCCTTTGAGCCTGGGTAAACCATTAATTAACAATCTCACATCTGTCATGGATATCACTCACCCAATCCACCTCTACTAGCATAGCATGGCATAATAAGCAAACGTAGAAGTAACTCCCAAAGGTTTCATAAATAAACAGGTAATAGGTACTACCTCAACTACTTCCCATCCCACAATTTAAATTAGATCCTAATCATGCAGTGTTTGAGGATTGATCTAATGCAATAAAACTGGGTAGTAAAAGAGGTATGATCAAAGTGCTACTTGCCTTGCTGATGATCCGCGAAACCTAGAGATTCGAAGTAATAGGCGGCGCACTCCGGGTGTTCTATCGCAGACAAACAAACAAGCATACAATAAGTACTCATCTAATGCACAGGTAAAACTCAAATAAGAGATCTAACCAGAAAGTTCAACTTAAGAACTCCGGTTTGCAAAAAGAATCAAATCGAGCGAAGCAACGAAAGTCAAACGGCGAAAGAAAACGGCTTCGTTCTACTAATCTGGACTTAAGTCAAATTTTACAGTAGAAAAAACTTGTTTAAGTTGATTAATCGGAAAGAGGGTTTTGAGACGAAACTCCAGGCGCTTGAATCGCCTGATTCCGATAAACGAGCTAAACGTTATACTAAAACGAAAATCAGATCAGAAATCGCGATCAGAAAATAACCGCGAAAATCCGAGAAAAAAGAAAAACGATGAACGGATTAACGAATGAACGTTCGTTAATTAACCCTAACCAAAAAATAATAAAACCGATCTAATATAATAAAAAAATAAAAAAACAAAAAAAAGGAAAATAAAACCGACGAAAAACCGATCAGTTTTCAAAAAAACCGGCGGCACATAGATCGAGGCGTAGCGAACCTCGGCGAGCGTGCGGCGGGGGCGGCGTCTCCGGCGGCGGCGGCGGGGCGGCGGCGGCGCGGGCGAGCGGCGGCTGCGCAGGGCTCGAGGGGCGGCGGGGCTGGCGGCTAGGGTTTGGGGGCGCTGCGGGCTGGGCTCCCCGGCTTATAAAGGCCACCTCTGGCCGGAGTCCTAGCCGGACACGGCCCGTAGGTCGGTTCGTTTTTTTAATTATTATGCTCGGAAGAAAAATAAAAATAAATACTAAACGGACTCCAAAAATACCGAAATAAATTTTCCCGGGCTTCTAAAATCAAGTCCGACAAAGTGAACATTTATTTGGGCCCTAAATGCGATTTTGAAAAAACACATATTTTTCCTAAATTCAAATAAAAATATCGAAAAACTCTGAAATAAATATTATTTGATTTTATTATTAAATCCTCAATATTTCTATATTTTGGGAAAGTCATTTTATTCCCTCTCTCATATTTTTTTTGTAGTAGAAATATTTGATGATAAAATAAATAAAATCAAATGATCCTATTCTCAAAATTTGAGAAAACTCAAATATGAAAATAACGAAATCCCCAACTCTCTCCGTGGGTCCTTGAGTTGCTTAGGATTTTCTAGGATCAAAACCAAAAGCAAAAATAAAATATGATATGCATGATGATCTAATGTATAACATCCCAAATTGAAAATTTGGGATGTTACACATTCCGATTATTTTTTAGTTCCCAAGATATAATTTCTTTGTTTTTGGCAAGAGCGGTGGGTGACAACGTGCAAGACTAGATAGGTTTGGCTTTGATCTGATCAACAGGAATAGGAGGAAGTGTTGGAGAGGTACCAAATGACTGAAGAGGGGAACCCATCTGACCACATGAAATACCAAAAAACGCTACTCATGGAGATGGGGAACCTCCTAAAACCCTCGATGCTCATTATGTGAAAGATATTATGTAATACTTTGATAATCCTGAGAAAACCCCATTCAATTATGTTATCGGAGACACGTTCGATCAACGTGAATACTTTAGGGATTATCGCTTGACTCAAAAAGGGAAACTATTGTGGGATCAAATTTATATGTTGTATTGGTATGCTAGGCAACTATGCTTGAGATATGATTATACTTGTTGCTCTAGGATGAAGGGTCCACACCTTCCCTTTTCATGCAAATTTAATGATGAAAAAACCTTGTCTTCTTATGCTAATGGTATATATGATTACTATGATGTGGAACAAATAGAAGAATTCGTTGCTTTTATGGGTGCTTAAAATTGAATATTTGTTTAAAGAGTGTGAAAATCTTGATGATGCTGTTTACAGACTTGAAATTTTTGCTATACTTAAATATTGCTATAAGAATTATGAATTCAATTCCGATATTGATGAATTTATTGAGAGAGTCTCCACTATCCAACAAGAGACTAATATTTTGCAGGAGTCTATGGAAGAAGAAACTGATGAAATGTTGAACTCATTGGATGAAAAAGATGAGGAGGAGAGCGAAGAACAAAAGGAGGAAGAGCGGATTAGCTACCCGTGTCCACCTTCTAATGAGAGTAACTCTTCAACTCATACATTGTTTAATTTCCCTTCGTGCTTACCGAAGGATGATTGCTATGATCCCTTTAATTTGTTTGAAATATCCCTTTTTGATGAACTTGATGTTTGCTATGCTTGAGCCAAGATGCCAATATGAATGATGCTTATGGAGATGAACTTGCTATAGTTCCTTATGTTAAGAATGAAATTGTTTCTATTGCACCCACGCATGATGTCGGGGAAACTGATCCGCGAGCACCTATGGGGACGGAGCCTCTTTCGGTTCAGCGGGGGGCGGAGGTCACACGAAGAGCAGATCGAGGCGGAGCACACGAGCAGTTTACCCAGCTTCGGAGCTCTCCGAAGAGATAATACTCCTACTGCTGCTTTGTGATTTGTATTGATTTCTTGCTCGGGAGCGCTGAGTGCTACAGTACGCACCAGCAGCTAACGAGACCAAGCGTGAGTGTTCTGTTCTCCTGCCCCTCTACATTGTGCATGGGCCTCCTTTTATATGCTCAAGGGGTCTCCAACAGGTGGCAACGTAGACAAGGGTAAAAATGGAAAGGTGTTGCGGTTGGTACAGCTACCTGTACAGTGTATCATACCTAACCCTGACGGCATGGGACAAGGGCATTAAATGCCTATCTACATCGCCCAAACAGTGCAGAAAAGGGACCGTCAGGGATGCCACCGCTCGCCACGATGGCGATCTTGTCAGCGCCGCTTGCCACAGTGCACCCCTGGCTGCACAGCCTCCCACCACGTACGCCTGGAAGGGTCCCAGAGCGACACGTTGGTGGGTGTGCTGGAGCGCGGGTACAGAGTGGTTGCTAGCCGCAGCAAAACGCCTTGCCACGGTCATTGTCTTGTCGCGTACGGAAGCTTGTCGCTCGCCGGGTCTTGCCGGGACGCGTGGCGCGTCGCGGCAAGTTCCTTGAGATGCCTTGGTTGGCCTTCCCGACAAGCTCCTCTTGCCGGGGCTTTGTGCCTTGAGTGGCCTTCCCGGCAAGCTCCTCTTGCCGGGGCCTTGTCTTCTTGGCTTGAATACTTTGTTCTTGAATGGCTCAAAAGGAGCCACAGAGGGTATTGGCGGTCACCCAGCAAGCCTTGCCGCGGGATGTTGTGACTGCCCGTGCACAAGTTCGGGATACTAGGGTACCCCTATCCTAGTACACCGACAGGAGCCCCCGGGCCTGGGCCATACACGGTGCCGAGCGCTGTTGGGCCAGGCCCAAAACAGGGCACGGGAACGCGCGGCCTGGATCATGCTATACCTTACTCCGTATCCACCGCGCCCTCCCCGAACGGCACGCGTCGATTGCGGCGTCGTGGGAGAGATCGTGGGTGGTTTCTTTATTCGGAAAGGCGGAACGTCCGCTCCCTTCCTCCTTATAAGCAGGGGAAACAGGGGCAGTTCGCCCATCTGCCCGTTGCTATTCCTTCCCCGAGAATGTTCGCCACTCCCCTTCTTCTCAAAGCCGAAAGAGAGCAGCGCTCCGCCCCCATCGCCACCAGCACCACCAACGCCGTCGTCCTCCCTCACCACTATCGCCATGGCCCCGAAAGCCGAGAAGGTGAAGTCGGCCGAGGTGCAGCGGCTCGCGGCGCTGCGAAAGGAGCGGGCAATCTTCCCTCCTAGGCTTGCCGCGGAACAACTGAAGGAGTACTACTACCTCTTCTGGTCGACGGGGACGCGAGCGCATCCGCGCACGAAGGTACTCCCAGCCGCTGCTTGGAAAAAGGCTCCCACTAGGTACCCTTTCTTCGCCTTGTTCTTCTACTGCGGGCTCTGCCCGCCCTTTTCTGAATTTTTCTGTGACGTCATGAACACCTACGAGCTCCGCCTCCTTGACTTCACCCCCAATGTTGTCCTGACCATGGCAGTTTTTGCACATCTCTGCAAAAACTTTGTCGGAATCCATCCAAACGTAGCCCTTTTCCGCCACTTCTTTTCGCCTCGAGTTGAGAAAGGAGAGCCTTTATCCGGTGGAATCGCCTGGATCTCAAAAGCCGGCAAGAAGGATGCTTATCTGGATGGAGAGTTCCGCAGCAAGTGGGAGGAGTGGAGGGCGGACTGGTGCCTGATTGTCGAGGAGAACCCGCAGCCGTTTACCGCCCTGCGCCAAACTCCAGTAGTGCGCGGCAGTGATTGGAGTAGCTTGGCCCCGGAAGACGACCGACTGAAGATTGCCGTCGCCCGGATCCTATGCCTCAGGCTTGCCGGGCTTACTATAGGAGCGGTTGGCGCAGATTTCCTTCGCCGCCGCATCGCCCCCCTGCAGGAGAGGAGGAGACCCGCCTGGGAGTTCCAAAACGTGGCGGATATCATGAGGCTGCGGCCGGGCCTCAACTTCAACTTCACTGTCCTGGAGCTCAACGCGATGCTCCAGGAGCTGTTCAAGTACGACCCACAGCATCCCGAAGTGTTCAGGTTGCCGAGGGGCGTCATTCCGCTGTGCAACAACTCCTCGCTCGACCGCATCCGTGCAATGATGCCGTTGTGCGACTCGCATTGAATTGACCCAGCCTGGATAGAGCCTGCAGACGATGTCGTGCGGGCGTTCTTCGATGGCTTGGTAGAAGTGCCGATCGATGCTGATGAGCAGAGGGCCTCACCCGGGACACCATCGACGAGGAGCTCAAGCGCATCGCCACCAGGCTGGAAGAGGCGGCGGCAGCCGCAGCTGCGGGCGAGTTTGGGTTCACCGTGGAGGAGGCAGAGGCAGCAGAGGCGGCAAGCCTTGCCGAGCGAGAGGATCTTGCCGGCGAGGAGAGGTCCGCCGGGCATGATGTCGGGCCGAGCGGGCCCGCCGAGGATACAAGCGGCTCGTTGGAGATCGGCTCCTCTTCCTCTTCGTCTTCGGGCAGCTTGCCGCAAGCAGAGCCCCCGGCTCCACCAAGAAGGCGTCTTCGCAAGGCCGGGGACGTAGCGGAGCGGCGGACCAGTCAACCCCCGCCGCGCCACACGACACGCTCCACCGCGGCAAGTTCTGTTGCCGTGGAAGCACCTCACGCTGCAGCGGCAACTGGTGCGGGGTCCTCCCGGTCCGCCGCTCCAGCTCCCGCCAAGCGGCCAAGGGATCCTACTCCTCCGCCTCCTCGCGCCAGAGGTGGGCCAGACTTTGACTTCTCCGCGCTCAGCTCCGACGAGGAAGAAGAAGAGTAAGATTCTTGTTGTACTTGTATGTCTTCAATACTTGTTGTCTTGTCTTGTATCTCATTTGCTTTACTCTGAACTTATTCCTTTTTAGGAATCTGGCCCAGAGAGCGGCAAAGAGAGCCAAGGTCCCGGTGATTGTCATCGAGGACGATCCCACCATGTCAGCAGGGGGTGCGCCCGAGACAAACTTGCCGGACCCGGCAGCTGCTCTTCAGAGCAGCCCCCAGCGCAGCCCCCAGCGTAAGTATATGGTTTGCTTCCCACTGTTAGGCATGCATGGATACTCTTTGTTTGCTGATATCTGACTGTTGGCTTGTGTAGGAGCAGAGCAGCCTCACCAGGAGCGTCCGGAGGCCGACCCTGACATGACATCAGCTTCGACTACGTCGCCAAGGGAGAGTTCTCCGGCAAGGGAGGATCCTCCGACAAGGGAGAGCTCTCCGGCAAGGGGCAGCTCTCCAGCAAGGGACAGCACCAGCGGTCCTCCGGTGGTGGAGACCACAACTGCCGAGCTTGGTGCAGGTAAACCTCTTGCTTCGAAACTTCCCTTGGGTTCTTCTTCTTTTGATCTTCTTTTTGGATATTTGCTTGACTTCTCTTCCTTTTCCGGCCGTCAGATCCATCTACTGCGGAGCCGACGGAGACTGAGGTTGCTGTTAATGATGTCGCCGCCACCGAAGAAGTGGCCGGCGCTGATGATCCTGCCGGCGAAGAGGCCGCCAAGGCTGCTGCTGCAGCAGCTGACGAGGGGTCCGGCGATCGCACTGACGACCTTGAGGCCGCAGGAGCGACAGGCGCTACATCGACCGCCGATCCTCCCGCCGCTGCCGCAGCGTCAGGCTCCAAAGAGCCCCAGCCAGGTGTATACTTGAAGGCCGGCGATGGTGTCTTCATCAAGCTTCCCTGGGAGTCAAGCTCCAGGGCGCCGGTCGAAGGAGAAATCTTGGATGGAGAGGTGCTCGCCTACGTTGGGCTGACATTGGTTGATGCGCCGAGCAGCAGCAGCGGCGAGTCTGAGGAGGAGCGGCTGCTCCGGAGGCTAGTGTCGCTCTACCGCGCTCGACAAGCCAAACTGGAGTCCCGCGAAACGCTTGTCGCGAAGGCGGGGGTGGACATGGAGAAGCGCGCGGAGGAGCTCCGAGGTCTCAACCAGGCAGCTCTCCGTTCGCTGGCGGCGGAGCGTGTGCAGCTCGATGAGGCGCAGAAGGCCTTCATCCTCGAGAAGGCAGAAGTTGTAGAGCAACAGCGGCTTGCCGCCGAGGAGCTATCTGCGCGGGAGGGCGAGTTGGCGCAGCTGAAGGTCAGCCTGGACAGCCACGAAGAGGAGCTTGCTGCGCGCGAGCAAACACTCAGCAGAGCTCTCAAGGAAGCAAAGGATGCTGCCGCAGCTGCTGAGGCCGCCAAGAAGGAGCTGGAGACGAAGGTGGCGCAGCTGGAGACTGATCTCAAGGCGAGTGGTGAAGAGCTTGTCGCGCTCAAGCATGAGCGCGAGAAGGACACCTACACCTTTGGCGAGCTGCAGGGTCGTCTCGCCGAGAAGATCAAGGAGCTTAGCGCCGCCAAGGATTCCAACGCCGATCTTGAGCTGAAGCTGGCTGCTTTGACCAAGATGCTGGACGGCGCCAGGGAGCAGGAGGCGGCCCTAAAGAAGGAGATCAAGGCCGACAAGGCGCTCCTGGAAAGCATTGCCGCCACCCAGAACGATTTTAGAGAAACTGTGGAGCAGTGGACGGTGGGTCTTGTGAATGCTGCCGCAGACATCGACAAGGAGCTGGCGCAGTTGGGGATGGAGGATCTCGGGTATCCCTCCGATGAGACCCTCCCATCCAGCGCCAAGCTCACTCTGTTCTTCAAAGGCATGGCGACGGCCCTCCAGCGACTCCGGGAGAGGATCCCGAAGCAGCTGGCCGATGAGTCACGCAAGATCTGCGCAGGAGCTCTTCAGAAGGTGTTGGTGAAGGTAGCCTTCCGCAACCCGGGCCTCAACCTCACCAACGTCCTCAGATCCCTGCCGGCGGAAGCTGGTCTGGAGGCGCTCAAGGACCTTGTCGCACCCATTGTGGACAAGGTGAGCGGGATCAAGAGGGTTGAGGGCGATCGCGTGGACTTGGCCGCCCGTTTTCTTCTTTTCTTGTCGCTGCTGATCATGTTATGAAAACAGTCTATTAGAGCCGCGACAAGCTATTTTGTAATACAACTCTTATTTTGGGCAGTGATTGCAATGTTATTTCCTTTACTTGACTCCTTCCTTTGTATGTTTTTGCCCTACGCTTTTAGGGAACTTGCCGGCACAGGCACCCTCGCCGCGAGCGCTGAGTGCGGGACGTCAGTAGCCTGCTGGCAGTGCCGTTGCCGACAAGAAACCTTGTCGTAACTAGCCGCATCTCGCTTAAGTTGTTGAGCGAACTCGAAACAAAGTAAGGGCGCGACTCTAGTCGCAGCACACTTAAACTGTTGAGCGAACTCGAAACAAAGTAAGGGCGCAACTAGCCACGAGCCGGTTCCTTCACGCACAGGTTTTCCATACAAAGCATGGTCGTTCAAGGAAGATAACTTAAAAAATTTAAAAACATCTGAATGCTCAAACTTTGGCAACTTAGCTTTTCTGTCGTTTGCTTCCCGGCAAGGCGAAACTTTCTTGAACGACGCCTGGTCCAAACCATTATCTTCCCCTTCCCCCCGGGCAAACTTGTGGGCGAAGGAACCTTCATTTCCTTGAGAAAAAAGAAAGTAGAGAAAATAATGATATGGAGCCTTATGGCTCGTTATTGCTTACCGGGGGTGTTCGCTGCACAAAGTGTCAGATAACTCATGCAAAAAAATAAAAAGCATGAAATTGACAAGATGTGCGGAGCACATGAGCTTTATTTATGCACAGGGTCTGCGCCTGGCTTTGTACAAAGGATTACATGCAACAACGGCAAGACTTGTACAAAAGATGGTTACCGGAGCAGGGTCCGGCAACCGCGCCTTACGGGTAAAACTTACGAAGATGCTCAATGTTCCAGGAGTTGCTCACCGGAATGCCATCTTCGGTCTCAAGGCGGACAGCACCACCTAGTGACTCGTTTCACCCGGTAAGGGCCTTCCCACTTCGGCGTCAACTTGTTGGAATTCTTGGCGGACTGAACGCGCCGAAGAACAAGGTCGCCTTCCTTGAGACTTCTGGCG
Source organism: Aegilops umbellulata (assembly GCA_032464435.1). Lineage (NCBI taxonomy): Eukaryota > Viridiplantae > Streptophyta > Magnoliopsida > Poales > Poaceae > Aegilops > Aegilops umbellulata. Next base: position 219,722,296 of record CP136060.1, read on the forward strand.
TTAACTTTGCGGCTATGGTAGCGGCGCAAAGCTTGCTGGTAGCGAGCAGCTCGTACAGCAGCCTGAAGACGGTCTTCCCCAAGGAGCAGCACGTCATCTTGTCGCAGCTGCTCTTGCTCAAGCTCATCATAAGCGAGCACTCGAGGCGACCCGTATACGAGTTCCGTGGGGAATTTGGCGCTGATCGCAGCGAGCTCGCGGATCTGATGAAGCAGTGGAGTCGCTGTCGTGGTGGACCCGGCGAGTCGGCGATCTTGGCCTTCGGGGCGGAGAGTGCACAGTGGTTGCACCCCCACCGGTCTTGTCGCCATTGGCTCGCACCTGGCTGGCTTGCCGCAACTGCGATGTGGTCCGCTGCCGTGGAGTGTCGCCGTTGGCGAAGCCGATGAGACTCTGAATGGTGGCCCTCCAGTCATCGATCTTGTCTGGCGTTGGAGGGAAATCTAGGAGCGGTTGAGCTCCCGCCAAAGCTTCTGCTGGAGTGGCGGGTAGCGGTGGCGAACGGTGCGAGGAGCGGGATATGCTCGGACTTCTAACAGCGTTAGAAGGAGCGATATCCCGTCCAGGCGACCGTGCTTCGCTCGCACCAGCACGTTGGCGCGCATGCTGGCCTGGAGCATCCTGAGATCCGCCAGCTCAATCTGGGTCCAGCGAGTGTATGGTACCGTGAGTACCACGACGCTGCCGGTTCTGCGCCTCCTGAGATGGGCGCGGTGCATCTACGGACGCTCGGTCGTCGTGGGAGCCGGCTACACTGCCGATGGCTAGCGCAGCCTTGTCCTTGGACCTGGCGGCACCGTGGGCTCCCTCGTCGACGCCCGTTCTTCCGCCGGCGTCTTCCCCACCAGCCGTTTGCTTCGGCGGCGGTGGGTCTGTTGCGGATGGAGCAGCCACCTCCGAAGCCTTCTTCTTCGGTGGCATGTCGATGAAGTCGATGAAGATCTACCTCGTGTGAACGCCGGATCAGGTTCACACAACCTCGACGCCCCCTACCTGGCGCGCCAAAGATGTCGGGGAAACTGATCTGATAGCACCTATGGGGACGGAGCCCCTTTCGGTTCGGCGGGGGGCAGAGGTCGCACGAAGAGGAGATCGAGGCGGAGCACACGAGCAGTTTACCCAGCTTCGGAGCTCTCTGCAGAGATAATACTCCTACTGCTGCTTTGTGATTTGTATTGAGTTCTTGCTCGGGAGCGCTGAGTGCTACAGTATGCACCAGCAGCTAACGAGACCGAGCATGAGTGTTCTGTTCTCCTCCCCCTCTACATTGTGCATGGGCCTCCTTTTATATGCTCAAGGGGTCTCCAACAGGTGGCAACGTAGACAAGGGTAAAAATGGAAAGGTGTTGCGGTTGGTACAGCTACCTGTACAGTGTGTCATACCTAACCCTGACGGCAGGGGATAAGGGCATTAAATGCCTATCTGCGTCGCCCAAACAGTGCAGAAAAGGGACTGTCAGGGACGCCACCGCTCGCCACGATGGCGATCTTGTCAGCGTCGCTTGCCACAGTGCACCCCTGGCTGCACAGCCTCCCGCCACGTACGCCTGGAAGGGTCCCAGAGCGACACGTTGGTGGGTGTGCTGGAGCGCGGGTATAGAGTGGTTGCTAGCCGCGGTAAAACGCCTTGCCGCGGTCGTTGTCTTGTCGCGTCCGGAAGCTTGTCGCTCGCCGGGTCTTGCTGGGACGCGTGGCGCGTCGCGGCAAGTTCCTTGAGATGCCTTGGTTGGCCTTCCCAACAAGTTCCTCTTGCCGGGGCTTTGTGCCTTGAGTGGTCTTCTCGGCAAGCTCCTCTTGCCGGGGCCTTGTCTTCTTGGCTTGAATACTTTGTTCTTGAATGGCTCAAAAGGAGCCACAGAGGGTATTGGCGGTCACCCGGCAAGCCTTGCCGCGGGATGCTGCGACTCCCCGTGCACAAGTTCGGGATACTAGGGTACCCCTATCCTAGTACACCGACACATGATAGTCCTATTATCTTTTATAATTCTCCCGACTACACTATATCGGAGAAGTTTGCCCTTATTAAGGATTATATTGATGGGTTGCATTTTACTACTACACATGATGATTTTGATAGATATAATATGCATCATGATGACAATTCGAATCATATCTATTTAAGACAAAGCAGCATAGACAGAATATAAGTGTGGGAAACTACACAGCAATAACAACACTTGTAATGTGCATGGCATGAGAACATAATTGTTTATTCAATTGAAACTAAAATCAACATAGAGCATGTTACAACAGCAAACACGTTAAAGAAATAGGTTTAAACATACCTGTTGCACCATTGGAGTTTCAATTGCATCCTTCAAATTTAAAATTAGTTGGTATGATTAAATACAATGATGCAAGAGCAAAGTAGTATGAACCATACCTACAGAACCTGACCTGAGAACAATTCTTCTTCTGCTTTAAGCATTGACTTGGGGTTCAGAGTGGTGGTCCTCATGATTTGGGCACTGCAGTTGCCTTACTAACTGCTCGTGTTTGGGTGCTCTTTGGTGGAGACGATGCTGTGTCAACTGGAACTGGGTTACTATCTGCTAGGGTTGGAGTTAGAAGGGGTGTAGCTGGTTCTCTATCCAACTGGGTAGGGGTACAATCTGCGTGAGTCTGGGTTATGTGTGGTGGGGTTGGTTCTTGGGCAACTACAACCGTGGTTCTATCTGCATCGACAGGTAGCACGATCTTTTCTGAAGACCGTGTTTTTACTCCCACAGATACTGCCATCACCACCTCCAATTGAAATGGCTGATAAACAAGAAAAGTAATTGAATGTACATACATTGTAAGATAGACATGTGCAATGGATAGTAGGGAAGAAAACAGGGCATGAAATAATTCACATTTATGTTGTCTAACCAAGTAGAATAGCAGGACATAATTTAACATATATGATGGCTAATTAAACATGATAGCATAACACAATTTCACATGTATGATGGCTAACTAAACAGGATAGAATGACATACTTCAAAAGATGATGACTATGTAAACATGATGACATGATATAACTATACGATGTGTCTATTAAAGTGGTTGGCATGCCATAAATCACAAACATGCCGTCGATGGAAACATGATGGCATGATATAATTCACGGATAGAATGACATAATTCAAAATATGATGACTATGTAAATAGGATGAGATGATATAACTATATTATGTCTTTAGAAAATGGGTTGGCATGCCATAATTCAGATACATGTTGTCTATGTAAACATCATGACATGATATAATTCAAATATATGATTTATATACTAAGCAAGTGAGCAAAGGGCAATCACATATATGATGTGTCAACTAAGGAGATGGCATTCAATATTATGTATATGATGTAAAAACTAAGCATTTCAATACAACATATGCATGATATGAGTAATATAACCCTGCCAAGTTTGAGCATACACCTCAGGGGGATAATAGGACTAGTCATCTGCCTCTGAATCCTCTTCTGAAGAGGTATCTATAACCAACAAGATATCTGCTTTAGCAGGTAGCATTGTCTGCTTTGAAGACCTTATTTTCACTCCAGAGTTCTCCATCACCAATTCAAATGGCCGATGCACAGGAAGAGCAGTTGAATATACAAACATTGTCGACAAATGCAACGAGAAATACAAAAAAAGGTCGGTGATACGTCTCCAACGTATCTATAAACTTTGATTGTTCCATGCTATTATATTATCTGTTGTGGATGTTTAATGGGATTTATTATACACTTTTATATTATTTTTGGGACTAACCTACTAACCCAAGGCCCAATGCAAATTGTTGTATTTTGCCTATTTCAGTGTTTCGTAGAAAAGGAAAATCAAACGGAGTCCAAACGGAATGAAACCTTCGAGAGCGTGATTTTTGGAACAAACGTGATCCAGAGGACTTGGAGTGGACGTCAAGAAAGAAGCGAGGAGGCCACGAGGCAAGGAGGCGCACCTGCCCCTGGGCGCGGCCCCCACCCTCGTGGGACCCTCGCTGCTCCACCGACCTATTTTTTCCTCTTATATATACACATGTACCTCGACAACATCCAGGAGCACCACGAAACCCTATTTCCACCGCTGCAACCTTTTTTACTCGTGAGATCCAATCTTGGGGCCTTTTCCGGCGCTCCGCCGGAGGGGGCATCGATCATGGAGGGCTTCTACATCAACACCATAGCCTCTCCGATGATGTGTGAGTAGTTTACCTCAAACCTTCGGGTCCATAGTTATATTAGCTAGATGGCTTCTTCTCTCACTTTGTATCTCAATACAAAGTTCTCCTCGATCTTCTTGTAGATCTATTCAATGTAACCCTTTTACGGTGTGTTTATCGAGATCCGATGAATTGTGGGTTTATGATCAAGATTATCTATGAACAATATTTGGATCTCCTCTGAATTCTTTTATGTATGAATGGTTATCTTTGCAAGTCTCTTCGAATCATCAGTTTGGTTTGGCCTACTAGATTGATCTTTCTAGCAATGGGAGTAGTGCTTAGCTTTGGGTGCAATCATGCGGTGCTCGATCCCAGTGACAGAAAGGGAAATGACACGTATTGTATTGTTGCCATCGAGGATAAAAAGATGGGGTTTATATCATATTGCTTGAGTTTATCCCTCTACATCATGTCATCTTGCCTAATGTGTTACTCTGTTCTTATGAACTTAATACTCTAGATGCATGCTGGATAGCGGTCGATGTGTGGAGTAATAGTAGTAGATGCAGAATCGATCCGGTCTACTTGTCGCGGACATGATTCCTATATACATGATCTTGCCTAGATATTCCCATAACTATGCACTTTTCTGTCAATTGCTTGCCAGTAATTTGTTTACCCATCGTAATACTTATGCTATCTTGAGAGAAGCCACTAGTGAAACCTTTGGCCTCCGGGTCTATTCTCCATCATATTAATCTCCTGCAAACTAGCTAGTTCCGTCGCCATTTATTTTGCAATATTTACTTTCAATCTTTATCATAAAAATACCAAAAATATTATCTTATCATCTCTATCAAATCTCACTTTTGCAAGTGGTTGTGAAGGGATTGACAACCCCTTTATCGCGTTGGTTGCTAGGTTCGTATTTGCTTGTGTAGGTACAAGGGACTTGCGTGTGGCCTCCTACTGGATCGATACCTTGGTTCTCAAAAACTGAGGGAAATACTTATGCTACTTTGCTGCATCACCCTTTCCTCTTCAAGGGAAAACCAACACATGCTTAAGAGGTAGGAAGAAGGATTTCTGGCGCCGTTGCCAGGGAGTCTATGCACAAGTGAAGACATACCAAGTACCCATCACAAACTCTTATCCATCGCGTTACATTATTTGCCATTTTCCTCTCGTTTTCCTCTCCCCCACTTCACCCTTGCTGTTTTATTCGCCCTCTCTTTCCGTTCGCCTCTTTTTCGTTTGCTTCTTGTGTGCTCATGTGTTGGATTGCTTGCTTGTCACGCCGGCTCAAGATAATACTAATTTGTGTGACTTTTCCAATACCAACAACAATGATTTTCTTAGCACTTCAATTGCTCCTATTACCGATGTTGAATCTTGTGAAATTAATGCTGCCATCTTGTCATGAAAGATCAATACACCGGCCTTCCTAGTGAAGATGCCGCTTCCCATCTAAACAGCTTTGTTGATTTGTGTGATATGCAGAAGAAGAAAGATGTGGAACATGATATTGTTAAGTTGAAGCTATTTCCTTTTTCGCTTCGAGATCGTGCTAAAACTTGGTTTTCGTCTTTGCCTAAAAATAGTGATTCATGGAATAAATGCAAGGATGCTTTTATCTCTAAGTATTTTCCTCCCGCTAAGATCATCTCTCTTAGAAACGATATTATGAATTTTAAGCAACTTGATCATGAACATGTTGCACAATCTTGGGAGAGGATGAAATTAATGATACGTAATTGCCCTACACATGGATTGAATTTATGGATGAGTATACAATTTTTTTATGCCGGATTGAATTTTGCTTCTAGAAATCTTTTAGATTCGGCCGCGGGAGGCACTTTTATGGAAATCACTTTAGGATAAGCTATTAAACTCCCAGATAATATTATGCTTAATTATTCTGAATGGCACACCGAAAGATCCACTAGTAAAAAGGTGCATGCGATAGAAGAGATTAATGTTTTGAGTGGAAAGATGGATGAACTTATGAAATTTTTTGCTAATAAGAGTGTTTCTTCTGATCCCAATGATATGCCTTTGTCTACTTTGATTGATAATAATTAATCTATGGATGTAAATTTTGTTGGTAGGAACAATTTTGGTAACAACGCTTATAGAGGGAACTTTAATCCTAGGCCGTTCCCTAGTAATTCCTATAATAATTATGGTAATTCCTACAACAACTCTTATGGAATTTTTAATAAGATGCCCTCTGATTTTGAGACTAGTGTTGAATAATTTATGATTTCTCAAAAGAATTTCAATGCTTTGCTTGAAGAAAAATTGCCTAAGATTGATGAGTTGGCTAGGAACGTGGATACAATTTCTCTTGATGTTGATTGTTTGAAACTTAGATCTATTCCACCTAAGCTTGATATCAATGAGTCTCCAAAAGCTATGAGAATTTCTATTGATGAGTGCAAAGAAAGAACCGCTAGGATGCATGCTAAGAAAGATTGCTTTGTAAAAGCGTGTTCTTCTAGTTTTTATGATAATAAGGATGAAGATCTAAAAGTGATTGACGTGTCTCCTATTAAATCTTTGTTTTGCAATATGAATCTTGATAATGATGGGTGTCGCTGTCAAAACCGGCGGATCTCGGGTAGGGGGTCCCGAATTGTGCGTCAAGGCCGGATGGTAGCAGGAGACAAGGGACACGATGTTTTTACCCAGGTTCGGGCCCTCTCGATGGAGGTAATACCCTACTCCTGCTTGATTAATATTAATGATATGGGTAGTACAAGAGTAGATCTACCACAAGATCAAGGAGGCTAAACCCTAGAAGCTAGCCTATGGTATGATTGTGTATGATGATGATTCTGTCCTACGGACTACAACCCTCCGGTTTATATAGACACCGGATAGGGTTAGGGTTACACAGAGTCGGTTACAATGGTAGGAGATCTTGAGTATCCGCGTCGCCTAGCTTGCCTTCCACGCCAAGGAAAGTCCCATCCGGACACGGGACGAAGTCTTCAATCTTGTATCTTCATAGTCCAGGAGTCCGGCGAAGGTATAGTCCGGCTACCCAAACACCCCCTAATCCAGGACTCCATTAGTAGCCCCTGAACCAGGCTTCAATGACGACGAGTCCGGCGCGCTGATTGTCTTCGGCATTGCAAGGCGGGTTCCTCCTCCAAGTCCTTCATAGAAGATTGTAAACACCAAAAATAGTGTCCGGCTCTGCAAAATAAGTTTCCACATATTGCCATAGAGAGAATAATATTAACACAAATCAAATCTGCTGACGTATTCCACAGTGCGTCATCACACTACGACCAAGCTCTTTATACAAATTGTTTTCACTTTTCCACCTCAGCACATTTAGCGAGGCGGTTTCCTTAGCACGTCTTGTCAAAGCAGAGATCGTGTGCCCCTTTTACGGGATTCTCATCAATACGGACGTGGGTAACCCAACCGTGCCCGTTAGCACGTTCCCTCGATTAAAGGCGAGTCCAAAACGGTTACGGGGAGGGCTCTTGGTATTCAACCTCTTATAAATAGACCAAGGCCCTACTTCTTTTCTTAATCTCAAACTAGTTCGCCTGTTGCCTCGAGTTCCAACACCCCAGGCTCCAGATTCCAGGCGCTTCGGACCTTCGACAATGTCCGGTTCTGACCTTCAAGGTCGATGGATGCCTTCCTCCGTCACGGAGGAGGACGTATTAAGGTTAAGGGAGGCTAGGTTCCTGACCGGCGAGATTTTGCATAGGTTGCCTGCTCAAGGACAGGTTATTCCCAGTCCCCAGCCCGGTGAGAGCGTGGTGTTCATGTCTCCCTTCCTCCGAGGGTTAGGCTTCCCCCTGGATCCCTTTGTGAGAGGACTGTTGTTTTATTACGGGCTGGAATTTCATGATTTAGCTCCGGAGTCCATCCTCCATATCTCCTCATTTATCGTCGTGTGTGAAGCTTTCCTCCGTGTTACCCCTCACTTCGGATTATGGCTCAAGACTTTCAAAGTGGAGCCGAAGATGATCGAGGGATGGTACGCAAAGTGCGGAGGCGCTGTTATAAGAAAAAATGCCGATGCTCCATGGCTCGAGGGCTCTTTTCAAGAGGAGCTGGGCTTGTGGCAACAAGAGTGGTTTTATATCACCACTCCCTGGGGCACCACATGGGTGGCGCCTCCTGCCTTTCGCTCGGGTCCCCCACCACGGCTAGCGTCGTGGATCAACAGAAGGTTAGATTGGGGTTTGCCCAAAGACGTACCCTTACTGCAGGGCCACATTAAGGATCTCTTGGAAGGAGACCTCAACTTGGTCAAGGTGACGCAGGTCATGCTGATTCGCCGGACACTGCCCGGCAAACGTCACCCCCTTCGCCTATGGGAGTTCAATCCAGAGGGACCACGAGCTCTCCGGGATTTTATGAGCGCGATGCCCGTGGAGATGTATAAACTGTTCTTCGGATCACAACAAGTGTGTCCGGATTTGACCGAGGATGCAGGCCTAAGCCGCAATCGCCCGGATACTCGAGTAAGTAACCTTGTGCCCGGACCTTCAATCCACATAATTATCATAAACTTGCCCTTAAAAGAGCTGTCCTTTTAAACATGAGTGGATAGCGAAGGCGAAGCTGATCAGGTGTCCGGCTCCCCTTCTCTAAACTAGTCCGGATCCCGTGCTAGTCAGGATGCTGGAGGTAGTGCCTTTGGAGGGAAGTAAGGGGGAGGACAAGGAAACTACGGCCTCCTCGAAGGAGGCTGCTCAGAAGGGAGGAACCGACGATTCCTCTCCTAAGGGAAAGAAGAGAGCTGCCTCTGACGACCCGAAGACCATGGTCTTGAAGCGGGGGAAAAGATCCTCGTCAGAGGGTCCGACGCCGGGGAGTTCCACGGCCGGACTGCGTACTCAAGGAGATCAGCCCTCCAGCGAGCCGTGAGTAGAGAAAGATTTTTCCTTTCGAGGGATGAGAGAAATCCGTGATTTATATCTGAGAAGTTTAACCGAATTTTTACCCTGTAGTTCGGACCTCAGCCCTTCTCAGCAGAGCTCGTCTTTGGGGGATCTTCTTCCGGAGATGATGAGAGCGGGACGTCTCCTTCTGCTGTACCGCCCAACAAGGCGGGCGACCCTGAGGTGTCGTCACGGAGGGTTTCTCCGAGTCCGGCAGGGGAGGAAGATCACTATGGGCCCCCCCGAGGTTCTCCGCGTCCGGCCTTTGAAAGAGGTCATGGGACAAGTTCGGCACCATCTGGTGCTTGGCCGGAGGAGCTAAAGGTTTTGCTAGGGCGAGCTTCTATTTCAGAGGAGCATCATGCATTAATGGGCACGGTGATTGAAAGGATTTCGTCCGCAGAGAGCGGATTGCGTGTGGCCGTCGAGAGTTTATTGACGGGTTTTGAGGTACATTAGATAATGTGTACTTTTGTCAGTTGCACGTAAATAAGATGCGCCCTATGTAGATAGTAGCCCCTGAGACTCTGCGTGTCGTCAAGAAATGACGGCATGCGGAGGATCATAATCCCAGGTATAAAATGTCACCTTTTAATGTAGGCTGCAGGGTGTCCGGAATCAAGCCGAACTGCTGGTTTTGCCGAACTAAAGCGGCAACTAGACGTGGCAGATGCCGACATCGCGCTTGTCAACAAGCGGTTGGATGAGGCTCAAGGTATGTGATTCCTTGGGCAGCATTAGGTAAGAAGAGTTTTATGCCAGTGTCTTACAATGTGTGCTTGACCCAGATGGTGCGGCCGCCGTGGAGAGTCTTAGGGCAGAACTTGCCCGAGCTAAAGATCAAGCCAGGGAAAGTGATGCGGCTGCCAAGAAGGCCTTTGAAGAGCTGAGAGCCGAACAAGCTTCTCATTGCCGAAGCAAGGAAGAGGTGGCCAGTATGGCCGAAAACTTAAAGAGCACTGCAGACCGTTGCAGACTTCTTGAGAAAGAAGACCAGGCGAGACAGGCGGTCCTAGAGAAGGCCGTTGCTGATGCCAAGGACACGCGCTCTGTGATGAGAGCTGCGAAGGAGGAGCTGCGTCAGGCCGGACAGATTGCGGCTGGAAAGCCCTGCATGCTGCGGAGAAAATTTTGCGATCCGAAGTTTGCTCTGTTGTCCGGATGTGGAGTGTGGAGGACACCTATCTGGATTTGGCAGCGAGTGTTGCTGATGCGACCGAACACTTCCGAGATCTAAAAGATCGTGAAGTGGAAAAACTGTTCAGGTCGCAATTTCACAATCCAGAGCGTCCACTGGCAGTGGACGATCGTTTGGCTCAATGGGCCGAACTTAATAGGTTGTCCGGACTCGCCATGAAGTACGTCATGGGTCATCTGTGGCCGGGGAGGTCGGAGCCGAGGAGTTATTTCAGCTTGGTGCAGCAATTCCTTGACGCAGTGCCGCACATTAATGCAATGAAGAGGTCGGCGTGTATAAAGGGTGCAAGGATGGCTCTTGCCCGTGTCAAGACATACTGGGCAGAGATGGAGACCACCGTTATTGCGTCCCGAGATTCGGATAAAAGCCGAGTGTCCTCCGAGCACTATTTTCAGGAAGTCCTTGAAGGCGCTCGTGTAATAGAGACGCAGTGCTCGAAGGATGCTATGTTATTATAGCATATGTAATATGAAGTAATATTTTGAGAAACATATATATATATATATATATATATATATATATATATATATATATATATATATATATATATATAATCTGAAAGATTGCAGTCGTTGGCTTCAACCCCCACGCACATAGTGCGGGGGTGCTCACAGAAGACGCATTTTCACACTTAACCCAACGTCTTGGTCCTACAAAGGAGGTGATAGCGCAGCGGGCCAGGCAACCGGACTATAATGCTTTAACACTTTCACTTAGCCATAGGAGCTTGACAGTGGGACTATTTAGGTAGCCCATTAGTGGCGACTGCGCTCGCCCGAGTTCGGGGCGCGTATGTGCCTGACCAGGAAGCGGTCCTTCGTTAAAGTGGAGGAATCCGATAGATTCCAATAGGTCATCGAGTGGCTGACCAGTCTCACGCTACATCATGAAAGTCAGTTTTCGGCTTTCTCTACTGAGGTGCTCACCCGACCGAACCGGGGCACAATCGCAGTAGTTCTCCTGGTGCTACCTTAGCCGATAGAGCGGAACGTAAGGTAGCCGAACTCAGGAGCCGGGCAACCGAAAATTTGACCAAAGACATGATTCGGAGCTGATGCATATAATGCCAAAACTCGCGACGCCGAACACTCCCTAAGGTGTTCGGTCTTTATGAGTGCGGGCGAAACAACACTCTTTGCTAAAAAAGCCCCTGGTGTCCAGGTACGTGCGAAAAAATCTGACGTGGCCACATGCCAAGACGCCAGTCTCGTCCTTGGTTATATCAGGAAAAACCAAGGGATGTGTTGCAACAAGAGACATTAAAAAAAGGTTTACGCAGGGTCTTAATCTAAAAAGAATCCTTTAGGACGGGTCCCTACTGCACGTCTGCGTCTGTGTCTCCGTTGTGTCGTATCCTGGACGGGCGCCACACGACGTTCATCTAAAAAAGAGAGGAACAAAATTGAAAACGGGTCGTGTCGAACTAAAGGTTTTTAAAATAAATGAAGTATAAAGTAAAATATAAAATTGAGCTTTATTGTCTCTGCGCGTAGCCCCTAGTATGGGGGTATATGGCCTCTAAGCCTGCATTAATGATGGATTTGTACCGAACTCGTCTATTCCGCGTTCGTGGCCTTTAATGACCTATATCGAAAAGTTTTTTGGCTGGTGAGGCCATTTTATTGTGCGGCTGTCTAAGCGGCCGCACAGTCCTCCGCTTGGGGGAGGCGCACTCTAATGCTTCCCCTTCAAAGAGATGATGCCTCATGGACCGGGCATCTTAAGCGTGAGAGATGCATAATGCGGTATTGTGTTAAAGCGAGCGAAAGCTTCACGTCCCAGTAGTGCTTGATAGCGACTTGAGAATGGGACGACATGGAAGGTCAGCTTTTCGCGACGGAAGTTATCGGCAGAGCCGAATATAACTTCAAGCCGGAGAAAACCCATACAATGGGTGTCCGGACCAGGTGCTACCCCTTGAAAGGAGGTTTTGCTGTGGCGGATTCTTGCTGGGTTTATCCCCATGTTATTGATTGTATCCTGATATATCAGGTTTAGTCCACTGCCACCGTCCATAAGGACATTTGCAAACTGGAATCCGCCAATTATTGGATCGAGTATCAGGGCGGTCCAGCCTGCGTTCTTGATATTTCTAGAATAGTCTAGCTAATCGAAGGTGATTGGTTTTAATAACCAGTGGCGGGATCCCTTGGGGATAGGTCATATTGTGCGTACCTTTATGGGTGCCACATGTTTTGTTACGTGAAGTAAGTTCATTGTTTTTACTTCTTGTGGGAAGTTCTTTTGTTTCCTGGTACTCTGCCTCTGGGGTTCGTCCTCGTCTTCGCTTCGTGTGTCGAGCCCCTTGTGTTCGGCATTGAGTCTGCCGGATTGTTTGAAAACTGTTGGGGATATTACTACTGGGCCTAAACCGGCCTATCTGGGCCGGGTTAATTTCATCAGTAGCTCAAGAATGTTAAATCCCAAGAGGCTATGTAAAGGCCCGAGGCCGTAGTCGGTTTAACATCTGTAGCTGTAAACCGGCCTGTGTACGACTTGTATTGTAAGTTAGGAATAAGCAAGAGACCAACCCGGGTACGAGTATAAACCGGAGATTGGGACTCTATGAACCGACGGGCGTCACCCGTGTATATAAGGGGACGACCCGATATCGGTTCAGGGGGGAACCAACAACTCGAAGCCTAGGAGAAGCGATTGCTCCCTAGTCGTCGAGACTTCATCAATTCCAACACCAACTAGACGTAGGCTTTTACCTTCATCGAAGGGGCCGAACTAGTATAATTCTCTGTGTCCTTGTGTCCGCTTTAACCCCTTCGAGTTAACCCGTTGCGATGGCTCCACGACTAAGTCCTTTGGATAGGACATCTGCCGTGACAAACCCACGACAGTTGGCGCCCACCGTGAGGCCATCGCACGATGGTTTCAAATTCTTGGAGGGCCGCTTTGAAGGACTCAAGGGATATGCTGTGGGCCGGATGACCAAGAGTCGCCGCGGTAAGGTTTACATCGATGACGAAGGCTGGGGCCCCGAGGCCGGCTTAGTTGAGTAGGGGTACTGGGTCCCCTTTGGCAGTATACACGTTTTTATCGGCAAGATTGGTGAACCGGGCCCTGAGCTGGACACCTGCACCGACCTCATCGAGACAGCTCAGTGTGCGCGACCTGCCCGGGTTAAGCCAGCCGTAAAGCGTGCCTTTGTGGGAGTCATCCACGGAGGAAATTATGAGGACGGATCAGAATCTGGTGGCGAAACCGTCATTTGTTCCGGCGATGAGTCGTCAACCGGGGAAACTGAGTCCCTGTATCGAGTGCATGATGGTCGGATTGGGGGCTGTTCCGACGGCAACAGTATTCCGGACCCCTCCGATCTGCCTAGCCGGGTCGGCATATTCATGGCCGGCACCCAAGCAGCGCCTCATTCATCGACGGCCGCAGCAATGGTTTCCGGTTCAACGGCTGCCGGAGCAGGAGGTTTTGTGCGCCCACCGGTTCAAGTATTATCCGATCTGTTCGACGCACTGGCGGCGCTCTTGACAGAGGCTAATCCGGCGGATCGGGATGCTCATAACGCAGAGATTGCAAAGGTGAGAGAACAGATTAGCCAGGCCAAGGCGGATCTGGCGGCCGAGGAGGTCAGGATGACTGCGGAACGGGCCGCTTTGGACGCACAAGCCTATAAGTTCATGCTGGATCAGAACGCTTCGCAGGAGGTCATGAGGAGGAAATATCGGTCCCGCCTGCCACCGGTTTTTGAAGGAAGGGAGCTTTTCAATACTCCTGGAGCAGGGACCAGTAATCAACCAGTGGTAAACCGAGCAGAGGCGCCCGGGACAGGCGCGCCGGTTCAGCCCCGCATAATAGATCTACCCCGTTATAACCCGGAGCCACGGATTGTGACCACACCCCCGGGTCACTACTCCAACCCGCTGGATAATCTTGTTGCTGCGGCAGCGCGTCTAGAGGCTATTCCGGTCGAGGGAGATTCATTACAAGCAATAGAGACGCGCCGGGTCAAGGAGCTCATCAGAACGGCGCTGGTCCAACAGGAGGAGTATTCATACAGCCGCGAGCGGATTCATTCTACTCCATGTCCAACCCGGAGTTATAGCAGGCACATGGAAGAACAAGCTGAGTCCAGCAATGCACGGCATGGAGTGCCCCGCGGCAACAATCCGGCTCCTGATGCTCAGGAGTTGGTAGACCGGGCCCGTGCACGCAGAGAAGCCGAATTGGCAGCACATCAGACCCGCCAGCTTACGCCGGTTCGTCCCACCACTTCGGTCGAACCAGGGCTTGCTTCTAGCGCTTTGGGGGTGCCTTGCCTTATACCTGCTTTGCGCAATGTGCGCCTGCCTAAGGACTTCAAGGGGCCGCGCAAGGTACCAAATTATACAGCAGATCAACCCCCGGAGGCGTGGGTGGAGAGTTACGAGATGGCCATGGAGATGCTTGACGTAGATTAAGCTGCATGTGCAAAATATTTCACTATGATGCTTGAAGGAACGGCCCGCACTTGGTTAAAAAGCCTGTCGCCCAATACCATCAGTTCATGGGCTCAATTGCGAGCTCGGTTTATCAGTAATTTCAAAGATACGTGCAGGCAGCCCATGTCGATAGTGGACTTAGCCGCCTGCGTCCAGGCGGAAGGAGAGTCAACCACTCATTGGGTGCGCCGCATTTCGCAAATCTTGCATTCATCAGACCGCATCAATGCTGACACTGCAGTTGTGACTTTGGAAAGCAATTGCCGGTTTGGGCCCTTGAAATTGAAATTAGGACGAATGAAGCGCCATTGCACTGACATAGGGACTCTCATGGCTGCTTTGGTAAAGTATGCTGATTCTGATAGTACCAAGGATCCCGAGTCTGATGATGAAAAGGCAGGGAAGGGAAAGAAGAACGACAACTCCAGAGGACAGCAGCATCACCCAGGGAGCAGCGTCGGAGGCAAGCGTAAAGGGGATGGTTCCATGGATTTTGTGGCTAACACCAATGTGCAGAACAGGGGCCGGCAGCGTAGGGGCAAAGGCCGCGGTGGCGGACCCAGCCCCAATCCAGAGCGCTTAAATAGTTTGTTGAATCAGCCCTGCCCAAAGCATGGGACGACGGAGGAACCAGCAAACCACCTGTGGAAGGATTGTTACATCATGCGAGAGTTCAAGAATTCCAACGCCTTCCGGTATGATCACAATCCTGGTGGCGGTTCAGGATCCGGGCCAAGCCACGGTGGAGGAAACTCCGGTTCAGGGTTTAATGGTAATCCGAGCGGGAATAGCAATCCGGGCGGACATGGTAATCAACATAACCAAAATGGTCAAGGGGGCTATAATCAGCAGCAGTCGGGGTACCAGAGCAATCCAAAGCAGCTAAACAGTGGCCAATATCATGTATTCACCACTAGCTTGGACAAGCGAGACCAGAAGGTCCGGAAGAGGGCAGTTAACTCTGTTGAACCGGCCGTGCCCCGATACCTACGATGGTCAGAGCAGCCGATCATCTGGAGTAGAGAGGAACACCCTCCTCGGGTGGATAATACGGGTCAGCTGGCTTTAGTGGTGGCGCCTCAGGTAGGAGGTTATAAGTTCACCAAGGTGCTCATGGATGGGGGTAGCAGTATTAACATCCTATACTATGAGACCTTTCGACGTATGGGGCTCAAGGATAAGGATTTACGGCCTTCAAACACGGTTTTTCATGGCGTGGTGCCAGGCAAGTCTGCGTACCCCATGGGCAAGATAGCATTGGAGGTGGCTTTCGGAGATGATCACAATTCCCGATCAGAAACACTGACTTTTGAGGTGGTGAAGATTCAAAGCCCGTACCATGCCCTGTTTGGTCGGCCGGCTTATGCCAAATTCATGGCACGGCCCTGTTATGTATATCTGCAGCTCAAGATGCCGGGCTACAAGGGAACCGTCACGGTTCACGGGAGTCGCAGGATCGCTTTGGAGTGTGAAGAAGGAGATGCCGCTTATGCAGAATCGGTTTGTGCTACCGAGGAGCTCAAATACTACAAAGATAATGTTCATCCGACGGATATGACTCCTTTAAAGAAGCCTACCACAGAGCATGATCCGGCTTTAAAATTCACGTCAGCCGCGGAGACCAAGCTTGTTGATTTCATGGCTGGTGATTCATCCAAGCAATTCAGCATCAGTACCAATCTGGATCCGAAATAGGAAAGCGCGCTCATCGAGTTCCTCCGTGAGAATCGGGACATCTTCGCATGGAAACCTTCTGACATGCCAGGTGTACCGAGGCGACTCGCTGAGCACACCCTTAATGTGGATCCTAAATACAAACCGGTGAAACAGTTCCTCCGTCGGTTCAACGAGGAGAGAAGAAAGGCTATTGGAGAAGAGGTGGCCAGGCTCTTAGCAGCTGGCTTCATCGTTGAAGTTTTTCATCCTGAATGGCTTGCTAATCCGGTGTTGGTCCTTAAGAAAAACGGCACTTGGCGCATGTGTGTGGACTATACAGATCTTAATAAGGCCTACCCTGCAGATCCTTTTGCCCTCCCCCGTATTGATCAAATCATTGATGCTACGGCGGGTTGCGAGCGTTTATGTTTTCTGGATGCATACTCCGGTTATCATCAGATTAAGATGGCGGTTAAGGACTAGGAGAAGACGGCATTCATTACTCCCTTTGGAGCCTTCTGCTGTGTATCTATGCCTTTCGGGCTCAAAAGTGCCTAGGCAACTTATCAACGATGTGTGCAAAATTGTCTCCACAAGCAGATTGGTCGTAATGTGCACGCTTATGTGGATGATATTGTGGTCAAGTCAAGGAAGAAGGAAACGTTGGTCGATGATTTGAAGGAGACCTTTGATAACTTAAGGACATACAAGATGATGCTCAATCCAGCCAAATGTGTCTTTGGTGTACCAGCTGGCAAGCTATTGGGGTTCCTGGTGTCCAACAGGGGAATTGAGGCTAATCCGGAAAAAATTACAGCTATCACCTCTCTAGCTAAACCGAAATGCATCAATGACGTCCAACGTCTGGCAGGCCGAATTGCTGCGTTGAGCCGGTTTATCAGCCGCCTCGGAGAGAAAGCAATTCCTCTGTATCAAATGTTGAAAAAGACGGATCAGTTCGTCTGGAATTCTGCCGCTGATCAGGCGTTCGAGGATTTAAAGCGACAGTTGGTCAATCCGCCCGTACTCGTTGTTCCCACTGATAAGGAACCGTTGCTGTTGTATGTAGCTGCTAACGCTCGCGCGATCAGTGTGGCTATTGTGGTAGAGCGGAAGGAGGCAGGCAAAGAATACCCGGTTCAGCGTCCGGTTTATTATATCAGCGAGGTGCTTATTGAATCCAAACAACGATATCCGCATTGGCAAAAGCTAGTATATGGAGTTTTTATGGCAAGTCGGAAGCTGAAACAGTATTTCCAAGGCCACCCTATCACGGTGGTCAGTTCTGCTCCTTTGGGTGATATCATCCAGAACCGAGAAGCGACTGGTCGGATTGCCAAGTGGGCTATTGAGCTTGGACCGCACGGTTTAAAGTATGTGCCTCGCACTGTGATAAAGTCTCAGGCATTGGTGGATTTCATCAATGATTGGACGGAGTTGCAAGTCCCTGAAGAGAAGTCGGATCACACTTACTGGACCATTCATTTTGACGAATCACGTCAATTGGAAGGATCGGGGGCTGGAGTCATATTAACTTCCCCACGAGGTGATAAATTTTGTTATGTTCTCCGTTTAATGTTCCCTTGTACTAACAATGCAGCAGAATATGAGGCATTGCTCCATGGCCTCCGGATGGCTAAGGAGATGAATTTAAGCCGGGTTAAGTGCTTTGGCGACTCTGATTTGGTGGCCCAGCAGGTGTCTGGTACATGGGATTCTAAAGATCCACTCATGGCTGCTTATCATCGTGAGGTTGATGTGGTCGCAGGTCACTTCAAAGGTTATCAGGTGGACCATGTGGACTGACGAAAGAACGAGGCGGCAGACGCTTTAAGTCGGCTAGGTTCACAGCGTAAACCGGTACCACCTAATGTGTTCCTTGATGTGCTTTACAACCCGTCGGTTCAACTGCCTGGCGAAGCAGATTTGGCGGTTCCTGACCCAGAGGCTCAATTGGTGGCGGCATTACATGTCATCCCGGATTGGACGCTTCCTTACCTGGCGTACATGAACCGAGGGGAGTTGCCAGAGGATGAGACTCTGTCCAGACAGATAGTACGGCGGTCCAAGTCCATGGTAGTTGAAAACGGCGAACTACATCATCGCAGTGTGACAGGAGCGTTTCAACGGTGTGTATCTCCTGAGGAAGGCCGTGAAATTTTGTGTGAGATCCACGAAGGAGATTGTGGTCACCATGCCGGTTCAAAGTCTTTAGTGGCAAAAGCTTTTCGTCACGGTTTCTATTGGCTGACTGCTCATGCTGATGCGGAGGATCTGGTCAGGCGGTGCGATGGTTGTCAAAAATTCTCAAGGCGCGCTCACGTTCCGGCTCAAGAATTGAGGATGATTCCAATTACTTGGCCGTTTGCAACCTGGGGGCTGGACATGGTTGGGCCTTTCAAAAGGTCCAAGGACAAGAAGACCCACCTTCTGGTGGCGGTGGACAAATTTACAAAGTGGGTAGAGGCAGAGCCCGTTAGCAAGTGTGATGCGGCCACCGCGGTTCGGTTCATCAAAAAAGTGATTTTCCGGTTTGGTTTTCCACACAGTATCATCACAGACAATGGTACCAATTTATCTAAAGGTGCCATGAAAGAGTTCTGCGAACGAGAGCACATCCGCCTTGATGTGTCATCAGTAGCGCACCCACAGTCCAATGGTCAAGCAGAAAGAGCTAATCAGGAGATCTTGAGAGGCATCAAACCCAGGCTTATGGTTCCTTTGCAGCGGACGCCGGGTTGTTGGGTCGAAGAGTTACCCTCTGTGTTATGGAGCATCAACACCACGCCTAACAGGTCAACTGGGTATACGCCGTTCTTCATGGTTTATGGGGCAGAGGCAGTTCTTCCTAGCGACATCCGTCACGATTCACCTCGTGTGGCGGCTTACGTTGAAGCAGACAACGAAAGTTCTAGACAGGACGCTTTGGACCGGCTAGATGAAGAGCGAGACATAGCAGCTGCCCGTTCAGCGATCTACCAACAGGATCTTCGTCGCTATCACAGTCGTCGGATCAGGACCAGAACCTTTCAAGAGGGAGATTTGGTGCTTCGACTTATTCAAGATCAAACCGAGATGCATAAATTGTCTCCACCTTGGGAAGGGCCTTTCGTGGTTAGCAAGAATCTACACAATGGTTCATACTACCTAATAGATGTTCGAGAGCACAAAGACTCACACAAATCAGGACAAGAAACCGACAGGCCGTGGAATATAGCTCATCTTCGGCCTTACTATACTTGAGCCATGGGCTCTGCTTATGTATATATCATGACTATGTATATATTTTAATAAACCGGATCCTACGCTAAAGCAGGGTATCTGTTCTTTTATATCATGTGTGGTTACACGGGGTTGTCTTTAAGCAACATCCGGTTTACCCCTTGCAAGTCTTAACAAGATCACTTGAGGCTTCCTGTTCAAACATAGGTCGTATTCGAACCAAAGAGAACATAGCTATCCTTATGAGGTCATTTGGGGGCTCGGTCGTGTCCGAACCGATGCAATACCTCTTGGCCGGCGAAAGCCACCAGAGTCATTTGGGGGCTCGGTCGTGTCCGAACCGATGCAATACCTCTTGGCCGGCGAAAGCCACCAGAATCATTTGGGGACACGGTCACGTCTGAACCGGTCACGCCTCTTGATCGGCCTACGGTCCTTAGAGTCATTTGGGGGCTTGGTCGAACCCGAACCATAGCAATGCCACTTGGCCGGCGTAATGCCACACGTCATTTTGGGGTCCTGGCTGACTGGCACCATCGCTACACCTTCGGGGGGCTCGGTTGCGTCTGGCCATGGTAATTCCATCTGACCAAGCTCAATAGAGCTCTTCTTTTGCAAAAGGTTTTTGTCACCGTTGATGGTTTATTGCCTTTCTCTTAAACCGACAATATTTTACACCGGTTCTACATAGCCAATTTGGCGGAACACGGCCTTTCTTTTTTCAACAATCTGAGATTGTTGGTTCGGTTTGAGTTTTTCTGCTAAACAACCTTTTTTCGAGCAACAAAAGATTGTTATCAGTAAAGGACGGTAAACCGGTGTTATATACACAGGAGCTCGGTTCTCCCACGACGGTTTAAAAGATATCAACTACCGTTTTAACATTGGCCACAAACGCCTATTTCACGCCTACTATATGGCAGGTATTTTGTATCACAAATAGTTTGATCATACTTGCAAGTTTCCTTGCTTATTTACATAAAGATTCACAAGCCGGATGACGGTACAACCGCCCTGGTAGTTTAAAATTTTGTGATTGCAGGAGATACAAGCTGGCAAAAATAATTCTTCAAAGGAGAATATCAGTACTGAATGCGCGAAGGCATCTCATAAAGCATAAAGTACGGTCTATCCTATTACAAGGCAACATGGTGCCTAAATAAGATGATTGTTTCTTGACAAAGTATCAAAAGGAAACCGATTAAAGCTGCCCTCGGTTCACGCCTGTGTGTCATCCCGGTTTGATGATTCTGGATCATCCTGCGCCGCTTCCGCTTCCTCCTCCCTACCCAGCGGCTGGAGGTCAACAGTGGTCCAATCAATCCCCATTAAGGCTTGAAAGACAGCTTCCTCATGTATCAGGGACGACGGTTCAATATCAGGGGCATAGGTGTGTTTCCGGATTGGAGGAATTAAGTTTTCCGCTTCAGGGATTGGCGCTGCTACCTGTTTGTTCTGGTTATTATACTGGGCTTGATAATGAGACAAGTTTGCCTCTTCTACCAATTGACAGGCCAGAGGGTGCACTGCCCGGTTTGTCTTTCTTAATTCTTCTTCATCGAACTCGGAGCCATCCTCCTTTAAGCTAGGATAACCTTGAGCCGCTTCAACGGGATCAAAATCAGGCACCCATGCTTTGGCCCGGATTAAGGCATTAATGGCTCCGGTTCGAGCAGCGGATCTTTTTAACTCTTCAATCCGAGCGGGAAGCATCGACAACCTCTTTAGTGTGTCCTGGATCAATGTGGGCGCCGGATTGTTGTGTGAAGCAGTAGTGATAACCCGCTGTGCGCCGGTGTACAGCTGCTCGACTAAAGTATAGGCCGCTTTCAGCTTCATACGCACATCTGATCCCAGGTGGTTGATGCGAGTGCCTGTAATATGATCAGCAGGTCATAAACCGAGCTGTTTTATAGAAGAATCAGGATTATTACACAAGTCACGCGAGGCTTACCAAAGATGGCGGTAGTCATTGCGTGCACCTGTCGCTTCACGCTGGTCAATTCGTCTGTTACCGGTTTAAGGGCAGATTCTGCATTTTCAATATTTTTGGTTAAAGCGGCCTTTTCTGTGACCCAGTCAGCCCGCTCCTTCTGAAAACCTTCCTTCAATTGTTCCATGCTGCCTAAAGCGCTGGTTAGTTCCTCTTTGGCCTTGGAAGCTTCTGCTTGCTGGGATTTTATATTCTCTTGAAGATCGGCAATTTGGCTTTCTTTGACCTTCAGTTCAGTCTGCAGTCCGACAGTTGTACGGTTTAAACAAAGGAAGTACCAAGCACATAACAAGTTAGGTACTTTGTACTTGGGGGCTAATGCTTATTTGATCTCAAGTTATCAGTTAATTATCAAAGTCCCAAGCCCAATACAAGTATTCAGCTCGGCACTTGAGGGCTAATGGCTATTTGTTCTAATGATATTTCGGATGCTACGGTATGATGATTACAAGTGTCGATTCAATTATGATAAAGTTAAACCGACCCTTGGGGGCTACGGTGATAAGAAGCAGGAGTGAGGGCATGGAAGTTACCTCGAATTTGTCTTTCATCATCTTCACGAGATTGGCTTCATAGTCACGGCTAGTATATAGCCAGTTTAAGTAGCCAGAATGAATGTCCTGAGCACCAAGGGCGGAGCACGTTGCCAGATCAACATCCCATTTACCTTTACTTAAAGCAGAAATTTCTTCTTTAGCAGTGTGCTTGGCTAAAGCGATGGGATTTCCCGGTTCAGTACAACCTATGCCAGTAATCATGACTTCATCATCTTTGTGGTCGCCGGTCGGGACTGGCACGGTCGGTTTTTCGGCAGGCTTTGAGGAACTAATGGTTTTCTCAGCACGAATTGGACTGGCTGGTTGATCCGTTGGGCCGGAGGGGTTAACAGAGCCTTCTTCGGGAACAACGACTTCATCCCGGACTGATGGGTCATCAATTACATCTTCAGGGATAGTCGCTTCAACATTCGGGACAGTGTCCGGTTCAGGAGGAGCGTTTTCTTCTCCTGTTTTGTCTTGGCGAGCTTTTTTGCTCGGCCTCGGTTTAGCTCTGAAAGAAGCAGCAAAGTTAAGGACAGCATATGTTGAAGATTATAACAATGGACAACCTGACGAGAAAAACAAAGTTTACCCTAGCACGGTTTTGAGTGGAGGCAGCTGAGTACCAGTTGACTCGCCAGAGGATGAGTGCGAGGTGACCTGATAATCGGAGTCAGACGGATTAAGTGGTTGACGAAAGCAGCCCGCTTTAGGACAAAATTTGACAAGCAAATTAGAGACCTCTGAACGACGTCTCCGAACCGGACTGTTCGGTAAACCGGCGGAGGTAACTACCTGACCGCTGTGTCGGGTTGTATGACGCACCTCGTGCTGACGGGTCTTCATAAGAAAGTTGGGATCCAAGTAAGAAAGAGGATGGGAAAATTTAACTTTGCGGTTCGCCTGACGGATTTTGTGGGAAGGCAGAAGGCTTGAATCAGAAGAAATAGTAATTACCTCTGCATCATCAGCATGGCTCGCTTCGGCATCATCCTGACAAATTGCATCGTCAATAAACTGCACAAACAATAAACCGAGGGAGTCAAGTTTAGCTTCAGAACCCGGATTACCCACCTCATCATCGGCAGGATCGGAAGAGGCCGTGGTTTTCCTCTTGTGAGCAGACTTTTTGACGACTCTCGTCTTAGGCCGGGTCGATTTCTCCGGTTTATCCGCCTTTCCTTGAGGGAGTTCTTTGCTCCAAAACGGGTCATCACCCTGCCTCAACAGATATTAGAATCAATCATACGCACACAACATAACATCAGACTTAATGAGAAGAAATTTTGATTTACCGCTGGTGGTTTATTGATGGCGCAGAAGGGAAGAAGGCCAGTTCGTGCACAGACGCGTTCCGGTTCATTTAGAATCTTCTTTACGGCTTCGGTGACCTCTTCATCCGTAAGCTGGATGTTTACATGATGTAACGGATCATCAACACTGCCTGTGTATTCGCACATCAAACCGGAGCGTTGACTGAGTGGCAGTATACTCCAAGATATCCAGCAACGAGCGAGGTCGACTCCTGTTAAACCGTTGGCCATGAAGGCTCTGAGTTTGGACAGTTGGGGAGCGTAATTACTCCTCTCTTTAGAAGTCAACCTCTGAGGAAAGGGGTGAGTGTTGCTGAGCCGTTCTGGACGAAAACCGGGCAGGATATTCTCGTTCTCTGGGGAGGTGTCTTTACAGTAAAACCAAGAGTTATTCCACTCTTGGGGGTGACTATGCAGTTTCGCATGAGGGTAAGTGACCTCTTTCCTCTTCTGGATTGACACGCCACCCAGTTCCATGTTGGAGCCATCAGTAAATTCTGTGCGGCGGTTTAAGTGAAAGCAATCTCGGAACAACTCAATTGTAGGTTCCTCTTGAAAGAACACCTCACAGAGCACTTGGAAGTGGCATATGTTAGTGACAGAATTGGGACCAATATCTTGTGGATGGAGTTGGAAATTAGCCAAAACGTCGCGATAAAATTTTGAACCGGGCGGGTTGAAACCGCAGGCTAAGTGATCCGCGAACACAACGACTTCTCCATCTCGGGGTGTAGGGGGGCACTCTTTGCCTGGCACCCTCGAATGAATCACGTTTTTGCTGCTCAAAGCACCGGTCAGGACCAGATTATTCAGTTGAGTTTCCGTGACCCGGGAAGGAGCCCAGTTGCACTCATACACTTGCTTAGCCATGGGGAAGTCTACA
This sequence comes from Aegilops umbellulata, assembly GCA_032464435.1. NCBI lineage: Eukaryota > Viridiplantae > Streptophyta > Magnoliopsida > Poales > Poaceae > Aegilops > Aegilops umbellulata. The sequence continues at coordinate 219,746,609 of CP136060.1, forward strand.
AAATGAAAATGATTCCGGTTCAGGACTTATGTTCTGCACAGATTTTTTTCATGTCGATGCTATCAATGTTGAACCGGAAGAAATCAATTACAATCTGACATTGGTAAAGCGGTGCGGTCTATCAAAGGATTACTGGCGGTTCAACAAGGGGACTAATGGTATGTACCGATTTGGTGATCTTCTACAACAAGGTTAAACCGCTGGATCTAAGACCGTGGAACAGTTGGAAATACAAAAGAGCAGGTGTGCGGAAACATGTTTCACATTGTCTCAGTGTGATATTGGATCTGAGGCGATCTCATACAAGGGGTAAAAACTCATGAGTTTTTGAAGATTGTGCAAGAACAGCAAGGTCAAACTGTGGATCAGATCTACGGTCTAGGTATATTACCCTGAAAACAGAGGCGGAAAACTGCTACTGAACGGAGCAAAAGCCGCGGGGTCATCTGAAGGTATATCCCAGTTTAAATGCGAAGAACGTGAGGAACGCGAAGAACTCGAGGAACGGGAAGAACACAGTAAACCCTAGAGGCGGATCTGAGTTGAGAAGGTGGGGATCTCACCGGAGCTCCGAGGGGTGCGGAAGAACGCCGCAGTTTCTCTGGTCCTGTCAGGTTGATGCAGCGACCCGAGGTGATGCAGAGGTCAGCGACAGCGGCGAAGCTTCGAGGCTGGCGGCGCGGAGAAGACGAAGAGGAAAGGGATGAAGGGGAGAAAGAAATGACCTCTCACCCCTATTTATAAGGCAAGGCACGTGTGTCGGGCGCGCGAATCCAGGAGCCACGGGTTTCGGAGGCAGAGCTGTCGCCTTGATTATTGCGAATTGGTTAAACAAAGAAGGCACCATAAAAGCTAGCTTCATGGTGATGTCATGCCGGTTTACGGCCACTAGAGAAAATGACGACATATCGGTTTAGCAATGAAGGGAAGATGCTGAATATGAAGGTTTATGCTAGGGGTTGACATGGAATCATTCAAATCAACCTGGGGCCTAATGTTGGGGATATTACTACTGGGCCTAAACCGGCCTATCTTGGACGGGTTAATTTCATCAGTAGCTCAAGAATGTTAAAGCCCAAGAGGCTATGTAAAGGCCCGAGGCCGTAGTCGGTTTAACATCTGTAGCCGTAAACCGGCCTGTGTACGACTTGTATTGTAAGTTAGGAATAAGCAAGAGACCAACCCGGGTACGAGTATAAACCGGAGATTGGGACTCTATGAACCGACGGGCGTCACCCGTGTATATAAGGGGACGACCCGATATCGGTTCAGGGGGGAACCAACAACTCGAAGCCTAGGAGAAGCGATTGCTCCCTAGTCGTCGAGACTTCATCAATTCCAACACCAACTAGACGTAGGCTTTTACCTTCATCGAAGGGGCCGAACTAGTATAATTCTCTGTGTCCTTATGTCCGCTTTAACCCCTTCGAGTTAACCCATTGCGATGGCTCCACGACTAAGTCCTTTGGATAGGACATCTGCCGTGACAAACCCACGACAAAAACCCAACAATCTCTGTGGGTATGGTTAGCCGGCTTCCCCGGAGTACTGTGTATCTGACATATCCTGTCCAGGATTCTATTTAAGTCGGACGGATCATCCCTATTATCCTGGAGGGTTGGTTTTGTCTGATTTTGTCGCGAGCTTTTGAATCCGGCATTGACTGCCTTGCTCTTCGGACTTTTTTCTTTAGTTCGGCGACGATCCTTGTTGCGTCGCGGTTTTCCGTTTCCATCCCTAGTTTCGGATGTACTTGGGTCACTGGGGCTGCATCTTGCCAACCAGCTGTCCTCTCCTGCGCAAAAGCGGGTCATGAGGCTTGTGAGTGCGGCCATTGTTCTTGGCTTTTCCTGGCCGAGGTGTCTGGCGAGCCATTCGTCTCGGACATTATGTCTGAAAGCTGCTAGTGCTTCGGTGTCCGGACAGTCTACTATCTGATTCTTTTTAGTGAGGAATCTATTCCAGAACTGCCGAGCTGATTCTCTAGGCTGTTGAGTTATGTGACTAAGATCGTCTGCATCCGGAGGGCGGACATAGGTCCCTTGAAAATTTGCTCGGAAAGCATCCTCGAGCTCTTCCCAACTTCCAATTGTGTTTTCGGGGAGGCTTTTAAGCCAGTGCCAGGCTGACCCTTTAAGCTTAAGGGGTAAATATTTAATGGCGTGGAGATCATATCCTCTAGCCATATGTATGTGGAGGATGTAGTCCTCAATCCAGACTCCGGGGTCTGTTGTTCCATCATACGCCTCTATGTTGACGGGTTTTAATCCTTCGGGAAATTCGTGGTCCAGAACCTCATCGGTGAAACATAGGGGATGTGCGGCGCCCCTGTATTTGGGTGTGCCGAATTCTGGTGATGGCTTTTTTGCATTGCTTACAAGAGCTTGCTTTCTTGGCCCGTAAATGGACCTGGCTGGGCCATGATGTGAATCCTTAGGTGGGTCGCATACCGATTTAAGTACGGTGCCACTTGCCGCCTTATGGGGTCGTCTATCCGACCGTATGGCTTTCTTATTTTTTGAATGCGAGGGCTCTAGGGCCTCTTCGTCTAATTCGGGCAGTAGCTTTCTCTTTGGATAGCTTTTAGTACGGCGATCGTCGCCGTATTTATCTGCGGTGTTGATTACTTTATTCCATCTAATGCGGAGTGCGTCTTCCGCCGTCTTTAGCTTCCGCTTTTGCTTTTTCAGGCTGCGTGCAGTTGCAACGAGCCTCTTGTGGAGACTCTTCTTCTCCATGGATTTATCCGGCGTAAGGTTGTCCGGAATGTCGTTTTCGCCGGGGGAGGGAGTTTAGGTTTCTCTATCCGTGTTGCCCTGTTCGGACGGCTGGTCTAAGGCCTGCTCGTCGTCTACCGGCTTGTCCTGCTCTATGGTTGGGTTTTTATCGAGGCGGGGCTTGGGTCGGCGTTTATGTCGACGCTTTGATTGTTTTCCGGGGGGGTCTATCTCCCGTTCCATCCCCTTTTTCCTCGTTGTTATTTCCTTTAGGGGTATCCACCATGTACACTTCGTGAGGTGCGGTGGCTTTCCAATGCCCTATGAGCGTTGGTTCATCGGTATCTCCTGCATCGTCATCCATGCTGTCGATGTCTGCGGAGTCGAAGTTGAGCACGTCGTTAAGGTTGTCGACGGTGGCTAGAAAGTGGGTGGTGGGTGGGCTTTGAATTTCTTCATCGTCCGTATCCCATCCTTGCTGACCGTAATCCGGCCAGGGCTCTCGTGATAAAGAGAGAGACTTGAGAGAGTTCAAGATGTCGCCAAGAGGCGAGTGTTGAAAGATGTCCGCGGTAGTGAACTCCATTATAGGTGCCCAATCGGATTCGATTGGTAGGGGCACGGGGGGTTCGGAGTCACGGGTCATGCGGAGTGCGGGGCTGGCGTTCGGCTCGATTGCCTTTGAGATCGCAGCCCCCGAGGTGACGTCCAACCGCTCATCCTCGATTGGTGTAATAGGCTCCGAGTCTAGGGTCGGAACAGGTGCGTGTGCGGCCTCCAGGACACTGTTCGGAGGCAGAGCTAGATCATGCCCCTCGAGGTAGTGCGGCGCGCTTGGCTGTGGCTCAAACCCACCGAAGATCAAGTCTTCGCGGATTTCAGGCGTGTAGTTTAAGCTTCCAAACCTGACTTGATGGCCAGGGGCGTAGCTTTCGATCTGCTCCAGATGACCAAGCGAATTGGCCCACAGAGCGAAGCCGCCGAAGACGAAGATCTGTCCGGGGAGAAAAGTCTCACCCTGGACGTCATCGTCGTTGATGATCAAAGGAGCCATCGTGCCTAAAGGCGACGACACAGAAGAACTCTCAATGAAAGCACCAATGTCGGTGTCAAAACCGGCGGATCTCGGGTAGGGGGTCCCGAACTGTGCGTCAAGGCCGGATGGTAATAGGAGACAAGGGACACGATGTTTTTACCCAGGTTCGGGCCCTCTCGATGGAGGTAATACCCTAGTCCTGCTTGATTAATATTGATGATATGGGTAGTACAAGAGTAGATCTACCACAAGATCAAGGAGGCTAAACACTAGAAGCTAGCCTATGGTATGATTGTGTATGATGATGATTCTTTCCTACGGACTACAACCCTCCGGTTTATATAGACACCGGATAGGGTTAGGGTTACACAGAGTCGGTTACAATGGTACGAGATCTTGAGTATCCGCATCGCCTAGCTTGCCTTCCACGCCAAGGAAAGTCCCATCCGGACACGGGACGAAGTCTTGAATCTTGTATCTTCATAGTCCAGGAGTCCGGCGAAGGTATAGTCTGGCTACCCGAACACCCCCTAATCCAGGACTCCCTCAATGGGACTGGAGATGAGTCAACTTTAGTTAAAGGCGTCCCAATGATCCGGAGTTTTTAGATCTTGATGCAAAAATTGGTAAAAGTGGGATTGAAGAGGTCAAAACTTTACATAGCAATGAACCCACTATTTTGGATTTCAAGGAATTTAATTATGATAATTTTTATTTAATAGATTGTATTTCCTTGTTGCAATCCGTGCTAAATTCTCTGCATGCTTATAGTCGAAATAAGGCTTTTACCAAACATATCGTTGATGCTTTAATGCAATCCTACGAAGAAAAGCTCGAATTAGAAGTTTTTATACCTAGAAAACTTTATGATGAGTGGGAACCTACTATTAAAATTAAAATTAAAGATCATGAATGCTATGCTTTGTGTGATTTGGGTGCTAGTGTTTCCACGATTCTGAAAACTTTGTGTGATGTGTTAGGTTTCCGTGAATTTGATGATTGTTCTTTAAACTTGCATCTTGCGGAATCCACCATTAAGAAACCTATGGGAAGGATTAATGATGTTATTATTGTTGCAAATAGGAATTATGTGCCCGTAGATTTCATTGTTCTTGATATAGATTGTAATCCTTTATGTCCTATTATTCTTGGTAGACCTTTCCTTAGAACGATTGGTGCAATTATTGATATTAAAGAAGAGAATATTAGATTCCAATTTCCGTTAAGCAAAGGCATGGAACACTTTCCTAGAAAGAAAATTAAATTACCTTATGAATCTATTATGAAGGCCACTTATGATTTGCATGCCAAAGATGATAATACCTAGATCTATTCTTGCCTTTATGCCTAGCAAGGGGCATTAAAGGACACCGCTTGTTGGGAGGCAACCCAATTTTATTTTCATTTCTTACTTTTTGGTTCTGTTTAGTAATAAATATTTGATCTAGCCTCTGGTTAGATGTGGTTTTATGTTTTAATTAGTGTTTGTGCCAAGTAAAACCTATAGGATCTTCTTGGATGATAGTTATTTGATCTTGCTGAAAAAATCAGAAACTTTATGCTGACTAAAACAATTGTTAAAAATCACCAGTACGTGATAAATACTCATTCCAATTTCAGTAGATCAATAAACAAATTATCTAGGTCTTCCTATTTTGGTAGATTTTTCTGAGTTGCAGAAGTTTGCGATAAATACAGATTACTACAGACTGTTCTGTTTTTGACAGATTCTGTTTTTCATGTGTTGTTTGCTTATTTTGATGAATCTATGGCTAGTACCGGAGGTTATGAACCATAGAGAAGTTGGAATACAGTAGGTTTAACACCAATATAAATAAATAATGATTTCATTGTAGTACCTTAAATTGCTGGTTTGTTTTATTTCGCTAACGGAGCTCGTGAGATTTTCTGTTGAGTTTTGTGTTCTGAAGTTTTCAAGTTTTTGGGTAAAGATTTGATGGACTATGCAACAAGGAGTGGCAAGAGCCTAAGCTTGGAGATGCCCAAGGCACCCCAAGGTAAAATCCAAGGACAACCAAAAGCCTAAGCTTGGGGATGCCCCGGAAGGCATCCCCTCTTTTGTCTTCATCCATCGGTAACTTTAGATGATGCTATATTTTTATTGACCACATGATATGTGTTTTGCTTGGAGCATCTTTTATGATTTGATTCTTTGATTTTTAGCTCACCACAATCATCCTTGCTTTACACACCTTTTGGGATAGACACACATGAATCGGAATCTATTAGAATACTCTATGTTCTTCACTTATATCTTTTGAGCTAAATACTTGTAACATCACAAATTTTCTGATTTGGAATGTTAATAGGATCATTATTTTTCATCATGATTTCTATGCATATTTGAAATTTTCTGAATATTCAAAACATTATGCAACTAAAGGCAATTTATTGGAGTGGAGATAACATGACGTCTTCCCTATTTTTAAAATGTTCATAATGTCCATAATATTATCTATAGTTCATCTGTTGTGTTTTGGTATTTTTGATAATATCCAAATATTTTATTGTAGTGTGTTATTGCTGTTTGAGTGGCCTTTTGCATAAAATGAATTTCCAAAATTAGCATTAGATTAGGAACTAGAGTTACTATAATTTATTTTAGTAGAGTTATTTTCACTGTGTATTTATATATTATTGTTTAGGTTTTATTATATGTTGTTTTTATTTTAGTTTTTAACTGTTGTGGTTTTGGTTTAAAAAAGAAAGAAAAGAGAGATAGCCAGGGCTTCGCCCTCGTGCGCACGCAGAGCCAGCCCAGCAAGCAGGCCTTCGGCCCATTTTGGCGCAGACCGCAGCCCAGGCACAACTCACCCCTCAATTTGTTTTTTCTTTCCCTCCTGTGTCGCTGACACTTGGGGCCCGTTGTCAGGACCGGTTTTCCAATAAAACATTTATTGAAAGACCGACCATTATATCGGACCAGTATAGAAGAATCCTCCTTACTGGTAGACAAATCCTTGGTACAGAAATCCAGAAGTACTAAATATTATACAAGGTTGAGCTGAGGCTGCTCAACAATTTATTACAAGCACGCCGATATTATACATAAAGGCGGATATGACACAAAGCGTATGGTAGCATAACTACTGACTCGTAATAAAAGTGGTGGTGGATATGTCACAGTGAAGTGGGTGACATGACTCCAAAATCTTATAGCTCATCAAGCGCCGGAGTGAGGCTCGATGATTTTATTAGGGTAGCGGAAGCGTATATAATACAAGTGACCAACTACAGGATCGCACGGGACTGACTAGGACTCCTCTAGGCGTCGGACTTGCTATCGTACTCTTCATCCATAAGATCGCCTTCGTCAACATCTGGCCAAATCAACAAGCCAGGTGAGTACTTTGAATGTACTCGCAAGACAGTTTGGACATAAGATATAACAAATGCAAACATGATGCACATGAGCAGACTAGTAATGCGCACTCAGATAATAAGTTTACACTGCATGTTAAACAAAAAGGAAGTCAGGCAGTAGTCCTCCCGAAATCCCAATAAAATAGCTGAAAATCGATCGGGTGTCTGAAGCGACGCCTCGAAAGGTAAAATAAATTAACATGCCGCATTCGAGCGTCTGGGCGACACCACATAAAGGGCTTATATTAAAATGTAAATGACAGTACGTACCATAGTCGGACGTCTAAGCGACATCTCGTAAAGGGCTTATAATGAAAGTAAATAACAAGGATGCCACAGTCGGACATCTGAGCGACATCACATAAAGGGCTTATATCAAAAGTAAATAACAAGAATGCCACAGTCGGATGTTTGAGCGACATCACATAAAGGGCTTATATCAAAAGTAAATAACAAGAATGCCACAGTTGGACGTCTGAGCGACATCACATAAAGGGCTTATATCAAAAGTAAATAACAAGAATGCCACAGTCGGACGTCTGAGCGACATCACAAAAAGGGCTTATATCAAAAGTAAATAACAAGAATTCCACAGTCGGTTGTCTGAGCGACATCACATAAAGGGCTTATATCTCTTCATTCAAGTTCAAGTAGCTCATGAAGGTAACATCCTTCCACGGAATACTCGGTACATGACAATAAACCGGTTAGGCCATCCCCCGGAATAACATTCAGCCGGGTTTACCACTCTCAGTTTCATGCTTATTCTTCGGAGACTGTCACTGAGACTGACACTGAGACTGATACTGAGACTGACACTGATATGTTGATCAAAGTCCTTGACCATGGACATGGTTACTCGAATGGTTATGACTCTGCAGAGTTTGTACTTTTTAACCACAGCCAATGGATTTCAGTAGTCACAAAGGACAAGTTCTGTTTACTGTATTTTAGGAGAAACACATCTAACCAGTACACACCCATTCCACATCCCGCTGCCAGGAATCACCCTAGGCAACGTTTAAGAAAAACTCTAAGACGGGGAGGCTACAACCTCGAATAACATGGGATCAAATTTATATCGCGCGCTCTAAGGGGTGCACCCCCTCTCGGTCCCAACCGGAAACACCCATGCCCCCTGACCGGATGACGGGCTTTAATCCAGGGCCATGGAACCCTCATCACGGCCCCTCTATTTGCTGTGTACAAGGAAATAGGTTTGCAACTTACTAAACCATATTCTTTGTAGAAAACATGTGGTAGCTGATACGTCCATTTTGCATCATGCTTTTATGTTAATATTTATTGCATTATGGGCTGTTATTTCACGTTATGTCACAATACTTATGGCTATTCTCTCTTATTTTACAAGGTTTACGATGAAAAGGGGGAATGCCGGCAGCTGGAATTCTGACTGGAAAAGGAGCAAATATTGAAGACCTATTCTGCGCAACTCCAAAAGTCCTGAAACTCCATGGAATATCTTAAAATAAATAAAAAAATCGTCGCCAAAGATGAAGGCCAGGGGGCCCACACCCTGCTCATGAGGGTGGGGGCGCGCCCCTCCCCCCTGGGCGCGCCCCCCTACCTCGTGGGCCCCCTGGTGGCTCTCCGACGCCCATCTTCTCCTATATGAAGTCTTTCAATGAGAAAAAAATCATAAGCAACCTTTCGGGATGAAACTCTGCCGCCACGAGGCGGAACCTTGGCGGAACCAATCTAGGGCTCCGGCGGAGCTGTTTTGCCGGGGACACTTCCCTCCGGGAGGGGGAAATCATCGCCATCATCATCACCAACGCTCCTCTCATCGGGAGAGGGCAATCTCCATCAACATCTTCACCAGCACCATCTCCTCTCCAAACCCTAGTTCATCTCTTGTATCCAATTCTTGTCTCTAATCCGGGATTGGTGCTACTAGGTTGCTAGTAGTGTTGATTACTCCTTGTAGTTGATGCTAGTTGGTTTACTTGGTGGAAGATCATATGTTCAGATCATTTATGCATATTATTACCCCTCTGATTTTGAACATGAATATGCTTTGTGAGTAGTTACATTTGTTCCTGAGGACAAGGGAGAAGTCTTGCTATTAGTAGTCATGTGAATTTGGTATTCGTTCGATATTTTGATGAGATGTATGTTGTCTAACCTCTAGTGGTGTTATGTGAACGTCGACTACATAACACTTCACCATTATTTGGGCCTAGAGGAAGGCATTGGGAAGTAATAAGTAGATGATGGGTTGCTAGAGTGACAGACGCTTAAACCCTAGTTTATGTGTTGCTTCGTAAGGGGCTGATTTGGATCCATATGTTTCATGCTATGGTTAGGTTTACCTTAATACTTTTGTTGTAGTTGCGGATGCTTGGAATAGAGGTTAATCATAAGTGGGATGCTTGTTCAAGTAATAACAACACCCAAGCACCGGTCCACCCACATATCAAATTATCAAAGTACCGAACGCGAATCATATGAGCGTGATGAAAACTAGTGTGACGATATTCCCATGTGTCCTCGGGAGCGTTTTTCCTATTATAAGAGTTTGTTCCGGCTTGTCCTTTTCTACAAAAAGGATTGGGCCACCTTTCTGCACCTTATTTACTTTTGTTACTTGTTGCTCGTTACAATTTATCTTATCACAAAACTATCTGTTACCACTTATTTCAGTACTTGCAGAGAATACCTTGCTGAAAACTGCTTATCATTTCCTTCTCCTCCTCGTTGGGTTCGACACTCTTACTTATCGAAAGGACTACGATAGATCCCCTATACTTGTGGGTCATCAAGACTCTTTTATGGCGTCGTTGCCTGGGAGTGTAGCGCCTTTGGTAAGTGGAATTTGGTAAGGAAAAATTTATATAGTGTGCTGAAATTTTCTGTCACTTGTTACTGTGGAAACTAAATCTCTGAGGGGCTTGTTCGGGGTATCTTCACCCCGTCCAGTAGAGCAAAGAGTTGCTCCTCAACCTACTGAACCTATTGAAAATGAAACTCCTTTTGCATTTCCTTCGGGTATTATGGAAAAACTGCTGGCTAATACTTTTACAAGAGATGGGACAAAGCATCCCGACGAGCATCTACGCTATTTGGATGATATTTGTGGATTATTTAAGCTTGCAGGTATACCCGATGATGTTGTTAAGAAGAAGGTTTTCCCTTTATCTTTGGAGGGAGACGCATCGACATCGTATAGGCTATGTGATGATACGAGATCATGGAACTATAAAAGAATGAAATTGGAATTTCATCAAAAGTATTACCCTATGCATCTTGTTCATCGTGATCGCAATTATATATATAATTCTTGGCCTCACGAAGGAGAAAGCATCGCTCAAGCTTGGGGGAGGCTTACAATGTTATATTCATGCCCCAATCATGACCTCTCAAGAGAAACAATTCTTCAGAATTTTTATGCTCGGCTTTCTCATAATAATCAAACCATGCTCGATACTTCTTGTGCTGGCTCTTTTATGATGAAGATTATTGAATTCAGATGGAATTTATTGGATAGAATTAAACGCAACTCTGAAGATTGGGACCGCGACGGAGGTAAGGAGTCAGGTATGACACCTAAGTTTGATTGTGTTAAATCTTTTATGGATGCCGATATTTTCCATAAGTTTAGCACTAAATATGGACTTGACTCTGAGATAGTAGCTTCTTTCTGTGAATCTTTTGCTACTTATGTTGATCTCCCCAAGGAGAAGTGGTTTAAATATCATCCTCCCATAGAAGTAAAAGTAGCTGCACCTATTAAAGTTGAAGAAAAGACCATCACTTATAATGATCCTATTGTTCCCACCTCTTATGTTGAGAAACCACCTTTCCCTGCTAGAGTAAAGGATCATGCTAAAGCTTCAACTGTTGTTCGTAAAATCAATACTAGAACTTATACACCTCCTGAGCAAGTCAAAGTAGAACCTAATATTGCTATTGTTAAAGATCTCTTGTCTGATAATATTGATGGGCATGTCATTGAATTCTTTGGTGAAACTGCTAGAATTGCTAAACCCTGTGATAGAGGTAAACATAGACCTGTGGTAGGCGTGCCTGTTATTTCTGTTAAAATAGGAAATCATTGTTATCATGGCTTATGTGATATGGGTGCTAGTGCTAGTGTTATACCCATTGACTTATATAAAGAAATTATGCATGATATCGCACCTGCTGAGTTAGAAGATATTGATGTTACAATTAAACTCGCCAATAGAGATACTATATCTGCAATGGGAATTGTTAGAGATGTTGAAGTCTTGTGTGGGAAAACCAAATATCCCACTGACTTTCTTGTTCTTGGTTCTCCACAAGATAGCTTTTGTCCCATTATTTTTGGTAGACCCTTCTTGAATACTGTTAATGCTACGATACACTGCAAAAAGAATGTTGTTACTGTTGGCTTGGATGATATGGTTCATGAGTTTAATTTCTCTAAATTCAGTAAACAACATCGTGAGGAAGAATTGCCTAGTAAGGATGAAATTATTGGTCTTGCTTCTATTGCAGTGCCTCCTAGTGATCCTTTAGAACACTATTTGCTAGATCATGAAAATGAGATGTTCATAAATGAAAGAAGGGAAATAGATGAAGTGTTCTTCAAACAGGAACCTATTCTGCAACACAATTTGCCTGTTGAAATCTTAGGGGATCCTCCTCCACCCAAGGGTGATCCCGTGTTTGAGCTTAAACCGTTGCCTGATAATCTTAAATATGCTTATCTTGATGAAAAGAAAATATATCCTGTTATTATTAGTGCTAACCTTTCAGAGCATGAAGAAGAAAGATTATTGAAAACTATGAAGAAGCACCGTGCCGCTATTGGATATACTCTGGATGATCTTAAGGGCATTAGTCCCACTCTATGTCAGCATAAAATAAATTTGGAAGCAGACGCCAAACCAGATCGTGATCCTCAACGACGTTTGAATCCTAAAATGAAAGAAGTGGTAAGAAAAGAAATACTCAAGCTTCTGGAGGCAGGTATAATTTATCCCATTGCTGATAGTCAGTGAGTAAGTCATGTCCATTGTGTCCCTAAGAAGGGAGGTATTACTGTTGTCCCTAATGATAAATATGAATTGATTCCGCAAAGAATTATCACAGGTTATAGGATGGTAATTGATTTCCGCAAATTAAATAAAGCTACTAAGAAAGATCATTACCCCTTACCTTTTATTGATCAAATGCTAGAAAGATTATGCAAACATACACATTATTGCTTTCTAGATGGTTATTTTGGTTTCTCTCAAATACCTGTGTCGGCTAAAGATCAATCAAAGACTACTTTTACATGCCCTTTTGGTACTTTTGCTTATAGACGTATGCCTTTTGGTTTATGTAATGCACCTGCTACCTTTCAAAGATGCATGATGGCTATATTCTCTGACTTTTGTGAAAAGATTTGTGAGGTTTTCATGGACGACTTTTCCGTCTATGGTTCCTGTTTTGATGATTGCTTGAGCAATCTTGATCGAGTTTTGCAGAGATGTGAAGAAACTAATCTTGTCTTAAATTGGGAAAAGTGCCACTTTATGGTTAATGGAGGTATTGTCTTGGGGCACAAAGTTTCTGAAAGAGGTATTGAAGTTGATAAAGCCAAGGTTGATGCTATTGAAAAGATGCCATGTCCCGAGGACATCAAAGGTATAAGAAGTTTCCTTGGTCATGCCGGATTTTATAGGAGGTTCATTAAGGACTTCTCTAAAATTTCTCGGCCTCTGACTAATTTATTACAAAAAGATGTACCATTTGTCTTTGATGATGATTGTGTAGAAGCATTTGAAATACTTAAGAAAGCATTAGTCTCTGCACCTATTGTTCAGCCACCTGATTGGAATTTACCCTTTGAAATTATGTGTGATGCTAGTGATTATGCTGTAGGTGCTGTTCTAGGGCAAAGAGTTGATAAGAAATTAAATGTTATCCATTATGCTAGTAAGACTCTAGACAATGCTCAAACAAATTATGCTACTACCGAAAAGGAACTTTTAGCAGTTGTGTTTGCTTGTGATAAATTCAGACCCTATATAGTTGATTCTAAAGTAACTATTCACACTCATCATGCTGCTATTAAATATCTTATGGAAAAGAAAGATGCTAAACCTAGACTTATTAGATGGGTTCTCTTGCTGCAAGAATTTGATTTCCATATTGTTGATAGAAAAGGAGCTGAGAACCCAGTTGCAGACAACTTATCTAGGTTAGAGAATGTTCTTGATGACCCACTACCTATTGATGATAGCTTTCCTGATGAACAATTAAATGTCATAAGCACTTCTCGTAGCACTCCATGGTATGCTGATTATGCTAATTATATTGTTGCTAAATTTATACCACCTAGCTTCACATACCAACAAAAGAAAAAGTTCTTTTATGATTTGAGACATTACTTCTGGGATGACCCACATCATTATAAAGAAGGAGTAGATGGTGTTATTAGACGTTGTGTACCTGAGCATGAACAGGAACAGATCCTACACAAGTGTCACTCCGAAGCTTATGGAGGACACCACGCTGGAGATAGAACTGCACATAAGGTATTGCAATCTGGTTTTTATTGGCCTACTCTCTTCAAGGATGCCCGTAAGTTTGTTTTGTCTTGTGATGAATGTCAAAGAATTGGTAATATTAGTAGACGTCAAGAAATGCCTATGAATTATTCACTTGTTATTGAACCATTTGATGTTTGGGGCTTTGATTATATGGGACCTTTTCCCGCTTCTAATGGATATACACATATTTTAGTTCCTGTTGATTACGTTACTAAGTGGGTAGAAGCTATTCCAACTAGTAGTGCTGATCATAACACTTCTATTAAAATGCGTAAGTTATTTTTCCGAGGTTTGGAGTCCCTAGATATTTAATGACTGATGGTGGTTCACACTTTATTCATGGTGCCTTCCGTAAAATGCTTGCTAAATATGATGTTAATCATAGAATTGCATCTCCATACCACCCGCAGTCTAGTGGTCAAGTAGAATTGAGCAATAGAGAGCTCAAATTAATTTTGAAAAAGACTGTTAATAGGTCTAGAAAGAATTGGTCCAAGAAACTTGATGATGCATTATGGGCCTATAGAACTGCATATAAGAACCTATGGGTATGTCTCCGTATAAAATGGTTTATGGAAAAGCATGTCACTTACCTCTCAAACTAGAACATAAGGCATATTGGGCTATTAAAGAGCTTAACTATGATTTCAAACTTGCCGGTGAGAAGAGGTTATTTGATATTAGCTCACTTGATGAATGGAGAACCCAAGCCTATGAAAATGCCAAGTTGTTTAAAGAAAAAGTTAAAAGATGGCATGACAAAAGTATACAAAAGCGTGAGTTTAATGTAGGTGACTATGTATTGCTATACAACTCTCGTTTAAGATTTTTTGTAGGAAAACTTCTCTCTAAATGGGAAGGTCCCTACGTTATCGAGGAGGTCTATCGTTCCGGTGCCATAAAAATCAACAATTTCGAAGGCACAAATCCGAAGGTGGTAAACGGTCAAAGAATCAAGCACTATATCTCAGGTAATCCTATAAATATTGAAACCAATGTTATTGAAACTGTAACCCCGGAGGAATACATAAGGGACACTTTCCAGAACGTTCCAGACTCCGAAAAGGAATAGGTATGTGGTACGGTAAGTAAACCGACTCCAAAACAATTTTTAAGGCAATATTTCTCCGTTTTGGAATATTTAGAAAAATAGAAAAATAGGTAGCAGTCCAGGGAGGACACGAGGCCTCCACGAGGTTGGAGGGCGCGCCCTACCCCCTGGGCGCGCCCCCTACCTCGTGGGCACCTTGTGTGCCCTACGGACTCCGTTTTCTTGCACGATACGTATTTCGGTCGGTAAAAATTCATTATATATTCTCCCGAAGGTTTTGACTCATGTATCACGCAAATATCTTCTGTTCTCGTTTTGAGCTGTTTCCGTTGCAGATTTGAGGATTCCGGAGACTCGATCATCCTTCTATGAGGGTGAGCCTATGCCATGGAAGGTGGACGACAAGCTTGCATCATCAACAACACCTCCACCGCCAACAACAAAGAAGGAGACATAATTACATGGGTATGGGCACTCCCCTTGGCAACTGCCAAGCTTGGGGGAGGTGCCCCGATGTCGTATCGTCATCACAACCTCTATCTTTACCGTTTTTCTTAGTTCGATCCTATTAGTAGTATCTTGATTTAGTATAATAAAGTCATGGCATGATCTAGTTTTGAAGTTTTTCTTTATGATCCCTCTATGCAATCAAGTCCGTGAGCTATATTTATATAATAAAGACTAGTGTTGAGTCAAGGGCTTGATTACTTTGCCATGATCTTGAGTGAATAAAAGAAAAGAAACAAAGATTTCATATTGGTCTTATTGAGAGTAATGACTTCACATAGAAAGAGTATGATGATTAAAAAGTTGTTGGGAGTTGGCAAATATAGCTTTGGTCATCGTTGCAATTAATAGGAAGTAATAAGGAGAGAGAGGTTTCACATATAGATATATTATCATTGACATATTTTATGATTAGGAACACTCATTCAAATATGACATGCTAAAGAGTTGATGTTGGACAAGGAAGACAACATAATGAGTTATGTTTTCTTGTATCTAAGATAAAGTATATTGTCATGAATCTCCTAACATGTTGAGCTTGCCTTTCCCCCTCATGCTAGCCAAATTCTCAGCACCAAGTAGAGATACTACTTGTGCTTCCCAATACCCCTAAACCAGTTTAGCCATGAGAGTCCACCATATCTACCTATGGATTGAGTAAGATCCTTCAAGTAAGTTGTCATTGGTGCAAGCAGTAAAAATTGCTCTCTAAATATGCATGACTTATTAGTGCAGAGAAATAAGCTTTGTACGAACTTGTTGTGGACGCAATAAAAGCGACGGACTGCATAATAAAGGTTCACATACAAGGGGCAATATAAAGTGACGTTCTTTTGCATTAAGATTTTGTGCATTAAACCATAAAAGTGCATGGCAACCTCTGCTTCCCTCTGCGAAGGGCCTATCTTTTATTATTATCTTCTATCTTATGCAAGAGTCACAGTGATCTTCACCTTTCCTTTTTCATTTTATCCTTTAGCAAGCCCAGCATGTTGGAAAGAACATGATATATATATATATATATATATATATATATATATATATATATATATATATATAATTGGATGTAGGGGAGCATGAATTGTTATTGTTGACATTACCCTTGAGGTAAAAGGTTGTGGGGCAAAACTATAAGTCCCTATCTTTCTCTGTGTCTGGTTAAAACTCCGTAGCCACAAATATTGCGTGAGTGTTAGCAATTATGAAGGACTAAATGATAGTTGAATATGTGGACTTGCTTTTAAGCTCTGACATAGACTCTTCCCGATGTTATGATAAATTGCAATTGCTCCAATGACTGAGTGTCGGGGGAAATCTGCCTCCACGAACACCTATGGGGACCGAGCCCCTTTCTGGTTCGGCGGGGGGTGGAGGTCGCGCGAAGAGCGGATCGAGGCGATGCACACAAGGGGTTTACCCAGCTTCGGGCCGCACGGATGCGTAAAAACCTACTGATGCTTTGTGGTTTGTATTGTGTTCTTGTTCGGGAGCACTGAGTGCTACAGTACACTCAGGCAACTAATCAGACCGAGCGTGAGTGGCCTCCTTCTCCCTCCTTTTCCTTCTACGTTGCGCATGGGGCCTCCTTTTATATGCGCAAGGGGTTACCCACAGGTGGCAACGTAGGCGGGGGTAAAACTGGAAAACGCTGTGTTGGGTACAACTGTTTGCACAGTGCTATCATACCTAACTCTGACGGCAAGGGACAAGGGCATTAAATGCCCATCTAGGTCGCCCAAATAGTGCAGAAAAGGGACCGTCAGGGGCGCCACCGTTTGCCACGACGGCTATCCTGTCAGCGTTGCTTCGCCACCGCATGCCCCTGGCTGCGCAGCCTCTCGCCACGTACGCCTTGAATGGCCCCAGAGCGACGCGTGGGTGGATGAGCTGGAACGCAGGCGCGGGGTGGTGACTTGCCGCGACAAGCGCCTTGCCGCGGTTGATGCCTTGTCGCGCCCGGGAGCTTGTTGCTCACCGGTCCTTTCCGGGACGCGTGGCATGTCGCAGCAAGTCTCTTGTCGTGCCCTGGTCGGCCTTCCCGGCAAGCTCCTCTTGCCGGGGCCTTGTGCTTCGAGCGGCCGTCCCGGCAAGCTCCTCTTGCCGGGGCCTTGCTCTCTTCGGGTGGCCTTCCCGGCAAGCTCCTCCTGCTGGGGCCTTGGCTCAAATACTTTGTTCTTGGATGGCCCAAAAAGGGACCATGGAGAGTTTTGGCGATCGCCTGGCAAGCCTTGCCGCGGGGTGTTACGACTGCCCGTGCACAAGTTCGGGGTACTAAGGTACCCCTACTTTAGTACACCGACAGGAGCCCCCGGGCCTGGGCCATACACGGTGCCGAGCGCTGTTGGGCCAGGCCCAAAATAGTGCACGGGCACGCGCGGCCATACCGACGACGCGGCCGCCACCGGAGAGGCGGACGGTGCTGAAGATCTGGCCGGCGAAGAGGCCGCCAAGGCTGCCGCAGTAGCCGCTGGCGAGGGGGCCGGCGATCGTACAGACGCCCTGGGCCCGCAGGGGCGCCAGGCGCTGCGCCGACCGCCGATCCTGCTTCCGCCGCAGCGTCGGGCCCCGAGGAGCCCCAGCCAGGCGTCTACCTGAAGGCCGGCGATGATATCTTCATCAAGCTCCCCTGGGAGTCGACTTCCAGGGCACCGGTCGAGGGGGAGACCTTGGATGGAGAGGTGCTCGCCTCCGCCGGGCTGACGCTAGTTGATGCGCCAAGCAGCAGCGGCGGCGAGCCTGAGGAGGAGCGGCTGCTCCGGAAGCTGGTGTCACTCTACCGCGCCCGACAGGCCAAGGTGGAACGCCGGGAAGCGCTTGTCGCGAAGGCAGGAGTGGACATGGAGAAGCGCGTCGAGGAGCTCCGGGAGCTCAACCAGGAGGCCTCCGATCCTTGGCGGTGGATCGGAGGCAACTCGACGAGGCGCGGACGGCCTTCATCCTCGAGAAGGCCGAATCCGAAGAGCAGCAGAGGCTTGCCGCCGAGGAGCTGTCCGCGCGGGAGGGCGAGCTGGTGCAGCAGAAAGCCAGCCTCGCCAGCCACGAGGAGGAGGTCGTCACGCGCGAGCAAGCGCTTGGCGGAGCCCTCAAGGAAGCGCAAGATGCTGCCTCGGCCGTCGAGGCCGCCAAGAAGGAGCTGGAGACGAGGGTGGCGCAGCTCGACACTGATCTTAAGGCGAGCGGTGAGGAGCTCGCCGCGCTCAAACAAGAGCGCGAGAAGGGTGCTTATACCCTCGGTGAGCTGCAAGGATGCTTCGCCGACAAGATCAGGGAGCTTGACACTGCCAAGGACTCCAATGCTGATCTCGAGATGAAGCTGGCCACCTTGTCCAAGACGCTGGACAGCGCCAAGGAGCGAGAGGCGACCTTGCGGAAGGAAATCACGGACAACGAGGCGCTGTTGAAGAGCGCCGCAGTTACCCAGAACAACTTCAGGGCAACGGTGGAGCAGTGGACGGAGGGTCTGGTGGACATCGCCGCCTCCATCGACAAGGAGCTGTCGCTGCTGGGGATGGAGGGTCACGAGTATCCCTTCGGCGCGAACCTCCCACCCAGCGCCAAGCTCACTTCATTCTTCAAAGGCGTGGCGACAGCCCTTCAGGCACTCCGGGATGCGATCCCAGAGCGGCTGGCCGACGAGACGCGCGATGCCTGCGCTGGAGCCCTTGAGAAGGTGTTGGTGAAGATCGTCTTCCGCAACCCAGGCCTCAAGCTCACCAACGTCCTCAGATCCCTGCCGTCAGACGTTGACCTGGAGGAGATCAGGGCCCTCGTCGCGCCCATTGTGGAAAGGGTGGCCGGGATCAAGAGGATCGAGGGCGACCGTGTGGATTGGGCCGCCCGCCCTTTTCTTTTCTTGTCGCCGCTGGCCGAGTTATGAAAACAATTCATTAGGGTTGCGACAAGCTATCTTGTAATATAACTTTATCTTAGGTAGTGAATGCACTGTTACTTCCTCTATTTGATTCCCTCCTTTGTATGTTATTGCCCTACGCTTTTAGGGAACTTGCCGGCGTAGGCACACTTGCTGAGTGCGGGACATCATCAGCCCGCTGGCGGTGCCGTTGCCGGCAAGAAACCTTGTCTTGACTAGCCGCGATTCACTTAAGTTGTTGAGCAGGCTCGAAGCGAAATAAGGGCGCAACTGCAGTTGCAGCACACTCAAGTCGCTGAGCAAGCTCGAAACAAAGTAAGGGCGCGAGTCTGGTCGCAGCATACTTAAATCGTTGAGCGGACTCGAAACGAAGTAAGGGCGCAACTAGCCACGAGCTGGTTCCTCCGCGCACAGGTTTTCCATACAAAGTACGATCGTTCACGGAAGATAACCTTAGAATTTAAAAACTTGATTGCTCAAACTTTGGCAACTTAGCTTTTCCGTGGCTCGCTGCCCGGCAAGGTCGCTTTCTGGCAAGGCGAAACTTCATCGGACGTCGCTTGGTCCTCACCATTACCTTCCCCCTTCCCTCCCTAGCGAACTTGTGGGCGAGGGAACCTTCCTTTTCTTGAGAAGAAAAGGAAGAAGAGAAAATAAAGGTTCGGAGCCTCATGGCCCGTCATTGCTTACCGGGGGTCAGTGCTGCACAGAGTGTCAGATAATGCATGCAAAGAATAAAGAGCATGAGATCGACAAGATGCGCGGAACACATGAACTTAATCTGTGCACAGGGTCTTCGCCTGGCTCTGTACAAAGGATCACATGCAACAGCGGCAAGACTTTGTACAAAAGGGTGGTTGCCGGACGGGGTCCGACAACCGCGCCTTACGGGCGAAACTTACGAAGATGCCGAACGTTCCAGGAGTTGCTCACCAGAGTGGTATCTTCGGTCTCAAGGCGGACAGCGCCAGGCCTAGCGACTTGTTTCACCCGGTAAGGGCCTTCCCACTTCCTCGAAACTTCTGGCACTAACTTTGCGGCTATAAAAGCAGCGCAAAGCTTGCTGGTAGCGAGCAGCTCGCGCAACGGCCTGAAGACAGTCCTCCTCGAGGAGCAGCGCGTCATCTCGTCGCAGCTGCTCTTGCTCGAGCTCAGCGTGAGCGAGCACTCGAGGTGGCCCGTATGCGAGATCCGTGGGGCTAACAGTCCCCGCTCCATGGAATAGAGCGAAAGGTTGCCTGGTCATACCAGGGCTTACCTGCGCCGAGAGGTGTCGGCGTATGTTCGGACGCCGTGGCACCATGAGCTCGGTGCATGTTTGGACGACGTGGCACCATGAGCTGGCTCGGCGGCGCCCGTTCCGCCGTCGGTGCCGTCCCCACCACCCGTTTGCTACAGGGGCGGTGGCTTCGACGCGGACGGACCAGCCACCTCCGGAGCCTTCTTCTTCGGTGGCATGTCGATGAAGATGATGGAGATCTAGCCTGTGCAGACGCCGGATCAGGTTCACACAACCTCGACGCCTCCTACCTGGCGCGCCAAAGATGTCGGGGGAAATCTGCCTCCACGAACACCTATGGGGACCGAGCCCCTTTCTTGTTCGGCGGGGGGCGGAGGTCGCGCGAAGAGCGGATCGAGGCGATGCACACAAGGGGTTTACCCAGCTTCGGGCCGCACGGATGCGTAAAACCCTACTGCTGCTTTGTGGTTTGTAATGTGTTCTTGTTCGGGAGCGCTGAGTGCTACAATACACTCAGGCAACTAATCAGACCGGGCGTGAGTGGCCTCCTTCTCCCTCCTTTTCCTTCTACGTTGCGCATGGGGCCTCCTTTTATATGCGCAAGGGGTTACCCACAGGTGGCAACGTAGGCGGGGGTAAAACTGGAAAACGATGTGTTGGGTACAGCTGTTTGCACAGTGTTATCATACCTAACTCTGACGGCAGAGGACAAGGGCATTAAATGCCCATCTAGGTCGCCCAAACAATGCAGAAAAGGGACTGTCAGGGGCGCCACCGTTTGCCACCACGGCTATCCTGTCAGCATTGCTTCGCCACCGCATGCCCCTAGCTGCGCAGCCTCTCGCCACGTATGCCCCCAGAGCGACGCGTGGGTGGATGAGCTGGAACGCAGGCGCGGGGTGGTGACTTGCCGCGGCAAGCGCCTTGCCGCGGTTGATGCCTTGTCGCGCCCGGGAGCTTGTTGCTCACCGGTCCTTGCCGGGACGCGTGGCGCGTCGCAGCAAGTCTCTTGTCGTGCCCTGGTCGGCCTTCCCGGCAAGCTCCTCTTGCCGGGGCCTTGTGCTTCGAGCGGCCGTCCCGGCAAGCTCCTCTTGCCGGGGCCTTGCTCTCTTCGGGTGGCCTTCCCGGCAAGCTTCTCCTGCCGGGGACTTGGCTCAAATACTTTGTTCTTGGATGGCCCAAAAAGGGACCATGGAGAGTTTTGGAGATCGCCTGGCAAGCCTTGCCGCGGGGTGCTACGACTGCCCGTGCACAAGTTCGGGGTACTAAGGTACCCCTACTTTAGTACACCGACACTGAGGTTATGATCTGTTAGTGCCCAATAAGGTTTCTGATTCATACTTTTGCATTGTGAAAAGATCATCACTTGAACATAAGTAACCATATGATAAATCTATATATCTTGCTGTTATGAGAGTAATCATGATGCCTTCATGTCCGTATTTTATTTTTATCGATGCCTCTACCTCTAAACATGAGGACATATTTATTGTTATCGGCTTTTCGCTTGAGGACAAGCGAGGTCTAAGCTTGGGGGAGTTGATACGTCCATTTTGCATCATGCTTTTATGTTAATACTTATTGCATTATGGGCTGTTATTTCACGTTATGTCACAATACTTATGGCTATTCTCTCTTATTTTACAAGATTTACCATGAAGAGGGGGAATGCCGGCAGCTGGAATTCTGGCTGGAAAAGGAGCAAATATTGAAGACCTATTCTGCGCAACTCCAAAAGTCCTGAAACTCCACGGAATATCTTAAAATAAATAAAGAAAAATCATCGCCAAAGATGAAGGCCAGGGGGCCCACACCCTGCTCACGAGGGTGGGGGGCGCGCCCCTCCCGCCTGGGCGCGCCCCCTACCTCGTGGGCCCCCTGGTGGCTCTCCAATGCCCATCTTCTCCTATATAAAGTCTTTCGATGAGAAAAAAATCATAACCAACCTTTCGGGATGAGACTCCGCCGCCACGAGGCGGAACCAATCTAGGGCTCCGGCGGAACTGTTTTGCCGGGGACACTTCCCTCCGGGAGGGGGAAATCATCGCCATCATCATCACCAACGCTCCTCTCATCGGGAGAGGGCAATCTCCATCAACATCTTCACCAGCACCATCTCATCTCCAAACCCTAGTTCATCTCTTGTATCCAATTCTTGTCTCTAAGTCCGGGATTGGTGCTAGTAGGTTGCTAGTAGTGTTGATTAC
Source organism: Aegilops umbellulata (assembly GCA_032464435.1). Taxonomy (NCBI): domain Eukaryota; kingdom Viridiplantae; phylum Streptophyta; class Magnoliopsida; order Poales; family Poaceae; genus Aegilops; species Aegilops umbellulata. Next base: position 219,769,167 of record CP136060.1, read on the forward strand.
TCCTTGTAGTTGATGCTAGTTGGTTTACTTGGTGGAAGATCATATGTTCAGATCCTTTATGCATATTATTACCCCTCTGATTTTGAACATGAATATGCTTTGTGAGTAGTTACGTTTGTTCCTGAAGACAAGGGAGATGTCTTGCTATTAGTAGTCATGTGAATTTGGTATTCGTTCGATATTTTGATGAGATGTATGTTGTCTAACCTCTAGTGGTGTTATGTGAACGTCGACTACATAACACTTCACCATTATTTGGGACTAGAGGAAGGCATTGGGAAGTAATAAGTAGATGATGGGTTGCTAGAGTGACAGAAGCTTAAACCCTAGTTTATGCGTTGCTTCGTAAGGGGCTGATTTGGATCCATATGTTTCATGCTATGGTTAGGTTTACCTTAATAGTTTTGTTGTAGTTGCGGATGCTTGCAATAGAGGTTAATCATAAGTGGGATGCTTGTTCAAGTAAGAACAGCACCCAAGCACCGGTCCACCCACATATCAAATTATCAAAGTACCGAACGCGAATCATATGAGTGTGATGAAAACTAGCTTGACGATATTCCATGTGTCCTCGGGAGCGTTTTTCCTACTATAAGAGTTTGTTCAGGCTTGTCCTTTGCTACAAAAAGGATTGGGCCACCTTGCTGCACCTTATTTACTTTTTTTACTTGTTGCTCGTTACAATTTATCTTATCACAAAACTATCTGTTACCACTTATTTCAGTACTTGCAGAGAATACCTTGCTGAAAACTGCTTATCATTTCCTTCTGCTCCTCGTTGGGTTCGACACTCTTACTTATTGGAAGGACTACGATAGATCCCCTATACTTGTGGGTCAGCAGTAGCACGGAAGGAGATGAACGGTAACAAGACTTGATCCACGTTAATACTGGAGCTAAACAGTTGATATAAAACTGGCATGCTTCAACAATACCAGCTTGCAACCTATCATGCCACCACATGATCAGGTTATCTCACCATCATATGAACACATCAAATTTCGAAGCTCACTTGCAGTTTGTTTTGCATGAAATATAACATTCACAAATGCTTATATAAACATGCCATGAGAAAACCACTCAAGCAAACATGCAAAACACTCATCATATCAAAGGTTCAAACATGCTTGCCTGGTTCGGAGTAGTCGGAGTCTAGCTCGGCGAAGTTTGCGGCTCCGTCACCTCCTTCGGTATCTATGTTATAAAAGAAATCGGATACTAACATAAATACCGTGCGTCCATAAAAATTGTTCCAAATTTTTTTCAAATAAATATGATAAAAAACTAGACAGAAAAATAAAGATGACAGAAAAAGAATCAGCTAAAAATCATATTTTTTTTAAAAGTTATAAAGGTTTTAGTCCAGGGACTAATCCGTGATGAAACAAAAACTTTCCAGGGGGCTAGTTTAGAAAAACAGAAAGCGCTTCGGTTGGAACACGCCTTCCAGAGGAGAAAACGCATCCGGGCCGAAGGCAACAACAGAAAACGGTTCGAAAGGGGAGGGTGAGGCTGACGAGGGGGTCCCACACGTTAGGTTTGAAATTCAGAACAGAGTCCCACCGGCGCCCCAGGCTCGCGGTGGTCGCCGGTGTTGATCCACGGCGAGGTAGGGGGAGTGGAAGGTACCTACGGACTCACCAGGTTCTCCCGCGTCTGTGGGTGGTGGAGTTGGTCGTCGACGAGCACCACGTCGATGGCGGCCTCCACTCCGGCGGACGGTGGTTCGGTCGAGGATGATTTTCTCCGAAGGGAGCTGCAAACTCTAAATTGAAGCGCGGGTCAGGCAAGCGGGTGCACTAGGATGCTACTGGCATAGTTTGGGGAGCGGGGGTGCACTCACTAGAGAGAAACTTGCGGGAGCCCGAAGCGGATCAAGGCGGCCGGAGTCGGGGAAGAAGGCCTCCTCAGGTCCTCCTAGCGGCTGGGCGCGGTTCTGGTGAGGTGGAAGAGTGGTGCTGGGTCGAGGGCGAGCTCGGGGCCTCCATTTATAGTCGGTCCGAGGCGGTTGCCAAGAACGGGATTACTCCGGCGAGTGATTGTTGGAGATATGCCCTAGAGGCAATCATGTGATGATGATATTTCCATATGTATTCATGAGTCCTTTGTATTGTCCTTGAACATCATCAATGATATGTATCAATAAGTATGTGACTTTTTTGTGGAACTGTGTATTGTATGATGATTGTTTTAATGGTCCCTAGTTGATAAGGTTATGCGGACACATATCCTTGACTAGTATACGACTTGGTTGATGACTATGTTTCACAAGTCATGTGCATGGAGATGCTAAACCGATAGTATCGGCTCAGGGATGGAGATCACCGAGCCGGACAGACCCACTTTGAGACGCAGCGAGATATAGTCATCTGTTAGTCTCAAGTGCAATGTCTATGCCATGTCCTAGACCTGAGGTCCTCGCATGTTCTCGGGATGAGGATTGACTCACTTAGGGTCTATCAAACGCTACTCAGTAACTGGGTAGTTATAAAGGTAGCTTTCGGGTAAGTCGTGAGACATGCCGCGAGACATCGTTGACCAAGATGGAATTTGCCCTTCCTATCTGGAGAGATATTCTCTGGGCCCTCTCGAGTGATCAGATTCGGAAAGCATGTCCATGCGACTTGGGTTAAGTGTTAGCCTAGTTCGGGAATCTGTATCATGGTTTCGAGAAGAGAGGTCGAGCTAACACAAGGGTGACAAGTACTCGCCTTGAGCCCGACAACAAATATCGTGAGGCAAAAGGAAGGTTGCATATGCCACATTGTTGAGGTTCGTCAAACGACTTTACGCCCACATGGGAGTTGGCACGTTCTTCTAGGAGCCGCTACCAACTATCGACTCTGGTCGTGTCCATGTGTACGTGAACCTATAGGGTCGCACACTTAAGGGGTTGTAGCCCATTCGGATTGGATCTGAGTGGAAAATGGATGTGGACTCCTAGTGGGCTCAAGTGTTGAGCCCACCTCGGAGGTCTATATAAAGTGGAGTGGGCACACCACTTAGGGTCGATCAAATTGAACCCTGGTTAGCCACCGCCACTCCCCACGCCCATGCCGCGCGACCGGACCTAGCAGTCCGCCGCTCGATGCTGCTCCCCGTACGTGTGGATACCTTGGAGGCATCGCATCTGCGGTCCTTGGATAAACCGTTCGAGGGAACCGCGAGGTGTCGTTCGCGGGAGATCACCGTTCACGGGTCTTCGCTGTTCGCGGGAGATCGGCAATGCGAGGAGGAGACGGCCCGAGAGATCGGCTACACGCATCACCAACTCTACTTCCGCTGCGGTGACTGCGCGTCTAGTGGTAAACCCGATCCCGTGATCTATTTCCAGCAGCATGATCTTGGGTGCACGGTAGAAAAATTTTATTTGGCGCTAGAGTAGCGTACCGCATGTTCCAACAGTGGTATCAGAGCCTCGGCTGTGTGGTAATAAATTCGATGATATGCATATGAGATATGTAGATCGGTTCAGGTGCGGGTCGATGAGATCAGTCGCGCATGTCAGTGTTGAAGGTTGGTTTCATGATCTTGTTTCCGTGATCGTGATGCAGAGGTCGTGACACGACTTACCCCTACCGGTCGGTTATCCGCCATTGTGTTAGACAGTGGAACGTAAATCCGGATGCAGCACGCGAAGATCAATGAGATTGATCGAATCGAAACATAGATCAACATCATGGAAATGTGATTTCCGCGGTGATGAAATCTCTTGGAGCGGTCTCGGTAAAACGGCTGTAACTTTTGCATACAAACTCCAATTTTGCTCCACGACCTGTCAAACTGAAGCTAACAAAAAGTTGGTTTAGCAAGGAAATCAAAGATTTCAGCGCTTCTGGCTAGGCCAAAATCCACTTGGAAGATAGAGTTTCAGGAGGTTTTATCTTCGGCGGTAGAACGTCTAACTCGTTTTTGCAGGGAATGACTGTGATTTGGTATAGCCCATGTATGTTGCTTGTATATTATTGTTTCATGACCTGCGTGTCATGAGTGCGGCAACCGGCAGGAGCCATATGGTTGTCCCATTATTGTATTAATGACCTGCGTGTCAACATGAGAAGCCATGTAATGTAATTTACTTTCAGTAGCTATTAGTTTTTAATAGCATGGTATCTTATGTAACACTTGGCGGTTGACACCATGGCGTGGAGATGGAGATCACCACAAGGACAACCATGCATGGGCAGACCGCGCACATGGAGATGGAGATCACCACGCACTGTGAAAAGGGGCTATACCATGTCACACATACATAAACTGCCTGTGAAAGTTTATCCCCTTTATGCACCCTTCCTTTTGCATGGTAGATGTTTTAAGTAGGGTGATCCCTCAATGAATGCCAAGTACAAATGCCTCACCAATTGTTGCACCTTCACATGTCAAGTATATTTAGTGTCTGGCCTATGAAATTAGGGTGCCACTAGATCTCCTTGAAGTGATGGGTTTGTGTCGGACACTTACACGCGGAGCATTGGTTGACTTGTCGTGGCTATCAAAACAATTTTGGGCTACAAGGCATAGGAGTTGGCGAGGCATGAGATGTCCCCAACAACAATAGTAGTATGGAGATACGATTAGCAAGAGTTGCTTACCGAGTGATCTTGTCCTCTAGCGGTGATGCAAAAGCTCACTAGTTGACATGTTGATCTTGGATCTTGAATCAATAAGTATCAACCAAGGGATGTTGATTTTAGTGGTAGTAATGCTCTTATTAAAATGTTTAATATGAATTACTCTTCATGAATACATGTCTTAGTGTTTTGCATATTTCTGTTGTAGATCAATGGCACCACCTGCTCAAGTTACCCCTTTTGCGTTGAAATCAATCCTGGAAAAAGATAAATTGAATGGAACAAACTTTACCACCTGGTATAGAAACCTGAGAATTGTTCTTAGGCATGAGAAAAAGGAACAAGTTCTAGAGAATCCGCTTCCAGAGGAACCTGCCGATGATGCTAATGCCAAAGCCAGAAATGCCTACCAGAAACTCGTTGATGAATCAAACGAGATCAGTTGTCTCATGTTGGCTTCTATGGAGCCCGATCTGCAGCAGTAATTCAAAAATATTGAGGCTTTCGATATGATTGAGAACCTTAAGAGCATGTTTCAAATGCAGGCTAGGACCGAAAGGTTCAACGTCAGGCGATCCTTGATGGATTGTAAGCTGAAAGAGGCTGATCCACTGAGCCCGCATGTGATCAAGATGATCGGGTACATGCAAGCTCTGGATAGGCTGGGCTTCCCACTTGGGGATGAGTTGTCCACAGATACAATTATGCGTTCTCTTCAGGACAGCTATGGGTCGTTCATCTCGAACTACCATATGCATGGGATGGAAAAGAAGGTCACTGGATTGCATGGGATGCTCAAAGTGGCAGAGCAGGATATCAAGAAAGGTACACATCGTCAAGTGTTGATGGTGCAGAACTCGGCTAAGTTCAAGAAGAGTTGGTCCAAGAAAAAGGCTAAGGCAAAGGGCAAAGAGAAGGAGGCAACTCCAACTACAGCCGCTGCGCCTAAGTCAGGGACGGCTTCGGGGAGTATTTGCTTTCATTGCAAGGCACCTGGACACAGCAAAAGGAACTGTAGAAAGTGGCTTGCCGATAAGGGCAAGAAGACTGGAAGTATGACTTCTTCTTCAGGTACACTTGTTGTATATGTTATAGACATTTATCTTGTTGATGTTTCTAGTAGCTCTTGGGTATATGATACCAAATCGGTTGTTCACATATGCAACTCGATGCAGGGGCTAAGTAGAACTAGGAATGTCGTAAGAGGAGAAGTTGACATTCGCGTCGGGAATAAAGCAAGAGTTGATGCATTGGCCGTCGGCACTATGCAACTTAATTTACTTTCAGGATTTGTAATGGAACTTGATAATTGTTATTATGTTCCTGCTTTGAGTCGAAACATTATTTTTGCCTCATGTTTGATGAGACAAGGTTATGAATTCAGTATTAAGGACAATGGTTGTTCTATTTACTTGAATAATATGTTTCATGGCTTTGCACCCTTTGTAAATGGGTTATTTATCCTAGATCTTGAAGGTGAATCAGTCTATAACATAAATTTCAAGAGGCATAAGCCTAATGAGATAAATCCGACTTACATCTGGCATTGTCGACTAGGACACATTAGTCAAAAGCGCATGAAGCTCCATGATGATGGAATTCTAACTTCGTTTGAGTTTGAATCATTTGAGACATGCGAGTCTTGCCTACTCGGTAAGATGACTAAGACTCCTTTTGCAAAGAGTTGTGAGAGGGTGTCCGAGTTGTTGGAACTTATATATAGTGATGTATGTGGACCAATGAGCACGACAGCCAGAGGTGGTTTCCCATACTTCGTGACTTTCACCGACGACTTGAGTAGATATGGATATGTCTACCTGATGAGGCACAAGTCAGAAACTTTTGAAAAGTTCAAGGAGTTTCAGAACAAAGTGGAAAATCAACTTGGCAAGAAAATCAAACTTCTACGATCTGATCATGGCAGTGAGTATGTGAGCCAGGAGTTTGATGATCATCTGAAGAATCGTGGAATAGTTCCACAACTGACTCCTCTGGGTACGCCACAGAGAAATGGTGTGTCCGAACGGAGTAATCGGACCCTGTTGGACATGGTCCGATCGATGATGAGTCAGTCGGATTTACCCTTGTCATTTTGGGGATACGCTCTACAAACTGCAGCTTTCACACTAAACAGGGTACCATCTAAGTCTGTAGATAAGACACCATATGAGATATGGACTGCGAAGAGTCATAGTTTGTCTTTTCTAAAAATTTGGGGATGTGAAGCATATGTCAAGCGACTCTAGTCGGATAATCTCACACCCAAATTCATGGGATATCCAAGGGAAACCTTGGGATATTACTTCTACAACCGTGAAGAGGGCAAAGTGTTTGTCGCTCGACATGGAGTTTTCCTTGAGAAAGAGTTTCTCAATCGGAAGGCTAGTGGGAGGATGGTCCAACTAGAAGAAATTCAAGAACCACACGGGGATGTTCCGGTAGGTGATACTGTCACACCGGTGTTATTCAGGGAACCCGTGGTGGAGTCGACACCGGTTCCACGGAGGTCAGAAAGGTTACGCAATTTGCATGACTGCAGTGTGTTGTTCTTGGAGAACAACGAGCCGACTACGTATGCGGAAGCGATGGAGAGCCCTGATTCCAAGTTATGGCTTGAGGCCATGAGATCCGAATTAAATTCCATGGATGACAATCAAGTTTGGAACTTGGTTGATCTGCCAGATGGCGTTCGAGCCATTGAGTGCAAGTGGATCTTTAAGAAGAAAACTGATATGGACGGAAATGCACAGTCCATAAGGCTCAACTTGTTGCTAAAGGTTATCGACAAGTTCAAGGAGTTGACTACGATGAGACTTACTCACCGGTAGCGATGCCTAAATCAATTTGGATCATTCTTGCTATAGCGGCATATTTCGACTATGAAATATGGCAAATGGATGTCGAAACGGCTTTCCTTAATGGAAATTTAACCGAGGATGTGTATATGACACAACCCGAGGGTTTTGTCGATCCAAAGAAGTCTAGCATGGTATGCAAGCTTTAGAGATCCATTTATGGATTAAGGCAGGCATCTCGGAATTGGAACATTCGTTTTAATGAAGCTGTCAAAGAGTTTGGCTTCATCAAGAATGACTGTGATCATTGTGTATTCAAGAAGGTCAGTGGGAGCTCAGTTGCATTTCTGATCTTATATGTGTGTCACATCCCTAGCTAGGCCATGCATTAGAGTGTGCATCATGTTTAAATTCTGTTAATTCTGAAATGGGAAATGCCAGAACCCCCAACACACACTTCCCCCCCCTGGAAATAACTAGGGTTTACTAAAATCTTTTTCAATGAACCTGAAATGCCCTTCTGAAATGTTCACCCCCTTTGTTTTGGGTTTAAACCTTTGACAAAAGTGGTGCACAATTTTCTAGGTCAACAGAAGGTTTTTGAATTAACACATAAGTATTTGAATTTGGGCATTTAAAATTTATAAAAAATATTTTAAATGTTCAAATATTCTCAAACAGAAATGTTTCATGTGGACTATATTTTAAATAGCAAACATGTGCAGTTTGAGGATTTTTGGAGTGGTCTAGGTATTTTAAATAACTCCACAAAGTTGCAGAAGAAATAGAAAAGGAAAGACAAAAACAAAAATACAACTAACTTACCTGGCGGCCCACCTGGCCGGCCCAGCCCACCAGCCGCGCCAGCGAGCTGCTTCGCCTCGCCAGCCAGGCAGGCAGGTGCTCGACGCCGGAGCAGGAGCTCGCCACGCAGCGCCCTGCCTCCCTGCTTCACCTTCCTCGCCGCCCGACGCGCTGGACGAGCTCCACGTCGTGCCCCCGACGCCCTGGACACGTCCATTCCCCCCCTGCCCTCTCCCTCGCTCCCCTTCGCCATGGCCGACGCCACCGCAGCTGCACCGTCGCCGTAGTCGCGCTCTCCGTCGTCCTTGCGCCATCCCGACCTGTCCAGAAGCTCCGCCGCCCTCCTCTTCTTCGAGCTAGCCGAGCCCCGCGCGCTCGCTCGCTCTACAACGCTTCCCCGAGCTCTTCTTCAACCTTCGGCCGCCGGAGATCCCCTTCGACCTCACCGCCGCACCAGCTCGTCCCCGACCGCGACGTTCGCTTCCCCGAGACCGCTGTGAGCTCAGCTACCTCCCCATCCCCTCCATTCTGCGTTTCGTGCACCACAGCGACTGCACGATGCTCACCCGCACACACCGCCGCGGAGCTCGTCGCCGACGAGGCTCCGGCCACCCAACGGCTGCGCCACCCTGTCCCATGGCCTCACCGCAACCCCAGGAGGCCAACGCACTACCGCACGCACCTCGCCGTGCCCCGCAGCCCCGGTTCCACCTTCACCCGAGCCCCGGCGCCGCCAAACTCGTCGCCGGCGCCAACTCCGGCCACCCCGACCCCAACTGACTCCACCAGTAGTCGCGGTTCGTTCCCAGGAGTGCGCTGATGCCTTCCGCGCCTCATTTGGTGGCCGGAATGGCCAATTTCACTCTGCTCCGCCGCGTCTGGCCTCGCCGGCGGCTAGACGCCGGCGAGTTGACCCTGACCATTGACTGTGGGCCCCTGTTGACGCTGTTGAGTCAATGACAGGTGGGGCCCCCCTTCTGTTAACCTCTGGATTAGTTTAAAACTAATTAAATAAGTGAATTAATCACTGACCCCCTGGGCCCACTGGTCAGTTGACCTGGACCGGCTGTTGACCTGCTGAGGTCAGCATGACCTCATGCTGACGCAATAAGTAATTACTGGATTTTATTTTTTATACAGGAAAATCCAGAAAATAGTTCAAACTTCAAAATTTCATAGAAAATTATCTATAGCTCCAAATGCAAAGTTCTATATATGAAAAATTATCAGAAAAATCCAATCTATCCAATGGAACTGGTTTCATGCATGTTAAAACAAGTTAAAACCACTGTTTAGGCATTATAAGATATTGCACTAATATGATCTTATAAATGCACTACCATTTGAATCTTTGGTTCAAATGGGGTCATTTCCTTCTGGTTTAACTTGCACAAGACCAGGACACATTCATATTGCCATGTCACTGCATGCATCATATTGTTGCATATCGTCATGTATTGATTGTGTTGCAATGTGTCATTCGTGGTAGGTTCTGCCTCCGAGGATATCTCCGAGTATCCAACTGAAGGGCAGTATCCCACCACCACTCCATCAGGCAAGCAAACCATTGATCATTCCGATACAAACCCATGTTCTCGCTTCTGCTCTCGTTTACTGCATTAAGACAACGCGTTTCAAACTGCTGTGTGCCGCGGTAGTTGAACCCACTTCCTTTGCATGACCTGTCATTGCCACAGTAACTAGATGAAACCCACTAGCATGTGTAGGAGTTGATTGAGCCAATACATGTGTATGTGTGTTCCTACCATGCTATGCTTGCTATGCTTAGAGTTGTGTCAGGTCTGGCTCATCGGGATGATGAACTGGAGTGAAAGGTTGTGTCGGTGACAAGAGTGAGGTGTTGAACACGATTTGGTAAAGGAATCGATGAGAGGCCATGTAGGAGTACATGGTGGGTTGTTTCATTGAGGCCGTCCCTAGGAACTGAGTTCTGTGTTTGTGATCCATGATACAGTTACTACCACACATTGGGATCCTTAATTGACTCTCTCGGCTTCTTGATCACGCTTGTCCTTTGTCCAGGAGTTGCAAAGTAGTTTCTGGTGTTTGTAGTATGCTGGGGGCCGCACGCGGTGCTGACCATCGGGGTGGGCTGTGTTGCGGTAGGCACGTGGCACGGTGTACCGACTCGCCCGTTTGGTGTCTCGGGAACCCTGTTCACATCGTTCGGGGCCGTTAGTGGAAACCTCGGCCGGACTCCCTGCGGATGGAACCCGAATAGGTGATAAACCTGGACTAGAGACTTGAGTGTTTAGGTAGGCCGTGGCCGACACCCTCGCTGGGCTTCCGCTTGAAGGTTGCCGAGTACATGTCGTGTAAACGGCGATAAGTGGTGAGAGCGTGTGTGAAGAAGTACACCCCTGCAGGGTTAACATCATCTATTCGAATAGCCGTGTCCGCGGTAATGGACTTCTGGGTTGCCTATATCAGTTCATAGACAAGTTAAATGGATACTACTAAAAATCTCAAGATAAGTGTGAGTACCGCGGATGGCCCTCTCGTGGGATGGCGAGAGAGGATCCACGGTGGAGTATTGTGTTGGTGTTAGTGGACTCGTGTGCGACAAATGATTTACAAGTGGTGTTTTCGTAGGATAGCTTAGCCAAGAGTCAAAGCTGGCTTGCTGCAATAACCCCACTACCTTCTTGAGAATGTGCATGTATAGTAGGTTCCTGTTGTAAGACTTGCTGAGTACTTCTGTACTCATGTTGCTTTAATCATGTTTTTCAGACGACTGCACCAACCCCTCTGATGGGTTCTATGTAGACCTCGACGTTGACGAGTGACTTATCACCCAGGTGGTGATCCAAGACTTGTGAAGGGTCGTTGTAGATAGACAGGCTTCGTCAAGCCTTCTTTCTTTCTAGTGTCTGTACTCAGACTACTTTGCTTCCGCATGTGCTTGTATGTTTGTATGACTTGAGTGTTGGGTCATGTGACCCCTATCTGTATGAATGATATGTATGGCTCCTCGGAGCCTTCTAAATAAAGTACTTGAGTCGTAGAGTACTGTTGTGATGCCATGTTGTATTTACTCATATCGGGCATATTGTGTGTATGACTGAAATGCTTGGTATGAGTGGGATCCGACTATCTAGTTGTTTATCCTTGGCAGCCTTTCATATGGGGAAATGCAAGTCTTGTGCTTCTGAGCGATAGTAGTCCGCTACAGCCCGGTTCACCGGAGTCCTGCTAGCCCAGCACTACTGCTTGGACACTTGACTGGCCGGCATGTGTTTCACGTCGTTCCAATGTCTGTCCCTTCGGGGAAATGTCACGCGCTGATATTCGGAGTCCTGCCTAGCCTGCTACAGCCCGGGTTACCGGAGTCCTGTTAGCCCAGTGCTACAGCCCGAATAGATACGTTGATGACCGACATGTTCGATGTGACTCATGTATGCCTGTCCTCATAGGCTAGCGCCGCTTTGGGTTCATGACTAGCCATGTCGGCCCGGGTTCTCTGTCATATGGATGCTAGCGACACTATCATATACGTGAGCCAAAAGGCGCAAACGGTCCCGGGCCAGGTAAGGTGGCACCCGTGGGAGTACCGTGCGTGAGGCCGCAAAGTGATATGATGTGTTACACGCTGGATCGATGTGGCTTAGGATCGGGGTCCTGACAATGTGGATGACATATTATTGATTGGAAATGATGTACAAATGCTTAAATCTGTCAAGGACTCATTGAAAAATAGTTTTTCTACGAAGGATTGGGAGAAGCAGGTTACATTTTTGGAATCAAGATCTATAGAGATAGATCGAGAAGGCTTATTGGATTAAGCCAGAGTGCGCATATTGACAAGGTGTTGAAGCGGTTCAACATGCAAGATGCCAAGAAAGGTTTCTTGCCCATGTCACATGGCATTAGTCTTAGCAAGACTCAGAGTCCTACGTCTCCTGATGAGCGAAGACGCATGGATGGGATTCCGTATGCTTCGGCTGTTGGGTCCCTCATGTATGCTATGGTATGTACTCGTCCCGATGTTAGTTTTGCTCTTAGCGTGGTGGGCAGATACCAGGCTGATCCAAGGGAGAGTCACTGGAGAGCGGTTAAGAATATCCTTAAGTACTTGAGAAGGACTAAGGATATGTTCCTGGTTTATGGAGGTGAGGATGAGCTCGTTGTAAAGAGTTACACCGATGCTAGTTTCCAAACAGATAGGGATGATAGTCGATCACAATCTGGGTTTGTGTTCATTCTGAATGGAGGAGCAGTGAGCTGGAGGAGCTCCAAGCAAGATATGGTAGCTGATTCTACAACAGAGGCCGAGTACATTGCGGCTTCTGAAACTGCAAAAGAAGGTGTTTGGGTGAAGAATTTTATTTCTGATCTTGGTGTGGTTGAGGGCGCGTGTAATCCATTGGACCTCTATTGTGATAATAGTGGTGCCATTGCCCAAGTCAAGGAACCACGGAACCACCATAAAACCCAACACATACTCAGGCGTTTTAACCTTATTCGCGACATTGTCGAAAGAGTTGATGTAAACATATGCAAGGTACACACAGATGCAAATGTTGTTGATCCATTGACGAAGCCTCTCCCACGTCCGAAGCATGAGGCGCACATGAGCTCCATGGGCACATGATGCCTAAATGATTGACTCTAGTGCAAGTGGGAGACTGTTGGAGATATGCCCTAGAGGCAATCATGTGATGACGATATTTCCATATGTATTCATGAGTCCTTTGTATTGTCCTTGAACATCATCAATGATATGTAACAATAATTATGTGAGTTGTTTGTGGAACTGTGTATTGTATAATGATTGTTTTAATGGTCCCTAGTTGATAAGGTTATGCGGACACATATCCTTGACTAGTATACAACTCGGTTGATGACTATGTTTCACAAGTCATGTGCATGGAGATGCTAAACCGATAGTATGGGCTTGGGGATGGAGATCACCAAGCCGGACAGACCCACTTTGAGACGCGTCAAGATATAGTCATCTGTTAGTCTCAAGTGCAATGTCTATGCCATGTCCTAGACCTGAGGTCCTCGCATGTCCTCGGGATGAGGATGGACTCACTTAGGGTCTATCAAACGCTACTCCGCAACTGGGTAGTTATAAAGGTAGCTTTCGGGTAAGTCGCGAGACATGCTGCGAGACATGGTTGACCAAGATGGAATTTGCCCCTCCTATTTGGAGAAATATTCTCTAGGCCCTCTCGAGTGATCAGATTCGAAAAGCATGGCCATGAGACTTGGGTTAAGTGTTAACCCGGTTTGGGAATCTGTATCAGGGTTTCGAGAGGAGAGGTCGAGCTAACACAACGGTGACAAGTACTCGCCTTAAGCCCGACAAGAAATATCGTGAGGCAAAAGGAAAGTTGCATATGCCACATTGTTGAGGTTCATCAAACGACTTTACGCCCACATGGGGGTTGGCACATTCTGCTAGGAGCCTCTACCAACTATCGACTCTGGTCGTGTCCATGTGTACGTGAACCTATAGGGTCGCACACTTAAGGGGTTGCAGCCCATTCGGATTGGATCTAAGCGGAGAATGGATGTGGACTCCTAGTGGGCTCAAGTGTTGAGCCCACCTCGGAAGTCTATATAAAGGGGAGTGGGCACACCACTTAGGGTTGATCGAATTGAACCCTGGTTAGCCACCGCCACTCCCCACACCCATGCCGCGCGACCGGACCTAGCAGTCCGCCGCTCGACGCTGCTCCCCGTACGTGTGGATACCTTGGAGGCATCGCATCTATGGTGCTTGGACGAACCGTTCGATGGAACCGCGAGGTGTCATTCGCGGGAGATCACTGTTCATGGGTCTTCGCTGTTCGCGGGAGATCGGCAACGCGAGGAGGAGACGGCCCGGGAGATCGGCTACACGCATCACCAACTCTACTTCCGCTGTGGTGACTGCGCGTCTAGTGGTAAACCCAATCCTGTGATCTATTTCCAGCAGCATGATCTTGGGTGCGCGGTAGAACATTTTATTTGGCGCTACCGTAGCGTACCGCGTGTTCCAACGGTGATTATGGCGATGCAGTGGTCGGGCTGGAGGTTTAGGTGACTGGGCAGCTTCGTATTGGTCCACAGGCACCATTGAACGGCTAACCTGGTCGGATTTGGCCTGCTCCCGTGGTTTCGACGGAACGGAGCTCACGGGCTCGTCGGCGGCAGAGAGCGCGCTCTGCGCCTCTCAGGCCACAGCGACGGTTCTGCAGCATGCACAAGGAAGAGGACGGCCACGCAGAGGCTCCTGGTGTTGTGGGCGGTGCTGGACGACGCCGTAATGCAGGGCTGGCCCCTGCTGGCCGCCACGGGCGGTTCTGCCACCGCGGGAGGCGCAGGAGTTGACGCGACATGTCGCCACCGACGTTCGCAACCGGCCAAGCAACTGCACGGTGCACTAGATAAGAAGGGGGAGCAGTGAGCAAGGCGCCAACGCGTGCACTGACGAGATCGACGCTGAGGATCTGAAGAAAATGACACTGCCACTAAAAGTGAAACACTGAATCTCTAAATTTGAACAGGAACTGTGCACACCAGCTGTTCGATGAAATGATATTAGCACGTGGAAAAATTTTCTTGAGCTGAGACTTGGTGAGGTGATCTCTTGATGCATCCAGAGACTGCCTGAATTATCTCAGAATTTTTGGAAAAGAAAAAGAATGAAATTCACCAAAAAAGGCAAATCTGGTCCAAACTTGCAGCAAGAAAATTTTGAACTGTGGACTAGCAAATCTTGATGGATTTCGGTTGAGGGTACAAAGGACTAGCCAGAGGAATTTATTTGGAACCAAAACTCAAAGGAAATCTAGCAGTTCCTTTGTAAACCATCAAGGTCCAAATAAATGACAGAAAAAGATTTTGAGGTTAAAACAAATAGAAATAAAATCTAGAAGAAGTTGAACCTTGCTAGACTTGATGCTTGACTTGACCCAAAGTAGGGAGGTGGGTTTTGGAAGAAAGTTTTTCAACATAGGTCATGGCAAGAGATAAATTTTTGAATGGGGAAGAATAAATCCATAATGTATAGGAATTCTTTTTAATAAAAAGGAATTGTAAAAACCTTCCAAAATTATTTATGTTGAGCCAACACAAGATGAAAAATCTTCAAGACCAACCAATCAAGGTTGGGAGGAACCCATAAAAATACTTGTCATAAAAGAAATTTTTTGAGAAGGAGAGTCATTTAGAAAAAAAATTAAATAACCTCCTTCCAATTAATTAAAGAATTTGACAAAAACCAAATCAAAATTTTTGGAGTGTTACAACACCTACCCCCTTAGGAAAAATCTCGTCCCTGAGATTTCAGCTGATCCTCAAATAGGTGTGGGTACTCTATCCGAAGAAAATCCTCAAAACTTAATTGTTTTCTGCGGGTCCTTCTTTCAGACTCCTCCAATATTTTTATTGGACGTTCCGTGTAGGTGAGGTCTGGTTGCATGTCAATGTTCTCATGAGATACATGCTTTTCCGGGTTGTTTACACATTTCCTCAACTGTGAGACGTGGAACACGTCGTGGATGTATGACAGTTCTTCGGGTAGGTCTAGCTGGTAGGCCACTATGCCTCTTCGTGCAATCACACAGGAGTGTCCAATAAACCATGGTGCTAGCTTTCCTTTAACTTTGAATCGTTGCAGGCCCCTCATAGGAGATACTCGTAGATACACATAATCACCGGGTTCAAAGCTGACTTCACGATGTTTTTGATGGTAATAACTCTTTTGTCGACTCTCGACTGTCTTGAGTCGATCCCTGATTAGTCTAACTTTCTCCTCGGCTTCCTTGAGCATGTCTGGGCCGAAGATACGACTGTCTCCAGTTTCTGACCAATTTAATGGGGTACGACATCTTCGCCCGTACAAGGCTTCAAAAGGTGCCATTTGTAGACTGGCTTGGTAACTGTTGTTGTATGCGAACTCGGCATACGGCAAGCTTTCTTCCCAACTGGTTCCATAGGTGAGAACACATGCTCTTAGCATGTCCTCTAGAATTTGGTTCACACGTTCAGTTGGTCCTCCAGTCTGGGGGTGGTATGCTGTACTGAATACTAGTTGAGTTCCCAGAGCTTGTAAATGATCCCAAAATCTAGAGACAAATTGAGTGCCTCTGTCGGATATTATAGTCTTTGGAATTCCATGCGGACAAACTATACGGGAGAGATAAAGTTTGGCAAGCTTCTGAGTGGTGTGGGTTGTCTTTACTGGGATGAAATGTGCCACCTTAGTTAATCTATCTGTGATGACCCATATGGCATCATTTCCGTGTCGTGACCGAGGTAGTCCGACAATGAAATCCATTCCGATTTCGTCCCATTTCCACTCAGGTATCCTGTTTGGCTGTAATAGTCCTGCTGGTTTTTGGTGCTCGGCTTTAATGCGCTGACATGAATCACAACATGCAATGAATGTGGCTATATCCCTCTTCATACTGTGCCACCAAATTTTTTCCTGAATGTCCTTGTACATTTTGGTTCCTCCAGGGTGGATTGAATATGGAGCGGTGTGGCCTTCGGCTAGAATTTGCTGTTTGAGGTCCTCTATATTTGGTACGCAAAGTCTGTCTCTGTACCATAATATTCCCTTATTGTCTACGACGAATTCTGAAGCCTTGCCCAGACTCACTTTTCTTTTTATGCCTTCTATGCTGGGGTGTCCATGCTGAGCCTTCTTAATCTGTTCCATTAGGGTGGGCTGTATTTCCAAGTTTGACACATTGCCTTTAGTGACCATCACCAAGTTGAGTTTGGCGAACTCCTGCTGAAATTCAGGTCTCAAGTTCTATAGACCATCATTGCCCAAGCTGGGGTTTCGACTAAGAGCATCTGCCACTACATTCGCCTTTCCTGGATGGTAGTGAATGCCAACATCATAATCTTTCACTAATTCCAACCAGCGCCGTTGTCGTAAATTGAGTTCGGGCTGTGTGAAAATATATTTGAGGCTTTTATGGTCCGTATATATCTCACAACGATTTCCAAGCAAAAAGTGCCTCCACTCTTTGAGTGCATGAATGACTGCTGCCAATTCCAAGTCATGAGTAGGATAATTTTCTTCATGCTTTCTTAGTTGCCTAGAAGCGTATGCGACTACTTTGCCTTCTTGCAGTAGTACGCACCCGAGGCCCTTCCGGGATGCGTCACAATATACTTCAAAGCTTTTGTGTATGTCTGGTACAACCAATACTAGTGTTTTTGTTAATTTCCTTTTGAGTTCTTGGAAACTTTTCTCGCAAGCTTCAGTCCATACAAATTTCTTATCCTTCTTGAGTAACCGTGTCATTGGTTTTGCTATGGTGGAGAACCCCTCAATAAACATTCGATAATATCCAGCCATTCCCAGGAAACTTCGTACATCTATTATGTTGGCTGGTGGTTCCTAGCCAAGTACGACCTTGACTTTTCCTGGGTCCACGACAACACCTTCTTGGGTCAATACGTGGCCTAGAAAACCAACCTATCTTAACCAAAATTCACATTTGCTGAATTTGGCATATAATTGATGTTTCCTTAATTCTCCCAGTAAAATTCTGAGATGCTCAGCATGTTCTTCTAGTGTCTTAGAGTATACCAGAATATCATCAATGAACACCACAACAAATTTGTCCATAAATTTCATGAACACTTTGTTCATGAGGTGGACAAAATATGCGGGGGCGTTTGTCAGTCCAAACGGCATTACTGTAAATTCATATAATCCGTATCTGGAGGTGAATGTTGTCTTAGGGATATCTTCTGTCCGTACTTTTAATTGATGATACCCCGACCTTAAATCAATTTTTGAGAAAACCTTGGCTTGTGCGAGCTGGTCAAATAAATCATTTATCGGTGGCATCGGATATTTGTTTGATGGTGACCATGTTGAGTGCTCGATAGTCTATACATAATCTCAGTGTCCCATCCTTTTTCTTGGTAAATAATAGTGGTGAACCCCAAGGTGAGGAGTTGGCCCGTATAAATCCTTTGTTCAGTAATTCTTTTATTTGCTTCTTTAATTCTACCAACTCGGAGGGTGCCATTCTATAGGGTTTCTTGTAAATGGGGGTGGTTCCAGGTGCTAGTTCAATGATGAACTCTATTTCCCGGTCAACTGGCATGCCTGGTAGTTCTTCGGGAAATACGTCAGGGAACTCACACACCACTGGAACTTTTCTTAACTCTGAAATGTCCACCTTGTTCAACCTTGGTTGCTGTGATATTGGTATTTCTTGAGCTACAATTTTTATCGTCTTCCCGTGATGATGAGTAAGAATTACAGTCCGATTGAAGCAGTCGATAAATCCCTTGTTGGTGGTTAACCAGTCCATTCCTAGGATAACATCCAGTCCCTTATTTTCCAATACAATGAGGTTTGCCTAAAACTTTAGTGCCTCAATCTCAACAACCACACCTTGGCAGTAACTCTGAGTGATTTGCTTAATCCCGGGGGACTTGATGGTCATGGATTTTTCCAAGGGAAGCATCGAAAAATCATGTTGCAAAGCAAATTTCTTTGAAATGAACGAGTGAGAAGCTCAAGAATCAAACAAAACCGTGGCAGGTATTGCGTTGATAGGGAACGTACCGAGTACGATATCCGGGGCATTTTGTGCTTCCTCCTTGGTCACATGGTTCAAGTGACCCTTCTTGTGATTGTTATTGGGGTTGAAGTTGTTACGCTTGGGTGTTGAATTATTCCCACTGTTGTTCGGCTTGGGGGCCGAGTTTCTTGGCTTTGGGCACTGTTTGGCATAGTGTCCTTCCTCTCCACAAGCGTAGCAAGTAACACCTGGGTGATATGTAAAATCCTTGTATCTTGCATGAAATTTTTTGTTTGGGCGTGGAATTGTGGTTATGGATTTGTTTGCTCCAATTTTCTGAAAATCAGTCTTGTTCCAGTTGTTGCAAGCATGAGTAGTCTTGTCCCTTTTTCGCTTGCGAAAATCCTCCAAGTTGCGGCGCTCATTTTCCAAGTAATAGCCCTGTCCACAAGTGTTTTAAAATCTGGAAAGGTGTGTACGACCAACTGGCATTTAAGTGCTGGTGCCAGACCGTCCAGAAATTTTTCCATATTTTTATTTTCAGTCATATGCTCTTCGTTGGCATAATGAGATAATTGAGTAAACTGACTATTGTACTCAGTCACTGTCGTACTTCTCTGCTTGAGGTCATCAAACTCCCCTTTCTTGATCCTCATAATGCTTCTAGGAATGTGCGCCCCATGAAAACCTTCTTTAAATTCTTCCCAGGTGATGTTATTTTCATTGGGGTGCATGTGTAGGAAATTTTCCCACCATGATGCAGCTGCTCCAGTGAGGTAGTGAGGTGCATAAAGTACCTTCTCACGGTCCGAACATTGTGCAATAATTAACTTCCTTTCAATGTCTCGAAGCCAATCATCGGCCTCAAGAGGTCTATCAGTGTAAGAGAACGTTGGGGGACGTGTCTTTTGTAGTTCAGACAATTTGGAATGCTGCTGATATGGTTCACTGTGATTTCCCATATTGATAACATGGTTCATCATTTCTTGATGCTGCTGTTGGCTTTGCTCATAAAGGCGACGTACTTGAGAAAATGCTGCTTCACTGCCTTGCTGACTTGACTGTCCCTGTGTGAAATTGTTACTTGTCTGGGTACCATAATTTTCTTCCGGCGGACTTGGCATGGAACGAGTCCAGGGACGAGGCATTTTCCACTCTGGAGTATTTTTGCAGAACTCATGAGAAAAAAAATCTGAGTAGTAAAAATAAATAATTTTGCAAAGGCAGAATTTTAAGAACTCCAATTTTTTTCAAGAAAATACTTGATTGCGCATGGAGAAGGACCGCTCAGTACATATCTTACACGCAAGCCGTAATTATACAATACATCACTCAGGATGTGCGTACACATTCCTGACATGTTATTTAGGCTAGTGCACTTTTCCGAGTTCCTACATGATGCGCACACAAACTACTTCTCACCAAACCTATATACATATAAACATATCATACAAGCTGGTACATCGCACGGCTGCTAGGTGCACTCAGTTGGAGATGGTAAAAACTTCCCTCGGCCTGCCGAGGGTAAGAGCCAGTGATGCTGGAGACTCAACCTCCTCCTCACTAATAGGCTCCAGGCGCGAACTACTGGGTTGAGGAGCTGGTGCGGGCGCGACAGGTGGTGCAGCACTGATTGGAGTAGGAGCAATGAGTTGGTCAAACTCCTCAGTGGTAGGCATACGGCGAGCGGTTGCTAAGATGGCAGGTGTATAGGATGCTGAGGACGAGACGTAAGTCAGTGGTGGTGCTGTATGGAGGAGCTCCCTCCTGTTGGCGGAACGGCCCTGAACTAAGTCCATACGATCAGCCACAAGGTCGCCACGAGGTTATCAAAAGCTGCCTCAAGAGCTTTGAGATACTCTACCAACATTTCAATAGGCTCATCTCTCTCCCCCCTAGCGCAAGCGAACGCATAGTGACAAGTGTATGGCACGTGGCATGGGAGGTAGCGGTAGCGACGAGCCTTCATCGAAGGTAGGGCATCCCGGAGACGAGCTATCGCCTCACGGGCAGCCATCTGCATGGCATGCCTCTCCGTAGGCATGGCCCTTCCCACAAATCGGAAGTGGCGTGACTCAGAACGTCCCCCCTTGAATTGCACCGCGGCTTGGTGCATAGACACGCTGTCGCTGATCTTGTGCTAGTAGAGTGTGAACTCCGGACGAGCCGATGGCCCGATCGCGACCTTGGTGATGGAGACGAGAAGCTTGATAAACCCCTCAGGTACATTGGCGAACACCTGTGACTCACAGTCGCTGCCAGCCATCTACAAAGGTAGACAAAAATTCCGAATAGTCAAATCATAAATTTATGATGACTAACAGAAAATTGCTACATTTGCAAAATGTTAAAATAGCACTTATTACGCTAATAACCGATTTGCGATCGCACCTAGTGGCTTCCTACAGTCAGCCTAACTTTGATACCAAGGTTGTCAGGACCGGTTTTCCAATGAAACATTTATTGAAAGACCGACCATTATATCAGACCAGTATAGAAGAATCCTCCTTACTGGTATTCAAATCCTTGATACAGAAATCCAGAAGTACTAAATATTATACAAGGTTGAGCTGAGGCTGCTCAACAATTTATTACAAGCACACCGATATTATACATAAAGGCGGATATGAAACAAATGGTATGGTGGCATAACTACTGACTCGTAATAAAAGTGGTGGTGGATATGTCACAGTGAAGTGGGTGACATGACTCCAAAATCTTACAGCTCGTCAAGCGTTGGAGTGAGGCTCGAGGATTTTATTAGGGTAGAGGAAGCGTATATAATACAAGTGACCAACTCCAGGATCGCACGGGACTGACTGGGACTCCTCTAGGCGTCGGACTCGCTATCGTACTCTTCATCCATAAGATCGCCTTCGTCAACATCTGGCCAAATCAACAAGCCAGGTGAGTACTTTGAATGTACTCGCAAGACAGTTTGGACATAAGATATAACAAATGCAAACATGATGCACATGAGCAGACTAGTAATGTGCACTCAGATAATAAATTTGCACTGCATGTTAAATAAAAAGGAAGTCAGGCAGTAGTCCTCCCGAAATCCCAATAAAATGGCTGAAAACCGATCGGGTGTCTGAAGTGACGCCTCGAAAGGTAAAATAAATTAACATGCCGCAGTCGGGCGTCAGGGCGACACCACATAAAGGGCTTATATTAAAACGTAACTGAAAGTACGTGCCACAGTCGGACGTCTGAGTGACATCTTGAAAAGGGCTTATAATGAAAGTAAATAACAAGGATGCCACAGTCGGACGTATGAGCGACATCACATAAAGGGCTTATATCAAAAGTAAATAACAAGAATGCCATAGTCGGATGTCTGAGCGACATCACTTAAAGGGCTTATATCAAAAGTAAATAACAAGAATGCCACAGTCGGACGTCTGAGCGACATCACATAAAGGGCTTATATCAAAAGTAAATAACAAGAATGCCACAGTCGGACGTCTGAGCGACATCACAAAAATGGCTTATATCAAAAGTAAATAACAAGAATGCCATAGTCGGACGTCTGAGAGACATCACATAAAGGGCTTATATCTCTTCATTCGCGTTCAAGTAGCTCATGAAGGTAACATCATTCCATGGAATACTCGGTACATGACAATAAACTGGTTAATCCATCCCCCGGAATAACATTCAGCCGGGTTTACCACTCTCAGTTTCATGCTTATTCTTCGGAGACTGTCACTTAGACTGACACTGAGACTGATACTGAGACTGACACTGATATGTTGATCAAAGTCCTTGACCATGGACATGGTTACTCGAATGGTTATGACTCGGCAGAGTTTGTACTTTTTAACCACAGCCAACGGATTTCAGTAGTCACAAAGGACTAGTTCCGTTTATGGTATTTTAGGAGAAACACATCTAACCAGTACAGACCCATTCCACATCCCGCTGCCAGGAATCACCCTAGGCAACGTTCAAGAAAAACTCTAAGACGGGGAGGCTACAACCTCGAATAACATGGGATCAAATTTATATCGCGCGCTCTAAGGGGTGCCCCCCACTTGGTCCCAACTGGAAACACCAATGCCCCCTGACCGGATGACGGGCTTTAATCCAGGGCCATGGAACCCTCATCACGGCCCCTGTATTTGGTGTGTACAAGGAAAGAGGTTTGCAACTTACTAAACCGTATTCTTTGTAGAAAACATGTGGTAGCACGGAAGGGGACGAACGGGAACAAGACTTGATCCACGTTAATACTGGAGTTAAACAGTTGATATAAGACTGAAATGCTTCAACAATACTAGCTTGCAACCTATCATGCCACCACATGATCAGGTTATCTCACCATCATATGAACACATCCAATTTCGAAGCTCACTTGCAGCTTGTTTTGCATGAAATATAACATTCACAAATGCTTATATAAACATGCCATGAGAAAACCACTCGAGCAAACATGCAAAACACTCATCATATCAAAGGTTCAAACATGCTTGCCTGGTTCGGAGTAGTCGGAGTTGAGCTCGGCGAAGTTTGCGGCTCCGTCACCTCCTTCGGTATCTATGTTATAAAAGAAATCGGATACTAACGTAAATACCATGCGTGCATAAAAATTGTTCCAAATTTTTTTCAAATAAATATGATAAAAAACTAGACAGAAAAATAAAGATGACAGAAAAAGAATCAGCTAAAAGTCATCTTTTGTTTAAAAGTTATAAAGGTTTTAGTCCAGGGACTAATCTGTGATGAAACAAAAACTTTCCAGGGGCTAGTTTAGAAAAACAGAAAACGCTTCGGTTGGAACACGCCTTCCAGAGGAGAAAACGCATCCGAGCAGAAGGAGCCAATAGAAAACGGTTCGAAAGGGGAGGGTGAGGCTGACGAGGGGGTCCCACCCGTTAGGTTTGAAATTCAGAACAGAGTCCCACCGGCGCCCGAGGCTCGCGGTGGTCGCTGGCGTCGATCCACGGCGTGGTAGGGGGAGTGGAAGGTACCTACGGACTCGCGGAGTTCTCCCGCGTCTGTGGGTGGTGGAGTTGGTCATCGGCAAGCACCACGTCAACAACGGCCTCCACTCCGGCGGACGGTGGTTCGGTCGAGGATGATTCTCTCCGAAGGGAGCTGCAAACTCCAAATTGAAGCGTGGGTCACGCAAGCGGGTTTACTAGGATGCTACTGGCACAGTTTGGGGAGCAGGGTTGCACTCACTAGAGAGAAACTTGTCGGAGCCCGAAGCGGATCGGGGCGGCCGGAGTCGGGGAAGAAGGCCTCCTCGAGGTCCTCCTAGCGGCTGGGCGCGGTTTTGGTGAGGTGGAGGAGTGGTGCTGGGTCGAGGGCGAGCTCGGGGCCTCCATTTATAGCCGGTCTGAGGCGGTTGCCGAGAACGGGATTACTCCGGCGAGTGATTACGGCGAGGCAGTGGTCGGGCTGGAGGTTTAGGTGACTGGGCAGCTTCGTATTGGTCCACTGGCACCATTCAACGGCTAACCTGGTCGGATTTGGCCTGCTCCCGTGGTTTCGCCAGAATGGAGCTCACGGGCTCGTCGGCGGCAGAGAGCGCGCTCTGTGCCTCTCATGCCACGGCGACGGTTCTGTAGCACGCACAGGGAAGAGGACGGCCACGTGGAGGCTCCTGGTGGTGTGGGCGGTGGTGGACGGCGCCGTACTGTAGAGCTGGCCCCTGCTGGCCGCCATGGGCGGTTCTGCCACCGCGGGAGGCGCCGAAGTTGACGCGACACGTCGCCACCGACATTCACAACCGGCCAAGCAACCTCGCGGCGCACTTGATAAGAAGGGGGAGCAGTGAGCAAGGCGCCAACGCGTGCACTGGCGAGATCGACGCTGAGGTTCTAAAGAAAACGACACTGCCACTGAAAGTGAAACACTGAATCTCTGAATTTGAACAGGAACAGTGCACACCAGCTGTTCGATGAAATGATTTAAGCACGTGGAAATTGTTTCTTGAGCTGAGACTTGGTGAGGTGATCTCTTGATGCATCCAGAGACTGCCTGAATTATCTCAGAATTTTTGGAAAAGAAAAAGAATGAAATTTACCAAAAATGGCAAATCTGGTCCAAACTTGCAGCAAGCAAATTTTGTAAAATTTGAACTGTGGACTAGCAGATCTTGATGGATCTAGGTTGAGGGTACTAAGGACTAGCCAGAGGAATTTATTTGGAACCAAAACTCAAAGGAAATCTGGCAGTTCCTTTGTAAACCATCAAGGTCCAAATAAATGACAGAAAAAGATTTTGAGGTTAAAACAAATAGAAAAAAAAATCTAGAAGAAGTTGAACCTTGCTCGACTTGATGCTTGACTTGACCCAAAGTAGGGAGGTGGGTTTTGGAAGAAAGTCTTTCAACATAGGTCATGGAAAGAGAGAAATTTTTGAATGGGGAAGAATAAATTCATAATTTATAGGAATTCTTTTTAATAAAAAGGAATTGTAAAAACCTTCCTAAATTATTTGTGTCGAGCCAACACAAGAT
Organism: Aegilops umbellulata; assembly: GCA_032464435.1. Classification (NCBI taxonomy): domain Eukaryota; kingdom Viridiplantae; phylum Streptophyta; class Magnoliopsida; order Poales; family Poaceae; genus Aegilops; species Aegilops umbellulata. The sequence continues at coordinate 219,794,314 of CP136060.1, forward strand.
GAAAAATCTTCAAGACCAACCAATCAAGGTTGGGAGGAACCCATAAAAATACTTGTCATAAAAGAAATTTTTTGAGAAGGAGAGTCTTTTAGAAAAAAATTTAAATAACCTCCTTCCAATTAATTAAAGAATTTGACCAAAACCAAATCAAAAATTTTGGAGTGTTACACCTGCCAGGTCGTCTCTTTCCTCAGGACGAACTCCTATTTGTTCACGAGTTCTTTCTGCCAATCCAAATCCTCTCCGGTTCGGCCAAGTATTTGCCCCTAGGCCATGGTATCCACTCTATAAATATTCTACATGTTCTCCTCGACCGATTTTTGGCAAAATCCTGGACTCCCGTGCCCTAGGTCGCCATTGCCTCAACTTTGTATCTCGCCAGAGTTCCGCCGCAGAAGCTCCTTCGCCGGTCGTTTCCGTCGACGCAGAAGGTTCCCAGTGCCCCTTAACCTAGGTTGTCTTCACCTTGACCTGCTCTCCTTCCCTCACCTATTAGCTCTCGTAGGGAAGCACTAAACCGAGTTTACCGAGCTCGCCCGGAACAAGTTTCTGCCGGTCGCCGCTCCAGTCGGTCACTGTCGTCACAGGAGCAAGCTCCAATCTTCTCGGAGGACACCTACTTCACCCCCGTGGCGCTCTGCACCCGTTGGTGATTTCTACGTAGCCGGAGAGCCTCTGTAGCCGTCGCCCGCTTCATCACCGAGCCGCTCGAGCCTTTCTTCTCCAACTCCGGTGACGCCCAACCTCTGTTCTCCGGTAAGTTCATGTTGTTCGTCCAATTTCCATCCAACCGCTGAGATTATATCAACTATAGTTTATTATTGCCGAACCGTTATTCCTTAAGTTGTGGCCGTCCGTCATTTAATCCCCGCAGCAGACGGGTTCCAACCAGTAACAGTTCGACACGTGGCACATCCACAGCTGCCGCAGCAGTTCTTCCAGGAACACTATGTTGACATAATATTTTTGGGCAGATTCCATACCAAATTTTCAATTAGGTTTATCTTGAGATCCGTAACTCCAAATTCATCGATTCTTTTTCTTGTGTACTTGTAGAGACAAGGAGAATATTGTAGAACCAAAATTTCACATTTTTGAACATTTCAAATTTGAATTAGTTTAAACTTGAATTCAAACTTCTGAACGCCATATCTTTCAAACCGTTGATCCAAATCAGTTGATTCTTTTTGCATTGTGATCCTACTAGCATGTAGATAATATTTACCTACTGATATGTTCTGTTAATTAAGTTTTTATTTGAATTCGTTGATGTTTACTTTATTCTGGTGTTATGTGAGTACGGTTTATTTATCGGTGCCTCTGTTAATCGTATAGATTGTCCGGAGTGTGAAGCGGATCGGAATTAATCGTTAGAGTACTTCAGCACCGTTCAAGGCAAGTTTACACTTTTGGTTATGCTCACCCTATATTCTGCTATGCATGTATGGTTCTTATGCTATGATATATATGTTTGGTTGATCATTATATTTCGTGCTGCCATGTTTTGGTGTTGATTGTGTTATGTGATGGTGTGATCAACTCTATGGTAGACGTGGGCATGTGTCAAGTGATCCATGAAAGTGGTGAGTGTTTATAGTTGTAGGCTCAGGACTATTAACCAGGTGAATGCGTCACTGGCAGAGCGCTCTATGTTCCCTAGAGAATGCGCCATTGACAAAGCGCACTTGAGGCGAGGTATAGTTTTTGGAACATAAATTAGGTGAATGCGTCCTTGGAAGAGCGCTCTATTGTTCCTAGAGAATGCACCACTGACAGAGTGCACTTGAGACATACTTCTGAACTTCTTGACATGCTTATTTAGAATCTTTGGGTTATCTTGGGAGAGTAAATTAGAGACGGTTGTGAGTTCAGGTAGTGGAGGTAGGTGAAGACATTCTTCTCCAAACTAACTTGTGTGTTTTGTTTGTCATACATTGCTTTGTGGATGTAGGTTTGCTACATCATATTGTGTGATTTGCCAATACATTCAATGTATTGACCCTTTGTGGCTGCAACTTATCATGTTGCAGGATTTTCAGAAGATCAGTGAGATACAGTAGGGTCGCGAGCCTTCACTCAATATGTTCTCCAGTGGGCATTGATGGACTCGTCGTTTATTATGCTACCTTTCCGCTGTTATTATTGAATAAAGTTAGCTATGTGCTACTCAGTTTGTAATACTTTATGAATTATGGATCATACGTTGTAGTAAATGATGCACTTGTTATTTGATATTCATATGTACTGTGTGTGCAAGCGAGTCGATCCAGGGACTAGCACAGTGAGCACAGAGACATCGAATCTTATCAGATTCGGGTCATTACAGATGGTATCAGAACAGTGTGTTGACTGTAGGTCGTGCCCCTATAAAATTGATTAGAAAAGCCATAGGAGTGTAAAGCTTACTTTACAACTTGTTGCCTGCTTGTTAGTTCATACTCTTGCACTCATATATTTTCTTTTCAAGTATAGATGACCCTTGTAGTTATAATAGTCTCATTTGAGGAGTTTTAGTTGGCGGACCACCACTACTAAGTTGAGTTAGATAATCGATTTGCGGTAGTCTGATGAGATCATGTCTCTTGTGGATGTGACCTTACGTGTAGGTTTTGCTTGTGTTGTGTGATATGTCATATGTTTGGTTCGTCATTGCTTTCTGTGTTGTCATATTTTGTGGATTGTTTGTATTAGGAAATTGGGTGCTTTGATTGATCATATGTGCTCTTTTGATGTGATTACTTTAGGATAGTTTGGATGACTTGTGTGAATTGTGTGAATATAGTGTTTGGTTTTTGTTGCTGGAGTTTTTGTTGCTAGCATGAGCATATGGGTAGTGTTTTCCCCTTAGATCTTTATTCTGTCTATATCCTAATCTATGCTGCAACCCAGTGATGAGTTCAAGTTTAACCACATAAGCCAGGATCCACGAAAAAGCAAGCACAATCTAGCTGAAGGAAGAACCCTGGAGGAAGCTACAATTTGTCAGCATATTTTTTATAGTAGTTGACGCAAACCTGAGAGTTGAAGGGAACGATAGATGTTTTGTTTGGAATGCATAACCAATGGATCTATCCGAACCCAGCTCGTGAACAAGAAAAATTTCTACAATGCTTGTGGGGATGCCCGAGTGTTAGAATGCAATATTTTCTTTACCATATGCAAAGTAATGATTTGGGTGCGGAATGGATTGATCACCATGCCAACTTACTCTTAGTATTCGCTTTTGTTATATGGGATGGTAATCTAGAGTGACTTACCTACAATAGAGTGACGACGTTGTCAAGCCAGAACCTTAGAATGGTATGATGTTTGACCCTTGTAGAAGGCAGTCATTGCCAATAGTAAGTTATACGGTGAGAATAAGCCAAGACCCGTTTTTGCAGGAACCATTCTCGATGACCACCATGAGAGCATCGATATTTGTTTAGCATTGGCGCAAGACCTGTGAGCTATGAAGGTCCAGTAAATGGAAGACCACTCTTTTCATAAGGGATTCAAAATTTCAAAGGAGTGTAAGACATATGTGTGAAGGATTTCATCGAAGGAGTAAGATTTTGAAGACCAGTGACTCTTATTCTAAGGGTGGTAGCACCCCACACTCTTGGATGGACAATGGATATTCAAGGAGACCCCAACCCTAGTCTTTTCTTTCTAGCCTCTTCGAATCTCGGGGGCAAGATTCATTTTAAGGGTGGTAGATTTGTAACATCCCAAATTTTCAGATTTGGAATGTTAATAGGATCATTATTTTTTATCATGATTTCTATGCATATTTGAAATTTTCTGAATATTCAAAACATTATGCAACTAAAGGCAATTTATTGGAGTGGAGATAAAATGATGTCTTCCCTATTTTTAAAATGTTCATAATGTCCATAATATTATTTACAATTCATCTGTTGTGTTTTGGTATTTTTGATAATCTCCAAATATTTTATTGTAGTGTGTTATTGCTGTTTGAGTGGCCTTTTGCATAAAATGAATTTCCAAAATTAGCATTAGATTAGGAACTAGAGTTACTATAATTTATTTTAGTACAGTTATTTTTACTGTGTATTTATATATTTTTGTTTAGTTTTATTATATGTTGTTTTTATTTCAGTTTTTAACTGCTGTGGTTTTGGTTTAAAAGAAAGAAAGAAAAGAGAGACAGCTAGGGCTTCGCCCTCGTGCGCGCGCAGCGCCAGCCCAGCAAGCAAGCCTTCGGCCCATTTCGGCGCAGACCGCAGCCCAGGTGCAGCTCACCCCGCAATTTGTTTTTTCTTTCCCTCCTGTGCCGCTGACACTTGGGGCCCGCCAGGTCGTCTCTTTCCTCAGGACGAACTCCTGTTCGTTCACGAGTTCTTTCTGCCGATCCAAATCCTCTCCGGTTCGGCCAAGTATTTGCCCCTAGGCCACGGTATCCACTCTATAAATATTCTACATGCTCTCCTCGACCAATTTTTGGCAAAATCCTGGACTCCCGTGCCCTAGGTCGCCGTTGCCTCAACTTTGGATCTCGCCAGAGTTCCACCGCAAAAGCTCCTTCGCCAGTCATTTCCGTCGACGCAGAAGGTTCCCAGCGCCCCTTACCCTAGGTTGTCTTCTCCTTGACCTCCTCTCCTTCCCTCACCTATTAGATCTCGCAGGGAAGCACTAAACCGACTTTACCGAGCTCGCCCGAAACAAGTTTTCGTCGGTCGCCGCTCCAGTCGGTCACTGTCGTCACAGAAGCAAGCTCCAATCTTCTCAGAGGACACCTACTTCACCCCCGTGGCGCTCTGCACCCGTTGGTGATTTCTACGTAGCCGGAGGGCCTCTGTAGCCGTCGCCCGCTTCATCACCGAGCCGCTCGAGCCTTTCTTCTCCAATTCCGGTGACGCCCAGCCTCTGTTCTCCGGTGAGTTCGTGTTGTCCGTCCGATTTCCATCCAACCGCTGAGATTATATCAACTATAGTTTATTATTGCTGAACCGTTATTCCTTAAGTTGTGGTCGTCCGTCGTTTAAGCCCCGTAGCGGACGGGTTCCAACCAATAACAGTTCGACACATGGCACATCCACAGCTGCCGCAGCAGTTCTTCCAGGAACACTATTTTGACATAATATTTTTGGGCAGATTCCATACCAAATTTTCATTTAGGTTTATCTTGAGATCCATCACTCCAAATTCATCGATTCTTTTTCCTGTGTACTTGTAGAGACCAGGAGAATATTGTAGAACCAAAATTTCACATTTTTGAACAGTTCAAATTTGAATTTGTTTAAACTTGAATTCAAAATTCTGGAGACCATGTCTTTCAAACCGTTGATCCAAATCAATTGATTCTTTTTGCATTGTGATCCTACTAGCATGTAGATAATATTTACCTACTGATATGTTCTGTTAATTAAGTTTTTATTTGAATTCGTTGATGTTTACTTTATTCTGGTGTTATGTGAGTACGGTTTATTTATCGGTGCCTCTGTTAATCGTATAGATTGTGCGGAGTGTGAAGCGGATCGGAATTAATCGTTAGAGTACTTCAGCACCGTTCAAGGCAAGTTTACACTTTTGGTTATGCTCACCCTATATTCTGTTATGCATGTGTGGTTCTTATGCTATGATATATATGTTTGGTTGATCATTATATTTCATGTTGCCATGTTTTGGTGTTGATTGTGTTATGTGATGGTGTCATCAACTTTATGGTAGACGTGGGCATGTGTCGAGTGATCCATGAAAGTGGTGAGTGTTTATAGCCGTAGGCTCGGGATTATTAACCATGTGAATACGTCACTGGCAGAGCGCTCTATTTTACCTAGAGAATGCGCCATTGACAGAGCGCACTTGAGGCGAGGTATAGTTTTCGAAACATAAATCAGGTGAATGTGTCCTTGGCAGAGCGCTCTATTGTTCCTAGATAGTGCGCCACTGACAGAGCGCACTTGAGACATACTTCTGAAGTTCTTGTCATGCTTATTTAGAATCTTTGGGTTATCTTGGGCGAGTAAATTAGAGACGGTTGTGAGTTCAGGTAGTGGAGGTAGGTGTAGACATTCTTCTCCAAACTAACTTGTGTGTTTTGTTTGTCATACATTGCTTTGTGGATGTAAGTTTGCTATATCATATTGTGTGATTTGCCAATACATTCAATGTATTGACCCTTTGTGGCTGCAACTTATCATGTTGCAGGATTTTCAGATGATCAGTGAGATATAGTAGGGTCGCGAGCCTTCACTCAATATGTTCTCCAGTGGGAATTGATGGACTCGTCGTTTATTATGCTACCTTTCCGCTGTTATTATTGAATAAAGTTAGCTATGTGCTACTCAGTTTGTAATACTTTATGAATTCTGGATAATACGTTGTAGTAAATGATGCACTTGTTATTTGATATTCATATGTACTTTGTGTGCTAGCGAGTCGATCCAGTGACGAGCACAGTGAGCACAGAGACATCGAATCATATCAGATTCGGGTCGTTACAATAATTATGCTCTAGTGCTTCACTTATATCTTTTAGAGCATGGTGGTGGTTTTATTTTATAGAAATTGTTGATCTCTCATGCTTCACTTATATTATATTGAGAGTCTTTCAGAATAGCATGGTAATTTGCTTTGGCTATAAAATCAGTCCTAATATGATAGGCATCCAAGATGGATATAATAAAAACATTCATATAAGTGCATTGAATACTATGAGAAGTTTGATACTTGATGATTGTTTTGAGATATGGAGATAGTGATATTAAAGTTGTGTTAGTTGAGTAGTTGTGAATTTGAGAAATACTTGTGTTGATGTTTGCAAGTCCCGTAGCATGCACGTATGGTAAACGTTGTGTAACAAATTTGAAACATGAGGTGTTCTTTGATTGTCTTCCTTATGAGTGGCGGTCGGGGACGAGCGATGGTCTTTTCCTACCAACATATCCCCCTAGGAGCATGTGCGTAGTGCTTGGTTTTTGATGACTTATAGATTTTTGCAATAAGTATGTGAGTTCTTTATGACTAATGTTGAGTCCATGGATTATACGCACTCTCACCTTTGCATCATTGCTAGCCTTTTCGGTAACGTGCACTGCTCTTTCTCACCTTGAGAGTTGGTGCAAACTTCGCCGGTGCATCCAAACCCCGTGATATGATACGCTCTATCACACATAAACCTCCTTATATCTTCCTCAAAACAGCCACCATACCTACCTATTATGGCATTCCCATAGCCATTCCGAGATATATTACCATGCAACTTTCCACCGTCCCGTCTATTATGACGCTCTTCATAATTGTCATATTTCCTTGCATGATCATGTAGTTGACATCGTATTTGTGGCAAAGCCACCATGCATATTATTTCATACATGCCACTCTTGACTCATTGCTCATCCCGGTACACTGCCAGCGGCATTCATATAGAGTCATATTTTGTTCTAGTGTCAAGTTGTAATCATTGAGTTGTAAATGAATAGAAGTGTGATGATCATCATTAATAGAGCATTGTCCCAAATATAAAAAAAGAGAGAGAAAGGCCAAAAAAAGAAATAAAAAGGGACAATGCTACTACCTTTTTTCCATACTTGTGCTTCAAAGTAGCACCATGATCTTTATGATAGAGTCTCTTGTTTTGTCATTTTCATATACTAGTGGGAATTTTTCATTATAGAACTTGGCTTGTATATTCTAACAATGGGCTTTCTCAAATGCCCTAGGTCTTGGTGAGCAAGCAAGTTGGATGCACACCCACTTAGTTTCTTTTGTTGAGCTTTCATACATTTATAGATCTAGTGCATCTGTTGCATGGCAATCCCTAGTCCTTGCATTGACATCAATTGATGGGCATCTCCCTAGCCCATTGATTAGCCGTGTAAATGTGAGACTTTCTCCTTTTTTGTCTTCTCCACATAACCCCTATCATTATATTCTATTCCACCCATAGTGCTATATCCATGGCTCACGCTCATGTATTGCATGAAAGTTGAAAAAAGTTTGAGATTACTAAAGTATGAAACAATTGCTTGGCTTGTCATCGGGATTGTGCATGATGAGAGCATTCTTGTGTGGCGAAAATGGAGCATGACCAAACTATATGATTTTGTAGGGATGAACTTTCTTTGGCCATGTTATTTTGAGAAGACATAATTGCTTAGTTAGTATGCTTGAAGTATTATTATTTTTATGTCAATATTAAACTTTTATCTTGAATCTTTCAGATCTGAACATTCATGCCACAATAAAGAAAATTATGTTGAAGAATATGCTAGGTAGAATTCCACATCAAAAATTATGTTTTTATCATTTACCTACTCGAGGATGAGCAGGAATTAAGCTTGGGGATGCTTGATACGTCTCCAACGTATCTATAATTTTTGTTTGTTCCATGCTATTATATTATCTGTTTTGGATTTTTAATGGGCTTTATTATACACTTTTATATTATTTTTGGGACTAACCTACTAACCCAAGGCCCAGTGCAAATTGCTGTTTTTTTTCCTATTTTAGTGTTTCGCAGAAAAGGAATATCAAACGGACTCCAAACGGAATGAAACCTTCGGGAGCGTGATTTTTGGAACAAACGTGATCCAGAGGACTTGGAGTGGACATCAAGAAAGAAGCGAGGAGGCCACGAGGCAGGGAGGCGCGCGTGCCCCCCTGTGCGCGCCCCCCACCCTCGTGGGCCCCTCATAGCTCCATCGACCTACTTCTTCCTCCTATATATACACATGTACCCCGAAAACAACCAGGAGCACCACGAAACCCTATTTCCACTGCCGCAACCTTCTGTACCCGTGAAATCCCATCTTGGGGCCTTTTCCGATGCTCCGCCGGAGGGGGCATCGATCACGGAGGGCTTCTACATCATCACCATAGCCTCTCCGATGATGTGTGAGTAGTTTACCTTAGACCTTCGGGTCCATAGTTATTAGCTAGATGGCTTCTTCTCTCTCTTTGGATCTCAATACAAAGTTCTCCTCGATCTTCTTGGAGATCTATTTGATGTAACTCTTTTTAAAGTGTGTTTGTCGAGATCCGATGAATTGTGGGTTTATAATCAAGATTATCTATGAACAATATTTGAATCTCCTCTGAATTCTTTTATGTATGATTGGTTATCTTTGCAAGTCTCTTCAAATTATCAGTTTGGTTTGGCCTACTAGATTGATCTTTCTTGCAATGGTAGAAGTGCTTAACTTTGGGTTCAATCATGCGGTGCTTGATCCCAGTGACAGAAAGGGAAACGACACGTATTGTATTGTTGCCATCGAGGATAAAAAGATGGGGTTTATATCATATTGCTTGAGTTTATCCTCTACATCATGTCATCTTGCCTAATGCGTTACTCTATTCTTATGAACTTAATACTCTAGATGCATGCTAGATAGCGGTCGATGTGTGGAGTAATAGTAGTAGATGCAGAATCATTTCAGTCTACTTGTCGCGAACGTGATGCCTATATACATGATCATGCCTAGATATTCTCATAACTATGCACTTTTCTATCAATTGCTCGACAGTAATTTGTTCACGCACCGTAATACTTATGCTATCTTGAGAGAAGCCACTAGTGAAACCTATGGCCTCCGGGTCTATTCTCCATCATATTAATCTCCCACAAACTAGCTATTTCTGTCGCCGTTTATTTTGCAATCTTTACTTTCAATCTTTATCATAAAAATACCAAAAATATTATCTTATCATCTCTATCAGATCTCACTTTTGCAAGTGGCCGTGATGGGGTTGACAGCCCTTTTATCGCGTTGGTTGCAAGGTTCTTATTTGTTTGTGTAGGTACGAGGGACTTGCGTGTGGCCTCCTACTGGATTGATACCTTGGTTCTCAAAAACTGAGGGAAATACTTACGCTACTTTGATGCATCACCCTTTCCTCTTCAAGAGAAAACCTTCCATGCTCATGAGGTAGCACATGTAATTGCATAATTCGCATATATAATGCCTTGCAACAAGATAGCATTGCATAATTCATATATATATAATGTCTTGCAGCAAGATGGCATTGCATAATTCACATATATGGTAATTAGACACTAAATAGGTGGCATTCACACAAAGCATGTCTAGACTAAGAAAATGACATAGCAATGCAAGATACCATACTCACGATATGAGGAACATAACCCTGCCAAGTTAGAGCATGCACCTCGAGGGGGAAATAGGACTGATCATCTGTCTCTGAATCCTCTTTTGAGCAGCTATCCATAACCAGCAAGACATGCGCTTCGTCAGATAGCATTGTCTACTATGAAGACCTTGTTTCCACTCTAGATTTTTCCATGACCATGCCGAATGGGTGATGCACAGGAAGAGTAATTGAATGTACTAAAATTGTTGACAAATTTAACACGTAATAAAAAATGATGGCATGATATAATTCACATATAAGATGACTGGCTAACCAGGGTGGCATTGCAAAATTCAGATATATGATGCCTGGCTAAACAAGATGGCATTTCATGATTCACATATACGATAAAGAAACTAAACAGATGGCATTGACACAAAGCATGTCTAAACTAAGCAGATGACATATTTGATGTATACAGTAAGCAATGCAAGGCACCATATGCATGATATTACAAACATCAGCATGCCAAGTTAGAACGAAGACCTCAGGGGGTAAATAGGAGTGGTCTTCTCCTTCAGAATCCCCCTCAAAACAGTTATCTTCCTCTTGATTACGATCCAAAATGGGTGGAGGGGGGCTGCCTTTGCACCCACCATGGAGCGACGTCTGCATGAAATTTTATTGCTATGCAAGCCTCGTCTCTTTTTCTCTACATGTTCGGTTCCATTGTGTACAATAACTACATAGGAATAAAACATAGTGAGATTATGTAAGGAGTGCATGCACAAATCCAGAGCGATGGTAGCAAACTTTGGATAGACCCAAAACCAATGATAGCAAGCAGATAATAGCTTTAGTTAAAAATACAGGTAATGGCTCCTTTAATGTTTGTTTGCACCCAACATTAAACTCATAGTAGACACCCGAGATTAACCAGATAGTAGACAGATAGTACGGATTGCTGCCCCAATATGTACCCCACAACCATTTAAAAAATCAGGTTCCGGCATTAGTTTCAACCTGACTCGGAGTCTAATAGGTGAACACGACGATAAAGTAGCATGCCATCATATTAAGCGATGCATAATGTAAGCAAACACGGAAGAGTGCGATCTCTCTTGCGGACCCGTGTAGTCCTTAAGGTCATCTGCTCAGTTGATGATGGTAATGCAGTTGTCGTGGCTGCCGGCAGCGGGGAAGAAGATCTGAGGCGGCGAAAGTCAGTCTGGAGAGCAGATCCCTGCTATGGTGAACACTTCCATCGGTGGAGCAGCTGAGCTGGGGTGGAACACAGCGCAGCAGGAGCAGGACAAACCACACAAGGTTTTCTTTGACACATATCTGTAACAGAAGTAATTGTGTAAGGGCTTATTTGAATTTGAGGATTCTAACAATGCAGGGATCGGAAATAGACAGGAATAGGATAGGAATGCCCGTGCAAAACAGAGAATTTAAAAACACAGGATTTCTGCAAATCTGGGTGTTTGATTCATAGGAATTGGAAGATCACAGGATGGAAAGAAGCACGGTGAGATTAAGTCAAACCACAAGAAAATGTACGGTTATAATGCTATTATGCTACTATCTCTTAGTCGTGTGCTTCATGAATAGGAATTTGAAAAGGAGGAGAAGTGGAAATTAAAATTCGTATGGTTTTTCTTTCAAAGAGACACTAAAGAAACGAATCCTATAGTTTTCCTTTGCTCCATTCCTTTGAACCAAATTCATGAATAGTAGTACTGTAGGAAACTTTCCAACTCCTATGTTTTTCCTTCACTTTTCCTTTCAAGAACTAGCGATTCTAGTAGGCAGGGTTGAGCAAGGAAAAGCCTACACTAAAAAATGTTTTTGTGCTACTTCTATTACTTTGGACCCAGGCCACTGCCCTACTAGCTCAACTCCCAGGCCCAATAATGATGGCATTCAAGAGAGTCCATCACGGATAGCTAAGTTGCTTGGTACCTCAGTGCTTGTCATATAGTAGGATAAAATAATCGTATTTCATGTTACTACGTGTGCTCAGTGGACAATATGTATAACATGTAGAGTCAAAAAGAGTTGTAATAAGTGTACAACCTCTTTGGCAAAGCCATGTCGATGTCAGCGTGATTGGGTTGGTCTGTGAGGATGCTCCGACTGACTTGGTTGTCGGAGGGGGGGAAGAAGATCTTATGCGTCTGGAGATGGAGCCCGGGGTACTGCTCCGCTGTGATGGAGGGTTTCGTTGTTGGAGCAGCTCCGGTGAGTTCTACGACGCCGAGGCTGTAGCAGGACAAGAGAGACAACGTTAACCTGAGTGGAATTCTAATAGCATCTCCAATAGATGACGTAAAATACATAACCACAAAGTGCTAGATGTAACATACATCAGCCGCTCATCTCTGAACTTAACTGTCAAAACTGAATTTAACTGTCGAAACGGAACTTAACTGTCGAAACTTAACTTTGCTGTCGAAACTGAATTGTATTGTCGAAACTGAACGCACTAGTAGCAGAAAAACAGCAGTAGTAGCAGCAGCGCGTGCAAGAGCCGGGGCAGCTGGTCGTGTAGCAGCATCAGGTGAGGCTACATGTCAGTCGACAGACTTTTTCATCTCTAGTCAGTCGATTTTCCGGCCGATGGATACGAAATCAAGGGCCTGCAGTTCATCTTCAACCTCCACCCCCTGAGCCGCCTGCCACCACCAGCAAAACAGCCGCCCCTGTCGCCCACCCTGAAACCACTCCCCACCGCCGGTCCGTCGCCCTGGCCATCCCTCTAGCCCCCCACCCCACCCCCCCCTCGTGCCGAGCTTTTTCTCCGGCGATCCCCACGCCACTGCCCCACCACCGCCCCCACCCTGAACCCTAAGATAGATAGTGGGGTACCACTCTAGCGCGCCCCCTTCCCGCTGCGGCTGGTTCTTCCTTAACTCCGGCGAGCCCCCCCCCCCAGAAAATTGACTGACCCAAAATTCGATTCAGTCGACTGAAGTGTAGCTAAATTGGAGTAGCATCGCAAGCAAGAGCAAGAGCGAGAGCAGCAGCAAGAGCAAGAGCAAGAGCAATAGCAAGAGCAGACCAGGCAGGGGACCGAGAGCAAGAGCAGAGCAGTAGCGCGAGCGAGAGCTAAAGCAGCAGTAGCTCCTACTGATGGGAACGTCGCCGCCAAGGGAGCGATGTCGTGGAGGAAGTGGCCGGCGACGCCGCCGTGGATGGAGTCGCGTCGTGTTAGCTCGGGATCGAGCGCCGGCAGCACCATGAGATTGAATTAAGAAGAAAAATGCGACGATTAGTGTACAACCTCTTTGGTGGCGCCAATTAGGCCGCAGCTTCATCCGAGGAAACGGTGATGATGCTGATCTTCCAGTGGTGCAGGTGAAGACGGTGGTGTGGGAATGGAGGTGGCGCGAAACACGAGGGGAACATCGGCGCAGCTCCTTGGAGGTGGAGGACGGGGTGGCTGAACCAGCGGGACGGCAAGATCGACGAGGGATCCTCATCCGGTACGATGGATGAGGGATGTTGAGGTGTTGCTGTGGACGACGTCGTCGGGGAAGAGGCTCCGACTGGGTGGCAGACGGAGGAGGGTGTGGGGCTTCACGGGTTTTCGCGGCCTCCGCGTACGAATGGGTGGGCGGATGGGATGGGAGGGGGAACCATGGTTTAGGGACGCGCTTGTCTGAAATATGGGGTAAGTTACAAAAGTACCGCCACCAATTTGAGCTAGGAGGTTCTTTCGGTTCAGGGGTATCACGGGCATTTCGCGTGTCGGGATTTCACAGGAGGTGGGAGTTTTCGCGCACTTTGTAATTTTGGAATAGCAAGGTGCGGGTTGAGATGGAGGGAGTTGTCGGAGCACAACGAGACAAAGATATATCTTAAATATTTCGGGGTAACAAGGCATGGGTTGAAGAGGCGGGAGTTTCGCAGCACGATAGACAGAGACGCTAGCTTGAAATTTCGGCATAACAAGGCGCGGCTTGAAATTTCGGGAGAACAAGCTTAACGTGTACCAAAAACAAAAACAATTTGCACCTCATCACTAGAGAGAGCCATGTCCCATTTTACTATATTACTAGAAATGCATTCAAATACAACAACAAAAAACTAAAAAAATCGGGACAACAAACATAACGTGTACAGTACCAAAACAGTTTACACTTCCCTCAGCAATAAAAAAAAGTGTGTTGTCCAGCATATGGACTAAATTTGAGTACATTTTCCCTGTTTGAATGGGATTCTACTCGGGTTAGTTATACAATCTAAATATTATCTTCACAACACATAACACGAATATAGGAAAAGTAAATTCCTATATGAATACGAACTACATGTAGATACGATCTCAAATTCAAATATATGTATCCATTTTATGTTGAATTCAAATCATAGAACATGTATGCTCTGGCTAGATGTTCATAATCTAAACCATGTATGATATACTACGTACAATGTGTTTAACATACACAACACACACACAAACACCATTTAGACTAGTAAGGTACACGTGCATTGCACGCATGGGATTTGGCAACCAAATTATGAATAAATACCACATTATAGCATGTAAGCTTTGAGTCATATATGCATGATGTAGATGTTCGTTTAATTCTTATAGTTCATTTCATTCAAAATCATCTAGTTTTTATAAGAAAGCTAATCTATTTTAAGATTCATGGAATTGTGCATTGTAAGGCATAAAGTAAAAACAAATAATGGCAAATCATGTAGAAAAACATTTGGGAAATTCTGATACGGAAGATTCTAGAACAAAGAAGTGCTTGTGTTTTGAGGTTTGTGCATTATGCTTCAGTTCAACCATGGAGTCTTCTAGATTGTACGGGTGGCAAAATCTGGTGGAATCTAGATGATATCAAACGGCCAGTAGTGCTCAAATTTTCCATCTCTGCACCATCGGATTAGCCTCATCCAACAACCATCTTCCAAAGTTAAAGTTATCCACACGCTATATAAAAATATAAAATAATATATATAGGGGTATAGATATAGATATGTGATGCGAAAGCCACCCATCATCTCCAATTGGAATTGTGTGTCCTTGCATGTATGCAATGTGGCCAAACGATGTCTTCCATCGATATCTCAAATTCAAATCAGTCTGATCTTGTTCAATGTGTATACAGTTACAACATGCTCATTTCCAAACCACACCACGCATATCTCAGTTATATTCATGCATGCATGGGTTTCAAACATCATGATCTCTTATTCAAATATTTGAATTCAACTTTACATTGATTATGACCTGACTTAGTCTATTACACCCACACAGTCGTCTTCTCTTTATAATTGTACCACTAACTTTCTCTCGTGCATGCATGCACACACACTACCAGTTGGCAATATCCATCGCACACATGCAATCTTTTTCTTCAGGTCGGTCTCCCATGCATGCACACACACACACCTCCCCCTCTCCATCATATCAGGCATTCTTTATCTCTCACATGCATGCGCAACGATCAATGTTCCTCTATGTGTGTGTATATATAGCTAGGTCTTTCACAGTTTTCCACACAAACCGATCAATTTATATATCTAGTGAGGTCTCACCCTCTTTCCCACGTCCACATCGATCAATCTATACCTCTCTATATAGGATTACATAGCTAATACACCCACATTAATTATATATCCAAATCCCCCCTCTCATCATTCATGCCTTCCGCTTCATCTCTCCGACGCGCGCACAGTGGCAAAGACAGGGGGCAGCAAGGGCCCTGCCCCCCCTAACATCACTATATATCTGGGCTAATATGAATGTGATCATTAGACAATTGCTGGTAAAATGGTTTAAGTTGATGAATTGGCCCTCCTCGTAAAGGATTAGCAATGCTTGGCCCCCTAGCTCATTTAGTTTTCATGGCTCCGCCACTGCATGCAACAGCGCACATTCTCGCCCCCTCTCTTTAAATATCGATCTCGCACTTGTGCACTCCTTCATAGTCTCCCTCCACTTGGCCCCTCGCACCATATTCTAGTCCCCCACCGGATTTTGCCACATGTACAATCTAGTAGACTCCATGGTTGAACTTAAGCATAATGCACAAACCTCAAAACACAAGTGCTTCTCCTTTGTTCTATAGTCTTTCGTGTCATAACTGCCCAAACTTTTTTTAGTTGAATTGCCATTATTTGTTTTTACTGTATGCTTTACAACGCACAATTCCATGAATCATAAAATAGATTAAGGTCTTCTTTGATTCAAAGGATTCTCAAAGGAATTTTGGAGGATTCTAATCCTTAGGAATTTTTTCTATCTTGGTTGTTTGATTCATAGGATTGTAAACCATAGGAATTTTTCCATAGGATTCATTTGCACTAGATTTCATACGAAACATCCCATCCACTCAAACCTCTTTGAAAGAATCCTGTGTTTTTCTATGCACAATCAAACACTCGTACAATCCTGTAGGATTCAAGACGACATTCCACTCTAATCCTATGTTTTTCCTATTCCCGCGTTTTGGAAATCCTACGAATCAAAGTGGCCCTAGCTTTTTTATAAAAACTAATTGATTTTGAATGAGATGGCCTATAAGAATTAAATGAAGGTCTACATCAGGCATATATGACTCATAGCTTACATGCTATAGTGTGGTATTGATTCATAATTTGGTTGCCAAATCTGATGCGTTCAATGCACGTGTACCTTACTAGTCTTTCGAGTATGTGCAAAACACGTAAATTAGAATTCCAATGGCACGCTACACAGTGTCTCTCTTATAGTTCATGAAGCCATGTGGCACATGTGGAGGTGTTATCGCGACCTCCTTGTGTGGATTGATCACAGTGACGTGCTGCTGGTTCCAGAAGAATGTACTCGTCCTCTCTGAGCCATACTAGAGGTACATGCACGAAGCGAAGATGTACACGCACGCCACCAATGCACTAATTCCCTCGCACGCACAAGTGGGTACACGGCCGGACGCGTTTTTGTACGAAGATCCACCCATGTGATAAATTTGATGCGTGTAAAGTACTTCACTTCATTGATGGTCAATTAATACAGCGCATGCAAATTGAGTGGACATGAGGGCGGAAGGAAGACATTACTACTCCACTGCGTGCATGCGAGTAGTTAAATCATGGTTTGCTAGTACTTCCATTGGTTTCCTTCGTATTTTGTGCCAATTTTTTACCATATTGTAGTAACATAATATTTATGCATGACATAAAAAGTGGCACAAAAAAGGGGGCCAATAAACCAGGACACAGGCAGCATGATCAATTTTTGCCAGGCTACTGTTGGTGGCCTTTGTATTTAAATATGGACGGAGTGGAGTAGTACTATCTTTATCTTAGCCTCGTTGGGCTCTCCCAGCGCCTAGGCTCGCCTTCCCGCCTCGCCCACCAGATCCTGCCATAGAGGATCCTGCCATGGATAATCCCTTAGATCCCAGGATCCCGCGGGCTGCCCTCTCGCTGCGGCCCGTGGCACTGCCGCCTTTGAGAGAAACCCACATGTGGTTTAGAGGGGATCCATTGCCGTGGAATCACAGATCGGTGGCGCCAGAGGACATGCCAGGGCTGCGTTTCAGGTGGTGGGTAGCAAGGTCAAATCGGATCGAGGAAGGGTTGCATCGATTGGAGAGAAGTTCCAAGGAGCTGCGCCTGGCGTAGCACAAGGGGAGGCGCAAGTCCATCTTAGGAGAGAGATGCTGAGGGATGTCAGCATATGGCAGCGTCGTGTTGATTTTGAGCTAGGGCTAATGCCAGAGATCATATTCACGGAGTCGGATGCGGAGGAAAGAACGCGCATGCCTGCGCAATGGCATGAGCAGCCGGTGCAACTGTTCAAATGGGCAGTAGGAGAAGCCAAATCCCGGGACCATTTGCGGCGGCGCCGCTGGACATGCATCGTAGGCGAGGTGAGCTGCCCTCCTTCCCTGCCAGCGATGCAGTGACCTAGTCGGTTGCTGCTACAATGAACTTGCAACGCCATGTGGTTTGCAACCTTGACAATCACTCCATCTATATGTATCTATATTCCTGTGAAAATACTTGGTCGTTTGGAAAAAGATGGTAATTGATTTATCACTAGTTTCAGAATGCTTGGTCGTGACAATCAACCGAAGCCACAACCAGAAGTCTCCATCGCGTAATACTTTACGGTCGGTCAGACCCACGTCTCACCGAAGGGACACACATCGGCTTGGTCTGACATGTACGGCCAGTTACATCACTGACTTGTGCGACCGCATTTGAGCAGTGTAGTACTCCCTCTATCTCAGTTTACAAGTCTTGCACGTGTACCTAGGTCGTTAATTTGACCAACTTAATAAGAGGCATAGATTATGAAAAATATATCATTACAAACTTCAAATATTCTATTTTTTAATGATAATTTTTTTATGTTAAACAATTTATTTTATATAAGTTACATTGACGACCTAGATACACGTGCAAGCCTTGTAAACTGAGATGGAGGGAGTACTTGAAATTTATGTTGCACTAAACTCATCGGGAGCCGTTTCGGGCCTCGAAACCAAAACCATCAATTAATCTTTACCTTGTTCCCATCACATTCGAAAGTACTCCTCCAATTAAGTGCAAGCCTACTCACACCTACTAATACGTACCAAAGCTGAACGTGTTCCCACTATGCAGGTTTTTGTACTAGTGCTAGTACTTAGGTTATAAAAAGGGGAACTACCTAACCAAAAATTACTCTACCTTCCTCCTCATAAGTCCTTCTTCTTCGTCCGTCCTTGCCATGGCCGGTGTGCAGAGCTCTAGGTCAAGAACTACTCGTAACAAGGGAGCGGCAACCAAGGCTGCGGAAAAAAGAGAGGGCTCGCCGCCACGCAGAGACCTCGAAATATCTCTCACGGGTAAGCGATGGCTCCCAGGAGCTCCCTAGCCGCGGAGGCGAACATGCCGAGCTGGCAGCGCTGGAGTCGTTATCCCTCGACGGCATGCCCGATCAGCTCAATAAGCACCTCAATAAGCAGAAGGAGTTCATCCACGGCTTGGTGGAGCTGCTGAAGGAGAGCCTCCACGACATGCCCGCTGAGCTCAATGAGCAGGGGGAGTTGACTGCTGGCTTGGTGATGCTGCTGAAGAAGAGCATTGCCTCAGAGAAGAAGGCGACCGACGAAATCCTGCAACTTCAGGAGGACAAGGCGAAGCTCTACCACGAGCTCGACCTGCTGAAGGAGGAGAACGCCGGCTGGAAGAAGCTCCATGAGAATAGTAGTTCCTCAATGAAGATGCTGTAGGCCCTCATCATGGAACAGAAGGAGGAGTTGGCGAGGCTCCGCATCGAGCACCCGACTGCTGTCAAGGTACGTAATGCGGCCGTGGAACAGATGATGAAGGATCGCGTCGAGAAATCCCGCGTCATGGATAGAATGAAGAAAATGGTGGAGGAGACACGCAAGGAGATGGAGGTCATGGAGGCGATGAAGAAGCAGTTACGACACCGCGGCCAGCAACCCTTCATGTTGTGAGAGCAGCGTCCCAGACTTGTGTGTGCGTCTTCCTTTTTTGGGGGTGATAATCTTCCTTCTTCTTTTGCTCCTGTGTATCTTCGCTTTCTTCAGGTGTTTTGCCGCACGTGCCATGTTCTCTGCGAGGCATGAATAGAACAATGCTAACAATGAGATGACTAGAAAATTAGATCATTTTTTATCGCCATATGGCACTGGGCTGCCGTGTTTCGCGCTCCTCCGTCGTACTCCAGTGGAAAACTTGAGTATATCGCACGGTTCTTTGCTCCTCGTCAAGTCATCAACACATTTATACGAGCATTCAAATCACAAGGCCCCGCCTTCCAGTAGTAATGAGCCGGCAAGTCACAAAGGCCCTCGCCTCTCGTGAAACCGACCAAGCTAGACTGCCCTGCCCTCTAGCCTTTTAAAAATGTATACTTTTGTACAGTAGTAGTATCAACGGATTGCGCCATGGAGCAAACCTAACAAGATGGAATTAAAGAAAAAAGGTGGTACATATAGAGAGCGCTTGTCGCCAAATTATGCATATAGTACTATTAAAAAGTTAGTACGTGCTTAAATGGGTTGCTAAATTCTATTAAAGAAATTAGCATACCTATTTAATTGTTGGGTTCTTATTGTTTATGCCACTAGTTGTGTATCACTACTTAGCTTTGCCATTAGAAGTTACAACTACTCAAAAATGCCATCGATCCTTGAGATGCCTCCTCAAAAATGCAATTAGATATCTCAAAAATGCCATCGTTAAGTTAGATGTTTGCTCGAAAATGCCATTAGACATTGTTATTTTCACGTCAAACCCATTGACCATGTTACATGACAAAAATAAGCCGATTCTCACAATGATAAGTGTGGCCCAGCTTGTCAGGAGTAACCAAGCGAATAATTTTACAGGAAAATAAGAACGTTGTTGGGATCAAGTAGGCCCCACACTTTATTTTACTGTAGTGAGATAGAGGGAGAGCTGGCATGTTGGTCCATCAGTATTTATGTCATTATAACATGGGAAAAGAGATGAAGCGTCCCAACGCAGTCACCCGACCGGCCAGCTTCTGCATTTCTCTGAGGTTCTGCGGTGGGCTCATGTCCTCAATGGCCTTGATCTTCTCCGGGTTCGCCTCGATCCCTTTGTGGGACACGAGGAATCCCGGCAACTTGCCGGAAGGGACACTGAACACATACTTCTCCGGGTTAAGCCGCAAGTTCACCTGGCACAGGCTCTCGAATGTCTCCTCTAGGTCTTGGATCAGGGTCCTCGCCTCCCGAGATTTCACCACGATGTCGTCGACGTAGGCCTCTGTGTTTCTCCCGAGCTGTCGCCCTAAGGCGATGTGCATCAGCCACTGGAAGGTCGCGCTCACGTTGCGCAGTCCGAAGGGCATTTAGGTGTAGCAGTACACCCCACACGGGGTCAGGAAGGCTATCTTCTCTACATCTTCTACCGCCATCTTGATCTGGTGATACCCTGAGAACGCATCTAGGAAGCATAGCAAGTCGCACACAGCGGTGGAGTCGACGATCTGGTCGATGCGTGGGAGAGGGAACGGGTCTTGCAGGCACGCCTTGCTGAGGTTGGTGAAGTCGACGCACATTCGTTCCTTCCCGCCTTTCTTCGGTACTACGACGGGGTTCGCCAGCCATTCGGGGTATCGAACCTCGCGAATGGCACCCGCGGCCTCCAACTTGCGAGTCTCTTGGACGATGAAGGCTTTCTTCTCTGTAGATTGCCATCTCGCCCGTTGCTTGACAGGGCGCACGTTGGGGCACACCCTTAAGTGATGCTGGATCACCTCTCTCGGAACCCCCACCAACTGGTTGGGCTCCCATGCGAATATATCCTTGTTTGCGCGCAAGAACTTCACCAACGGCTCTTCTTGGAAGGGGTTGAGGCCGGCACCTACGGTGAAGGTGGCTCCTGAGGACCCGTCCTCGTCGACCGGCACCTGCTTGGCTTTTGCCTCCTTGGTGTCCCCTTTGATGGTGAGGACACCTTTGCTTCCAGGCATCTTCATGAGGTTATAGGCCGGATGAGTCGCCGCCATGAACTGGGCCAGAGCTGGGTACCCGAGGATGGCGTTGTACGGGAGGCCGACGTAGGTGATGTCGAAGTCGACCAGCTCGGTGTGGTAGTTGTCGTGCGTGCCGAAGGTGACGGGGAGGCGGATCTGCCCCAAGGAGTGGGAAGCGCCGCCACCAACTCCTGAGAAATGCTTGTTGAGGCTGAGCCGCTCGAGCGGCACGTGAAGGAGGCCGAAGGCTTCCACGGAGATCAAGTTGAGGCCAGCGCCGCCATCGATGAGGGTCTTGGTGATGGCCACGTGGCAGATGGTGGGCGTGCAGAGAATCGGAAGCATGCCCGAGCCAGCGGTGGTGACGGGGTGGTCTTCTGAGCTGAAGGTGAGGTCGGCCTCAGGCGCAGCCCAGCCGGGCGGAGCCCTGAGCGCTTGGAAGCGGCACCGACCTGGCGGAGGAACAGCTTGATGTGGCGATCTAAAGGCGGCTCTTGAGAGCCTCCTAGCAAGGCCGCGACCGCGTGGTGCGCCGGTGCTGCGTAGCGTGCGGTGAAGAGGTCGCGCAGCTCCTCCCAAGACGCCACCGTGGATCCGGGAAGGTTGAGAAGCCAGGCACACGGCTCGCCGGCAAGGGCCATGGGGAGCCAGTTGGCCATGACCTTGTCATCACCCCCGGCCTTGAGGACGGCCTCCTCGTATGCTAGCAGAAAAGCCATTGGGTCCGCTGCGCCGTCATAGCGCGGCGGAATCTCCGGCTTGAAATTGGTTGGCCACCGCACCCGCCGCAGGGCGGGGGCCAGGGCTCGGAGTCCCCTGGCCCCGTCGTCGATGCTGGCTGTCACAGGCGATGACGGGGCGCCTGCCATGCAGGCGGAGCGTAGATTGACGGAAGAGAAGCTTCGGCGCACCCTTACCAGGCGCGCCAAATGTTGGATCACGGGTTCCGGCAAAACCCTTAAGGTTCGAACACTGGGGTGCGCGCGAAGATTTCCTCCCTACCGATCTACGCCCTAACTCACAAGGATCTCGTGGACGAACTCGATGAACTCGCAACACAAAGACACGAGATTAATACTGGTTCGGGCCACCGTTTTGGTGTAATACCCTACTCCAGTGTGGTGGTGGTGGATTGCCTCTTGGGCTGATGAAGAACAGTACAAGGGGAGGAACAGCCTCCTGAGGTTGAGGTATTCTTGTGTTTGGTGTGTGGCTAAGGATTGGCTCAAGATCAGATGCCTCTACGGTGGTGGCTAGTTCTACTTATATAGGGCCTGGTCCTCTTCCCAAATATCGAGCGGGAAGGGAGCCAACAATGGCGGCCAATTTGAAAGGGGACAGCTAGTACAAGATATCCTGACAAAAGCGGTCTTCGCCTGCAAAGGGCTCTGGTGATGACGCCGTCTTAGGCTCCATGGTGACCTCCGTCCTGCCGTCCTGCTGGTCTCGGTCTCGTTGCACCGATACGAAAACCTTTGCCTGATGCCTCGGTACTCCGCGCCTACGCTTACCCCCTTAGCACCAAAGAGGAAACAAGGATGCTGCGCGCGCTGGCGCCCGCCTGGCGCCTGCCTGATCCTGATCGTCATGGCTCATGTCACGAGAGCCTCGCGAGGTTTGCCCCGCCTTGATTTCTCCGCTCCTCGCGAGGCAGATTGGTGAGGCCGCTCCTGAGGAGGTCTTGCGTCGTCCGCCCCGCGAGGCTTGGCCCCTCGCGAGGGTCTTGAATGCCTCATTGACGAAGATGGGCCGTACAGGCCTGCTAGCAAGGCCACGCCGCGGGCCGCAGGCAGGGGAGGCCAGGGACCCCGTTCCCAGAACGCCGACAGTAACCGACCTTGTGTAACCCTAGATCCTCCCGGTGCCTATATAAACCGGAGGACTTAGTCCGGAAATGATAGACTCATTACCATAGTCATACAGGCTAGACTTCTAGGGTTTAGCCTTTACGATCTCGTGGTAGATCAACTCTTGTAATACTCATATTCATCAAGATCAATCAAGAAGGAAGGAGTGTATTACCTCCGTAGAGAGGCCGAACCTGGGTAAACATCGTGTCCCCTGTCTCCTGTTACCATCAACCTTAAACGCATAGTTCGGGACCCCCTACCTGAGATCCGCCGGTTTTGACACCGACAGCCGCCGAGCTGCTCCCCCATCTTGTCAAGGCGCTCGAGGGCTTTGTCGATGGAGTCGGCCCCATGGTGGAGGGTGAGGGAGTCAGCCCCACTTCCTCATACGACGTGTACATGCTGGAAACACCTAAAGAAGGCGACGGCGATTATGAGAAGGATCCAGTCTAGGACGAGCCTCCTGAGATACCACCAAAGCATCAACATCAGCGGCACCGCTATAAATCGCGTCGCAGAAAAGACAGCAATACCGGCACCGGGGACAATAATACTCCGGAGAACGCCGAAGACCAAAAAGACCCCAGCGAACCAACATCTGAACAGGATGATCGGGAGGACGGGCAAGTTGACCGTGACGAGCAAGCAGGGAACGAAGACTTGGAGGATAGTAACTATCTACCACTCTCCAAGGACGACATGAGCCTCGGCGATGAATATTTTATTGTGCCAGAGGAACCCCTCGAACAAGAGCGCTTTAAACGCCGGCTAATAGCCACGCAAGAAGCCTAAAGAAGAAGTAGCAGCAGCTTCAAGCTGATCAAGATCTGCTCAACGACAGATGGACTAATGTCCTGGCAGCCGAAGAATACGGCTCGAATGCCCAACAAAGAGTTACCCGAAGCGTAAGCTGCTACCCCAATTCAACGATGAGGCGCTGGAGCCCATACCACCTGCGCATAACGTGGTTGGCGGACCTGACCGACCACCACGTGGCCGAGACAGAACGGCAACTCAATCAGAACACCAGCCTCCACCACCTCGCCGTACAAGCATAGAAACAACAGCTTGGGGATACACTTATGACCTACATAAGGACCTAGACAATAGAGCCGGCCAGACCAGGTCAATCTATGGATCAAGGGGGTGTGCCCAAGCGCGAGAAGATGGCCATCAGGCCTGGCGCGACACACACAACATCAGCAGGGCCGAAAACCGCATACGGACCTCATCCGAACTGCGCCGTGATGTTCCCCGACACAGAGGCGCCGCTCACCCCCTATGCTTCACCGATGAGGTAATGGAGCACTAGTTCCCAGAAGGGTTTAAACCCGTGAACATTGAATCCTACGATGGCACGACATATCCCGCAGTATGGATTAAATATTTTCTTCTCCACATTCACATGGCACGCGGTGATGATCTACATGCCATCAAGTACCTCCCCCCTAAAACTCAAGGGGCCAGCACGGCACTGGCTGAACAGCCTACCTGAAAACTCTATTGGTAGCTGGGAAGACTTAGAGGACGCATTCAGAGACAACTTCCAAGGTACCTATGTTCGGCCCCCAGACGCCGATGATCTTAGTCACACAATCTAGCAACCCGGAGAATCAGCCAGGCCGCTCTGGACCAGGTTCTTAATAAAAAAGAACAAGATTGTGGATTGTCCGGACGCTGAAGCCCTCGCGGCCTTCAAACATAGCACCCGAGATGAGTGGCTCGCCCGATACTTCAGCCAAGAAAAGCCGAAGTCCATGGCAGCCCTTACCACACTTATGACCCGCTTTTGCGAGGGAGAAGATAGCTGGCTTGCTCGTAGAAGCAATAGCACCAGCGACCCTGGCACCTCCGAATCCAGGGACGGCAATGGCAAACCATGACGCAACAAGCACAAGCGTCAAAACAATAACGAAGGAACCCAAGACACGATGGTCAACGTCGGATTCAGTGGCTCTAAACCCGGTCAACGGGAGAAGCCATTCAAGGCAAACAGAGATGTCCCATCCAGCATAGACAGAATACTTGATCGGCCTTGCCAGATTCATGGCACTCCTAATAAACCCGCCAATCATACCAACAGAAATTTTTGGGTCTTTAAACAGGCCGGCAAACTCAACGCCGAACACAAGGGGAAAGAGTCGCCCAGCGCCGATGATGACTAAGAGCCTCGTCAACCGAACACAGGGGGACAGAAGCAATTTCCCCCGAGGTAAAAACAGTGAATATGATATATGTCACACATATCCCTAAGAGGGAGCACATGCGCGCATTATGGGATGTCTACGCCATAGAGCTGGTCGCCCCAAAATTCAACCCATGGTCGGCTTGCCCGATCACCTTTGATCGAAAGGACCACCCAACCAGTATCCTTCATGGAGGTTTGGCAGCTCTAGTCCTTGATCCAATCATCGATGGATTCCATCAACGCGAATCCTCATGGACGGCGGTAGCAGTCTCAATCTACTTTATCAAGACATTGTCTGCAAAATGGGCAACGATCCATCAAGAATCTAGCCCACTAAAACTACCTTTAAAGGAGTAATACCTGGTGTAGAGGCCCGCTGCACGGGCTCAATCACGATGGAAGTCTTCTTCGGTTCACCGGACAACTTCCGAAGCGTAGACTTGATCTTCGATATCGTCCCATTCCGAAGTGGCTATCATGCACTGCTCATACGAACCGCTTTCGCCCACTTTAACGCGGTCCCGCACTACGCCTATCTAAAGCTTAAGATGCCCGGTCCACATGGCGTCATTACAATCAATGGAAAACATGGAATGCTCCCTCCGTACCGAGGAGCATACCACGGCCATCACGGCCAAAGTACAAAGTGGCCCTGTCAAGCCACACGCCTCATCGGCTATTATGCCGCCGGACTTTTATTACACAAAGCCAGTCAGTTTTGCATGCCGGCAGCCCGGCAATCCCAGGGCTGAATTAGCAGTTTCGCCTCTGTCGACCACCACGTACATCAGCGAAATTCGCGCCGCGAGAGCACAATTACGCACTCAAAGTACATTGGGCATCGGCGGAGGACAGGCCTATAGTACGGTTCGACCCTATATGGCCTTCCCCTCCATTTTACTTATTTCTTATCTTTTACCACGGGTGAATTAAAACCTACTGATCCTACGGACTCACAAGGACTCTCTCTGAGCCCGGTTCCGTACAAATAGTCGAAGACCATTCCTCTCAAGGAATCTTTCTTACTCAGGCGAAAGCGGCGCAGACGTGCGGCAGGAAGGTGCAAGGAATTTTGTAGACCATAATTTCACTCAAGAACCTATATAGGGCTTTTCTCTTTATCCTTATACCCCTGGCATGTAAAATGGCCTTGGTGATTATGGTACCCTCTGTAAGATTACGTTTTGACGTATCAATCAAATTTCACTAAATCAAATTCTTCTTCGGTATCGTATTTACTTATAGACTATTCTGTCTCTTCAGTTGTCTCACGCACACACCTCGGAACAAATTGCCAGGGGCTCTATATAGCAACACATGTGTTGCCAAATAAAAAGTTTGAACAACTTTATAGCACAATTCAGCGTCCCGAGCTCGGCATTAAATGCATCGCCTCCGAATTATTTCTTTGGTCAATAGTTGGGTTGCCCGGATCCGGTGTTTGCTACCTTACGTTTCGTCTGATCGGCTAGGGTAGTAAAGGGAGAACTACTGCGATTGTGTTTCCGGTTCGTCCGGTTAAGCACCTCAGTAGAGAAAGCCGAAAACTGACTGTCATGATGCGGCGGGAGCTGGTCAGCCACTCGGCGACTTATTTAAATCTTTAGCGATTTTTTCCGTATTACACGAAGGACCGTTTTCGAGTCACATATGCAACGCACTCGCATTAGGATAGTCGCGTACATACCAGGGGCTACTTTGTAGACCCATCGTCAAACTCCTATGGCTAAGTGAGAGCAATAAAATCGCATAGTCTGATTGCCTGGTTCACCGCACTGACACCTCCTTCATGGACCAAGACATTGAGTTAAGTGTAGTCCTGTGCAATTCCGAACACCCCAGTAGTATCTACATGGGGGTTGAAGCCGACGACTGGGAACTCTCAGATATAAAAACGGCCGCACAGGAGGATAAAACTCTTCATAAAGGCATGAATATATTACAAAAGCCTTAGTTCATAATACAAACTCCAGGGTAGTTTAGACTCGTTCACTCGAACACTACATCGTTAGACCATTGGCCTTCTACAAGGCGGGCACCTTTTAGTACGTCCTCAAAATAGCGCTCCGGTGTGCGGTGGTCTTTGCTTTCGAGCGGACCCTCAATTGCCACCTTTTCGGCCTTCATCTTCGCCCAGTGCATCTTGACACGGGCGAATGCCATTCGCACTCCTTCTATGCAGGACCACCTCTTTACGGCATCGATTCGGGGCAGCACATCAACGAGGTGACACACAAGGCCAAAGTAGCTGTTTGGAATGGCTTCGGTCGGCCACAACCGTACTATGACGTCCTCCATGGCCGTGCTGGACATCTTATGAAGTTCCGCCAATTGTGCCATCTGGTCATTTAGCAGTGCGGGACGCTCCTGCCCCACAAACTGCGACCAGAAGAGCTTCTCCGTCGCGTACCCCTCCTGGGCCTGGAAGAATTGGGTGGCGTCCATAGCACTCTTTGACAGATCTTCATATGCGTCTGGAGAACTCCACAGTCGATTAAGCAAGGAATACCTCCGATCCCCAAATTTAGCCTGTAAAAGAAAGGGCTTACCAACCGCTATCTGTCCGGCTTGACGGATTTCCTCATGTTGCACGGGATTTGGACCGCGCATCCGAAACATCTTAAAGGGCCTTGGCGAGTTCGGTCACCTTCGCCTTATTTTCCTCTTCTAAGGATTTGCACTTGGCGGCGGTGTCCTTGAGCTTCTACTCCACCTCGGTCACCTGTTCCTCAAAACGGCTTCGAGCGGCCTGTTCGGCCATTAAGTCCGCAGCTGCTTTATCAGCCACCGCCTTGCTTACCCTTGATCAAGCTCATCCCTGAGGGTCTCCACCGCGGCGGCACCATCCGTACAAACACGCACATTGCAGCTCCTGAATTTCCACAAAACATGGACATAAGCAGGCATGCAGTAAGATTTATCTTATACCTTGCGCCTGATCGAGCGGCATGTTAACAAGGACTAGGTCCTCATCGGCTTGCTCCAGTTTCTGTTTGTGTTCGGAAACTTCCGCTGACTGGGAAGTCGCTGCTAATAGAGAAGCCTGTTTCAATCCAAATAACATAGTATGTTACCACCTGACAACCGATTATTGATCCTCTGCTCACTTTTCTTTCAAAGAACCGAACAGAGTCTCAGGGGCTACTATCTATATACAGGCATATTTCTCATAAAAGTGATCAAAAGCATTACATTGCGTACCTCGAAGCCTGCCAGCAGGCTAGAAAAGGCTTCGTTCAGCCCTCTCTTGGCGGACTGAATCTTCTCAGCCACCGTACCCATCAGGATGCGGTGCTCATCCAGGATGGATGCACTTTGCAGTGTGTCTGCCATGGTATTCGGTGCCTCCGGATTAGCAGAGGTCGCCGCTTCCTCCTCTCCCACAGGGGGTCGCTCATTAGACTCCGGGGCCTTCTGGCTCTCCGGAGTAGTATGCGGCTGAGGGTCGGATTGACCAGGGCCCCCGTCACCGGTCTCCGTGGGGGCCATACCCCTCAGCCCTTCAGCAGCGGAGGTGTTTCCCTAAGGCGCCGTTAAGTTGCCCCCCGTGTCTCTTCAAGGCTCGGGGAGGGCCTATGGGATGACACCTCAGGGTCATCCACCCTAGGCGACGGGGAAGCTAGTGGAGGCGACTCGCTCTCCATCATCTCCGGTGACAGATCCCCCGAGGATGAGGATAGCTGGGGGAGATTGCGGGCCGGACTAAAAGATATAACTTAGAGTTATCATCATAGTTCATGGAGATTGGATGAGTGTGAAAAATCTCGGACTACTTACGACTCGGCTTGGGGCTTGGTTCGTCAACGATGCTCCGGGATGGCCTCGGCGTCTGACTACGAGTCATCGGGGAGGGTATTTTTGTCCCTCTTGGATGCTTCAGCCTCCAGGTCTTTGGAGGCCGCCCTCTTCTTGCCCTTGCGAGGAGGATCTTCTTATTCTTCCTCCTCCTCGTCGTCGTCGTCATCACCCTCATGGGAGGACTGGGCATCAGCTTCTCCGGACACTTCGTCTGAAGTGCCCTCCTCTTTCTCCTTCTTCTTGTCCTTCTTTACTGGCACCTGGTATGGCGTCGGGACCAGCATCCTCATTAGTAGAGGATTGGCTGGGTCTTCGGGGAGCGGAGCCGGACACCGGATCTGCTCCGCCTTCTTGATCCAGACCTGTTTGGGGATGGACTACTCAATACTTCTCCTTCGAATCGACGAACCTATTGATGTTCGGAGGTTTTAGAATTTACCTCAGAGGCCGGATGGTTGCAGTCGAGGCTGGTGTCGTCTTATGACTTTGGCCACGTTTTCTGCTTCTTAAAAAGCAGCTTCCAGATCCCTTTATGCATTGTGCCATAGAAACATTGTAGGGTCTGCGGCCCTTCTGGATTGAACCCCCACATCTTGAGGGGCCACCGCTGGCACGGAAGTGCTCGGTGGATCAGCATCACTTGTATTACGTCAGCGAGGGTAATGTCCTTCGCTATCATGCTCTGGATGCGTTACTACAGCAGCAGCAGCACCTCAGGGACTGATCCCCAGTCCGGGCCCTTGTCGGTCCAGGATGTGAGCCTCCGCGGGGGTCCGGATCTAAAGGCTGGAGCAGCTGCCCACTTGGAGCTGCGGGGTTCTATGATATAGAACCATTCCTGTTGCCATATCTTGACAGTGTCCACAAAGACTCCCTTTGGCCAATTGACTTTGGGGATCTTGCTTACCATGGCGCCACCATAGTCCGCGTGTTGCCCGTCGACCACCTCTGGCTTCACATTAAAAATCTTGAGCCATAAGCCAAAGTGTGGAGGGACATGGAGGAAGGCCTCATACACGATGATAAACGCCGAGATGTGGAGGAACGAATTTGGGGCTAGATCATGAAAATCCAGCCCATAATAGAACATGAGACCCCTCACGAAAGGGTAAAGGGTGAATCCGAGTCCACAGAGGAAGTGGGGGATGAACACCACCCTCTCACCGGGCTCCGGAGTAGGGATGACCTGCGACGGATCGGGAATCCTGTGCTTAATTTCCGCGGTTAGATACCGTGCTTCCCGCAGCTCCTTGATGTTCTCCTCCGTGACGGAGGAGGCCATCCACTTGCCTTGAGAGCCGGCCATTGTCAGAGGAGTTGTTGAGGGGTGAAAAGCTTGGAAATTGGGTGCTGGAGCTCGAGGATGGAGAGGCGGAGAGAGAATGAGGCGTGGGGCGGAAGAGTTGGATTCTATACACTTATATGGACTGCGAATATCAAGCATCCCCCTCCATCGAGCCTTAAAACTTACCTGTTCCCAAGGGGTCATGCGAACAGCACGGTCAGGTTACCAAAACTCGTATTGATGAGAATCCCGCAATAAGGGGACACGATCTCTGCCTTGACAAGACGTGTCAATGGAAGTTGCACAAGGCGGGAGGCCCGAAAATGGTTCGAGATGATAGCAGAGCCAAACGTGACGTTTCACCAGAAAAAGTTGTCGATGGATATACTTTAAGTATTATGCTTTTACGGTTGGAAGGTTAACCTGTTATACATAGCCGGATATAGATCTCTTGTTTGGAGGACTACCTTGGAGTATCCGGAGGAGGAACCCGCCTTGCAATGCCGAAGACAATATATGCGCCGGACACATCGTCACTGAAGCCCGGTCAGGGGCTACTGAGGGAGTCCTGGATTAGGGGGTCCTTGGGCGTCCGGGCTGTGCAACATGGGCTGGACTAATGGGCTGCGAAGATCCAAGATAGGAGACTTTCCCCCATGTCCGGATGGGACTCTCCTTTGCATGGATTGCAAGCTTGGCGTTCGGATGTGAGGATTCCTTTCTCTGTAAACCGACTCTATATAACCCTAGCCCCCTCCGGTGTCTATATAAACCAGAGGGTTTAGTCCGTAGAGGTGATCATAATCATACAGGCTAGACATCTAGGGTCTAGCCATTACGATCTCGAGGTAGATCAACTCTTGAAACCCCTATACTCTTCAAAGTCAATGAAGCAGGAAGTAGGGTATTACCTCCATCAAGAGGGCCTGAACCAGGGTAAAACATCATGTCCCCTGCCTCCTGTTACCATCGATCCTTAGACGCACAGTTCGGGACCCCTTACCCGAGATCTGCCGGTTTTGACACCGATAGAGGGGGAAGCCCGCGCGCTCTCCTCTTTGGCTATGACGCGCGTCTTCAGCCATCTCCATCTTCACGACCCCAGCATCACCTTCGGAGCCCTGCTTGAGCCTGTTGACGAGGAGCATTGCACCGCCGTTGCCGAAGCCATGAAGGAACATATGGAGGCCCTGCTGCAGAAGTTCCTCGCCATCAACCCCGCACCCCTGGCTGGTGGCGCCACTGAGCCTATGGCCACGGCTGATGGTACGGGTGACGGCGACGTTGTCGATGATGGGGCACTCCTTGCGGGCAACGGCAGCGCCAAAGGCTGAAGGAGAGGCTCGCTGGCGGTTCTTCCCTCCATTTTATTTCCTACAACATGCACCGTGCCTCGTGGAGGCGTTAAAACTTATGTGCCCTGCACCCTTTAAGACACAGAATTTCTTGTAATAATTTGCTAAGATTTAGCAATTTCCTTCCCGTTTTCTTTAATGTTCTGCCTCCGCGGGGCCCGGCCCCACGCATACCTCAGCCACCGTTGGGTTGTCCGGATCACCAGGACGAGACCAAGGAGTGAGGGGCTACGTGACCAGTTAGGCTCCTGAGTCGCGATGCTCAGGAGTCCCCCTTGACGTACGAACATACCTCCATACCTTTCCTCGCCGAGGTCCCGCTCGGGAGGGGCGCATGACGACCAGGTCCAAGGGACCTGTCAGGGTGGCGTACGCTAGGCGTGACCTGAGCATAGCCCCTGTGCCCAGCCGCCTCGTGCGACTCTCTCGAGGGGAAAGTGTTGCGATGAGGCTGGACACTGAGCCTGGCGGCTCCCTGAGGTTGATGCGGCCATTGGGCCGCCCCCAGTTGTTTATCACCAGCGCAGAGCATGGTGCTTCCGCGCTTGCACTGGCATAGTCGTTCCTCGACCGTGTCGACCGCCAGCGCGTATCATGGTGCTTCCACTGGTGCGTGGGTGGGGTCTCCCTCTGAGTGGAGCCCCCGGGGCGTGTACAACCCCGCCCTGACATGTGGCTTGCACGGCAGGGCTAGAGGAGGTGTGTATAGGCATTCGTGAGCTAGCACGGGACTCACGAGGCCCTACCTCAAGGAGGGTTGCAGCTGAATTTGATTCTTGAGACTTGTGATGGCCCTGCGAGATGGTCAGACAACCTGCGCCGATTGAATCTCGTGAGGTTATCACATGAGAAGGCCAAACACCAACGACCCCAGGAGGTGACGTGAACGGGCCGGCCCGCCAGACAGAGCTCAGCCGTTGGGTTTATCGATGCTACAGGGACGGATCCGAGCACAGACGACGTGCCCAGCCTTCTTATGCGAAAAATCCTGAAGAAAGACAATCGGCGCGTGGCTCCTGTGGTGACGAGGCACCGTGTCGCGCGCCCTAGCTCATCCGCCCTCAATTATCTCATGCGAGAACAAAGCACCAAGGGCCATGGGAGGTGACGTACATGGGAGCTGGCCCGCGAGCCAGAGCCCAGCCTCTTGGATTTAGCGACGCTACAGGGACAGACCCGAGCACAGACGTCGTGCCAGTCCTTAATCATGAGGTGGTCGTTGGTGGATTTGCAAGGGGACACGATGTTAATGGTATCGAAGTACTAGACAGGCAGATAATAATCAAAAAGCAACTCATGGGAGGATGTAAAGCTAGTTCTGATAGATGCAAGACCAATACATGCCACAGGGATAGACCCACGCGGCCTGGGGATGATGCGGCCCGAGGGGCGCCCCCAACAAGGTAAATCAAGGATGCAAAAGGATACATGTCACAGGGACAGACCCATGCGACCTAGGGATAATGCAGCCTGAGGGGCGCCCCCAACTGAGTAAACTGGAAAATGTCACCTGGCGCTGTTGCTGAAGAGATGTTGAAGTAGCTGAATACGCATGCTGAAGAAGTCGCCCCTCACGAGCCGCCTGGGTCCAGAACCTCGGGAGGCCCTGGA
Source organism: Aegilops umbellulata (assembly GCA_032464435.1). Taxonomy (NCBI): domain Eukaryota; kingdom Viridiplantae; phylum Streptophyta; class Magnoliopsida; order Poales; family Poaceae; genus Aegilops; species Aegilops umbellulata. The sequence goes on from CP136060.1 coordinate 219,827,906, forward strand.
AGTCCGAGGGGCTCATGAAGAACCATCGCCATCTCTGCTAGGACCACATGGTGCCTGGCCTCCTGAGTCGCTAGAACGCTCCACGGGCGACGTTGGAAGGTAACAGCCGCACTCGGCAAGCCAAAAGGCATGCGAACGTAGCTGTGAGGGGGTCCCTCACACCGACCAACGGGCGATGGTCAGAAGCGCTCCCAGGATGCGGATCCATTGAGCCCTGGAATGTTGACGCAGACGCGCAGCTCATCGTCCGCGCCAGGAGAAGGAGCCGCGCCAGGTGGTGGACGGCGGCCGCCGCGCATGGCTCTCGCCTCTTGAAGCTCCTCGGTCGCCTTGGTGATGAACTCTTGAGCACCTGGCAACCCATGCCTTGTGCCCTCATGAGGGAAGCATGCGATGAAGCATGCCTCCATGTGGTGCTCGAGCGCCTCCCTCGTGACATTGGCCAAGTCAAAGGCCCTCAGAAGAGAGCCCCCGAGCCCAGCCCGAGGAGGGCACCGGGCGCGCCTTCCTATGCGAGAGAGGGAGGCGCCCCATCCGTGGGCGCAGTTCCTGAGGTGGTGCCGCAGGAGACACTGCTCTCCTAAGGCTCTTGGCGGAGTAGCTGCTTCTTCTTCTTGGGGACAGCCTCAAGAGGGTAGATGGCGCCTTCGTTTTCCGGGTCCTCGACCGCCGTGGCCTGGTAGGTGCGCTCGAGAGAGCACACCACGTCCTTCTCCTCGCAGGCGATCGTGATGATGTCGCGGTTCCTTGGCATCTTGAGGACGTTGTAACCATGATGAGTGACCGCCATGAACTTGGCCAGGGCCAGGTATCCAAGGATGGCATTGTACGGAAGGCGGATGTGAGCGACGTCGAAGTCGATGAGCTCGGTGCAGTAGTTGCCGCGCTGACCGAAGGTGACAGGGAGGCAGATCTGCCCTATCGGGGTGGTGGAGCCGTCGATCACTCCTGAGAAAGGCTTGCTGGGCTGCAGCTGATCATAGGGTACTTGAAGGTGGTCGATCATCTCGATGGAAAGAACATTGAGCCCCGCACCGCCACCGATGAGGGTCTTGGTGACAAGTACATTGTTGATGACGGGCGAGCAAAGCATCGGGAGGGTGCCGGCAGTTGCCGCGCACTTGAGCTGGTTGGATGAACTGAAGGTGATGGTGCACTTGGAACACCTAAGCAGACGCGTGGCCTCGAGTCTGGGAAGGGCCGCGTTCACCTCATGAGCGTACTGCTTGAAGATGCGCTGAGAGAGGATGGGGCCTGAGCGCGGCCCAAGATGCAGGTGATGGCGCGTGGCTCATGGAAGCCCCCAGCCCCATCGTCCTGGTGGTGGTCGTCATTCCTTCTTGGTGGTGGTGGCAGCGAAGGGAGGCCGGCGTTGCCCTAAGGTCGGTCCTCACGAGGCTGATCTCTCCAGGAGAAAAGGCTGGCCCTCCCAGCGGTCCTCACGAGGTTGGTCGCGCCACTCCTGGCGGGGGCCGCGGTCGTCCCAGCGTCCTCCACTTCGACCTCCTCCGCGGCCGTAGCCTCGATCATTGCCCTCGGGACATCGACCGAGGCGCCCGTCGCGCATGGCCCTGAGCTCCTGACAATCATTGGTGTTGTGGTTGTGTACGTTGTGGAAGACGCAGAACGGACGTCTGCCCGTGGATGACTCTAGGTGGTCGCAGCCGCGCTTCATCTCTGGTTCAGCCGCAAGCACGGCCGCGCCCTTGCGCTTCAAGTCCTTGGCCTTGGCCTTTTGTCATCTTGGTCGGCAGCTGGAAGCTTGAGGAGGGAGAGGCGTCCTTCCTCATCTCTTGTGCACTTGGTCGCCATGTTGAACATCTCCAGAGCCGTGCACAGGTCCTCTTGAATGGTGAGCACCTCCTTCATCTTGACATCGCATACGCCATCGGAGAACGCCAAGATGATGGACTCGTCTGAAACCTTGGGGATCTTGAGGCGAACGCTGTTGAAGCGCTAGACGTACTTCTGCAGGGTTTCCCCTGGTTGCTGCTTGATGTGTCACAGGTCACCCGCGGTACGCGGGTGGTTGCGAGTGCCTTGGAAGTTGGCGACGAAACGCTCACGCATCTTGCCCCCGGAGGAGATCCATCCTGGTGGCAGGTTCAGGAGCCACGAGCACGTGCCATCCTTGAGAGCCATGGGGAACCAATTCACCATGACCTTCTCGTCGTTGCTGGCCGCCTCGATGCTCAGCTCGTAGAGCTGCAGGAACTCAACAGGGGCGGCGGTGCCGTCGTAGCGCGAAGGCAGGTCGGGCTTGAACGTCCCCGGCCAAACGACGTTGCGTAGCTAGGGAGTGAAGGCTCGGCAGCCCACGGTGGTCACGGGAGCCCGTCTAGGAGGTGGAGCCTGGTCTTGGTGCTCACGTGCCACCATCGTAGGTGGCGCGCGGTCTTGACGTGCTGGTGCAGGGAGCGCAGGGGCATCTTCTTGTGGCCGCTGAACCTCCTGGCAGCTTTCTTCTTCGTGCGTGGGCACCCTGCGCGGCGGGCCACGCCGTGGGGCCGCGCGCCTTGGACCGAGGTGCTCCACGGGCTATGTTGCCCGCGGCAGGAGGCGGGCGAGGTAGCGAGAGGGACGGTACAGGAGAGCCCCCAGCGGCGCTGACAAGCTCGGCGATGCAGTCTAGCCAGTCCTCATAGAGGTCGTCGACGGGGCGGTAGCGCAAGAGCTCGCGCGCCATGAGCAGCACAGCCTACAGGTCCGCCAACCTGCGACGAGCGTGAGACGATGAGCCGGCCGGAGTCAGCGACGGGGTGATGGTGCGCCCATCACGCCCCACGGAGGGGTGGTGCGATGAAGCTTGCTGCTCGTGGCCCGTCGGGCCGGTGGCGGCGTTGGCGGCAGGCGATGGAGAACGACGGGGAGGCCCGCCGACGGGTGACGCGTGCGGCGAGGGCGGCCCGACGCTCAGCACGGGCTCGACGGGCGTCAGCCATGGAAGCAGTGGAGCGGTGGTGAGTCGTCCGATGGAAGAGAGGCTTCGACGCACCCCTACCTGGCACGCCAAATGTCGGATTCGGGGTTCCGCAGACCCTTGAGAGGTTCGAACTCTGGGGTGCGTGCGAAGAACTCTCCCCTCCCAGTCTGCCCGCTCGATGATCCCACGGCCTAGCTCGACGAACCCAAGGGGCAAGAGACACGGTAGTTTATCCTAGTTCGGGCCACCTTGCGGTGTAATACCCTACTCCAACTTTGTGGTGGATTGCCTCGAGGGGCTGAGGATGAACTAGTACAGTGATGAACAGCCTCAGGAGGTGAGGTGTTCTTGAGCTCGATGAGCTGGTGAGATGGTCCGGGTGGAATGGATCCACCCGGGTGGAAAATCTGGATCCTTTCTATGATGGTGGCTAAGTCCTATTTATAGTGGCCCCGGTCCTCTTCCCAAATGTAGGCGGGAAGGGATCCCACAACAGCCAATTTTGAAGGGAGACAACTAGTACAAGCTATCCTGACAAAAATAGTCTTCTCTTGCCAAAGGCTCTGGTGTGACGCTGTGGTGGGCTCCGTGTTGGCCTCCGTCCTGCCGTCCTGGCGGTCTTGGTCTTGTTGCACCGATATGGAAACCTTTGCTTGATTCCTTAGGACCCCGCGCCTGCGCTTGCCTCCTTAGCACCAAAGAGGAAACTGGTACACTGCATCGCTGGCGCCCGCCTGGCCTTGGTCGTCATGGCTCACATCATATGAACCTCGTGAGGTGCCCCTTACATAGATATCTCCGCTCCTCGAGAGCCAGCCTAGTGAGGCCGCCCCCAGGGAGGTCTTGGTGTCGTCTGTCTCGCGAGGCTTGGCCCCTCGCGAGGGTCTTGAGTTTTTGTTGCTGAAGCTGGGTCGTACCAGGCCGTTGACGGAGCCATGCCGTGGGCCGCAGGCAGGCAAGTCTGGGTACCCCCGTTCCCAGGACGCCGACAATCTCCTCATGCTATCCCCTTCCGATTTAATGCACAAGGACAATGCCTAGTATCTTGCCACGACTGCAGTACTTCTATCCACTAGAAATTCCATTCAATAGATTTGAATAAAAAATTTAGGCGTAGGTTTCCGCCGAACTCATCTCGGATCGACCGAAATGAAACTTTCGGTCCAACCGATTGGCTCTGGCCATTGTACTAAGTACAAGTCGGTGCCACCAAAATGTACTAACCCATGAGACCGATAGTAGAATCTCAATGAAACCCTAGCATCTTGGAGCCACTGAACCACAACTTGGTCTGACCGATTTTGTGCGTTTAGGTTCTGTGAGTGCTTAGGTGTCACCGAGATGATCAAATCGGTAGCTCCGAAATGCTTTCTATGGAAAACTAATACTAAAGTTTGGACTCTTTTTTTTTGAAAAAACAACTGTTTTTTGTGATACTAATCTACTCTGTCCACCTATCTATTCACAGTGTCAGCTTTGTAAGATTTCAGACAATGGTGATAGCCAGAATAGGTCTGAACAGAATGTGGATCTCAGTGAGGGTTCTAGACCCAATGACAACTATGATGAGGGTAGTAGGAGCACCCCAAGCAACCTGCCAAAAGCTGCCACAAGGACAAGGAAGAAGAGAACTTCAGAGAGTGAGGATGAAGACTTTGTTGTAGATGAAGAAGTTACTTCTAAGAAAAAAGGGGGTGCTCCGAAAGGAATATGGCTCTGCAGCTGCTACCAAGCCAGGTACAAATTAAAAGACTGCTGCTAGGAGATTGCCAATGGCAAAGCCTAGAAAATCTTCAACTAGACAAGAGCAAGTGAACCCTACACTTGAGGAACCAAGTGGTTCTGGAGGTGAGGACAGCAAGAAAAAGAGAAAGGAAAGGGTGAAGAAGACCACTACTAGAGTGATTGGCAGACCATCCATGATGGTTGATGAGGAGGACGAGTAAGAAGAACCTAAGGCAGAAGCACCTCCTGCTAAGACTCAAAAGTTGATGTATGATGCTATGAAATCTGCCAATCCCTCCAAGCCCAAGCCAAAAACCCAAAGCTGTTGCACCCAAGAGGTCAACTAGAAACATCCCAGTTGCTGATAAGAACAAGGCCCCCATGCCTGGAGTTCAGGATGATGATGAGCCACTAGTGCTCAGAAAATTGAAGCCCAAGATTCCAGATCATGATGATGCTCATGCAGTTGCTGAGCACATGATGCTCAGGAAGGAAAAAAGCCTGAGGGAATGGAGGAAAATGGGTCCATATTCAATAAGAAGGAGGACAACTTGTGATCATTGTTTCCACACTAAGGAACAACAAGATTTTTATGCGATAGTGTTGCTTGATAAGAAGCCCATTGTAAGTGACATGAAGTGGGTGGACTGGAAGTTTATTGATGCAAATAAAGACTACTTCCCCCACGTTCATGAGAGCTTTAGACTTGTTGAAGTCGATAACTTTGTTAGTCAGAAGCTTACAAAGTGGAATGGTGAGATTGTCATGCAATTCTACTCCATTGCTCATTTCAATCCAGATGGGGAGATTGTGTGGATGCTTGAGGGTTCCAGGTACCAGTCATCGATCTCTGAGTGGGCTGCTCTCATAAATGCCCCTGAAGAAGATGAACATGATGTTGATGTATATGGGAAGCCAAGGATGAATCACATCTCAATGGCTAACATGTATAAGACCATTCTTGATGATGATTTGTAAAATCACAAGTTTGGGTCAGTCAAGCATTTGTTAGCAGGATTAGCCACCACAAACACCATTTTGAGGCACAATCTATTGCCCAAATCTGGAGATGAGAGGATGATCCGTGGCCACTCCATCAATGTGCTTCATTTGCTTGACTCCCCACCTCAGAAATTCAAAGTCATGAGCCTGATCGTTGAGACAGTCAAGAGGACAGTTGTTGACCAGAAGAGGTCATGTGGATATGCCCCACACATTCAGATGCTTATCAACTCCAAGGTTGGTATAGATACATATCTACTTGATCGTGAGAACCTTCCTCTTCAGCCAGAGTTTGAAGACAATGAAGTGGTGATGGATCCTTCACACCCTACTTCAGTTGAGGCACAAGAGAAGGCTCAGGCAGTAGAAACAACAGGGGCATCAAAGGAAGGCACTGCACCAAATGCCCCAATAGCAAATTTCAAATCCAAGCAAGACCAAATGACATATCTGCTGGAAGCAACACTGAGAATTGAGCAAAGTCTGGCCAACTTAGCCCAAAATTAGGAGAGCCTAGAGCGGATCGTGGAGGACAAGATGTACAAACTAGATGTCAAGGTCATAGAGATCCAGTCTATTGTGGAGCAGCATAGAGATGATGCTAAAGATGGCAATGAGCACACCACCACTGAGAGGTATCAGACTGTGCCAAGGGCACCCAGGACTTTAGTTGTGCCAGTTGTAGACTCGAGGCCTACTCACTCTGCACCTGCCACCGCTGCTACAGTGCCACCTCTAGTGTCTGCACCACCAGCTCAACATTCTTCAGCCGAAGCATTTGCAGAAGGAGTTCTGTTAACACCATCAACGCACACCGGAGCCACAAGCCAGGAGACCCCTTCAGGAGCTCCAAGAGATCATGCCTAGAGAGTCGTTTAGCTCTATATGTTTTCAAGCTTTTTGGTAACTTGTTGCCAAAGGGGGAGAAAGTGTATAGATCATAGGCTGAGAGAGAGAGTGTGTGTGTGTGTGTGTGTGTCTAATTCTTTTGCTCGTTGGTTTTTATTGCCCGTTGCTACTTCTCATGCTACTTAATTGTTTTATGCTCATGAGATACTACGTTTGGTTATGTGGTTGATCATACTATGCTTAATGTGTGCTTAATGCTTATATTTGTGATTACTTGTGTGTGATCATTCACTTGTGTATTTGGTGGTGTGTGCATGTTAATTCACGCTTATCATTTTGTACGCTCCACCAAGATGTATGTGACATGGAAGAGTGACCCATGATCCTAATCGATTGAGCATTTGCATTCAAATGCAAATTTTTAATAATGCACAAATTTATGGGGAGCTCTCTTGCTTATCACATACATCTCAAAGCGACGATGTATTTCATTCATTTTATCATTTGTCGAAGCTTTGATCTATATGTTGTCACCAATTACCAAAAATGGGGAGATTTAAAGTGCAACTAATCCCTGGGTGGTTTTGGTAATTCATAAAAACATATTGCTCATTAAACTAATATCCTTTCAAACTAAATATTTCAGGATGTTCAATGATTGGCATGGCACGAGATAGAGATGCGGACCCCTCAAAATCCTAAGGACAAAGATTGGCAAAATCTCAAGACTCTTCATTTATATTTTAGTGATCCAAGATCACATTGAGTCCATAGGAAAGCTAATACTATTAAAAGGGGATGCGGTGGTGCTTAATGGTCTACTTGCTCAAGTGCTTACAACATGTTTGTTTGGGGGGATTTCGATGTGAGGAATGGGAGTTTCAGACCCATGGGAATTAACTTCCTTTGATTGGCTCACGGGCAAGGGAATTAAGAGGGGAAGGGGAAGAGGAAGAGGAATTAGGAGGCCCAACTCCCGTAAAACTCTTCCTTGGGTGAACCTGGTAATTTACCGTGGGATTGGGAGTTCAAGCCAAAAAACCCGAAGTTGTTCCTCACGTCCCGAGGCGTAAGGAGAAAAGGCACAAAAATCCCAGCGATAGCACGGTAAAATCCTAGCCAATGGCCCCTATTTAGCAGCGCTGCCAATCTTCCTCCAAACAAATCGGCGTCCGCTAACTTCTCCCTAATCTCCAGAGATGGCGGCAAGCACAAACAGGAGTTGAGGTAACCCATTATTCCCCTTTCCGTCTTGATTTGGGAAAATTTTGCTGCCAATCCAACCTTGTTACATACACATCTAGTTGTATCCCATCTGGTTTTGCTAACAAAGTTGAATTAGTTATTTTCCCTTCACAAACTGATACAGATCTATTCTTCTTTCCATTTTTTCCTGATTCACAAGTCATAGACTTGTTCCATCACTTCCATTCCCCCTTTGCAATTCACGAGCAAGAGTCACCAAAAGGCCAGAGGTGTGGATTACTATTTTGATTTAGTATTTCATTTGTTCCCTTGTTTGATTCATAAAAATAATGTACATAGGTCTCTATCTTTGTTAGTTTATCATGTCCTTTCTAGAAGCATACATGGGACATCGATGTGAATAATTATTGGATGATTTCTCTTGTACTTGTATAAATTTATTTGCTAGTCTTCGGCTTTAGTTTGTTGGTCATCGCTGGCTTGCCGTTGTGGCTTCTACTTGTACATGTAAAGAACCAAGATTGTTCATGACGCCACCTGACATATACATGAAAAATGGCAGGCCACAATGGCTCTAACTTGCCGTTGTGGCTGCATGTAGAGAAAATATGTATATGTCATATAACACTTGCATTTGTGTACCTTTATTCTTCATGCTTCCTGTACTTTGTAAGTTCAGTTTTGCATACAGAATTAAGTGTCAAATGTACACACAAACAAGCCTTGATAGCTGGTACAGATTTGATGACTTCCAAGTCCCAACTTTCAGTCATACAGACCTTGCATATTTGCGGTGATGTATTGACAATATTGCTTCATATGTGGGGGATATATATTACATAAAAGTAGGAAGTACATTCATGTCAAATTCCATTCCTGGGTATCAAGCATCGCTTGTTCGTCTAAGTCACTTCATCACATCAGAACCTCCTTTGAGGATCTTGTAACAAAGGTTAAACAAACAGCTAGCTTGCATGTGCATAATTTGTTTCTCAATTTACTTGTACAAAAATTCATTGGTACTGTAGCAGTAGTCAAATAACAATATTGGTTTAAGTAATAACCATGGATTCGAAATATGTATTTGAATGCCTTATACATACAGAATGGACAGGGATTTGATCCATATCAAAATGCATCATGGGGGTTCTTTTTCAATGGAAGGTCCACTTACTTATGATGGAGGCGAAGTATCTATTTTTCGAGATTGTGACAGTGAGCGTACATCCTATTTTCGTCTAGTTCGCATGGCTAAATACGTAGGTTTCAAGGATGGTGATGAGTTATATTACACAGTTCCTGGGTGTAGCTGTCGGTGTCAAAACCAGCGAATCTCGGGTAGGGGTCCCGAACTATGTGTCTAAGGATGATGGTAACAGGAGATGGGGGACACAATGTTTACCCAGGTTCGGGCCCTCTCTATGGAGGTAATACCCAACTTCCTACTTGATTGATCTTGATGAATATGAGTATTACAAGAGTTGATCTACCACGAGATCGTAATGGCTAAACCCTAGAAGTCTAGCATGTATGACTATATCCTTTTCCGAACTAAGCCCTCTGGTTTATATAGACACCAGAGGAGGCTAGGGTTACACAAATTCGGTTACAGAGAAATGAATCTTCATATTTGGTCGCCAAGCTTGCCTTCCACGCCAAGGAGAGTCCCCTTCGGACACGGGTAGAGTCTTTGGTCTTTGTATCTTCTTAGCCCATCAGTCCAGCCCATGGCTAACAGGTCGGACGCCCGAGGACCCCTTAGTCCAGGACTCCCTCAGTAGCCCCTGAACCAGGCTTCAATGACGAGGCGTCCGTCGCGCAGATTGTGTTCGACATTGCAAGGCAGGTTCCTCTTTCCGAATACTCCAGAATAGTCTTCGGACGCAATGATCGTGTCCGGCTCTACAACATAAGTACCATACACACACAGCCGTAGAGAGTATAATATTTCATGAGTCTAATCTGCTGACCACTTTTTATGACATCACACTAGTCCAGTCTTTATTTCGAACCGTTTCTTGTCCTGCCGCTCCATGTTTTGAGGCATGGTTTTTATTGACACGTCTTCTCGAAGCAGAGATCGTGACCCCTTATCGCGGGATTCTTATTAATGAGAACGTGGGTAACCCAACCGGTCCACTCGGAAGATTCCTTAAGAATAGGCAGGCTTTCAGGCTTGGGGGGCGTTCGATGCCCGTAGCCTTTATAAAGGAGCCAAGGGTCGTATTTTCAAGCCAAACCTCTCCACAGCCTTCCCAACCTCGAGTTCTAGCACCCAAGGTCCGACTCTATTGCTTCAAGCTTCCCAATCATGTCCAGACCCGGCCCCAGGGCCAATGGGTGGCTTCCTCTGTTACGGAGGAGGACATTGCGAAGCTCCAGGCGGCCAGATATCTAACCGCAGAGATCCCCCACAGGCTTCCTACTCAATGGCAGGTTATTCCAACTCCCAGATCCGGCGAGAGGGTCGTATTCATCTCTCACTTCCTCCGAGGGCTAGGGTTCAATCTTCACCCCTTCGTCCAGGGGCTCATGTTTTATTACAGACTAGACTTTCACGATCTGGCCCCAAATTCTTTCCTCCACGTCTCGGCGTTTATCATTATGTGCGAGGCCTTCCTCCGAATTCCCCCACACTTCGGTTTATGGCTCAATACATTCAGTGTAAAGCCAAAGGTGGTCGACGGGAAACATGCGGAGTGCGGCGGTGCTATAGTGAGTAAGCTCACCAACACTCTCTGGCCAAAAGGCTCTTTCGCCGAAACTTCCAACCAATGGCAGCAGGAGTGGTTTTACATCACAGAACCCTGCAGTACCAAGTGGGCAGCTATAACTGCGTTCCATCTGGCCCTCCGTTACAGCTTGCATCATGGATTAATAAGGGGCTAGACTGGGGATCAGTTGATAAAGTGCAGACACTACAGAGCCGCATCCGAACCCTCCTTGAGAAGAACACCGATCTTGTCAACGTGATTCAAATCATGCTAGTCCGCCGAGTCCTGCCATGCCAGCGTAGGCCTCTCCGCATGTGGGAGTTCAACCTGGAAGGACCATGAATCGTCCAACACTTCTTCGACACAACGCACAAAGGGATGTGGAAGTTGTTTTTCGGGAAACAAAAACAGTGGTCGGACACCACCGAGGACATCGACCTCGACTGCAACCATCTGGATACCTCGATAAGTGCTAAATTCCTGAACACTCTATAGTTATGCATGCCGCACTGCAATACTGAGTAGAACTTATCTTTTTCCAGGGCTGGATAAAGAAAGCGGCGTGAATTAGGTATTCGGCCCCTCTTCCCGAACACTCAGCGGATCCTGTACTAACAAGGATGCTGGCCCTGGCACCATTCCAGATGCTTGCGGAGGAGGACTCAAAGTGGCCTCCACCCCGATGGTATACCAGACATTGCGTTCGGGGGAATCAAAATTCCTCGTTCGAAGACAAAAGTGAAGGAGAAGTCAAAGTCTCTTCCCCCTAGGGTAAGAAAAAGGCCGCCTCAGAAGATTGGGAGGAGAGGGCTTCTAAGCGAGGCAAGGTGCCTCAGTCGGGCGGCTCGGGCTTGAAGGATGGCGTACTCGCACCATCCCATGATGAGAAGAAGCCTCTAGCCGGATTGTAAGTGAACAAGGATGTTTGTAATCATATCCTATTCCTTTCCTGTTACCAAGGTAACATCTAGAACATTTTCTCCTGCAGCTCGGCAAACAGTCTTCTTCACCAATCCTCTTCCTCGAGAGATCTTCTTCCGGAGATGATGGAAAACGAGACACCTTCGCCGGCCTCCTCGGCCCATAAGGCGGACGAACTTGAGATGTCATCTCGGAGGATCTCTCCTGATCAACAAGCAGTGTGAGGGGTGCTGAAGACACTACCCGAAGGTGATACTTCGGTAGCCTAGGGTCTGAGGGCCAACAATAAAGGCCCCGGACTGTCCGGTCTATAGCCGGAGACAACTCTGGGGAGGTCGTGCTCCAACAGCAGCTTCTGGAGGTCTAGAAGCGCCGGATACCTTGACGAACATGTCGCGACACGCGTCCGTCTCGGAGGAACATCGTACCTTGATGGGAGAAGTGGTTGAAAAGGTTCTGTCGGCGAAAAGCGGATTGAATGAGGCTTGCGCGAGCCTTCTAAGAGGCTTCGAGGTTTGTACTGTAATAGTTTTGAATTTGTCTTTTCACAAACTGCACCTGTGTATAGGTAGTAGCCCCTGAAACTCGGATTGGCTTCCCGAGGGTGGCGATCGGAGGATAAAAAAGATATGTTCAGGAAATAATAGGAAGAATTGAAACACACGCTGTCACCTTCCTGGCATCCGCCCGGACTACAGAAGTTGCCGATATGGAGCGGAAGCTTGATGTGGCAGAGGATGACCTTACGCTTATCAACAGGCGTCTTGACGAGTCACAAGGTATGTTGTTGGGGCAGTCCTTACAAGCACATGCTTTGTAATTTTAGTATGAAGCTAAATATTGTATACTGAGATATGCGTGACTGCAGATGGTGCCACTGCGGTTGAGATCCTTCGGGCTGAGCTAGCCCGGGCCAAGGAGCAGGCCCGGTTTGATAATGCGGCTGCCGAAAAGGCATCTGCCGAGTTAAAGGACGAACAGGCTGCTCGGCGCCAGTGCGAGGAGAGAATATCTACAATGGCGCCTGAGCTAAAGGATTCCGTTAGCCATTGTGAATTACTCGAGAAGGATAATAAAGCCAAAACGGCTGATCTTGACAAGGCCTTACGAGAGGCGAAAGAAGCACGGTCCGAATCTAGAGCGGGCCGGGAGGAGATCCGACAAGCTCGGGAGATCGCGGCTGGTAAGCCCTTTTTATTGCAAACTAAGTTTGGTGATCCGGATTATGCTCCGCTTAATCAAGTGTGGAGTTCTCCAGACCCGTTATTGGACTTTCCAAAGAGTGCTTCCGAAGCGGCGCGGTTTTATCAAGCGCGGGAAGGCCATGCAACGGAGAAGCTTTTCTGGTCACAATTCGGTGCGTCCAAACGTCCACTGCTGCTGAACGAACAGAAGATCCAATGTGCCGAGCTCCATAGACTATCCGGTTCTGTCATAAAGGACGTCGTGATCGGACTGTGGCCCAACGAGCCAATTCCGGATAGTTACTTTGGTTTGGTGCAGCGACTTGCTGATGCGGTGCCGCGTATCGACGTCGTTAAGCAGTCAGCATGCATTGAATGTGCACGGATGGCGTTTGCCCGTGTCAAAGACATACTGGGCGAAGATGGAGGCCATGGATATTGCAGCGAAGGGTCCACCCAAGGGCAAAGGGCCATCACGCACCGGAGCATTATTTCGAGGATGTCCTGGAGGGTGCCCGCGTGATAGAGGGTCAATGCTTGAAAAACATGATATTCGAGTGAAATGTATGCAAATTTGTAAAGACAATATTATAATAAGGCTATTTTGTAGTTTCACCTAAAACTTTTGGTCCTCCTGTGCGGCCGTGTTTGTTTTAATCTGAAAGTTTCCAGTCGTCGGCTTCAGCCCCCTCGTATAAAGTACGGGGGTGTTTGAAAAAGCATTTGATCACTCTTAACCCAACGTCTTGGTCCATTAAGGAGGTGTGAATGCGGCGAACTAGGCAATCGGACTATAGGGCGTTAACACTTTCACTTAGCCATAGGAGTTTTATGGTGGGACTACGATAAAGCCCCTGGTATGTATACGGCTTATTCCAATATGGTGCGTTACATATGTAACCTAAAAAGTTGGCCCTTCATATAATACGAAGGAAATCGCGAGGATTCTGATAACTCATCGAGTGGTTGACCAGTTCTTGCCGCATCATGACAGTCAATTTTCGGCTTTCTCTACTAAGGTGCTTGACCAGATGAACCGGAAACACAATCGCAGAAGTTATCCCTTTACTACCCTAGCCGATAGAGCGGAACGTAGGGTAGCAAGCACAGGAGCCGGGCAACCCAACTATTGACCCAAGACATGATTCGGAGCAGATGCATATAAGGCCGAACTCGCGACGCCGAAGTATGCTATAAAGCTGTTTGGACTTGTCGGCAACTCATTTGTTCCCATACTGAGCCCCTGGCGATTTTTTAAGCCGAGGTGTGTGAAACATCCAAAGGAGCAAAATTCAGTTCTTTTAGAGAAAAGTGAATGCTTGATACGTATTATGTTCACTAGAATGTGAGTTATATGACAATCATCATTTTATAGATGTAAAGCCACCACCCCGGCTATTTGACATGCCAGTGGTCGACGACTGAGGAAACAGGCATTTTTACAAGCTCGCAAAATAGAGAGTGTGGTCTACAAAAAATTGTTTTGAACCTCCTGTCAAACATCTGCGCCGCCTTTTCTTGGTGGAAGGGCTCCTTTAACAGGAGTAACCCCTGGGTGAATCTGCAAATCCGAACTTCAAGAGAGTCCGTGAGATGAACGACCTTTGAGCCACCTATGGTAAAAAGAAAAAGTAGTTAAAGAAGAAAAGGTAAGGAGGTTATGGGAGTACTTGTAGGCCCGTCCGTATAGTGCTTCCGCCGATGCCCATGGTATTTTGAGTGCATAGTTATGTATGCGTGGTACAGATTTCGCAGGTATATTAGGTGGGCGGCGGAAGCCGAGATGCTAGTCCAACTCTGAAATTGATCGGTCCTGTTGAATGGAGACCGGCGGCTTAATGGCCAACCAGGTATGCGGTTTGATAAGACCGCTTTGTGCTTCGGCTAAAGTAGTCGTAGCTTGATCCTCTATCCGGAGGGGGCGTTTCTTGCACTCCCCTGTAGAGGTGTGTTTCGCGAATACCATGTTCACTGTGTTTGCATCGGGGGGAAATAGCTTCTGCCCCCCGGCTTTTGGTTTGGGAGTCTCTTGGTCGCCGCAATCACAGGGTGGCCTCTTCCCCTTGTGGTCGGCATTGAGCTTGCCGGCTTGTTTGAAGACCCAACGGCTTCTGTTGGTGTGATTAGCTGGTTTATCGGGGTTGCTATGAATCTGGCAGGGCTGATCCAATATCCTGTCTAAATTGGATGGTCCATCTCTGTTTGCCTTGAATGGATTTTTCCGTCGACCGGGTTTGGGGCTGCTGAATCCTGCGTTAACCGTTGTGTCGTGTGTTCGTTCGTTATCATTGCGATGTTCGTGTTTACTACGTCGTGGCTTGCCATTGCCTTCTCGGACTTCAAAAGTGCCCGGATCGCTGGCGCTGTTGCTTCTACGAGCGAGCCAGCTGTCTTCTCCCACGCAAAAGCGGGTCATTGGAGCGGTGAGGGCTGTCATGGATTTTGGTTTTTCTTGACTGAGGTGGCGGGCGAGCTACTCATCCCGGACGCTGTGTTTGAAGGCCGCCAGGGCCTCTGCATCCGGACAGTCGATGATTTGGTTCTTTTTAACTAAGAACCTAGTCCAGAGCTTCCTGGCTGACTCTCTGGGCTGCTGGACAATGTGACTTAAGTCATCGGCATCTGGTGGCCGGACATATGTTCCTTGGAAGTTGTTGCGGAAGGCGTCTTCCAGGTCCTCCCAGCTGCCAATAGAATTTTCCGGCAGAATGTTTAACCAGGACCGGGCTGGTCCTTTGAGTTTTAACGGGAGGTATTTGATGGCGTGGAGGTCATCTCCGTGGGCCATGTGGATACGGAGAAGAAAATCTTCGATCCACACCGTTGGCTCAGTTGTTCCATCGTATGATTCGATGTTTATGGGTTTAAACCCTTCTGGGAATTCATGATCCATTACTTCGCCAGTGAAGCAAAGAGGGTGTGTGGCGCCTCTATATTGGGTCACATCGCGGCATAGTTCAGACAAAGTCCGTCTGCGGTTTTTGGCCCGGGTGTGGCTAGGTTTGTCACATCCAATTAAGTCACGTGTCGAGGCACGTCCTCGCGATCTATAGATCGATCTTGTATGTCCTGCTTTACTATCCAGGCCCTGCCGAAGGTCATGTGTGTAACCTCGAGCTGGTTTGTCTCAGCCTTTATGGTGCGGTGGAGCGGTTTTTGTGTTCGGCTTCAGTTGCCGCTTTATCCCGACCACGTGGTACAGGTTCCGTCGCCTCCTCCTCGAACTGAGGTAGCAATCTGCGCCTCGGGTGACCCTTTGTTGGGCGCTTGAGGCCATATTCTTTGGCTGCTAGAATAGCTATCCATCTATTGTTGAGCAGGTCTTGGTCAGCTTGAAGCTGCTGCTATTTCTTTTTCAGGATCCTTGCAGTGGCTATTAGCCGGCGTTTAAAACACTCTTGCTCGAGGGGTTCTTCAGGCACAACGAAATCCTCGTTGCCGAGGCCCTCCTCATCCTTGGAGAGTGGAAGATAATTACTGTCCTCCGAGTCTTCATGTGTGGCCTGTTTATCAGGGCTAATGTGCCCGTTTTACCGTTCATCTTGTTCGTAGGCTGCCTCGACAGGGTCCTCATTCTCTTTGGCCTCGTACGAAGTATTATTTTCTCCGGTGTCGATGTTGCTATCTTTTGCATGACATGACTGAGAACGGCGCCGCTGACGCCGGCTCTGAGCTGTGTCCCGGGAACAAAGCATGTGGTCATGATTTGACCATGTTGTGGCTTGGTAGGGCTTAAGGGTTTTACGGATTCTAGGGTGCGAGTGAACGTTTATCATCCTATCCTTGAGCACAATTTCTGAGATGCCAATAGTTCTACGTAGTCCTCCAAACAAACCACATCGTTTTACCGAAAGAATCATCTCGTATAGGTCAACTCCAATCATCACTCATGTTATTCCTATCCTTATGACTCTCGAGAGGAGGTCTAACAAAATCATATATGTCTACAATCCCCAAACTCATATGTATGTCTACCCCTAAAAATCCATGGGTAGAACATACAAGCTGCTGAGCTTGAACGTGACAATCCAAGTGCTCAGCCTACTCTTCCAAGGTCTAAGGCATTTCTACCCTAAGGAAACACGTCGTATGCCACTCCAAGATCTTGTTTCCTTCCTATGAATCAACTCTAACAGCCCATTATCTACCATCAATTATTACACAATCCATTAATTCTACAAATCCAATGTTTATGGTGTTCCACGTGATCTCCTAAAGTCCATGTAATCCCCGAATACTTGAAAAGGCTATGTCTACTATAGTCAGCCCACCAATTCCCATTATCATGATCAAGTAAATTCCAAGATTAAGCTCATACAGATCCCTAGATAAACTCTGACAATTAATCCAATCTCCTAGTTTATTGTCCACCAAGAAACATGGTATCACGATCAAGATTATCAGTATGAATACAATTTAGTCCGAACCATGTAGACTTACTCAACATCTATACTCAACTAGAATCACCTACTTAAATCCAAATCTCATGTCCAACGAGAATTTCTATATGTCTCCCTCAAGTCACTACCGTAATGCCAACTATCTTCTATGAATGTCCCCTTGGCTAAGTCAAATCCTTATACTTCCAAGAATTCCAGCTTGCGATCATAATTGTCCTACTAAATCCAATTACTCAAGGGTAATGAAAGCTATGCTACCATATTAACATGATCCCACCGAGTTCACCTACCAATATGAAAGCCTCATAATCCTCCAAAGAGTCTCGGATAATTCCTCAAGGTCACTGATATAAACTCATCAAGTCATTTGTCCTCTATTCCTATATCCTCAAATCAGTCTTCCCTATGGCATCGTCAGTTCTTGTGCTATATTAGGATGATAATGTGCTCGTTCACTATGTCCACTAGTTCCATAATGAACCCAGTGATAAGCAAGGCCTTCTGTAGCTTAACTTGTTTTCTTGCAATTCTGTGGGTTAAGCACATGGTTAAGGATTCGAGCTGGGGTGTCTTGTGAGGTCTCAAAGGTTCTAGGAATGGGTTTCTAGTCTCGAGGGTTAAACATAACTCTACGGGGTAGCACTCGGTCATGGAGGTTGTAGCAAAAGTCTTCATTGCTAGTTGGTTGCCGAGGTGGAACCCTTGGTGCATCTTGTCTTGCTAGCCTTTAGTTGATAAGACAGATGAGAGGGAGAAGTAGCATGGAGGAGGTGGGATGCGTAAAGGGGGTTCTATAGTGCAAGTGCAAACAAACAAGTGCCGAAAGGGCCAAACGAAAGAAACAAGGTAAGGAAGGTGATATAGTCGCGTACTTGTTGCCTAGGGCAAAAGTATCAAAACAAAAACAAATAAAAACAAGCAACACACAATCATGGTTCTATTTGAACCATCATACGGACTCGACTGTGCGTAGGGGGTACACGACTCATCCTACCCTAGGGGTTCTCGGACTCAGTAGTCATGCCTTGTGCCTCGTGCAGTCTTATGAGTTTTCCTCAGGTGTTGCTACGTCTCTTGTAGTTGTTCGATGAAATGATCTGGGTTGAGCCTGAAGAGTCTTCAACAACTTCTCGCCTGTTGAAGTGATGGGGTGAAGGTGGCCCCTCGTAGCTGGCATTGACTCGGTCTTCTGTTGTCTTCTTAATCATGACGATCCCTTTTGCCTTTTAAGGCGTCAAGGGTTTCGGGTAAGCAATCATTTATGCAATGACATTAACAAGGCATAGTAGAGGTCCAACCTATCAGTTACGTTGATGACAACATTGACACCCAGAGCGGGGGACGAAGAGAACCGTTTTCCTGCTCACTATATTGACGTGGACCAAATGGCGAGGTTGTCGTCCACCGGTGGTTGCCGATACAACAACGGTAAGGACAGGGTTGCTCTATTAGCGATGTATATCATGATCTTGCATATCCTATACCCTGATCATCATAGGCCAAGGTTGCATCATCCCGGGGAAGTGTCGAGGGTGTCACCATCTTCGAGGTCTTGATGTCCTCATTCCTTGAGAAGGTATCTTCTGTTGGTACCGTCTTCTCATGGTGTCGCCAAACTTGTGTTCAGAAGGTGTGGGTGAATGTCTGGCAAGATGTCTTCCTTCTAGGTTATTGTGACGCCCCCGATTCAATCGTACACTAATCATACATGCAAACGTGTGTGATCAAGATTACGGACTCATGGGAAGATATCACAACACAACTCTAAAAATAAAAAAATAAAAAAAATCATACAAGCATCATAGTACAATCCAGGGGCCTCGAGGGCTCAAATACAAATGCTCGATCATAGACGAGTCAGCGGAAGCAACAATATCTGAGTACAGACATAAGTTAAACAAGTTTGCCTTAAGAAGGCTAGCACAAACTGGGATACAGATCGAAAGAGGCGCAGGCCTCCTGCCTGGGACCCTCCTAAGCTACTCCTGGAAGCCGAACTCCACGTAGAAACATCCTCGGGATCTCCAGCTCCTGGACTCCAGCATCTGGTTGCGACAACCAAGAAGAATGCAAAGGGGGAAAAGAGGGAGAAAAGCAACCGTGAGTACTCATCCAAAGTACTCGCAAGCAAGGATCTACACTACATATGCATGGGTATATGTGTAAAGGCCATATCGGTGGACTGAACTGCAGAATGCCAGAATAAGAGGGGGATAGCTAATCATGTCAAAGACTACGCTTCTGGCAGCCTCCGTCTTGCAGCATGTAGAAGAGAGTAGACTGAAGTCCTCCAAGTAGCATCCCATAGCATAATCCTACCCGGCAATCCCCTCCTCGTTGCCCTGTTAGAGAGCGATCACCGGGTTATATCTGGCACTTGGAAGGGTGTGTTTTATTAAGTATCCAGCTCTAGTTGTCATAAGGTCAAGGTACAACTCCAGGTCGTCCTGTTACCGAAGATCACGGCTATTCGAATAGATTAACTTCCCTGCAGGGGTGCACCACATTTCCCAACACGTTCGATCCCATTCGGCCGGACACACTTTCCTGGGTCATGCCCGGCCTCGGAAGATCAACACGTCGCAGCCCCACCTAGGCACAACATAGAGGTCAGCACGTCGGTCTAAATCCTATGCGCGCAGGGGTCTGGGCCCATCGCCCATTGCACACCTGCACGTTGCGTACGCGGCCGGAGAGCAGACCTAGCAACCTCCATTACAAAGGAAGTCACGGTACGCGGTCCAACCCAGCG
Source organism: Aegilops umbellulata (assembly GCA_032464435.1). Classification (NCBI taxonomy): domain Eukaryota; kingdom Viridiplantae; phylum Streptophyta; class Magnoliopsida; order Poales; family Poaceae; genus Aegilops; species Aegilops umbellulata. The sequence continues at coordinate 219,847,582 of CP136060.1, forward strand.
CGCGCCGCTCAGTCACTGACGTCTTGAAGGCTTCGGCTAATACCACGACGTCGAGTGCCCATATCTTTCTCGCGTAGTTGGTTAGTGCGTATAGGCCAGTAGCCAGACTCAGATCAAATACCAAGATCTCGTTAAGCGTGTTAAGTATCCGTGAACGCCGACCAGGGCCAGGCCCACCTCTCTCCTAGGTGGTCTCAACTGCCCTATCGCTCCGCCACAAGTAACAGTCGGGGGCCGTCTGGAACCCAGGCCCACCACTACCTGGGTGGAACCACCTGCCCCTTCAGCCCCCATCTCCGAACAGTATCACAGGTAATGTAAAAGTGTAAAGTATATAGTATATGCCCGTGATCACCTCCCGAAGTGATCATGCCCCAGTAGTATAGCATGGCAGACGGACAAGAGTGTAGGGCCACTGATGGAACACTAGCATCCTATACTAAGTAGTAGGATAGCAGGTAAAGGTAACAATAGTAGTAGCAAGGACAGGCTATGCAGCAGTATAGGATAAACGGAAAGCAGTAACATATTACACTACTCTAATGCAAGTAGTATAGAGAAGAATAGGCGATATCTGGTGATCAGGGGGGGCTTGCCTGGTTGCTCAGACAAGAAGGAGGGGTCGTCGTCGACGTAGTTGAACACAGCGGCATCAGCGGTAGTCTTGGGGTCTACCGAAGAGAAGAGGGGGAGAAATAGTAAATACATAGCAAGCAAGAGCATAATAGGACAACGGGCAGAGCTCGACATGTTCTAACGTGGTGCTACACGTTACCGGCGAAGGGGGATAACATCCGGGAATGTTTCCCCAGGTTTAGTATTTTCAGACAGATGAAACTGAGGGGAAAAGTTGCATGTTCAGGTAGTTAGGTGCATGTGGCAGACGAACGGATCACGCATTCGGATTCGTCTCGTCGTTCTGAGCAACTTTCATGTATAAAACTTTTCATCCGAGTTACGGTTTATTTTATATGATTTTCTAAAGTTTTAACAATATTCTCGAATTCCTGGATTTAATTAATAAATCAAATTAAATAGTAAAATGGCTATGGGTACCCAAAAGTGTACCCAGCCAGAATGTGCATGAGGCTGACAGGTGGGGCCAGTCAGCAGTTGACTGGCCGACGTTTGACTAGTCAACGGTTTAGTGGGGCCCCTTGTCATACACTGCTTAGTTAATTAACTAGTTAATTAGATTAATTAACTTAATTAATTAAATTTATTATTATTATTATTATTATTTAAAAAGGTTATGGGGCGTGGGCCCCAATGTCAGTGGCACCAGGGCCTTAGCGGGCAACGACGAAGGGTTACGGGCGCGGGCGAATCGGGGCGGGTGGAACCGCCCGAACGAGGCAACTCTCCAGGGCGTCGGCACGGCACTGGCGCCGGCGCCGTACACCGGAGGTGGTGGCGCAGGCGGGCGGGCGGCGATGGCGAAGGCGAGCGCGGCCGGCCGGAACGGGCGTGGGTGTGGGCACGCGCGGCAAGCGGAGGCAGCAGTGGCGACCGCGAGACTCGGAGCGTCAAGCAGCGGCAAGGGACGGCGCGGAGCAACGCGAGCAGCAGCAGTGTTAACGCAGCAGTCGCAGCAGGCAACGGCGAGCATGCGCGGGCGGCCACAGGCGTGAGCGGGCGGGAGCACGTAGGGACGCGGGCGCGGCAAGAGGAGGAGAGGCCAGAGGCGCGGGGTGGCAAGTGCCGCCCGGAGCGCGAGCTCCGCCACACGGGCGCGGCGATGCGTGCACAGTCCAGACGCGGGCTCGTGCACGAAGGCGCGGACGTGGGCGCGACGGGGTCGTGGTGAGAGCGGGGCAAGGGAGAGATGAGAGGCCGGGGCCTCACCGCGCATGCGTAGGGGCTATGGCAGTGGGTGTCGAGGAGGAAGATGGGGACGACGGCGTTGACGGAGATGACGGCGTCGATGGAGTTCGGCGAGAGGTCGAGGAGGAGGACGGCGAGGTCCGACGATGAGGTGGCCTCGGCGTGGGGCGCTGGGCATGGTGGCAGGAGGCGTTTCGCGGGGTCGAACGGCGTCGGCGCCACCGGGGTAGACACGAGGGGCGTCGGGCGGAGGCGTGGTCCGCTTCCAGGCGCAGCGGGGCGCACGAGCCCCGATCCGATCTGGATCGCAGGGGAGGAAGAGTGGGGGCGCGAGTGGCTGGGCGGAGTGGTGCGTGGGGGGGCTAGGGTTACGGGGTTAGTGGGGTTAGGGATACTGGAGGTGGGGGCCAAACAGGCCAGGCGCGGGATGGGTCGGCTGGCTGTCGGACAGATGGGCCAAATGGCCCCAGGGGAGGGAGGGTTCTCTTTGTTTACTTTTGTTCTCTTTTATTATTTTTCTGTTCTATTTTAATTTTAATTACACATTATTTTTACTTAGTAAAATATGACTATAGCTCCTAAAATAACGTTTCAAAATAACCCTCAGCCACAAAAGGTTTTAACCCAAAATAAAATAGTTTAGTGTTTTATAAAATACCAAAGGCATTGAAATAATGTTTTTGCTACCTTTTAAATCTTTTTAGTGCATTTCTTCATTATATAAAAATGTGGATTCTACATCATAATCATCTATGCATTAACTGGCACAACCCGAACATTTTGTTTTTAATATTTGAATTTTTTTGACGTTTGCCCTTATTTCGAATTTGACTTTGAATCGGTTTCAAACTAACGCGAGATTAGCAATAGTAATCGAGGTGACGTGGCATCACTAGAAGAGGTTTACTGTAGCTTGATTATCTGGGCGTCTCAGTTATCCACGAGGATTACAAGGAATCCAGTGGTCAGGAGCATAAGGGTTCTAGCGACCAAAAGTTTTCAAGGGGAAGAGCTCAATAAGGAAAGTATACCTTAGTTTTCGAAAAACTAAGAAGGGAAGAGAAGCATAGATAGCTTTGAAAACTGGTAATAGTTTTCGAAATAGTTTTAACCCTAACTAACGACCATGCTAACTAAGGCTTCCTACAGTCAGGATGCTCTGATACCAGCTCTGTGGGGACCCCGACACATAAGTCGTGATCACCGAATGCACGTGTACAGTGATCCTAGAGATCAATGCTCACTGAACACACAGAAGCTGAATAACAAGATTCTTACATCCATACATACCGTCTTACATAAATTATGACCTTTATGGTCGAGTCTTGACTATAACTTCGCAGCGGAAACCTTCGTCGATAACTTGGACCCATGCCATCTGCCTTAACCCTACAGGCATTCTGACTGGGAAGCGTCCTATATCACATGTTCGTCACCGAAGTATTCTTCATCATATCTTGTTCTTTCATGTCTGGCCAATAAAATAACCAGTGGCAAGCCAATGAGTACTTTGAATGTACTCGCAAGCAACCCATGTTTTGGTTCAAGATACAACAATGCATGATATAGGTAAATTTTGCAGAAAGCTAGTTTTGTTGTGCTATGACATGTTCAACAATTGGTAAAACATGCATCATACGAATTCAAGAAACCATAGGGACTGGTTACAGATATCCACATAAATGGAGTGGGCATCAACCCAACTCAATCATGTCAAGTCCTTTGACTCGACCCAAGTAGTTCTTCCCACTTATCCAAACACACACACTGGTTTGTAAACATGTGGACGTAGCCCAAGAGCGGTTACCCAACTGTCCTTGACCGTGGACACGGCTATTCGGATAGTTTTACACTCTAAAGAGGTTGCACACTTTACCCACAAGATCCGGGGAACTTTCATGTCATCCACGACCCGCAGTACCTCAAGTACCCGGGGTAAGCACCCGATCACTATCTTTCCCTAGACGACACTAACATAGAGTCCACTCGATTGGTAGTAACCCCCGTGCCCAACATTTCACATCTTAAAATTGTGGAGCCTCACTCCCATATTCATCACATACCACAAGCGCGGGGTACCAACGGTGTGTCCGGTGCCCTGTAAAAACAGTCATGGCCGCCCTACCTGGCACGACCCCATCCCGAGAGAGAGCACCAACTCTCCCCCGTCACTATTAATGCAGGCTCCAAGCTAGTACCGGCATAGGTAATCAATAATGCCCTTTCCCATACAAGGGTAGAGTGGTTGCGCATGTAAGGTTGGAATAACAGTCGCAACTTAAACCAATCCGTTTTTTAAAAGCAACACACACACTTGCCTCGGTACACCACTTCGTCATCAAGTGGTTACCCATCTCATTATCTCCCTCGGGCATAAGTGGCACCGGACGGGGTTTTCGAAAAGTCTTTGAAAATACTTTGTCTCCATCACCATGCATATTCCTGTCCCTTTTTGCGTAGCAACTACTTTAGCATCCTATCTACTCCCACTGGCATAACCCTCATAGGAAGGTAGGGTTATGCACAATGCAATTATCAACAAGGAGGAAACGAAGGAAACCCACCGAAGTGGCTACCATCTCATCATGATTCCGATGCAACAATAATGAAGTGCTATATGACATGCGTAAAAAGGGGTTTCATAGACATGGTCAAAGGGCTGCTTGCCTGGTTCATCAGAGTCTTGAAATCTTCTGGTCCTTCTCCAAATACTATGTCTACTTCGTTAACTAACGTCGGAAACAATCACAATAAGTAACACAACAAGGCAAAAACAAAAGTGCTCTAAAAATGTGAGTTGGACTTTTCTAGGATCCTCTGGTCATATGAGGAATGACCAAAGTGATTTCAATGGAATTGGATAAGTGGATATTTTGGAACATTTCAATATGAAGGATTTAAATGGATCTGCAAGTTGTCTACAGAATGCCTTTTTATAAAAATGAGTAAAAGTACCCATTAAATCAGGCATGATTTTAGAAACATTTAGAAATTTGTTGCACTGGATTTGGAGTTGAAATGGATTTTTGAAGTGGACTTATGTGGCTAAATGACCTTTTTATAGATCCAGGGGAAACTAGGCATGCTAAAAATGTTCACTATGGCTAATTAAATAGACCTTGATTTATTGAGTCAGCAGAAATTTGAATCGTCGAATTTGGACTTAGGATGATTTATCTATGGATTTTACAATTTTTCCAGAAAAGAAAAGGAGAAGAGGTTTGTCGGATTTCGGGTTCCGGCACACCCTTAAGGTTCGAACTCCGGGGTGCGCGCGGGGATTGTGCCTTCTACCTCTCCGTCTCGCAAAGATCTAAACTACCAAAAGAACAACACAAGAGACACAGAGTTTATACTAGTTCGGGCCACCGATGCGGTGTAATACCCTACTCCAGTGTGGTGTGGTGGATTGCCTCTTGGGCTGGTGATGATGAACACTACAAGGTAGAACAGCCTCGCGAGGGTCTGTTCTTGGCTAGGGGGATGAACTGCTAGGAGGAGTTCAGTCGCCCTTCTCTCTCTCTCTCTCTCTCTCTCTCTCTCTCTCTCTCTCTCTCTCTCTCTCTCTCTCTCTCTTGTTCTCTGCTTGCCCAGATTCTCCACCTCTTGATCCCCGCTACCCTGGGGGGTGGCTAGTCCTATTTATAGGCAAAGGCCCTGGGCCTCTTCCCAAATATTGAGCGGGAAGGGCGCCAACAATTGGCCAATTTGAAGGGGAACATCTGGTACACTTATCCTGACTAAAGTTGGTCCTCGCCTGCCAAAGGCCCTGTGGTGACGCCGTTCTGGGCTCCACGATGACCTCCTTCCCACCGTTGCACTGGTCTTGGTCTCGTTGCACTGAAATGGGTACCTTTGCTTGATCCTCTCGCCTGCGCTTGCCCCCTTTGCACCAAATAGGAAAGGGAGGACACTGCACGGGCTGGCGCCCGCCTGGCGCCCTTGGTCGTCATGGCTTGCGTCATGGGCACCTCGCGAGGTACCCCGCCTTGATCTCTCTGCCTCCTCATGAGCCAGCCTGACGAGGCCGTGCCTGAGGAAGCGCCGTGTCGTCCGCCCCGCGAGGCTTGGCCCCTCGCGAGGGTCTTGGGTCTTGCTTTGATGAAGATGGGCCGTGCTGGGCCCCCTTTGAGCCACGCCGCAGGCCGCAGGCAGGCAAGTCTGGGGACCCCCGTTCCCAGAACGCCGACAGTAGCCCTCGGGCCCAAGGCGCGCGTGGACTTGGCCGTGCTGAGAGGCGAAAGGGCAAGGGCGAAGCGCCGCGGGCCCTAACAGCCTGCGGCCTTGAGCGCCACGTGGCGGTTGATTGGACGTGAGAGCCTCCGCTTCCCCATGACGCCTCAATGATCGCGCGGATTGGACGAGTCCCTGCATGCAAATCGTGTCATGATTACCTGTGATCGTGGAGGCCGACGGTTGGCCTTCGCCAGCTATAAGTATGGCACCGCGCGTGTCCTTCCAGTCCATCTCTCCTTGCTTTCTCCTTCGCCTTGATTCTTACTCCGCCTTGCCGTGATGGCTCCGATCTGCCGGTTCTCTGCAGCGGAGAAGGGAAAGGCTCCTCGAGAGGGACCAGACCCGCTCCCGCCGAAGAAGCGGCCTGCCTTTCGCGGCCGAGACGGGGAAGACCGCCTTGTGGTGTCGAGGCCTTGGTACGAGCGGCCTCCGCCGGGGTTCCCGCTTCCCTTGTATGCCCACGCCGAGGGCCTTGGAAGAGGAGATGCCGATCCCCTCGGCCAGCGCCGTCGCCGACGCCGATGGGACATGAAGGTGTGGGTCGTTCCTCCTGGAGTCCACGCCGAGGGCTCCTCCCGCGAGCTCGTGCTCCACGCCGCCATGCCTCCGCGAACTTGGATTCGCTTTCCTCCCTTCTTCGCCTCCGTCTTCCGGCAGGGAAGACTCCTGGAGTTATGGTTGCAGCACGCCGACTGCAGCACCCCCTCGACCGAGGCAGAGGTCGCGGTCCTTGCCTCGGGCGAGGTCTTCATGACTCGCGGCTGGGGCGAGATCGCTCGGGGTTGCAGAGCAAGGGGCGCCCTCACGATCCACCTGGAGTACGATGGCGCTTTGGTGATGTTCTTCAAGGTCTTTGACGCAAACGGGCGCGGGCTGGAGTGCTGCCCCAGGGGAGGTGGCCAGGACCCCACCATGGTGAGGGCTAGGCCCGCCGACCGTTCCCTGGACGGTTCCACAAGCAACAGGAGCGCCGGAGGATCCAGTGATCCCAGCGAGGTCTTCGCGACTCCGGAGATGAGCGACGACAGCTACGAGCCTGCGAGCCAGCGCCGCTCCCGGAGCAGAGCGGGCTCACTCGGCCGTCGCTGATTCTGATCTGGATGGGGTTGGCGCCAGTGCTTGACGGCCCACTGTTGATGATGGCATCTTTTGCAGGGGCGCGTGTAGATAGCATCCCTTAGGATCTGTTTCCTGCAAGGAATCATACTGCGCCCAACGGGGGCTTGTAAGTTGTCTGTGATCCTTTTTGTTCATATGTGACTTTTGCTATGGAACTTTGCGAGTCGTCAATTCCGTCGTAGCTTAGTTCTCCCTTTCGAACCTCGCGAGGGCTTGGTGCTCTGCGTCGACAGGTCCCAGTCCCAAGGCGGCGTCAGCCGTCGCTGGTATGCCAGGTCGCGATGCCGTTGTCAAGGCCAGGAGGTGAGCGACCCGGGGTCCGGTAAGAGCTCCTGAGTCACGATGCTCAGGAGGTCCCCCTTGGTGCCCAAGCAGCCGACGCTCGGTGAGAAAGGGGAGCGACGTTGCTAGTACGGAGTTGCGTTAGGTGCGGAGATAGTGCCACGGTAGCCGGTGTCTTCGGGTGGTGACTTATCTTGTCAATCAGGGGTTACTCCTGGTGTAACGTCGGGTCCGCGCGGCAGCGAGAACGGAGTTGCATGGCGAGGTCCTCGCGTGCCCCTTCTCCCTCACCTTTGCTCCCCTTTCTGCTCTACGTCCTCGGGTCCCGACCCTCGAGCTGGTCTCAGCCGTCGCTGGTATGCCAGGTCGCGATGCCGTGGTCAAGGCTAGAGGGTGAGGGCTGGAGAGCCAGTAGGAGCCCTGAGTCGCGATGCTCAGGCACCCTCCCTTTAATGTTTAAGCGGTTCGCACGGACGAGGGTGAAGGGAACTCCGTGAGGGCCTCGGCTGACGCAATTCCCCCAGGGGGTCCTGCAAGCTCATCATAGAAGGAAAAAAGGGTTGCCACGACAGCTATCAGTCGATCGTTAGTTTCTCCAGTTGGCGCAGGTGAGGTGTACCTGGGCGCCCATGAGCCAGCGCGGGACTCATGGGGCCCTACCTCTAGGCGGGTTGCGCCTAGCACTGGGCCGTATCTTGAGATGTGTTCCTACAAATTGGGTTAGATGCCGGCACTCTACATCCTCGGGTCCCGGCCCTCGAGCTTGTCTCAGCCGTCGCTGGTATGCCAGGTCGTGATGCCATGGACAAGGCCAGAGGGTGAGGGCTGGAGAGCCAGTAAGAGCCCTGAGTCGCGATGCTCAGTTACCCCCCCCCCCCCTTTAACGTGCAAGTGGTCGACATGGAGAAGAAGAGGTGCCGTGAACAGGCATCAAGTAATCAAGCATGATAGGCGAAAGCATAGCTAGAAATAAACACAAGGGAGATACACGCCACTGGGCCTGGCCCGAGCGGCCTGGGATGATGCAGCCCGAGGGGCGCCCCCAACAAAGCATGCTAATGACCGAAAAATAAAAAGGGATACATGCCGCAGGGACGGACCCACGCGGCCTGGGAATGATGCAGCCCTGGGAGGGCGCTCCCAGCTGGAAATGAAGCTTGAAGGACGTCACCTGAAGTTGACGAGGACGAAGTGGTGTTGGTGCAGTAGACTCGGCGGGCTGTGGAAGCCGATCCTCACGAGCCCCCAGGCCCAGGGGCCTAAGGAGGCTCCGGAGGCGCTGGTGGCTCCTCGCGAATCATCTCCATCTCCGCCAGGACTGTGGAACGCCTGTCTTCCTGGGTCTCCATGATGCCCCTCATGAGGCGCTGGTATGCAGCAGCCACGCTCGGCAAGCCGTAAGGCATGCGAACATAGCTGTGGGGCGGACCTCCACAACGCCCCACTTGCGAGGGCCAGAGGCGCTCCATCGTGGCGACCCGATTGAGCCCTGGTACGTCGATGCAGATGCGCAGCCCACCATCCTCGCCTGGATGGGGAGCCACAGCCGGTAGACGGCGGCAACCTCTCATGATTCTTGACTCCTATAGTTCTTGAACGGCCTTGTTAACGAACTCCTGCTGGTCTGACCTTCCTTGCCTCGCACCTTCTTGAGGGAAACGTGCTTCGAGGCATGCCTCCACGTGGTGCCCAAGCGCCTCCCTCGTGACCCTGGCCAGGTCGGTGGCTCTCCAGGTGAGAGCCCCCGAGCCCTGCCTGAGGAGGGCGCCGGGCGCGCTTTCCTATGCGATGGATGGAGGGTCCCCTTGGGCAGATGCGGGCCCTGAGGGGCCTGCCTCCTGAGGGGCTGAGCCTGACGATGTCTTCTTCTTCTTGGGGGTGATCTCGGGAAGCCTCCTGCTTCCGCGATTTGGGTCTTCTAGCGACGCGGCCTGAAGGCTCGCTCCAGGGAACACACTGCATCCTTCTCTTCACACGGCACCGTGATGACTCCGCCACTTCCTGGCATCTTGAGGACGTTGTAGCCATGATGAGTCACGACCATGAACTTGGCCAGCGTTGGGTACCCGAGGATTGCGTCGTACGGCAGGCGGATGTGGGCGACGTCGAAGTCGATGAGCTCGGTGCGGTAGTTGCTGCGGGCTCCGAAGGTGATAGGGAGGCGGACCTGCCCGATCGGGATCGTGGAACCATCGGTGACTCCGGAGAAAGGCTTGGTTGGCTGAAGCTGGTCGTAGGGCACTTGGAGATTGTTGAATGTTTCCACGGACAGGACGTTGAGCCCTGCTCCACCATCGATGAGGGTCCAGGTGACCAGTACGTTGTTGATGACTGGGGAGAAAAGCATCGGGAGTAGCCCGGTTGTGGCCGCGCACTTGAGCTGATCCGCTGAGCTGAACGTTATGGTGCACGCCGACCACCTGAGAGGGCGCGTTGCTTCGAGCCTGGGGAGGACTGCATTCACTTTGCGGGCAAACTGCTTGAAGATGCGTTGGGAGGCTGGGGCTTGAGCTCCGCCCAGGATGCAGGCGATTGCGCGCGGCTCCTGGAATCCCCCAGCCCCCTCGTCTTGATGGTGATCCTCATTTCTCCTTGGCTGAGGCGGCAGTGGAGGGAGGCATGTGTTGCCCTGCAGGCGATCCTCACGAGGCTGATCCCGCCAATCCCCCTCGCGAGGCTGGTCTCACCAGCGGTCCTCGCAAGGTTGATCACGCCACCCTTGGCGTGGGCCCCGGTCTTCCCAGCGTCCTGGGTTTCTTCCTCCTCCCCGGCCGTAGCCCCGGTCAGGGCGACGGACGATCCTTCCTTCTCGCACGGCACGGAGTTCTTGGCATTCGTTGGTGTTGTGGGTGTGGAGGTCGTGGTACACACAGTACCGGCTGCTCCTGGAGGATTCAGGCAGATCCTTGCCCCGCTTGGTGTCCGGTTCTGCCGCGAGCATGGCAGCCCCCTTGCGCTTCACGTCCTTGGCCTTGGGTTTCTTCTCTTCTGGGTCTGCGGCAGGTAGCTCGAGGAGGGAGAGACGCCCCTCCTCAGCCCTGGCGCACTTGGTTGCCAAGTTGAACAGCTCCAGGGAGGTGCACAGGTCTTCATGCATCGCCAGCTCCTCCTTCATCTTGACGTCACGCACGCCATCGGAGAAGGCCGAGATGATGGCTTCCTCGGACACCTTGGGGATCTTAAGGCGCGCACTGTTGAAGCGTTGGATGTACTTTTGTAGGGTCTCTCCGGGTTGTTGCTTGATGCGGCGCATGTCGCTCACGGCAGGCGGCCGGTCGCGAGTACCTTGGAAGTTGGCGATGAAGCGGGTGCGCATCTGGTCCCAGGAAGAGATCGTGCCTAGGGCCAGGTTCAGGAGCCAGGTGCGAGCTCCTTCCTTGAGTGCCATGGGGAACCAGTTCGCCATGACCTTCTCGTCTCCATTGGCAGCTTCGATGCCCAGCTCATAGAGCTAGAGGAACTCTGCAGGGTCGGTCGTGCCGTCGTAGCGAGGAGGCAGGTCTGGCTTGAACTTTCCGGGCCATGCGACGCTGCGCAGCTCGGTGGTGTAGGCGCGGCAGCCTGCGGTGGCCACGGGAGGCTTTGGTTGAGGGAGAGCTTGGCCTTGCGGGTCCCCATGCGCTGCAGCTGGGAGCAGCGTGGGGTCTTGACGTGCCGGAGCCGGAGCAGGGTCACGGCAAGCCAAAGCAGGGAGCGCCCGGGCAGCCTCTTGCGGTCGAGGGACTTCTTGGCAGCTCCGTTCTTGCTGGGCTGGCGCCTAACGGAGCGGGTTCCGCCCAGGGGCCACGCGTCTTGGAGCCATGGCGTCTTCTTGGAGAGGGGGCGGCTGGTACGCCCCCGGAGCTTCATGGCCCGCGCGGGGCGGGGTGTGGCACAGCGGAGCGGACGGCGCAGGAGAGCCCCCCGTGGCGCGGACGAGCTCGGCGACACGGTCGAGCCACTCTTCGTAGACGTCGTCGACGGGACGGTAGCGCAGGAGCTCGTTTGCTGCGATGAGCGCAGCTCGAGCCTCCAAGGGTGCGCGGAGCGCACGGGACGAAGAGCCAGCTGGTGTGAGTGATGGAGTAGCGGTGCGGCCGTGTTGCCGCACGGACGGGTGCTAAGATGACGCTTGCTGCTCGTTCCCCGCCGGGCCGGTGGCGGCGTTGACGGCGGGCGACGGGGAACGACGAGGACGCCCACCGACGGGAGCCGTCTGGGCGACGCGGGAAGCGATGGCGGCCCGGCGCTCGGCGCGCGCCCGACGAGCGTCAGACATGGACGCAACGGTCGGCGGAGAGCGGAGCGGTGGAAGACAAATTCCGGCGCACCCCTACCTGGCGCGCCAAATGTCGGATTTCGGGTTCCGGCAGACCCTTAAGGTTCGAACTCTGGGGTGCGCGCGGGGATTGTGCCTTATACCTCTCCGTCTCGCAAAGATCTAAACTACCAAAAGAACAACACAAGAGACACAGAGTTTATACTGGTTCGGGCCACCGATGCGGTGTAATACCCTACTCCAGTGTGGTGTGGTGGATTGCCTCTTGGGCTGGTGATGATGTACACTACAAGGTAGAACAGCCTCGCAAGGGTCTGTTCTTGGCTAGGGGGATGAACTGCTAGGAGGAGTTCAGTCGCCCTTCTCTCTCTCTCTCTCTCTCTCTCTCTCTTGTTCTCTGCTTGCCCAGATTCTCCACCTCTTGATGGGGGGTGGCTAGTCCTATTTATAGGCAAAGGCCCTGGGCCTCTTCCCAAATATTGAGCGGGAAGGGCGCCAACAATTGGCCAATTTGAAGGGGAACATCTGGTACACTTATCCTGACTAAAGTTGGTCCTCGCCTGCCAAAGGCCCTGTGGTGACGTCGTTCTGGGCTCCACGATGACCTCCTTCCCACCGTTGGACTGGTCTTGGTCTCGTTGCACCGAAATGGGTGCCTTTGCTTGATCCTCTCGCCTCCGCTTGCCCCCTTTGCACCAAAGAGGAAAGGGAGGACACTGCGCGGGCTGGCACCCGCCTGGCGCCCTTGGTCGTCATGGCTTGCGTCATGGGCACCTCGCGAGGTACCCCGCCTTGATCTCTCCGCCTCCTCATGAGCCAGCCTGACGAGGCCGTGCCTGAGGAAGCGCCGTGTCGTCCGCCCCGCGAGGCTTGGCCCCTCGCGAGGGTCTTGGGTCTTGCGTTGATGAAGATGGGCCGTGCTGGGCCCCCTTTGAGCCACGCCGTAGGCCGCAAGCAGGCGAGTCTGGGGACCCCCGTTCCCAGAACGCCGACAAGGTTTACCTAAACGGGCCGGTTTTGGGGGTGGCTGCAGCGCGCCGGGCGTGAGTTAGTGGCAGGGCGCTACTGGGCCGGCCCAGAGACTCGGCCGCACGCGTGCTGAAGGGCCACGCCGAAGGCGCATTCCCCATAGGCGCTTTTGCTGCAAAGAGGCGAAGAAAAGGTGGGGGCGTCTCCACTTAATGACGTGGCTGGCCGACGGGGTCGCCGACCTGCGGGCCCCAACCACAGGTTCGTCTCCCTCCTCGCGCGCTCGGGGCAGAGGGGGGTCAAGCCCGATAGCACGGTGGCCGGTGCTTGCCCCCGGCGGCACAGGCCACACCCGGCAAAGCCCCGACCACCAGAGGGGTCGCCGGGAAGCGGCGCACCAGGGGGCGCCCTCGGGGACGGCAGGGAGATGGCCGAGCCGTGCCCGGCACCGGCAGAGGCGGGCGGAAGCCCGGGCGATGATGTGCAGGGAGCGCGGCGCCCCGGAAGCTTGGGCGATAGGGGGAGAAGGATCGACGGACCTTGGCGGCTCTTTTGGTGTGGAGAGGAGGAGGGTAGAAGCCCGCCCTTGCCCGAACCAGAGTGGAGGCCGCCGGCGGTACCCCGGCCATGGAGGTGGGGAGAGGGCACGTGGAGGAGATTGGGCATGTCCGAGAGCTTGCTTAGAGAGAGGGAGAGCGAGCAGAGACCGGAGAGAGTTTAACGGGGGCCCTATATAGTGGGTGCACTGGTGCACCATAGGCAGCGTCCACGGACGCGCTCGGGTGAGCCCGTGGAAGGAGAAGGAGGGCAAGGGAGGAGGGGCCCGACATCCTTGCGTGTTGTGGACGTCGAGGCGCATCGTCGGGCGCATGGGGAAGGGCCGAGGTGGTCGAAGGTGTTGGGCGGGGAGGCGCTACAGTGCGGGAGCGCACTATAGCACGCTCCAGAGCGCGTGTGTGGCCGGCATGGCAATTTTTTGGCATTGTGGGCGCGGCCAAGTGTGTCTGGTAGTGCTAGGGGTAGTAAAGAAGTGTGGAGAGGCATTGGATGCCCTGGAGAGCCAGTAGGAGAGGAGAGAGGTTGAGGGAGAGAGAGAAAATGGCTGTCCAGAGAGGGAGAGAGAGGTTTTTATCCCCCCAATAATTGAGCTTGGGCTAATAAAAACTTACTGGAGGTAGAAGATGACTAGGAGGGGCTGTGGTAAAAAGTTGAACTCAAGGAGAATAGTGTAAGTGGTCAAAATGGTGATTTTTGAAAAAGGACAGAAGGTGTTTGATGCAAATTTGGGCAAGCAAATTAATTCCAATTGACATGAGAATTAATAGGATCAAGTGGAATATATAATTGAGGTTGACCACCAAGTTTGAGTCCATTTGAAGAAAGTTGTCAATGTAACTTTAGCAAACCCTAGAAATCAAGAGAAATGGATTTTCCAAGATTTAGTCATGCAAATCTTTTCTCCTTGATGCACCACTTGGTGTAGTGTTATAATTTGGGCTTTGAGCATGACCACAAAGTTTGGGATCAAATGGAGAAAGTTGGCAATGTAGAGTTGTTCAAACTTGGATCTGGACAAAGAGGGTTTTGGGGAACTTTTGTGAACCAAAATTATTTTGATTGATATGAAATTTTTCAAGATCATCACATTATGCATATGTGACTTGCTAGAATTTTTATGGATTTATTTAAAAACATTTCTTGTAGAAATATTTCAAATATTTGAAATGTACAGAAATGGTTTTGGAGAGTTTTGTCCAATATTTTGAACATGACCATGTGTTGAGACTCAGATATATGGAAAATATATGTCCACTGAGTTTCCATAAATTTTCTTAAATACCTTTGAAACTTTAAAATAATTTAACCTATTAAAGACCATTTCTGGCCTAAAGAAAAATCCTTTAAATAAAATAGCAAAATAACTTTTAAAATAATAGTTTTGTGGTTTTAGGGAGTCCTATATATCTAATAGGATTCAAAAATAATTTTTGAAAGATTTTTCACATCCCAAATTAAGTACTTGTAGTTCAAGCCTTAAGTCAGGGGTTTTTGGAAAACCTAATTTAGAAAATACTTTCTGGCAAAATTATTTTTGCAAGAAAATAGAATTATATCCTATAAACATGGCATGATCATTGGACAAAGTTTTTGGATCAAGGAGAAGGAGTATAGTAGTTGGAGGATTTATTTGATTTTTAGAGCACTTGCAAATAGCAGACAAAAATCAAATCAAGCAAAGTCCAAAACACTCAAAAGTTTTTGTTAAACCATATTTTATCATGACTATTAGCTTAAGTGTAGTGGCATGAAAATCAGGGTGTGACAGGTTTATCTTCGAATGGATCATCTTTGTCATCGTCGTTAGTTTCTTTAGGTGTATCCACCATGTATACGTTTTGCGAAGAGGTGGCCGTCCAACGTCTGGTGAACGGCGGGTTTTGGCTCTGCTCCTCATCGGCATCGTCGTCCAAACCGTCGATGTCTTCGGAGTCGTAATCGAGCGTGTCGGTTAGGTCTTCGACCCTGGATGTGAAGTGGGCGGTGGGTGGGAAATGAAATTCTCCATCATCAGCCTCCAACTCAAACCGGATGTAATTCGGCTGAGAGTCCTCCGCTAGAGATAGATTCTTTAATGAGTTCAGCACATCGCCTAAAGGTGAGTACCGGAAGATGTCCGCGGTGCTGAATTCGGCAATCGAATATGTGGACGCACATGGCTCGGAACTTATAGCCGGAAATGAGTCCGAAGTTCCGGTGACACAGGCCTCACCCGAGGTTATGTCTGTGTGCGGCTCCAACGCCGCAGAGTCTGCGGCCTCCATGGCGGGGTTGAACTTCCCGTCCTTGGATGGCGCGATCTGCTTTGGATCTAAGGCCAGAGCGGTTATAGGTGCGATTTCCTGAGTGTGGTCCGATGACAGATTTAAGTCATGTTCATCGTGGCGACGGGGAGCGACTGTCGCGGTCCCGAATCCGTCGAAGATCAAGCCTTCGCGGATGTCCGCGACATAGTTCAAGCTCCCGAATCTGAACTGATGGCCAGGGGCGTAGCTGTCGATCTGCTCCAGATGGCCAAGCAAGTTGGCCCGCAGTGCGAAGCCGCCAAACATAAAGATTTGTCCGGGGAGGAAGGTTTTGAAGGAAATATGCCCTAGAGGCAATAATAAAGTTATTATTTATTTCCTTATATCATGATAAATGTTTATTATTCATGCTAGAATTGTATTAACCGGAAACATAATACATGTGTGGATACATAGACAAACAGAGTGTCACTAGTATGCCTCTACTTGACTAGCTTGTTAATCAAAGATGGTTAAGTTTCCTAACCATAGACAAAAGGAGTTGTCATTTGATTAACAAGGTCACATCATTAGTTGAATGATCTGATTGACATGACCCATTCCATTAGCATAGCACCCGATCGTTTAGTATGTTGCTGTTGCTTTTATCCATGACTTATACATGTTCCTTTGACTATGAGATTATGCAACTCCCGTTTGCCGAAGAAACACTTTGGGTGCTACCAAACGTCACAACGTAACTGGGTGATTATAAAGGAGTACTACAGGTGTCACCGAAGGTAGATGTTGGGTTGGCGTATTTCGAGATTAGGATTTGTCACTCCAATTGTGGGAGAGGTATCTCTGGGCCTTCTCGGTAATGCACATCACTTAAGCCTTGCAAGCATTGCAGCTAATGAGTTAGTTGTGGGATGATGTATTACGGAACGAGTAAAGAGACTTGCCGGTAACGAGATTGAACTAGGTATTGGATACCGACGATCGAATCTCGGGCAAGTAACATACCGATGGACAAAGGGAACAACGTATGTTGTTATGCGGTCTGACCGATAAAGATCTTCGTAGAATATGTAGGGGCCAATATGGGCATCCAGGTCCCGCTATTGGTTATTGACCGGAGACGTGTCTCGGTCATGTCAACATTGTTCTCGAACCGTAGGGTCCGCACGCTTAAGGTTACGATGACAGTTATTATGAGTTTATGCATTTTGATGTACCGAAGGAGTTCGGAGTCCCGGATGTGATCACGGACATGACGAGGAGTCTCGGAATGGTCGAGACATAAAGATTGATATATTGGACGGCTATGTTCGGACATCGGAATGGTTCCGAGAGGTTTCAGATATTACCGGAGTGCCGGAGGGGTTACCGGAACCCCGGGGGGAAGTATGGGCCTTATTGGGCCGCGAGGGGAGAGAGAGGGCCGCCAGGAGGTGGCGCCCCCCCCCCATGAGGAGTCCGAATTGGACAAGGAGGGGGGCGCGGCCCCCCTTTCCCTCTCCCTCTCCCTCTCCTTCCTTTCCCCCTTCCCCCTCCTAGTTGGACTAGGAAAGGGGAGTCCTACTCCCACTAGGAGGAGGACTCCCCCTCCCTTGGCGCGCCCCTAGGGCCGGCCTGCCCTCCCCCCTTGCTCCTTTATATACGGGGGCAGGGGGCACCCCAGGACACACAAGTTGATCCTTGAGATCGTTCTCTAGCCGTGTGCGGTGCCCCCCTCCACCATATTCCACCTCGGTCATATTGTAGCGGTGCTTAGGCGAAGCCCTGCGACAGTAGAACATCAAGATCGTCACCACGCCGTCGTGCTGACGGAACTCTTCCCTGAAGCTTTGCTGGATCGGAGCCCGGGGAACGTCATCGAGCTGAACGTGTGCCAAGAACTCGGAGGTGCCGGAGTAACGGTGCTTGGATCGGTCGGATCGTGAAGACGTATGACTACATCAACCACGTTGATATAACGCTTCCGCTTTCGGTCTACGAGGGTACGTAGACAACACTCTCCCCTCTCGTTGCTATGCATCACCATGATCTTGCGTGTGCATAGGTATTTTTTTGAAATTACTACGTTCCCCAACAGTGGCATCCGAGCCTAGGTTTTTATGGTTTGATGTTATTTGCTCGAGTAGAACACAAGTGAGTTGTGGACGATACAAGTCATACTGCCTACCAGCATGTCATACTTTGGTTCAGCGGTATTGTTGGATGAGACGACCCGGACCAACCTTACGCGTACGCTTACGCGAGACCGGTTCCCTCGACGTGCTTTGCACACAGATGGCTTGCGGGAGACTGTCTCACCAACTTTAGTTGAACCAAGTGTGGCTACGCCCGGTCCTTGAGAAGGTTAAAACGGAGTCTATTTGACAAACTATCGTTGTGGTTTTGATGCGTAGGTGAGATTGGTTCTTGCTTAAGCCCGTAGCAGCCACGTAAAACTTGCAACAAACAAAGTAGAGGACGTCTAACTTGTTTTTGCAGGGCATGTTGTGATGTGATATGGTCAAGACATGATGCTAAATTTTATGGTATGAGATGATCATGTTTTGTAACCGAGTTATCGGCAACCGGCAGGAGCCGTATGGTTGTCGCTTTATTGTATGCAATGCAATCGCCCTGTAATGCTTTACTTTATCACTAAGCGGTAGCGATAGTCGTAGAAGCATAAGATTGGCGAGACGACAACGATGCTACGATGGAGATCAAGGTGTCGCGCCGGTGACGATGGTGATCATGACGGTGTTTCGGAGATGGAGATCACAAGCACCAGATGATGATGGCCATATCATATCACTTATATTGATTGCATGTGATGTTTATATTTTTATGCATCTTATCTTGCTTTGATTGACGGTAGCATTATAAGATGATCTCTCACTAAATTATCAAGAAGTGTTCTCCCTGAGTATGCATCGTTGCCAAAGTTCGTCGTGCCCAGACACCACGTGATGATCGGGTGTGATAAGCTCTATGTCCATCTACAACGGGTGCAAGCCAGTTTTGCACACGCAGAATACTCGGGTTATACTTGACGAGCCTAGCATATGCAGATATGGCCTCGGAACACGGAGACCGAAAGGTCGAGCGTGAATCATATAGTAGATATGATCAACATAATGATGTTCACCATTGAAGACTAATCCATTTCACGTGATGATTGATTATGGTTTAGTTGATTTGGATCACGTGATCACTTAGAGGATTAGAGGGATATCTATCTAAGTGGGAGTTCTTAAGTAATATGATTAATTGAACTTTAATTTATCATGAACTTAGTCCTGGTAGTATTAGCATATCTATGTTGTAGATCAATAGCTCGCGTTGTTGCTTCCCTGTGTTTATTTTGATATGTTCCTAGAGAAAATTGTGTTGAAAAATGTTAGTAGCAATGATGCGGATTGGATCCGTGATCTGAGGTTTATCCTCATTGCTGCACAGAAGAATTATGTCCTTGATGCACCGCTAGGTGACTGACCTATTACAGGAGCAGATGCAGACGTTATGAACGTTTGGCTAGCTCAATATGACGACTACTTAATAGTTTAGTGCACCATGCTTAACGGCTTAGAATCGAGACTTCAAAGACGTTTTGAACGTCATGGAGCATTTGAGATGTTCCAGGATTCGAAGTTAATATTTCAAGAAAATACCCGAGTTGAGAGATATGAAGTCTCCAACAAGTTCTATAGCTAAAAGATGGAGGAGAATCGCTCAACTAGTGAGCATGTGCTCAGATTGTCTGGGTACTACAATCGCTTGAATCAAGTGGGAGTTTATCTTCCAGATAAGATAGTGATTGACAGAATTCACTAGTCACCATCACCAAGTTAGTAGAACTTCGTGATGAACTATAGTATGCAAGGGATGACGAAAACAATTCCCAAGCTCTTCGTGATGCTGAAATCGACGAAGGTAGAAATCAAGAAAAACATCAAGTGTTGATGGTTAACAAGACCACTAGTTTCAAGAAAAGGGCAAAGGGAAGAAGGGGAACTTCAAGAAGAACGTCAAGCAATTTGTTGCTCAAGTGAAGAAGCCCAAGTCTGGACCTAAGCCTGAGACTGGGTGCTTCTACTGCAAAGGGACTGGTCACTGGAAGCGGAACTACCCCAAGTGATTGGCGGATAAGAAGGATGGCAAAGTGAACAAAGGTATATTGGATATACAGATTATTGATGTGTATTTTACTAGTGTTCATAGCAACCCCTCGGTATTTGATACTGGTTCAGTTGCTAAGAGTAGTAACTCGAAACGGGAGTTGCAGAATGAACAGAGACTAGTTAAGGGTGAAGTGACGATGTGTGTTGGAAGTAGTTACAAGGTTGATATGATCATCATCGCAATCTCCCTATACTTTCGGGATTAGTATTGAAACTAAATAAGTGTTATTTGGTGTCTGCGTTGAGCATAAATATGATTTGATCATGTTTATTGCAATACGGTTATTCATTTAAGTTAGAGAACAATTGTTGTTCTGTTTACATGAATAAAACCTTCTATGGTCATACACACCAACAAAAATGGTTTGTTGGATCTCGATCGTAGTGATACACATATTCATAAATTTGAAACCAAAAAGATGCGAAGTTAATAATGATAGTGCAATCTATTTGTGGCACCGCCGTTTAAGTCATATTGGTGTAAAGCGCATGAAGAAACTCCATGCTGATGGGCTTTTGGAATCACTTGATTATGAATCACTTGATGCTTGCGAACCATGCCTCATGGGCAAGATGACTAAAACACCGTTCTCCGGAACAATGGAGCAAGCAACAGATTTGTTGGAAATCGTACATACTGATGTATATGGTCCGATGAATATTAAAGCTCGCGACAAGTATCATTATTTTCTGACCTTCACAGATGATTTGAGTAGATATGGGTATATCAACATAAGTCTGAAACATTTAAAAAGTTCAAAGAATTTCAGAGTGAAGTGGAGAATCATCGTAACAAGAAAATAAAAGTCTCTACGATATGATCGTGGAGGAGAATATTTGAGTTACGAGTTTGGTCTTCAATTAAAACAATGTGGAATAGTTTCACAAACTCATGCCACCTGGAACACCACAACATAATGGTGTGTCCGAACGTCATAACCGTACTTTATTGGATATAGTACAATCTATGATGTTTCTTACCGATTTACCAATATCGTTTTGGGATCATGCATTAAAGACATCTGCATTCACGTTTAAAAGGGCACCATCTAAATCCGTTGAGATGACACTATATGAACTGTGGTTTAGCAAGAAACCAAAGTTGTCGTTTCTTAAAGTTTGGGGCTGCGATGCTTATGTGAAAAAGCTTCAACCTGATAAGCTCGAACCCAAATCGGAGAAATGTGTCTTCATAGGATACCCAAAGGAAACAGTTGGGTACACCTTCTATCACAGATCCGAAGGCAAGACATTTGTTGCTAAAAATGGATCCTTTCTAGAGAAGGAGTTTCTCTCGAAAGAAGTGAGTGGGAGGAAAGTAGAACTTGATGAGGTAACTGTACCTGCTCCCTTATTGGAAAGTAGTTCATCACAGGAACCGGTTTCTGTGACATCTACACCAATCAGAGAAGAAGTTAGTGATGATGATCATGAAACTTCAGATCAAGTAACTGCTGAACCTCGTAGATCAACCAGAGTGAGATCCGCACCAGAGTGGTACGGCAGTCTTATTCTTGAAATCGTGCTACTAGATCATGACGAACCTACGAACTATGAAGAAGCGATGGTGAGCCCAGATTCCGCAAAATGGCTGGAAGCCATGAAATCTGAGATGGGATCCATGTATGAAAACAAAGTGTGGACTTTGGTTGACTTGCCCGAGGGTCGGCAAGCAATAGAGAACAAGTGGATCTTCAAGAGGAAGACGGACGATGATAGTAGTGTTACTATCTACAAAGCTAGAATTGTCGCAAAAAGGGTTTTCGACAAGTTCAAGGTGTTGACTACGATGAGAGTTTCTCACTCGTATCTATGCTTAAGTCTGTCCGAATCATGTTAGCAATTGCCGCATTTTATGAAATCCGGCAAATGGATAAACAAAACTGCATTCCTTAATGGATTTATTAAAGAAGAGTTGTATACGATGCAACTAGAAGGTTTTGTCGATCCTAAAGGTGTTAACAAAATATGCAAGCTCCAGCGATTCATCTATGGACTGGTGCAAGCATCTCGGAGTTGGAATATACGCTTTGATAAGTTGATCAAAGCATATAGTTTTATACAGACTTGCGGTGAAGCCTGTATTTACAAGAAAGTGAGTGGGAGCACTACAGCATTTCTGATAAGTATATGTGAATGACATATTGTTGATCAGAAATAATGTAAAATTATTCTGCAAAGCATAAAGGAGTATTTGAAAGGAGTTTTTCAAAGAAAGACCTCAGTGAAGCTGCTGACATATTGAGCATTAAGATCTATAGAGATAGATCAAGACGCTTGATAAGTTTTTTCAATGAGTACATACCTTGACAAGATTTTGAAGTAGTTCAAAATGGAACAGTCAAAGAAAGAGTTCTTGCCTGTTTAACAAAGTGTGAAATTGAGTAAGACTCAAAACCCGACCACGGCAGAAGATAGAAAGAGAGTGAAAGTCATTCCCTATGCCTCAGCCATAGGTTCTATAAAGTATGCCATGCTGTGTACCAGATCTATTACATACCCTACCACTGAGTTTGGCAAAGGAGTACAATAGTGATCTAGGAGTAGATCACTGGACAGCGGTCAAAGTTATCCTTAGTGGAATAAGGATATGTTTCTCGATTATGGAGGTGACAAAAGATTTGTCGTAAAGGGTTACGTCGATGCAAGTTTTGACACCGATCTGGATGACTCTAAGTCTCGATCCAGATACATATTGAAAGTGGGAGCAATTAGCTAGAGTAGCTCCGTACAGAGCATTGTAGACATAGAAAATTGCAAAATACATAACGGATCTAAATGTGAAAGACCAGTTAACTAAGATTCTCTCACAAGCAAAACATGATCACACCTTAGTACTCTTTGGGTGTTAATCACATAGCGATGTGAACTAGATTACTGAATCTAGTAAACCCTTTTGGATGTTGGTCACATGGCGATGTGAACTATGGGTGTTAATCACATGGTGATGTGAACTATTGCTATTAAATCACATGGTGATGTGAACTAGATTATTGACTCTAGTGCAAGTGGGAGACTGAAGGAAATATGCCCTAGAGGCAATAATAAAGTTATTATTTATTTCCTTATATCATGATAAATGTTTATTATTCATGCTAGAATTGTATTAACCGGAAACATAATACATGTGTGGATACATAGACAAACAGAGTGTCACTAGTATGCCTCTACTTGACTAGCTTGTTAATCAAAGATGGTTAAGTTTCCTAACCATAGACAAAAGGAGTTATATTTGATTAACAAGATCACATCATTAGTTGAATGATCTGATTGACATGACCCATTCCATTAGCATAGCACCCGATCGTTTAGTATGTTGTTGTTGCTTTTATCCATGACTTATACATGTACCTTTGACTATGAGATTATGCAACTCCCGTTTGCCGGAGGAACACTTTGGGTGCTACCAAACGTCACAACGTAACTGGGTGATTATAAAGGAGTACTACAGGTGTCACCGAAGGTAGATGTTGGGTTGGCGTATTTCGAGATTAGGATTTGTCACTCCAATTGTGGGAGAGGTATCTCTGGGCCTTCTCGGTAATGCACATCACTTAAGCCTTGCAAGCATTGCAGCTAATGAGTTAGTTGTGGGATGATGTATTACGGAACGAGTAAAGAGACTTGCCGGTAACGAGATTGAACTAGGTATTGGATACCGACGATCGAATCTCGGGCAAGTAACATACCGATGGACAAAGGGAACAATGTATGTTGTTATGCGGTCTGACCGATAAAGATCTTCGTAGAATATGTAGGAGCCAATATGGGCATCCAGGTCCCGCTATTGGTTATTAACCGGAGACGTGTCTCGGTCATGTCTACATTGTTCTCGAACCGTAGGGTCCGCACGCTTAAGGTTACGATGACAGTTATTATGAGTTTATGCATTTTGATGTACCAAAGGAGTTCGGAGTCCCGGATGTGATCACGGACATGACGAGGAGTCTCGGAATGGTCGAGGCATAAAGATTGATATATTGGACGGCTATGTTCGGACATCGGAATGGTTCCGAGAGGTTTCGGATATTACCGGAGTGCCGGAGGGGTTACCGGAACCCCCGGGGGAAGTATGGGCCTTATTGGGCCGCGAGGGGAGAGAGAGGGCCGCCAGGAGGTGGCGCGCCCCTCCCCCCATGAGGAGTCCGAATTGGACAAGGAGGGGGGCGCGGCCCCCCTTTCCCTCTCCCTCTCCCTCTCCTTCCTTTCCCCCTTCCCCCTCCTAGTTGGACTAGGAAAGGGGAGTCCTACTCCCACTAGGAGGAGGACTCCCCCTCCCTTGGCGCGCCCCTAGGGCCGGCCGGCCCTCCCCCCTTGCTCCTTTATATACGGGGGCAGGGGGCACCCCAGGACACACAAGTTGATCCTTGAGATCGTTCTCTAGCCGTGTGCGGTGCCCCCCTCCACCATATTCCACCTCGGTCATATTGTAACGGTGCTTAGGCGAAGCCCTGCGACAGTAGAACATCAAGGTCGTCACCACGCCGTCGTGCTGACGGAACTCTTCCCCGAAGCTTTGCTGGATCGGAGCCCGGGGAACGTCATCGAGCTGAACGTGTGCCAAGAACTCGGAGGTGCCGGAGTAACGGTGCTTGGATCGGTCGGATCGTGAAGACGTACGACTACATCAACCGCGTTGATATAACGCTTCCGCTTTCGGTCTACGAGGGTACGTAGACAACACTCTCCCCTCTCGTTGCTATGCATCACCATGATCTTGCGTGTGCGTAGGAATTTTTTTGAAATTACTACGTTCCCCAACAGGTTTCCCCTTGGACAACATCGTTGTCGATGATTGAAGGGGCCATCAAACCTTTTGAGGACGGCACAGTCGAACTCTCAATGAAAGCACCAATGTCGGTGTCAAAACCGGCGGATCTCGGGTAGGGGGGGCCGAACTGTGCGTCTAAGGATGATGGTAACAGGAGACGGGGGACACAATGTTTACCCAGGTTCGAGCCCTCTCTATGAAGGTAATACCCTACTTCATACTTGATTGATCTTGATGAATATGAGTATTACAAGAGTTGATCTACCACGAGATCGTAATGGCTAAAACCTAGAAGTCTAGCCTGTATGACTATATCCTTTTCCGGACTAAGCCCTCCAGTTTATATAGACAGAGGAGGAGGCTGGTTACACAAAGTTGGTTACAGAGAAAGGAATCTTCATATTTGGTCGCCAAGCTTGCCTTTCACGCCAAGGAGAGTCTCCTCCGGACACGGGTAGAGTCTTCGGTCTTTGTATCTTCTTAGCCCATCAGTCCAGCCCATGGCTAACAGGCCAGACGCCCGAGGACCCCTTAGTCCAGGACTCCCTCAGTAGCCTTGATGAAGGAAATGATCTAGTTGATGATGATAATTATGTTCTTAAGATGTTGAACTTTGCAAATAAACACAACTTTGCAGAGATCTATGTTAAGCATAAAGCCATGAAAGTGCTTCGTGTAATCCAAATCCAAGACCTCGTTCGGACACTAACGAGAAACATCCAGCGGAGGTACTTCACTAGAAAAAAAAGATATTTTTCTACATGCATTATTTGTCTGGGGTGCTCATGTGTGGCTTGCTGATTGCTTGTTGTGTAGTGTTTATTGCATCCTATCTTATTTCTTACTGTTGCTCGTACATAACCATCTTGAATCGCAAAAAATTCTAATTATGTGATAGTATTATCTAATTTTGTTCACAAACATGGCACGTCCACCAACAAACCGGGAAATCATAATCTTATGGCACACAATGAGGCGAGGAAGAGCGAAAATACTCATAGTTTTATATCTGTTGTTGCAAATGTTGATAACGTCACTTAGGAGGAGTCGATGTAGGATGCATCAAATTAGGCAGCCTTCTTGGTATGACCCGATTACTCGAGCACAAACCTTGAACAACAAGATATGAGTAAGCGACACATAATGCATTTTCCAACTTCGGATGGATAGGCGTTGTTTCAGAGTATTATGTTCTTTAGTAAGAGAAATAGATGGGTTAAAGGATACTAGGCACATGTGCGTGGAAAACGGTTGCCATGTTCCTTCACATACCTACACATGATGAGAAAAATCAAGCAATCCATCATGAATTCTAGTGTTCGCCTGAATCAGTAAGTAGGAAATTCCATAAAGTTCTAGGCACTGTTTTAATACTCTGGAAAGTGTTACTTGAGAAGCCTCGGTCAATTCTAGCCATCTGCACGGATGGAAGGTGGAAGTGGTTTAAGGTATCAAAATAATATTTCAACATAGAAAAGAGTTGTAGGTCCAGTTTTGTTCATGGTATAACACATTTTGTTGTACGAAACTAAACGATAAATGTTCTCTTCTGTTTCTCCATTGTGTTGACCACATGACATAAGAAACAAAATATTTTTCTGAACTACCAAGCTTACACGACAATTCATCAAATACATAGTTAACTCACATAATGTGTTTCTTTAGAAGTTTAGATACAGGCCTTCCACTATCTAAAAGATGCATACCTGATACCTCAGTCGAACCAATAACTTGGTGATGTGAAGCAATGCATGAAACGAGCATGATTATAGAGAAGGGAAGCACGATATTATGGCATGCTAGCAACCACTGGCAGAGCTAAGCATTACGAAAATGGGCCATGGCCCACCCATCCCACAACAAATATAGTGTAGGATTGAAGTAAATTGGGTCATGAGAACAAAAAATAGTGATCTTCCTTCATGCCGGCCCGCCCAGCTTTGGCTGCGTAGCTCCGCCACTGCTAGCAACTCCTCCCCTCAACACAACATGTGCAGACTGCAGTAATGTAGTATTGTAGATTGCGTCTGTTCCTGTAAGGGAAATCAATAGAATTTGAGAAAGCATACATGCATCCGAGATTAACACAGTTTGTGCCATACTAATTGACCCTAGAAACCTCATAGAGCGTTGCCACGGACTAACGAAAAAACGCACATACACATGACGTGGAAGGCAAGTGGCAATATGAACATATATATCCCTAAAAATATATAAATTTTCATGATGAAATACACTCATATATAGGTATGTATTCCACATATCTGTACATTTCATGATGAAATACATTTTGATGTGAGCCACAAAAAATGAAATCATGATTTTCTAACACATGTACTATTCACTATATAAGTTAATGATTCTTTTTGTGCAAACCACATCAAAACATGATTCACCATGAAAATTTACAGCGTCACTATACAAACTACAATACGTACAATTTAAAGGAATACTACAATATAAAAACTTTGTGAGAATAAAGCATTGCTACATTCTGAAGCTGGTCCAAAGGTAACAAATAAGATTTCCATACCAATGATGAGTGAACTCTTAATAAATTGAATACTTAAAAAAACAGTTAATAAATCGAAGATGCTTTATATGCATCATCTCAAATTGCTTTTCATGATTCTTCAAATAAAATCTCATAGCTGCACATAACAGAACATTGGGGCATGAAATAAATCTGAAGAAAATGAAGAAAAAGTACAGCAAAAGCTGGCCTGGTGACTTGGTGAGTAATGATAACCTGATAATATCATGTAGCATAGCTTTTGGAGCCAGCCATGACCTATGGATGAATATAAGCTAGCTCTGATCTGCAATACGAGGGGAGCAGCCTGGTGTGATACAAATTCGGCCACCATGCGGGAATCTCATGAACAGAGACAGCCAGGGCGCCATATTCATCATCGTCTACTACCACCTTGGCCCTGTCAAACTGTGGTGTCTAGCTTGCAGGCAGAGTGGCGTATGGCCAAAGTGGAGCCCTCCTCCAGTAAGGGGAACGACACAAGCAACAACTCTCTGAACACATTTGTGAATGGTCAAAATAATATCACACTAAACTTCTTCTAAACTTCAGTAGCAACAACTAATGTGTTTGGAGAGTTGTTGCTTGTGTCGCTCCTGTTCCTGGAACGACAGAAACAAGAACTGTCTGAACACATTCGTGAACTATGGAAAATATATCTCGCTGATTTTCTTCTAAACCGCCCTTAGAAGTAACAACACAAGCAGTAAAAAGGCAAGCAATCACATCATATATGGGGCTATGGGAGAAAAGGAGAACACGTTTTGAAGTTCCAGTATTTAGAACGTTCATACAAATTTCTAGTAGTTACAAAGTTCATAGAAATTTCTAGTATTTACAAAATTCCCCAAATTGCATCAAATCCATCCACATAAGAGAGAAGAACGCACCGTGCTGCTCTGGATACTGTTCTTCGGGAACGTGGAGGATAGCAACAAGAGGAGGGCAGGCAACCGAGGGCCCCTGCTCGATGGTGTCGACCACCGCTCCTTGGCCACGAACACCGCGTCGGACCGCTCCGGCTGGGATCCGCTCCATGTTCAATGTCGTCCTCTAGCAGTGGGCCTACACAGGCAGGCCACGAAGGATGGGAGGCGACGGCGATGGCTTGAGCAGGAGGACGGAGACAACACGAGGAGGAAGAGGCCGTCGCCTGCCCCGCCGAGGAGACACCGCGTCGGCCTGAGGTGGTGAGCCAGACTGCATGGATTGCGAGGGAGGGTCGTCCATGACCTACGCGTGTTGGCCATCGGCCACCCATGCGACGGCGATCTCAAATTTCATGGATCAAACGATGGTGAACGCTACCTCGATCTGGCACAACGCTACCCTCCAGGCTTGGACCACCATGGCTCTATCCTTCTCCTCCGCCCAGCGTGGTGGCGCCACTGCCCCAGCCGCTCAACCCGCCAAGCGACACGGCCGACCCGCTCCCATCCTCACTGCCCGCAACACGAATCGCGGCGGGGCAGCGAGGGTAAGAAACCCTAGCGGCAGCCGAGCGTGGGGGTGGGGGTTTGGAGCGCTGTTGCGTGAGGGAGTGGAGAGGTGAAGATGCTCCTGCGGCCGCACCCGATGAAGAGGTCGGGCCGGCGGAGCAGTAGGGGCGGCGGCGGAGCGGGAGATGTGGGCGCCGGCGGCACGAGAGATGAGGGAAATAGAGAGGTCGCATCGGGATCGAGTGGAGGGGGCATCATCTGGTTTTTTCTTAGCGGGAGTGGTCACGCGAAAATAAACCAGTGGGGTGGGAGAGGGACGAAAAAAACCAGCGAAAATAAATCATGGAGACTATTCACCAACTCAACTCAGACATTAGGAGTAGAGATGAATGAGTTGGTTGAATAGTATCCATGGTTTATTTTTGTCCCACCATTTTTGTCTGGTTTTTTTCGTCTAGATTTTTTCTTCTCCTCCCCCACTCCACCCCATCTCATGCAGGCAAAAAAAAACCCACCGCCGCACAAAAAACGCTCATGTCAATCCCATCCTTCGTTGCCGCGATCTTCGATCTCCCTCGCAGTCCACCAGATCCGCGCCACTGCCTCTTCTCCCGCCCCCATCATCTCCTCGGCCTCCCCGCCGCCCCCTCCGCATGACGCCACTGCCACCACCTTTGCGGTGGCTCCCCAAACGCCATCGCAGCCGCGGATCCCAGGGGCGTCGCCACCGCCACCGTGGATCCCCACACGCCATCGCCGCCGCGTATCCCCACGGACGACGCAGATGCTGTCGCTGCCACAGATCCCCATGGGCAATGTTGACGCCGCCGCCGCCGATCCCCACGTACGCCCCAGACGCCGCCGACCAGTGCAAAGTGTGGTCGCGTTCTCTGCACGGCCATACGGACCATCGCTTTGCCTGAGGTCTCCTGTCATGGCTGCCACCGGCGTCGGCGGGAACGACTCTCTGATGGCACCTCAGGACTCCACGGGTGATTTGCTATACTGCTTCGTGAGTCGTCGTCCGCTGATCTTGTGCAGGCCTTGGAGGAGTATTTGCCAGTCAATCTAGGGATGGAAAAGGATGGTAACTCAACTCTTTGATCTGTACACCTCGACCTCGTGCTTGATCCATCTTAATTTGCTCAGAAAATGGTCAAGGTTCTTGGAAAAAAAGACAATATCTTGTTCACACCATTCTTTTGTTTAATTATTTGATTTGAAGGGACTGAGTTGGAAGACAAGATATAGATTGCATGGATGAATCAAGAAGATGATGCAGAGGTATAGTCAATCTTTGTTTGTTGCATGGATAAAACCTGAAGATTAACATGTCTCCATACTAGCAGGAGACGGCACTGCCCAGTGCCTGGTACGAGGTGTCGTCGGTGCTGCACATGATGGCAATGCTCCGTTTATCATGAGCAAATTCCCTGCTCCTGCCAAAGACGTCTCTTGAAGGATACCATGCCAAAATATCTGAAGGTTAATTCCCACTGCGACTGAATCAAACAAGTAGTATATGTTTCAATCCTTCTGAATGTTTGTACTCTTGTACTTTCCACTTTCCAGAGAACAAACGCGCTTCTATCGAGATATTCCTTAAGGTGGGCGGGTGTCAGGACCCCGATCCTAAATCACACTGATCTAGCATGTAACACATCATATCACTTTGCGGCCTCACGCACGGTATTCCCACGGGTGCCACCTTACCTGGCCCGGGACCGTTTGCGTCTTTTGACTCACGTATATGATAGTGTCGCTAGCATCCATATGACAAAGAACCCGGGCCGACATGGCTAGTCGTGAACCCAAAGCAGCACTAACCCATGGGGACAGGCATACATGAATCAACCTCGAGCATGTCGGTCAACAGCGTGTGAATCCGGGCTGTAGCACTGGGCTAACAGGACTCCGGTAACCTGGGTTGTAGCAGGCTAGGCAGGACTCCGGATGTCACCGCGTGACATTTCCCCGAAGGGACAGACACAGGAACGAAGTGAAACACATGCCGGCCAGTCAATTGTCCTGAGCAGTAGTGCTGGGCTAGCAGGACTCCGGTGAACCGGGCTGTAGCGGACTACTATGGCTCAAGGAAGCACTAGACTACATTTCCCCATAAGAGAGGCTGCCAAGGATAAACAACTAGATTGTCGGATCCCACACATACCAAGCATTTCAATCATACACACAATATGCTCGATATGTGTAAATACAACATGGCATCACAACAAGACTCTACGACTCAAGTATTTATTCATTAGGCTCCGAGGAGCGAGATATTACAAACATGGGTCTCATGACCCAACAATCATAGCATACAAGTCAAAGCACATGCGGAAGCTTAACATGTGTGAGTACAGACATCTACGAATGAAAAAGGCTGAGAAGCCTGACTATCTACCACATCCTGCCGAGGGCACGAGGGCACAAGATCGTAGCTGAGGTAACAAGCTAAACGTCGAGGTCCAAGCGATACTACTAGCGAGACTGACGTCTCTCTGCAGAACATAAAATAGGCAAACGTGAGTACAAATGTACCCAGCAAGACTTACATCAGAACTAGCTACATATGCATCGGTATCAATAAAGGGGGTGGTGGAGTTTAACTGCAGCAAGCCAGCTTTGACTCAGTGGCTATCCTGAAATACGACTGCCAGTAACTCCTTTGAGGTGGCGCACACGAGTCCACATATTCACCATTTCAATACACCACTATGGATCTGCTCCCGTCTCCCTACGAGAACGCCATCCATAGCACTCACACTTATCTTGCGCATTTTAGAGTATCCACTTTCACTTGTCTATGAACTATGCAAGGGGTCCAAGTTTCCATATCCGAGGAATCCGGCTATTCGAATAGATAATGATAACCCTGTAGGGGTGTACTTCTTCACACACGCTCTCACCACTTACCACCATGTACACGTCATGTACCTCGGCAACCTTCAAGCGGAAGCCTGGCAAGGGAGTCGGCCATGACCTGACTAACCACACAAGTCTCTAGTCCAGGTTTATCGCCTATTCGGGTTCCATCCGCAAGGAGATCCAGCCGGGGTGTCGCTCACGGCCCCAAACGATGTGTGCAGGGTTCCCAAGCCCACCTCGACGGGTGGATCTACGCTTGGTACACTGTGCCATGGTGCCTAGTCTGTCCCAAGCCCAGCTGTACCGGGTGCCACTTGGTAGACTACTAACACTACCTACAAACACCAGAAACTAGTTGCAACTCCTAGACAGAGATCAGGTTGATTAATAAGTTGAGATAGCTTGGAGCGCCCGGGGCCCAATGTGTGGTAGTAACTATTCATGGATCACAAACACAGAACTCAGTTCCTGAGGACAGCTGCAATGAGACAACCCACCATGTACTCCTACATGGCCTCTCACCGCTACCTTTACCAAATTGTGTTCACACACTTAGCTCTCAACAGTAGGACATGTTCACCACATTCCAATTCATTCCCGATGAATCAGACCCGACTCAACTCTAAGCAGTAGCAGGCATGACAACAAGCATGAATGAGTAGGCACATCAGGGCTCAAACAACTCCTACTCATGCTAGTGGGTTTCATCTATTTACTGTGGCAATGACAGGTCATGCAGAGGAAAGGGGTTCAACTACCGCAGCATGTAACAGTTGAATGGTTGTTGTCCTAATGCAGTAAAAGAGAGCATGAGCGAGAGAGTGGGATTTGTATCGGAATGAACAAGGGGGTTTTGCTTGCCTGGCACTTCTGAAGATAATCTGATGCATGCTCATGACATGGTAATATGAGTGTGTTGGCCTAATGCAACTACAACCAGATGGGTTTGGGTCATTTTGAACCAAAGGTTCAATCCCAAACTCAAACTATGAATTTAAATAGTGCCTTATCATGTTTTGCACTAAACAGCAAGGTTAAGTTGTTTAAACATGCATGAAAAGTGTACAGATGGATAGACTGGATTTTTCTGATCATTTTTCATATATAATTTGTTTCATTTGGAGCTACAGTTGAATTTCTATGAATTTTTGAAGTTCAAATCATTTTCTGGATTTTCCTAAATAAGAATAAATCCAGAAAAGGGCATTACTGCGTCAGCACTGCGTCATGCTGACCTCAGCAGGTCAACAGGCGCCGGCCCAGGTCAACCATGACCAGTGGGTCCCGCATGTCAGTGTAATAGTGTCAGCAGCAGAGGCTGACCAGTGGGGTCAGTCAACGCTGAGGTGGCAAGGTCAAACAGACTGGTGGGGCCACGGGCATTAGCTTAAATTAAACAGGGGATAACCCTGTGGTTAATTAACGGGTGGGGCCCGTCTGTCAATGACGCTAGGGGTTAACTAATTGGTGGTTAGTGCTAATTAAGCTTGGGCCACGTCATCTAATCCGGCGACTAATCGCCGGCGGTAAGCAGACGCGGCGGCGCTCCTCGTCCGGCCATCTCCGGCGTCGGATGGACGAGCGGCTGGGCGCGCTAGAAAGCCCGCGATGCGGCGCATCCAGTGGTGGCTGCCGTGTGTGCTGGGGCAGCGTGTAGCGGTGGCGGCGAGTCGGGCGGAGGCCGGAGCTCGGAGCTCGCGGACGAGGGCGCGCTACGGCACGAGAATGAGCAGAACAAAGGGGGGAGAATGGGCAGGAGCTCACGGTGAACTCGATGGCGTCATCGGTGAGGTCGGGGAAGCACCGGAGAGCCCGGGGCGGCGATGGGGATCTTCGGCGTCCGGGGTTGAAGAAGACGACGGGGAGAGCACTCGGGGGCGTCCGGTGGCACGTGGGTTGTCGTGGAGGCATAGGAGACGGTGGCGGATCTCTGGAACACGGTGGCGACGCTAGGCAGTGGCAGCGGCCGCGGCGGACGATGTCGGCGGCGACGAGCTCCGCTCAGTCGCGAGAAAGAGAGAGAGCAGAGAGGGGAGTGAGGTCCAGGGAGAGGAGGGTAAAGCGAGAGGGAGCGCTGGGCGTCTCCGTGGCGCGGTTCGAAGGCCGAGGAGGCTGCCACGACGAAGCAGGAGGTGGCATCGTCGGCCGCGCGTGTGCAGGCACGCAGCTGCTTGTCCTCTTGGCAGGAGGAAGAAGATGGTGTTGCCCCTGTGGGCTGGGCCAGAACAGGAGTTGGGCCAGGCAGGCTGGACAGGTAAGTGGCCCAGGTAGTTTCCTCTCTCTCTGTTTCATTTTCTTCTGTTTTATTTTTCTTTTGCTTTGCCACTGTTTTCAAATTTAAACAAATTCAAAACAGTGCCAAATATCCTCTGAATAATTTATGTTGCTAGATGGACTTTTTCAACAGCACATAAGACATTTCAAAGTTATTTGAAAATATATCCCATATATTATGAATATAATTCCAAATTCAAATACAATAATGATTTAAATTCAGTGCCAAAATAATTCCTTAAAAATGTTCAATATTTTTGGTTTGGATACAAACCCTTGCCAAAATTATCAAACATTAATGAAGGCCATTTTGGTTTCACAGAATGCAAGTTTAAGGGTTCTTGCCCTTTTTTTATTTAAGTTTTTGAGGCTTCCACTTTCCTCAATTCCAAGTTTCAGAAATTTAGACATGATGCAAGAAAGATGCAAACATTAGGCAGCACCAGAAGCTAGGGATGTGACAGCGGGCACCTGGAGTGCGCCATGCAGCATGTTCTTCCTAGGATGTCGTCGTAAAAGAGGTGCTGATCATGCCACTTGCCCTAGCCAGCCCGGCATGATGAGCAATGCTCCAAGCTTCCATTTTTCTTCAGTTATTGTTCAGTAAGGACTGAGTACTAACTGCCATTGTGTAGGAAAGGTTTTCCTGTGGACCTGTCTGAAGGGGTCCTGAAAGCTACCTACATGCAAGCACTTGGCCAGGTAACAATAATGCTTTTTTCTTGTTATTATCTGATAGTAACTACTTATAGAATCAGACAGAGGTCACATGATTCATCATGCATGGTGCAAGTAAGATAGCATGAAGTTGAGATGTCGGCTTCTCGGTTAGTTCATCGATTATGCTATCTATGTTTGTGCTTGTTTGCCAGGCAATTGATGTTCAACTTGGGTTGGCAATTGATAGTCCAAAGGCTACCCAGGATGTCAAAAGGAGTCTGGCATGTGAGATGGTCAAGTGCTGGCAGCAGGTAGGCATCATCATTGATTCACTTCTATCGATTTCGGGTTATTTTGCGTCTTCTATTTGGATAATGATATTTGTATATATGTTAGAGTTCTGCTTATGCTTGAAAATGCCAGGTATATGTACTTGTTCATCTCCGCATGAAGCATAATATAATTTCATAAACAAATAAAACATAGAAAAAATATAATCTATCCCAGTTTTTAAATATAGTATGTACAATCATGATGGTTTCATCCGCAGGCACATGAAAGCATCGCATACATACCTATGCTCGACGGCTGGGGCGAAAAGCACAGGCTCTTGTAAAGTGGAAGCACATGGAAGCAAAAGTACATATGCAGGCTTTGCTCATATCTTTGAACTTTGAAATGATTAAATGACTGAATTTTGGTCACTAAGCAAAAAACTAATAATATGATGCAGGCTACAACGTATTACTACCACGCGCTTATCCTTGACGAAGGCAACACCGAGAAATCTCAACGAGCGGCCATAGCGGCACTGCAGTCCGCGGAGGAGTCCCTGAGGGAGAGCAGAGCCGTCTGTGAGGCCTTCCACTCTGCATCCCCCTTTTCGAGTTAACGGGAGCACGAGATGGTGCTCCCACTGCAAGAGAGGGAGCCATGCAAATGGTCAGTTGTGGGCTTGTGGCGCTGGTCGCGACCACCTCATCACCAACCATGATCGTCCAGGCTGTGGCATGGGGGTCGTGCTTGCTGCTGGTGATCCCTCCATCATGATGATAAGGCGACTCCCCAACCCCGATGATAAGGCTTCATCCATTCAATTTTGACTCTGTAGACAACTAGCTTTTGGTAAGTGCAGCATGCTCAAGTTCACTTTGTAGCTATTTTCGTGTTCTGCATTTTAGTGGTACAAGATCGTGTTGCTAATTGATAGACTGTCACGTAAGGGAAAAGAATGCACATGTTGTGGAAATTGAAATATAGAATAAGCTAGCTTGAGTCCACTGGATGCGAGATAGAGAGATAGATGATTTGCCTTGTTAACTACTAAATATGCATGCCTTGTTGCAATGCACGGGATATTAACTAGCCTGACACTCGGTGGTAGGGGTGGTGGGAGGTGAGTAAAAAACGGTGAACAAAAGCACCACACGCAATCGCAAAAAAAAACACCACACGCCCCTCCAAATCCCTAGCCTCACCCGTCTCTGACAAGAGCCAGGTACAGGGTAGCCACCACTGCATCCAACAATCCCAATCTCTGATAAGATCCGGGTACAAGGTAGCCATCGGGTACAAGGGAGTTGTCTCTATTGCCAGGGACAAGGACACGTGTGTAAACCACCGATGCATCAGGTCCTTCGATCTCTCCCCTGCTCGTCACTCCTCACTGTTCGCCCCGCACGGCTCTGCCTCCACGCGGGGATTCGCTCTATGGCGTCCATGAGAGGCGGCTGCAGGCGCCATGGTGCCAATCTGGTCATTGTTGGTATTCAAGTTGCCACATGACTTGTCTGTTTTTATTTCTTATTAGGTACCTGAACCTGATCAGATGAAGTTGCATGCTCATAGAATTCCAGTCTATGTTCTTTGTCAAGAGCTACTTAAAATTTTCTCTAGGAAACCGAGCATCGCTGATAGAATTCCAGTCTACCTTCTTTGTCGAAAGCTACTTCAAATTTTCTCTAGAAATCCGAGCATCGATGAGAAGGTTTTCTGAGAATTTTTTTTCTTGTTCAATAAAATTATATGCATAGATTAGTGATTTATTCATTTTCCTTTTCAACAGAGTGATTCAAGGATTTGAGGCGAGTTTTACTCTACGTGTATTTCTTTTAAGGACATAGATGAGGCGGATAAAGCCTTTGATGAACTAGACGGCCAAGAGACTAAGGTACGCCTGAGTTCATAGCTTGGGAGTGTCTAAAAATTTCTCAACTACTCTGATGTTCCATAAAATGTAAGTTTACTGAAAAAGGAAGGAGCTACCATCCCGGTTTAATTGCGTTCATCCTGGACTAACTGTACAACAGTTTCATGCCTTTATTTCTCCACAAGGTTATGAATTATTTCTTCAATACTCTTATGATCTTGTGTTCAAGTAAGTAATCTTTACCATTGTGTAATATCTTCTGAATTTAATTTTACCTAAAAGAATATGCTTTTTGGTTTTGAAGGGGGCAACAACTACATGTTATGCCTGGGCTCAACCATATCAGCTGAAGGGAGTGACAAGCAAGTACTTTGTTGACAATGAGGAGAAGACGAGCAATATGGTAAAGAGTGACTCCTTGGTGAAGCAACTTCATGAATTCATTGAAGTGGTTGATATCGTAATTTTTACGTCTTGTTTTTCTTTGTTCTAGAATAGATAATCATGTATACACAATAGAGAGAAAATCTTTATCTATTCTTTGCAACCTTCCTATTGGTG
Organism: Aegilops umbellulata; assembly: GCA_032464435.1. Classification (NCBI taxonomy): domain Eukaryota; kingdom Viridiplantae; phylum Streptophyta; class Magnoliopsida; order Poales; family Poaceae; genus Aegilops; species Aegilops umbellulata. The sequence continues at coordinate 219,884,486 of CP136060.1, forward strand.
ATGAGAAAATATACCACTGTAAATTTGACTGGTGTGACCTATCAACTTCCCTTTATTTTTCATTGCAGTATTTTGGTTTTGATGCCCTGAGGGTACACAAGGTTTACCATTTAGTTGTGTTCAACACTAAAAAATGATACACCATTTTTGTCCTACATATACTAAATCATCAATGTGCGCAAGACTATTTGAGTTCCATTTTTTTATCCTTCAATAAACTAGAAGGCCACAATAGAGACCCTGAATTTTATTTTCTTTATGTAAAATGATATCAACGTTTTTTTTATTTTGTATTCAGTGAGAGGGGGCAGGGCTGCCTCTTAAAAGTCCTAATTGTTGTGGTAGTACAGCTTATTTATTCTTTATGAAAGAAATCATTTTTCTCGGTATTAGTACTTTGTTTGATCCTAGAGGAAGTAGCTGAGGGGTCGTTGTTTTTTCACCACTGATCATAATTAAAATATTGTCCTCCTTCTCTTTTGTTGAAGTTGATGCATATCATGGCAAAGCATACAGTACCCAAATTTCAATTTTGTAGTGTTTCCATTACTCTCTAATGAAACATGCACAACGGTTGTAAAAAACGAAGCTCTAAGCTTCGTCGTTTGTATGTTTCTGCAATATTACTGCTTGGTTGAACATGTTTGATGTATTTGCACATTAATAAAAATGATGTAACGTTCATGCCGAATTATTTGGGTTTTGTCCTCTTCTTTTCTATTGTTTATTTACTGATGAAGATAGCAAATGTTCCTATTTTTAAATATAGTTATTTTTGCTTCCAGTTGGTAGAGATCGAAGTTTTAACTCATTGATGTGGGAAAAAATAGCTCTTTTATAGACACTACTAGCATTGGATAAATGGTGAGCCTTTTTGAAGTTGTTTTATGAAATAAGGCCAGGTCTGGTCTTTTGGGTATACAATCCTTTCTTGAGAATACTATACTTGAAGTAGAATAACACTCCTATAATAGAATGCCACTTTGTAAGCTTCCATGCAGAAAAGCATAGAGTAGCATATTTGACGGATGAGCATGGCGGTTCTTCTAAATATGTGTTTACCATTTAACAATGAACTACATAATTTAATCAATAGGCTCACTTGAGTTGCCATGTTGACTAAAAATCTATATAATCTCTCGTATACATAGCTTGTATTTTTGTACTGTTATACTAACTGTCGCTGTATATTATGTCAAATGATGTGACTGTCAAGCAAAAGTTACTTATATTTCTGATGTCACCTGAGAAGTTTTTTATGAGCAATCACCTGGAAAGCTTATTTAAGTGTAGCCGAAGTGTACAATGTATCTTCAGTGATCACTTGGACTAAATCTATATTATCATTGAGGTAAATAAAGTTGAACAAGTAATTGTGAAACAAAAAATAGGGAACTAATGTCCACATCTTGTATTTACCATCTGAGATTTGCATAATTTTTTTGAGAATGGGAGAGCTGCACCCATAGTAGCCCACTGCTGTAACCTATCAACATGCCTCTGAAATTCCAGGAACAATAGGCATGTATGTTAGTTTCTCTACTTCCCAGCAAATCTTAGGGCCAAAATGGGAGCCAAATTCACCTTCATATGAACAAGCACATGCCCACATTCACCTTTATATGACCAAGCATCTTCTAAAAAAGGACCACCTTAAGTGGCATCATTAGTACATGCCTCCATGAACGGGTGCATATACTACTCAATATAGATGACTAAACATGCAATGTACACTTTAGCATGGTTTAGTGAAGGTGCAATGTAATTTCATTTTTAAAATTTGCCCAAGGAGTTTATTATTCTTAATGACTTTCAACAATAATTGATCGTGGGGAGGTAGTGGAGGGTGGGTGCTCAACGGCGTCGTAGAAGGGGGAGGGGGTTATAGGTATGGTCGGGGGAAACATTGGACCGTCGGAGAAGGCGGCTTGGTCAGGGCGGTACACGGCATTGGCATGAGGATGGAAGGAGGAAGAAGGCGACAACGAGCATGGAACTTTAGAACAGGGAGTGGGGTAAAGGAATTTCAGGGGAAACGAAGAACCTACGGAGAAGGGCGACTCGGCAAGGTGGTGCACAACATCGGCACCAGCCGCGACCAATGTCGAAAAAAGGGTCGGGGGACGAGACGAAGAGGACGAAGAAGACAACCATTTTCTTTTACCACAAAAAAGGCGAATGGTTCATAGTTTCTCTCATGTATCCACTAAATAAATAAATAGATAGATAAAAGATGATATATATTTGAAGGACTTCACTCATGTCACTTAGTCGTCTGTTTGATTCAATTTTTTGTATTTTGCCCGTAGCAACGCACGGGCATTCTACTAGTAGGACTAGTTTGATGGATGCATATCGTCAGTAGTCTGGTGGCTAGTGGTTCTCATTATAACAATAATAGTTTTGCATTTTTCATGTAAAGTAAAGTTCTAATGATTTTGTCCTCACTGTTTTATGATGCCATCTGTCTCCATTACTAAGATCAACTCCAACACATCGACCCATTTCATTCGCGCGTGTCCGTTTGCATCAAAACGGACATAAAAGTCGGCCCAATGCGCCGACCCAAATGGATACGCGTCCGCTTTTCGTCCACCGGGTGAACCACTCCTGGCCCAAATTTAGCCTCATTTACGTCGGCGCGGACACGAGGCAGACACGCGCGACGCTCGCCTACTCCTCCCCCTGGCTTGCCGGTGGTGGCACATAGGGCATTCTCTTCCTTCCCCATCGACAACAAGCCCCCGCCCGCCCCACCCTATCGCTGCCGCCACCCAATTCCGGTGCCCTTGCTAGCAGTCCGACCTACATACCTCCCTCGCACACCGCCACCTTCCCACATCGCCGCCACCGTAGCTACCCTCCACCCCCCACCCCCCGGCGTCGCCGCGAGCACGAACTCACCCCCTGCGCCCCTGACCAGCTCCTTTGTCTGACGCCGCCACACTCGTCGGACGCCGCCAGGCCAGCTACCAGGTCCAGGGGAGGTGCACGTCTCTTCGCCGGCCTGCTTCTTCTACGATGCCCACAAGTTGTTCGACGGTTTGCCCCCAAGGTACAAATGGACTCCACCAACGAGTTATTTTTCCACAATTTCCTCTACGACTCCGTGATTCCTCATCCGACGATAAGAAGATGGTGGTTGTTGTGTTGGTCGTCCATGACCACCTTAGTAGGCAGCTGCCGTTGTTCCGGGGCATACTCCGACGTTGAATCGCAACCGAGAGAACATCAATTTCCTTCTTTGGAAGGACTACTTTGAGGCACCCAACCTGTTCTTCAAACATCACCAATTCCGGCATCGTTTCCGTATGGCTAGGCATGTTTTCAACCGTATTCGGGAGGGGCTGCTAAGTATTTTGAGTGCAAAGAGGATGCCTTGGAAAGATTGACTTCTCCTCTTATCAGAAAGGCACTGCAGTTATCCGAATGCTTGCATACGGAGTTCCCGGTGATCTCATTGATGAGTACGTCTGTATGAGCGAGTCTACGTGCCTAGACTCCAAGTACAAGTTCTACAAGGCCGTTATTGCTTTGTTTGGCCCTGAGTACTTGAGAGAGCCAAATGCTGAAGATACAACCCGCTTGTTGACGATGAATGCCAGCAGGGGCTTCCCAAGGATGCTTGGTAGCATAGACTATATGCACAAGGAGTGGAAGAACTGCCCTTTTGCTTGGCAAGGGCAGTACAGGGGCCATGTCAAGGCTTGCACTGCCATACTTGAGGTCGTGGCCTCATAAGATCTTTGAATTTGGCACTCTTTCTTCGACATGGCCGGATCGCACAATGATATCAATGTGCTTCAACGCTCGTCGGTGTTTGCAAGGCTTGTCGAAGGCAGCTGCCCGCCGATGAGTCTCAACATCAACGGCCAGAGCAGCAGCAACAGCAACAACAACAGCAACAGCAACAGCACCAGCACCAGCACCACCACCAGCAACAACAACAACAACAACAACAACAACAACAACAACAACAACAACAACAACAACAACAACAGCAACAACAACAACAAAGGATACTACCTAGCTGACGGTATCTATCCTCAGTGGACTACTATTGTGAAGACAATCTCCAATCTTGTAGGAGAGAAGAGGAGATTTGCACAAGAGCAAGAGAGTGCTAGGAAGGATGTGGAGCGTGCCTTTGGTGTTCTACAATCTCGATGGGCATCGTTCGTATCCTCCTAGAACTTGGAGCATCAAGAAGTTGTGGGAGGTGATGACTGCTTCTGCGATCATGCACAATATGATCAGAGAGGATGAGCGCTCGAAACGTACCTACGGCCAAGGGTTTCAGTTTCAGGGTGACAATGTTGTGTCTGAGCATGGACGAACGGCAACATTTGGCTAGTTCAACCCAATTTTATTATCAATTGCGTGATTGGAAAACTCACATTCAGCTGCAGGATGATTTGGTTGAGCATACGTGGGCTCACATTGGCAACCAACAGGTGTATCTTTTTCTAAATGTATTTAAGACAATTTAATTTTTATTTGGCTTGTAAACTATGATCTATTTATTTGGTTTGTGAACTATGATATATTTGTTTGTTTGTGAAATTATGTAAAATGTGTGTACTTTGTTTAATTTATGTTTGAAAAACGATGGCAAGCCGGCCGCACGAGCGAAAATGAGTCTGCGCGTTGGGCACACTGCTGACCCAAATGAAAACAGGACGGCCAACCCAAATGGACAAAAGGCAAACAAAGCACGCGTCCGATTGAGTCGCCCGGTTGGTGTTGCTCTAACAAGGTTATACTAAGAAGTTGCTCTAACAAGGTATACTAAGAAGCGATCGGTATATTGAGAATGCAACACTCCAAAGAACAAAGTAGTTCGAAAACAACTTATTGTTAAATATAGAGAATGATAAAAGCAAACAAATATAACTTCTCTTCTATTTAGATGAATTATCCAAGCACATGGAAACTGGTCTAACCTCTAGGTAAAATTGTGAAACTGAGTTACAGCATAAGATGATGGAAGGTGAAAGAAGAATATGACAAGTCATGTGAAAGAAATATTCTGGAAATTCTAGCAGCACACTTTTTCGCTCTAGTATTCAAATTGAAACAAATCTTGATCTTCCAACAGAAATGGCAGAATGCAAGAGATAATCTGAGCATTGAGTTTGATATCAATATTTAAAAGACAAATTTGGATAACCATTTGTATGTGGATGCAAGAAGATATGAAAGTGAACCGAAACATGAACATGCATACCATGTTATCATTTATCAATCCAGTAGATTATCACATTTCACAGAATATACAAATATCATGCCCATCCAAAATCACAAGTGTTTATACAAAACAAGAATGCAACAGGTCAAACTGCCCTGGGGAAGTGTCTATTGTCTCTCATAAAATTTAGTTTCGATGATGAAAATCTGCGGTAGTTGGGACAACACTAGAATATGGATTTTACAAGAATACATAACGAAGTCACAACTTCCAACAAAATAAATGACCATTACACTATCAATCCATGCTAAGACATTAGACACTCAAATAGAACTTTACATTTAGTAAAACCCACATCATAGACCAGGTGTTGTTAAAGCAGATTGCAACACATCTTCAAGGTACTTCTCTGCAGCTGCATACTGCCTCTTTTTGTCCTCTATAGCTAACGCAGCGAGAGCTTTATCCTGATTACAGTTGCCACAGATGACAAAGAATAAGCAAAGAATTGCATCGAAAGTAAAAAAAAAGAACAAAAAGACGAGGCAAAATACATACTGGAGGCAAATCCTGGTAGCTACGCAATGTGTCGGCAATGGGTTTAGTTTTCCTCTCAAGATCCTTCTTATGCTCCGCCATTTCCATCAACACACAATGATTAATTTCTGGCGTGTATCCAACTCTGTTGAGCATTGCCTGATAGAGAAAAGAAGGCCTCCTTTGGTTTAGAGGAATCTTGTAGGAATTTCATAGGATAAGATTTTTATAGGAAAAATTCCTTTAGAGCCCTTTGGTTTGTAGGAATGAAATCCTATTCCTATGGAGGAATTCTTCCTACCCTCCACATTTCGTAGGAAAATAAACATTAGCTTAAACTCAATGGAAAAAATCCTATGATGTGAATCAAAGGGCATCTCCTTTCCTATTGCTACTCATAGGATTTGAGATACATGTCATCTCATTTCCTATAACTTTCCTATTCCTACGATTTTCCTACCCTATGAACCAAAGGAGGCCGAAGACAGTGAATGACTCCTTTGATTCAAGGGAATTCCATAGGATTTTTGGAGGATTTGAATCCTTCGTAATTTTTCCTACGGTGGTCATTTGATTCACAGGATTGAAATCCTTAAAAAAACATAGGATTCATTTGTGCTACATTTTGGAGGAAATTTCCATTCACTCAAACCTCTCGGTAGAATTACTCTGTTTTTCCTGCGCGATCAAACACTCTTCCATCCAAATTCATGTAGTTTTGTAATCATGTACGATACAAGAGGACATGACATTCTATTCCTGCGTTTTAAGAATCCTGTGAATCAAAGAGGCCCTAAAGGTATGGAAATGTATTTCGTAATCAGACAGTGTGTAACTCGAGTAATATGCAAAGTTGGTCCAAAAAGGGGCACACAGATAGCTCATGTAGCTCAGGCACTAATATAAGACTGACAACCATCTGACCTTTCCCCAGACTAGAGCACTATCTGAGAAACATCTCTGCCTTCTGCCTAAAACCTACACTAAAAATTAGGGATGAAAACAGAGCGGAAACGGACAGAACTATGCGCTGCCATATAGTTTCTGTATTTTTTTAGAAGAAATCCCGGAAACGAATAGAGAAGCAGGTACTGCTGGAAATGAATACAGGCCAAAATATGGTGCGGACACAAATACAAAACGTAAGTTCCCCCAACTAAAAAACCTCTAGAACCAGAAAGAGAAAACACAAGGGAACTAACAAATTCAATTGCTAAGATGACTACAATTATTATGATATACTGTATATCATGGATATATAATAAGGTATACTACTTTGCATGAGTTTCCACTTTTGGCAACATAATAAGGTATACTGTTCCAGAAGAATGGGAGTAGGGAAAGGATTAGGGTTTGGTAGTAGGTTGAGTTGGGCCAAAAGCGTATATGTGTTGTTCTGGAGTTGGCTATATTGACAAAAAAGAAACGGAAACTTCCGCACGTGCGGATACGGAAACGGAATACTGTTCAAGAAGAATGGGATGCAGAGAAGGGTCATGGGAGTAGGGAAAGGATTAGGGTTTTGGTAGTAAGGTTGAGTTGGGCCAAAAGTGTAAATGTGTTGGTCTGGAGTTGGCTATATAGACAAAAAAATAAACGGAAACTTCCGCACGCTCAGTTTGCACATTTTTCCTGAAATAGATGAAAGTTTCCGGTGCATTTTCATCCCTACTAAAATAGTGTCAAAGATATGTTCATGGTACAATAAGAAACACAAGACCATGATTGCTGGCTTTTTAATTCATGACGATATTACTTAGTTCATCACTAGGTAATAATTACAGTACTGGAAACTGATGATGCAAGAGCACATCGATTATCAAGAAAAATGTAATTAAACCGAGTTCTACCAATTAGTTGGATGAAAATATTATAAAAGCTGGATGACTTAGTTCATCAGCATTCAACATTTTTACTGTTTTGCTATGAATGCACATTATATAGATATCTCCCTCTCTAGAGAACAGACAGACATGTAGTATAAGCAAAATTTGGTCCCATCACACAATTCTCACGTGAAAATATTAAGCTATAGCATATATATTCAAGACGCATGTCAATTCATGTCAGGGATTGAGTAGTTAACATTAGCAGCACCATAGTCCACCTCTATGAAGGCTTAAATCTTATGATTGGTTTCTGTCAGGGGTGCAGGTTAGGGAGGGGCGGGGGGGGGGGGGTGCACCTTGGGCGGGGGGGGGGGGGGGTGCACCTTGGGACTACAGCTATCCGGCCATGGCATCCACACTTATCAGTTAGTTATAGGAAAGATATCAAGTAGTTTAGCTATCATGTAGCTATGGATAGTCTTCAAAGCGGTTGAGTGTGTCACAGTTTGTTGTTTACAATCTGTACCAAATCGGCTATATAAAGCCAGTTTAAAAAAAAATGAAAATTAAGCCACATCTTGTATCTTCCTACTTAAGCACTCAGAAACCAAGCAGCTATCCCCCAAGGTTCATCTCTCTCATCTATGATCTAAACCAATTCCCAACCAAGCTGGCGCAGCCTGGCCATCCTCCCAGTAGTGTTTATCCTGTAGTGTACCTTGGTACATAAAGGTTTCATTCTTTTCAGGAAACAAATTTACACAAGTCAGCTCCTCCAGCCATTCCCTATCCCGTGTTCCTCTTCCCTCCAGCCGCCGTAGAGAGGAGATGAGACCACAGCTCTGCCGCCTGTACCTTCTTGCTCATCAGGTGCATCCCTTCCCATCCGCCCAAATCTTCTTACTTGCTGGCGGCTGCAGTCCCTGTCGTCCTCACTATCCGGAGCATTTTCCTCGTTGGCAGCCGCCTTGCCTTCTACCTTTCTGCCTGGACCTTCTTCCTTGCCGCGACCACCGTGGTTGCCTGCTCGAGTGTGGTAGCCGTTGGAAGGAGGGCTAGGTAGCGGCCCGGTTGCTGGAGGCTGGATCCCGAGTCCCACTCTGTCCACACCGTACTAGGCCGTATCCCGATTTGTTTCTCTTTTATTTTTTTATTCAGAGAAGATGGGATACTGCAGGATACGCGTATCCTGGCGTATCCCTACGTACCCCTGTGTCCCCCCGTACTAGGACGCCAATACGGCAGCTTCTGCCGTATCCATGCTTTGTAGCTGACCTCTGCTTCTTCAAGTTGAAAAATAAAGTGACAGAATTGATTCAGAAGCTACAAATTTATTTTGATAATCATACATTAACCATGCCTAATTCACTTTACAACAGAATGATAACTTGCGGGAAACTTCTAGGATCCAAGGGTTGATAGTTTCTAGAAAACACCATTGGCTTTAGCGGTGTAAACTGCCAATACAAGTTTGTTTCAGAGTCGGCCACGTAAAGCAGGTCAATATCAAAGAACTAAGAAGTAAGGGTCTGTTTGGTTTCCAGCCACGGTTTGCACGCCTTAATATTCCTATCGCCCATGGGTCATAAGAGTCAACTATTCGCCAAATCTTGACACAATTGTGGGCAGCTTTTTCTTGGCCAAATTTGTATCTAAAGCCACAAAGTTAGCTATGAACCAAACATGCCCTTAATCCATACTCAGATTACACAACTTACCTTGTAATTTGAGACTTGGAGGATATATTGCCGCTCCTTCGAGTCCATCATGACCAATTTTGTCTGCCAGTCTGCCATTTGCTCCACTTGTTGCTTCTCCACATCATTCTTAAATTTCTCCAGCATCCTGTAAACAGATTATTCTGTATTACATTCTTCACAAAAGATCTAGTTGGTGATGATTAGTAAGTACTCCTTAAGTAACTAATAACTGAACGATTATCAAATCACCTCTTGAGCTCAGTAAGCTTGGTGATGGCCTTCCTTGTGTAATCAAGAAGTGCCTTTGACTCTTTATGCACTTTGTCCCTCTTCTCCTCCACCTCTGCTCTCCTCAGCCATAAATCTGCACTGGCCACCACAAAGCTGCAAAGCCACCATTTCAAACTTATAAGAAAAACTGAAGCACCGAGAAAATCACATGCATACTCCCTATACTACCCGCAAACATTAATATTCTCAGTTCAGTGGGGTTGTCAAAAAAGTTTGGGCTCAGCTCAAGCCAGGTAAAACTCAAGGCCGACAAGATCTCAAACCAAGACAAGCCCAAGCATGCACTCAGACGTCAATCCTTTGAAAGAGCCGAGCACAGTGGCTAGACTAGTGCTCATATGCATAAACTCATCTTAATTAGTTAGTTTCCCCAGCTTATATTTTTCACAAGGCTCACAATCCTTTTTCCCCAAACACTACAATCCTAACTTCAGTGTACCCTCACTGAAAGCACTCACACCCCTTGCTAATATTGTGTGTCTTTATGGACAGGAAAGCATCTTTCTTCTCCCAGGTCCAGTCTCTCAGAAACTCCCCGGTCAAATAGATGCTACATTGCACTTGCCCCTAGCTCCAACAGAAGTATTCAACCAGTCGAAGCTTTCTGATTGAATCGTCTTTTTTTCGTATTAAGTTGTTTCCATCTTTTGATATTGATGCTGTGCATTTCCCAGTATCATGCAAATTTTGCCGACTGGATCAACAACAATACTCAGGATTCCCCACTATGATGTGCTACAGTATTTCAAGCTTGGGCTTCAAGCAGAACCCACTCAGGTTTGATTCGAGTATGCTCAGAGACTGAGATAAGCCAGGCCAATTTTGATGATACCGTTGCAGAATAGGGACGCAATGCACAGACTAGACCAAAGCAAGCTCGAATGCAAACTAGCAGGGCGCTTACAGGACCGGTCTTTCTATTTGGCTAAAATACCTACACCGGTAACACTGGCAAACACCCTGCTCACTGAAATGGCACATTCGTCGGAATTCATCCAATTTCGGGGTAAAAGTTAAGAGGCCATGAATGATTCTTCCCATCAGAGGCCTAGATCTAAAACTCATTAGGTCCATGAGAGAAAATAAACGAAACTCGGAACCCTAACCACGAGTGACCTGCTCATCTCGGTGTCGCGGATGGCCAGGAGGTTCGCGACAGCGGCGACGGCGCGCGCGGCCGACGCAGCAGGCGCAGGGAGCGCGTCCCGCGCAAGGCCGGCCCGCTCCAGCGCCTCCCGCAAGCGCGCTGCCTCCGCCTGATACTCCGCGGCCTGCGCGCGCAGCCCCGAAGCAGCGATCCCGGCTGCGTGGGACCGCGCCTGCGACGCCGCCGCGAGCGCGCGGAGATAGGATACCCCGCGCGGCGTGGGGTCGGGCCCCAGCGATAGCTCGGAGACCACCGCCCCACCGCCGCGCCCTCCCACTCCGCCGCCCTCCGCTGCCAGGGAAGCCAGCCACGCGTTAACATCGGCGACGGATGCGGGCGCGGACGCGGACGCCGAGGCTGCGGGGTCGAGGTGCTCCCCGGTGTGATCCATTGCTGGTAGGAAATATTTGGGGGATGGTTTGAGGGGGGCTGTCCGCCGGCGGAACTTTTAAAAGATACACCATCTTGCGTGGGGCAGCGTGGACCTTGTTGACGTCTCCGGCTTTCAGCTTTACAATGGTGCTTGGCAACTAGCCCGTCAATGCCACGGGGATGATCGCTAGCACGGGGATAAAAGATGGAACCGGCACAGAGGCGGCATCCGTCGCGGCCTTGTTCATGGCCATGTTCATAAGGTGTCATTCCTCTTTATTTTCTACCTCTTTTAACTCGGAGTAGACTTCACCAAACCGGAAGATTAGAGGCAGATGATGTTGGAAAACGTAGTAGAAAAATATCGGCCTACAAACACCCAGGAACAATATGAAGGTGCATTAGGGGATTGGATCATGATCGTTACCAACTCCGAGTATGTAGCGGAAGCAGACGAGTCGGTGTAGATCGTGTTTGGAGCCCCTCGAACCATCGATGAACGATCCTAAGTACCACCCTCGAACGATCCGGTAGCGCTTCGCCATCCAAAACTAATCACCGCCGGAAAATTAAAGGAAAAGATTAGAGTCACTTGGGACTTCTAATTAAGAGGATTAGAGTAACTAGAACTGGCTCTAGTTATCTTAATTAAAACTTGTCGGGTTAGAAACTTGTGTGAAGAAAAGGGCCAATACCTCCACTTTATATAGGTTAGAGGCGAGAGAGAGGGCAGCCATCGAGGAGGAAAGTCCTCCTTGGGGCACCCCAACTCCTCCCCCACTCCAATCCCCCTCCCCCACCACCCCCCCACCGGAAAGGGGGCGCACCTCCACTTAGGCCTTCATGGCCCAAGTTTCCTTCCACCACTAGCCCCTTTAAGGCCCAATGATATTTAATTAATTATAAAAGCCCTCTAACAATTACTAGAGCCTTTTATATATAATTTAACATTACCAAAAATAATTTCCACCTATATATTAATTATCAGGAATACCTGGTATTTCCTAATAAACTCTGAAACCCTTCCGATGACCCTGAAACCACGATACGCTTCTGGCCTCTCGGAACTATTCGAATATTAATGAGACTATTGCACAAATAAATCCTCGATGCTCCCGTCCTACTAACACTCAACAGATCGTGATTACCTTAAACTTGTGACCATGTAGGTTCGGTAAATCATAGACATGAACGAAACCCCTTCGTTCAATGACCGATAGCGGAACCGTCGACGTCCATATCGATCCCTATGATTACATGAATGTCATGTGAACCTTTGGTTATCATGTGATATTTCCTTTTGCTTCGTGATACTTTACAAAAACCAAGGTGAGATATATCGGTATCCTCTTGAGTCATACACATGCTCACTATACGGGTATCCTCGTTATCGGGTTTGTTCTTCTTTCTCGTTGTAGTATTTCGGCATCCCCGTGACAAAGTCACGTGTGTCTGGCCTGATCATGATGGATGTCATTACACTGAGAGGGACCTAAGAATATATCTCCATCGTAGGAGAAGCGAATTTCACTCTTGAGCTATCATGTCCCTTGTCAAAAATTTTAATCAACCTATAAGTTGTCGTTATGATCATCAAGTTACTGATGACATTTGAGCAACCCTAAAGCTCATAGTACAACAAGAAGTGACTATGACATCTCATGGTCTAAGGAACTAAAATCACAAGTTAACACTCCGTGTTATATCAATTGACTCATGGCGATATTATCTCAAAGTATAACAAACAAGTTTGGGTTGATTCAATATGATAGTTTTTTCTAACGTCATACTCCCAATGTTGTTTTGAAACTATCCTTACACTTAACGATATCTCAACAGTTGAGCTAGTCTAAGAGGCGGGACTAGGAATCTTATTTTACCGTTTATCGTTATATATGTGCATACGAGTTTTCCACTAGATCGCATATTTCAGGATCATAGCAGTTATAACATAGAATATAAACTCTTAATTATGAACACAGAAATATAATAATACAATATTATTGCCTCTAGGGCATACTTCCAACAAACTCACAATTGCACTAGAGTCAATAATCTAGTTAGCACATTTTCTTTTACACCAATGGCAATCTGGTGTTTAATTCATGCTTTGCGTGTGGTATAGTCTTTGTCCTACCAGATCTTGACAACTTTAGATCCGCATATATCATTTGCATTTCTATGAATCTATCATGCTTACATGAGAATTCATAATTTGTGTGAAAACATCTTTGTATGTATTGAATCACCGGTATAATCCGTGATTGCTTAGATTGAGCTATGGAACCATTATTAAGAAAAATGTTCCATTGGTACGATCATCTAGAAACCATACCAAGCTCATAAATGAACTTTTGATTCATCACCCTCCATCGTAGCTTCTAAAGTGACAATATACTCAACCTGCCATCCTGCTGTTATAGAATTCACCACAGTAACTTTCTTGGACCAATTCCAACTTACTGTGCCACCATAAATCATTTATTGAAATTGAAAATCGTTTGGAGAACTAATGAAGATTTTATCGATGTACTACTTACAACGAGCATGTACTGATGTAACTCTTTATAACAATAACTCCATCTTCTCTGTATGCGAGAAACATGTCATTAGTACTTAACGACATTTTTCACTGTTGCCCTATGATTAACAATTTGATCATTTTGGTAACTTTACTCGCAACTTACTTTGAGTACTGGACATATATGGTTGCTTACATACCATGGAACATATTTAGCACAAATATGATTTTATTTCGCTCATCAGTATTTCAGAATACCGATTCTTGCTTAATACTCCTTCCATGTGACTTCTACAAGAAGCTCTTCTTGTGTATTTCATATTAAAATGCTTTATTATTATGTCAATATGTATTTTGGCTAAGCCTAATTAGACACTACTATCTCCATAGATTATTATGTCTAATACCAACAATATATATTGCCTAAGTACTTCACCGAAAAACTAGTTTCAATAAAGTCTTAATCCGTGACGAACTAAGCATGCGTGAGGGGACTTGGTGGCGTGTGTTGGAGTGGGCGTGCAGGGCTTGGCGACCTCGCGACCTGGCGGCGTGAGCGGGACTGCATATGGCGAGGGATGAATACGTCCGTGGAGGCATCACGGTGGACTGGGATCTGGACGGGGGGGGGGGGAGATGGGCTGGGAAGGAGATAGATGGACAGAGCAGGGAAGGGGAAATTTATAGTCGATTGAATCTCGGTAAATTGGTGGGATTAGGAGAGGTTCTAGTGTCATGGATTGGCAGGAGAAGACAAAGAGGTAGAACAAAATCAACCAGTTGCTGAAATTAGAGATGACAACAGTTTCTCATAGGGGATAGTGGAGAGGAGACGAACCGAGGGGTGAATCTCAGAGAGTCGTTGAGGTATGACGAATGGGCGGTCATGCCGGTGGAGCACCCTCATGGCATAGTAAATCCTTTTTTATGGATGGCTTAGTAAATCCTGGAGTGCCGTGGTGAGTCGAACGGGCAGTTGTAGCGGTGGAGCACCCTCATGGCAAGGTGGGATCCCGGCTGTCGCGCCCTACTGTCGATATAGGAGGAAATATTGTTTAGGGAAAAGGGAATGAGCACTCTATGTGTTGCAGCTTGCGAGAGGACTCGATCGAGGGAGGGAGAGGTTCGTTCAGGTCCAGTTTGTTCTGGTCCACTTCTGTTCAGTCAGTTCTGTAACGAAATGCAAAACGTGTAGTACTATCTTAAATGCAAGAGTTGCTGACTTATCATAGTTGCTTAGGTGGATAGACTGCATGTCAAGAGAAATATGATAGTGGGGATGAACTATTTAGTATTATAGATTTCCAATCAGCATAGTGTTTAGAAATATTATCATGCTCTCTCTTACTTTCTTGCAAATACAAGCATATTTGCTTTTCTTGATGAGATCAAATTGTTTGACCATTTCATCAATACGAATATTCCAACTCCACTATGCTTGCTTCAGATCATTATAGGATCTCTTCAAGTTGGCACACTTACTAGCATCCTTTGGATTGACAAGATTACCTTGGATCCTATCAAATATACAACCTTGGTTCTATTTCCATCCCATGGTGTAACGCCCCAGATGTAACTTGCCATATTTGTAATCCAACTCTTGCCGTTTCCGGCTATGTGTTATGATATTTCATCTGTGTTGGGTTTCCCCTCGTTTTGCATTTTGGTCATGTCATGCATTTCATATTATGTCATCATGTGCATCGCATTCGCATACGTGTTCGTCTCATAAATCCGAGCATCTTTCCCGTTGTCCGTTTTGCAATCCGGCGCTCCTATGTCTCCCGGCGTCCCCGTTTACATTTCTTCTTGAGCGGGTATTAAACAATCTCGGAATGGACCGAGGTTTGACATGTGGCCTCGGTATAGCACCGGTAGACCGCCTGTCAAGTTTCGGGTCAATCGGAGTTCGTTTGGTACTCCAACGGTTAACCGGGCAACCGTGAAGGCCTCGTGTGTGTTGCAGCCCAACACCCCTTCAAAACATCCCAATAACCCATCTAAGTCACTCCCATGTCCTCCATCGTTCGATCACGATCGCGTGGGCGAAAACCGCACTCCGTTTGGAGCCTCCTAGCTCCTCCTATCTATAAAAAGGCCTCCCCCTTCTCTAATCTCGGGCAAAAACCACCCTAACCCTAGATCCCCGTCGCCCCGCGCCGCCGGACGTGTCCGGTCGCGCCGGACGCAGCCGCCACCGCCGCCGGACGTGTCCGGTCGCGCCGGACGCAGCCGCCACCGCCGCCCCGGGCCAATCGGGCCTCGCCACGTGGCACCGCCGCCGCCCCACGCCCGCCGGCCCGCCGAGCCCGCGCCCGCCCCCCGCAGCCCGCGCCTCGCCCCGCCGCCTGTCGCCCGCGCCCGCGCGCCCGCGCCGCCGCCTCGCGCCCGCGCCGCCACAGCTCGCCGCGCCGCCGGCCGCCGCCGCAGCTCGCCGTGCCCGCTGCACCACCGCGCCCTCCGCCGCCCGCGGTCCCCGCGTCGCCGCCTCCCGCGCGGATCCGGGCTGGGGTGCCCAGATCCGGCCGCCCCCGAGCCGAGCCGCCTCCTCCGGCGCCCTCCCGGCCAATTCCGGCGAGATCCGCCCGGCGGACCTCGATTTCCGCGCCAACGGTTGACTTCTCTCCCCTCAAAATATTTCTAAGTCCCGTGCATTTCATCATCATCATCGCATATTCATCATGCCATAACTTTGCATCCGTAGCTCCATTTCGCGCATATAATATGTCAGATTGTTCGACTCGAAGAGTACATCATTTTGTTCCATCCCATAATTTTTAGTTGATGTCATCTTGATGCCCGAAATGCTGTTAGAAGAGGGCTAGTTGATGTTAGTGGCTGAATCTTATCTGAACATGCACTTTTGTCATTTTTGCCATGATTGATGTGTACCTCCTATGAAGTTGAGTCCTACATGAGTTTTGTAATATGCCATGTTATCTATCCAGAGAATTTTTCCGTGTATTTTTTTGATACTTGTGGTGACTAGCACAAGCATGCAAACTAGGTCACTTGATGTTGCTGATTCCAGAGACTTAGTGATTTCACTAAGTCCCTGACTGCTGTTATTTTTATGCCATGTGTTCATGTTGTTTCCGAGAGATCTATGCATAATTTGAGCATGATCAGTAAGGGAGTTTTGAACCTGAGTATTCGCTTAATCCATCCATGCCTTTGTTTGCAATTATGGAGTGCCATAGCTTGAGTCAATCGAGCTCTACTTTTGCTTCAAAATGTTGCTGGCAGATTGTTTACGTGTTATTCGATTTTGCCAAGCTTGGTGTAGTTGATCCTTGCATGATATGGTGTTATTCTTGCCATGTCTAGTTACTATGACATGTCTTCTTGATGTATGTATGCTTATTTTATCATGAAATGCTCTGTAGTGAGTGCATCGAGCTCACGAACATGCCTAGTCGTTATTAGTTTTCTGCCATGTCCAGTTTTCTGCTAAGTCTGTAACCTGTAACGAAACTTGCTTAATTGACATGGGTGTAATCATATTTTCTGATCCTTTTTGGCTTATGGTCAGTAAGAGACTTTTGTCAAGTGCTATGTGTAGATTCATGACGTGCCTTATTTTGCTATGTTCTGATCCTGTAGCATGTTGTTTCATTGCTCTGAACATGTCATCCTGATGTTAGTTTCTGCTATGTTGATAATTTCACTAAGTCTGAGAACTTGTTATCGTTTGCACTTTTGCCCTGATTGTTTGGACCTGTTATGATGGGACTGAGCCGTATCTCAGTGTTCATCTTTTATCACGAATCTTATGTAGATTACTTTCATATGCTTTGTTGACATGTTGCGGTACAGTAGCTTAATTATTTGTTGCTTGCTAAGTAGCATCATGCTGTTAATGGCAGATTCGTGTCATTCTTGTATTGCTTGCCATTTGCAAACCGTGCATCCGATTCCGGTGATCTTTATATCGATTTCAACCGAAATCACCTCATCTATCCAGCGGCATGCTTGGTTTGCCAAGATTATGCCCTATTCATCCTTGTCCTTCCGGAGCATGCATACGCATTGCATATCACCTCTCGCATATCATGCCATGTTTTGCATCATGTTGCTTGCGCATTTCATCGTGGTTGATATTGGTTCCTTTGCTTGTTCTCTTGTCTTGGGTAGAGCCGGGAGACGAGTACGTGAACGAGGATTCCGTTGAGAACGCTTTCGAGGACCAAGCTTTCGACAACTCTGAGACTCTTGCAGGCAAGATGACCATACCCTCGAAATCACTTCTATCTTTGCTTGCTAGATTGCTCGCTCTTTTGCTATGCCTATGCTGCGATACCTACCACTTGCTATATCATGCCTCCTATATTGCTTTGCCAGCCCCTAACCATCCATGTCCTAGCAAACCGTTGTTTGGCTATGTTACTGCTTTGCTCAGCCCCTCTTATAGCATTGCTAGTTGCAGGTGAAGATGAAGTTTGTTCCTTGTTGGAACATGGACTTGCTGTTCCTTGTTGGAATATGTTTACTTGTTGGGATATCACAATACCGCTTATTTAATTAATGCATCTATATACTTGGTAAAGGGTGGAAGGCTCGGCCTTATGCCTGGTGTTTTGTTCCACTCTTGCCACCCTAGTTTCCGTCATACCGGTGTTATGTTCCCGGAGTTTGCGTTCCTTACACGGTTGGGTGATTTATGGGACCCCCTTGACAGTTCGCTTTGAATAAGACTTTTCCAGCAAGGCCCAACATTGGTTTTACCATTTGCCACCTAGCCTTTTTCCCTTGGGTTCTGCAGACTCAAGGGTCATCTTATTTTAACCCCCCCGGGCCAGTTCTCCTTCGATTGCTGGTCCAAACTAGAGCACCGTGCAGGGCCGTCCCTTGGCAACTTGGGTTATGTTGGCTCCTGTACGCTTAGCTTATCCGGATGTGCCCTGAGACCGAGATATGTGCAGCTCCTATCAGGATTTGTCGGCACAATCGGGCGGCTTTGCTGGACTTGTTTTATTGCTGTTGAAATGTCTTGTAGTCCGGGATTCCGAGATTGATCGGGTCTTCCCGGTAGAAGGAATATCCTTCGTTGACCGTGAGAGCTTATCATGGGCTAAGTTGGGACACCCCTGCAGGGTATTATCTTTCGAAAGCCATGCCCGCGGTTATGAGGCAGATGGGAATTTGTTGATGTCCGGTTGTAGAAAACCCGAAGTTGACCTTAACTAAAACACATCAACCGCGTGTGTAACCGTGATGGTCTCTTCTCGGTGGGGTCCGGGAAGTGAACACGGTGTTGGAGTAATGTCTGACGTAGGTCGTTTCAGGATCACTTCTTGATCACTTCTAGCTTCACGATCGTGCTTTGCCTTCTCTTCTCGCTTTCTTTTGCGCTGTAGCCACCATATGCTAGTCGCTTGCTGCAGTTCCACCTCACAAACCCCTTTCCCACCTTTAAGCTTAAATAGTCTTGATCTCGCGGGTGTGAGATTGCTGAGTCCCCGTGACTCACAGATATTATCACCGCAGTTGCAGGTACCAACGATGTCAGTGCAGATGACGCGACCGAGCTCACTTGGGAGTTCGACGAGGAACGTGGCTGTTACTACGTTTCTTTTCCAGATGATCAGTAGTGGAGCCCAGTTGGGTGATCCGGGGATCTGTTTAGCATTTGGGGTAGTCTTCTTTCATTTTGGTACCATAGTCGGACCTTGAGTGTAATCTGTATGATGGATGTTATTTATGTACTTGCGTGAAGTGGCGATTGTAAGCCAACTATGTATCTTTCCCCTTTATTTATTACACGGATTTTGTGAAGATTACCTCACTTGCGACATTGCTTTCAATGCGGTTATGCCTCTAAGTCGTGCCTCGACACGTGGGAGATATAGCCGCATCGAGGGCGTTACAAGTTGGTAATCAGAGCCTTTCCCCGACCTTAGGAGCCCCCACTGTTTGATCGTCTTTAGTGGCCGAGTTGTGTCTAGAAAAATGTTTTGAGTCATTTAGGAATTATATATCGGAGAGTTTAGGAATTCTTTTTACTTCCCAGTCCCTTCGACCTTCTGGTGAGGCATCCTGACGTAGAGTTTTGACTCTTCTCTTCTCAAATTTCACTAATTTTTTTTTAGGACCACGCGGGTATATTACAATCGTTCCGATGGTTTTATGATGACAACATTGTCTTGGTTGCCTCCTGACATTTAGGGGTTGTGGCAGTGTCCCGGGGAGTTGAGCTCCGAGGTGTTGTCGTCATAATTTTATCGTTGCGGTTTTGGAATTCCTGAGTTTAGTACGCCGACATCGAAAATCTCTTTTGTACAGTTGTTGGTGAGATTACCCTGATAGCCCAGTACTGTGGCGAGTGCAGGGGTATTGCCATGACTTGTATAACGGATGCTTTTCGAAGGTTGAGGTAGACGATTTCCGAAGGTTTCTTGGTTATGTGTTGAAGGATGGATACAGCTGGTTGTAGGATTTGCTAGTTTGGGTGAGATATTATGCTTCCCCTGTATCCCCAACACCTGATTGCATAACCGGAAAGTTTCGGGAGTTTATAAGTGGGAATTCTTGTAGCTTTAGTATTTCTTCCGCAGATATTTGGTTTGTGATTGGGTAATCCTTACCAAGTATTTGTTCACTTCCGTACCTTGTTGATTTTATTCCTTACCATGTCCTAAGTGGCTTCTCAGCTTTGGAAGTGTGATGTTTTACATTGGAATTCATTCGTTCATTTTTGTTCGAATGTTAATTGTGAAGACTATATGTTGCAATTTCGTTCCTTTGATTCAGCCTCAATATATCTCTGTCAAGATGCTAATGGATGTCACCCTCTTCAGGATGGCTCCACCAACGCGTCAGAATCCGGAACGCAATGACGGGAATCAGGCTAACCCTCCGCCACCGCCTCCACCTCCGGAAGCTTGGAAGGCCCTGATGACTGCCACAAATGCCAACGCTCAGATTCTGATTCAGCTCTTGCAAGATCGCAACCAAGGGCAAGCTAATCAAGAGAATCAAGGCCAAGGCAACAATCAGCCGCATTTCGCTTCACTGAACCAGTTCCTTGCTAATCAGCCAAAAACCTTCAGCTACTGTGTCGAGGCCACTGACGCTGATGATTGGCTCGTGGACATCAGCAAACATTTCGAGTGCAGCAATGTGAGACCTGAGGACTTTGTCAAGTTTGCCTCTTTTCAACTCAAAGATCAAGCTGCTGAGTGGTTCCAGCAATACAAAGATTCCAGAGGAGGTCGTGTGATTACTTGGGATGATTTCCGTCGTGATTTCAAAGCACACCACATTCCAGAAAGTGTTGTTGAGCTTAAGCGTGAGGAATTCCGCAATCTCAAGCAAGGCAACATGACTGTCTATCAATACAACACTCAGTTCCAGAAGCTCTCTCGTTTTGCAAGGCAAGACATTCCTGATGAGAAGAGTATGATCTACCAATTCAGGCGTGGTCTCAGAGAAGATCTGCAACTTGCTCTCGTGCTTTTCGAGCCATTAAAGTATGATGAATTCTACAACATGGCGCTGAAACAAGAAGCTGCTCAGCTCAAGTGTGAGGCATCTAAGAAGAGAGTCAGAGACGCAGTCCAGTCTTCTTCTTCTTCACTGGTGGCAGCTAAGCAACAGAAGTTCTGGTTGCCTCCTCCTCCTCCGTTCCGTCAGCCTTATCAGAAGAAGCACTCAAGTGGTCGTGGATCTTCCCACCCACCCAACCCTGGCTATCAGAACAAGTCTCAGAACCAAGCTCCAAGGCCAAGTGCTCCTTACCATCGTCCGCTCTCAGAGGTGACTTGTAACAAATGCCAACATAAGGGTCACTATGCGAACAAGTGCTTCAATCAAAGGCGCCTTCCGCCTCCTCCTCCTGTGAAATCGTCCAGCAATGCAGTGGTCAAGCATAATCCTAAGCACGTCAAGGTGAACATGTTGAATGCAGCTCAAGCAGAGGATTCTTCTAAAGTGATCATGGGTAATCTTCCTGTTAATGATATTCCTGCCAAAGTCTTATTTGATACTGGTGCATCGCATTGTTTCATGTCCAGATCATTTGTTTCAAAGCATGACTTCGTTTCTGAATTATTGGCTAAACCCTTGGGGGTTGTTTCTCCGGCCAAGCCTATGAGGGCCACCACTATGATTCCGAATGTTTCTATCAAGATGGGCGACTATAAATTTCTATCTTCTCCAATGGTGCTTGGTGATTCTGATATTGATCTTATTCTCGGGATGGACTGGCTTTCTAAGCACAAGGCTCAGCTTGAGTGTGCTGCCAGGGAAATCAAATTGACACACTCTTCTAACGATGTGATCATCTATGCTTCTCGTGATGATACCATTCGGTTGTTTTCTCTCAATGAGAATGATGAATTGGAGGCTATCTCTCAGATTCCAGTCGTTTGTGAGTACCAAGATGTTTTTCCAGAAGAGCTTCCGGGTATGCCTCCCCGTCGGCCAGTTGAATTCGTTATTGAGCTTGAGCCTGGCACGGAACCCGTTTGCAAGCGCCCTTACAAGCTTGGACCAGATGAGCTCAAGGAATTGAAGATTCAACTCGATAAACAAGAACATCTGGGTCTGATCAGACCGAGTTCTTCTCCTTGGGGTTGTGGTGTTCTTTTTGTCAAGAAGAAGGATGGCACGGACCGACTTTGCGTCGATTACCGTCCATTGAACAAGAAGACTATCAAGAACAAGTACCCACTTCCCAACATCAATGAGCTATTTGAGCAAATCAAAGGTGCTAAGGTGTTCTCCAAGCTTGACCTTCGTATGGGTTATCATCAGATTTGCATTCGTGAAGAAGATATTCCCAAGACAGCATTCAGAACAAGCTTTGGTTCTTATGAATATACTGTCATGTCTTTCGGCCTCGTCAATGCTCCTCCATATTTCACTCGCTTGATGAATTTCATCTTCAACCCCTACATCAACGAATTTGTCTTGGTCTATCTTGATGATATTTTGGTCTTCTCCAAGAATAAGAAGGATCATGCCGAACATTTGCGATTGGTACTCGACAAGCTCAGAGAGTATCAATTATATGCGAAGTTCTCCAAATGTGAATTCTGGCTTGATGAAGTTCTTTATCTTGGTCATATCATCTCTGCCAAGGGCATCGCTGTTAATCCAGAGAGGGTGTCTGCAGTTTTGAATTGGAATCCTCCTCAGAATGTCAAGCAGCTTCACAGTTTTCTTGGACTTGCAAGCTATTGCATAAGATTCGTTGAGAATTTCTCCAAGATTGCCAAGCCTCTTTCCAACCTCCTCCAGAAGCATGTGAAATATGTCTGGTCTCCTGAGTGTGACGTTGCTTTCAACACTCTCAAAGAGAAACTTGTCACTGCTCCAGTTCTGACTCCTCCTGATGAATCCAAACCTTATGAAGTATTTTGTGATGCTTCTCTTCAGGGCCTCGGTGCTGTGTTAATGCAAGAGAAGAAGGTTGTTGCCTATACCTCTCGCCAGTTGAAGCCCAATGAAAGGAACTACCCCACTCACGATCTTGAGTTGGCGGCAGTTGTCCACGCACTAATAACATGGAGACATCTCCTGTTGGGAAGGAAAGTGGACATATTCACAGATCACAAGAGCCTCAAGTATATCTTCACTCAGCCTCATCTTAACCTCAGGCAAACTCGATGGGTCAAAATGATTCAAGAGTATAATCCGAGTATTGAATATACTCCAGGCAAGGCTAATGTGGTTGCAGACGCTTTGAGCAAAAAGGCTTACTGCAACAGCTTAATCCTCAAGCCATTTCAACCGGATCTTTGTGAAGCTTTTCGCAAGTTGAATCTCCAAGTTGTTCCTCAAGGTTTGCTTGCCAACCTCATCGTCTCTCCTACTTTGGAAGATCAGATTCGTGAGGCTCAATTGTTGGATACCATGGTGAAGAAGGTGAAACGTGGTATTGAAAAGAGCATCCCCAAATACAAGTGCTATCGAGTTGATGACAGAGATACTCTTTTCTTCGAGGACCGGATCGTGGTTCCAAAGGGTGATCTTCGCAAAGTCATTATGAACGAAGCGCACAATTCTCTCCTGTCTATTCATCCTGGAAGTTCGAAGATGTACCATGACCTCAAGCAGTCGTATTGGTGGACTCGAATGAAGCGTGAGATCGCTCAATTCATGAATGAGTGTGATGTCTGCAGAAGGGTGAAAGCAGAACACCAACGACCAGCTGGTCTTCTCCAACCTCTTGCTATTCCAGAATGGAAGTTTGATCATATCGAAATGGACTTCGTGACTGGTTTTCCTAAGTCCAAGCGTGGAAATGATGCTATCTTCGTCGTCATCGACAAGCTCACCAAAGTGGCTCATTTTCTTCCTATCAAAGAGTCTATCACAGCAGCGCAGCTGGCAGAGGTCTACACCTCCAGAATTGTCTCTTTGCACGGCATTTCGCAATTGATCTCTTCAGACCGTGGCAGCATCTTTACCTCCAAGTTTTGGGATTCTTTTCAGAAGACCATGGGCACCAACATTCGCTACAGCACAGCTTTCCACCCTCAGACTAGTGGACAAGTCGAGCATGTCAACCAAATTCTTGAAGATATGCTCAGAGCTTGTGTTATCTCTTTCGACATGAAGTGGGAGGATTGTCTTCCTTATGCTGAATTCTCTTACAACAACAGTTTTCAAGCCAGTTCGGGCAAAGCCCCATTCGAGATCCTCTATGGCAGAAAGTGCCGTACTCCTCTCAACTGGTCTGAAACCGGTGAACGTCAATTGCTCGGCAATGATTTGATCTCAGAGGCTGAGGCTATGTGCAAGGTGATTCGTGAGAACCTCAAAGCCGCGCAGTCGCGCCAGAAGAGCTATTACGACAGCAAACACCGAGATGTGGCATTCGAGATCGGAGACCATGTTTACCTCCGTGTCTCGCCAATGAAAGGAACTCGTCGCTTCGGTATCAAGGGGAAACTTGCCCCGCGATACGTCGGTCCCTTCAAGATCATCGGGAAACGAGGCGATCTAGCCTATCAACTTGAGCTTCCCTCCAACTTTGCAAATGTGCACGATGTCTTCCACGTGTCACAGCTTCGCAAGTGTTTCAAGACACCTGAGCGCACCATCAACTTCGAAGAGATTGATCTTCAAGAAGATTTGTCCTATCATGAGCACCCAGTTGCTATTCTTGAGACAACTGAGCGCAAGACTCGCAACAAGTCAATCAAATTCCTCAAAGTGAAATGGTCACATCATTCAGACCGAGAGGCCACCTGGGAGCGTGAAGACCACCTACGTTCCGAGTATCCGGAGTTCTTTCAGTCCTAGATCTCGGGACGAGATCCTCTCGTAGTGGTGGTGTGTTGTAAAGCCCCAGATGTAACTTGCCATATTTGTAATCCAACTCTTGCCATTTCCGGCTATGTGTTATGATATTTCATCCGTGTTGGGTTTCCCCTCGTTTTGCATTTTGGTCATGTCATGCATTTCATATCATGTCATCATGTGCATCGCATTCGCATACGTGTTCGTCTCATAAATCCGAACATCTTTCCCGTTGTCCGTTTTGCAATCCGGCGCTCCTATGTCTCCCGGCGTCCCCGTTTACATTTCTTCTTGAGCGGGTATTAAACATTCTCGGAATGGACCGAGGTTTGACATGTGGCCTCGGTATAGCACCGGTAGACCGCCTGTCAAGTTTCGGGTCAATCGGAGTTCGTTTGGTACTCCAACGGTTAACCGGGCAACCGTGAAGGCCTCGTGTGTGTTGCAGCCCAACACCCCTTCAAAACAGCCCAATAACCCATCTAAGTCACTCCCATGTCCTCCGCCGTTCGATCACGATCGCGTGGGCGAAAACCGCACTCCGTTTGGAGCCTCCTAGCTCCTCCTATCTATAAAAAGGCCTCCCCCTTCTCTAATCTCGAGCAAAAACCACCCTAACCCTAGATCCCCGTCGCCCCGCGCCGCCGGACGTGTCCGGTCGCGTCGGACGCAGCCGCCACCGCCGCCCCGGGCCAATCGGGCCTCGCCACGTGGCACCGCCGCCGCCCCACGCCCGCCGGCCCGCCGAGCCCGCGCCCGGCCCCCGCAGCCCGCGCCTCGCCCCGCCGCCTGTCGCCCGCGCCCGCGCGCCCGCGCCGCCGCCTCGCGCCCGCGCCGCCGCAGCTCGCCGCGCCGCCGGCCGCCGCCGCAGCTCGCCGTGCCCGCCGCACCACCGCGCCCTCCGCCGCCCGCGGTCCCCGCGTCGCCGCCTCCCGTGCGGATCCGGGCTGGGGTGCCCAGATCCGGCCGCCCCCGAGCCGAGCCGCCTCCTCCGGCGCCCTCCCGGCCAACTCCGGCGAGATCCGCCCGGCGGACCTCGATTTCCGCGCCAACGGTTGACTTCTCTCCCCTCAAAATATTTCCAAGTCCCGTGCATTTCATCATCATCATCGCATATTCATTATGCCATAACTTTGCATCCGTAGCTCCATTTCGCGCGTATAATATGTCGGATTGTTCAACTCGAAGAGTACATCATTTTGTTCCATTGCTTAAATTTATTTGAGGTCATCTTGATGCCCGAAATGCTGTTAGAAGAGGGCTAGTTGATGTTAGTGGCTGAATCTTATCTGAACATGCACTTTTGTCATTTTTGCCATGATTGATGTGTACCTCCTATGAAGTTGAGTCCTACATGCGTTTTGTAATATGCCATGTTACCTATACATAGAATTTTGCCATGTATTTTTGTGATACTTGTGGTGACTAGCACAAGCATGCAAACTAGGTCACTTGATGTTGCTGATTCCAGAGACTTAGTGATTTCACTAAGTCCCTGACTGCTGTTATTTTTATGCCATGTGTTCATGTTGTTTCCGAGATATCTATGCATAATTTGAGCATGATCAGTAAGGGAGTTTTGAACCTGAGTATTTTCTTAATCCATCTATGCCTTTGTTTGCAACTATGGAGTGCCATAGCTTGAGTCAATCGAGCTCTACTTTTGCTTCAAAATGTTGCTGGCAGATTGTTTACGTGTTATTCGATTTTGCCAAGCTTGGTGTAGTTGATCCTTGCATGATATGGTGTTATTCTTGCCATTTCTAGTTACTATGCCATGTCTTATTGATTTATGTATGCTTAGTTTATCATGAAATGCTCTGTAGTGAGTGCATCGAGCTCACGAACATGCCTAGTCGTTATTAGTTTTCTGCCATGTCCAGTTTTCTGCTAAGTCTGTAACCTGTAACGAAACTTGCTTAATTGACATGGGTGTAATCATATTTTCTGATCCTTTTTGGCTTATGGTCAGTAAGAGACTTTTGTCAAGTGCTATGTGTAGATTCATGACATGCCTTATTTTGCTATGTTCTGATCCTGTAGCATGTTGTTTCATTGCTCTGAACATGTCATCCTGATGTTAGTTTCTGCTATGTTGATAATTTCACCAAGTCTGAGAACTTGTTATCGTTTGCACTTTTGCCCTGATTGTTTGGACCTGTTATGATGGGATTGAGCCGTAGCTCAGTGTTCATCTTTTATTATGAATCTTGTGTAGATTACTGTCATATGCTTTGTTGACATGTTTGGGTGCAGTAGCTTAATTATTTGTTGCTTGCTAAGTAGCATCATGCTGTTAATGGCAGATTCGTGTCATTCTTGTATTGCTTGCCATTTGCAAACCGTGCATCCGATTCCGGTGATCTTTATATCGATTTCAACCGAAATCACCTCATCTATCCAGCGGCATGCTTGGTTTGCCAAGATTATGCCCTATTCATCCTTGTCCTTCCGGAGCATGCATACGCATTGCATATCACCTCCCGCATATCATGCCATGTTTTGCATCATGTTGCTTGCGCATTTCATCGTGGTTGATATTGGTTCCTTTGCTTGTTCTCTTGTCTTGGGTAGAGCCGGGAGATGAGTACGTGAACGAGGATTCCGTTGAGAACGCTTTCGAGGACCAAGCTTTCGACAACTCTAAGACTCTTGCAGGCAAGATGACCATACCCTCGAAATCACTTCTATCTTTGCTTGCTAGATTGCTCGCTCTTTTGCTATGCCTATGCTGCGATACCTACCACTTGCTATATCATGC
The DNA here is from genome assembly GCA_032464435.1 of Aegilops umbellulata. Taxonomy (NCBI): domain Eukaryota; kingdom Viridiplantae; phylum Streptophyta; class Magnoliopsida; order Poales; family Poaceae; genus Aegilops; species Aegilops umbellulata. Next base: position 219,912,079 of record CP136060.1, read on the forward strand.
CTCCTATATTGCTTTGCCAGCCCCTAACCATCCATGTCCTAGCAAACCGTTGTTTGGCTATGTTACTGCTTTGCTCAGCCCCTCTTATAGCATTGCTAGTTGCAGGTGAAGATGAAGTTTGTTCCTTGTTGGAACATGGACTTGCTGTTCCTTGTTGGAATATGTTTACTTGTTGGGATATCACAATACCGCTTATTTAATTAATGCATCTATATACTTGGTAAAGGGTGGAAGGCTCGGCCTTATGCCTGGTGCTTTGTTCCACTCTTGCCACCCTAGTTTCCGTCATACCGGTGTTATGTTCCCGGAGTTTGCGTTCCTTACACGGTTGGGTGATTTATGGGACCCCCTTGACAGTTCGCTTTGAATAAGACTTTTCCAGCAAGGCCCAACATTGGTTTTACCATTTGCCACCTAGCCTTTTTCCCTTGGGTTCTGCAGACTCAAGGGTCATCTTATTTTAACCCCCCCGGGCCAGTTCTCCTTCGATTGCTGGTCCAAACTAGAGCACCGTGCAGGGCCGTCCCTTGGCAACTTGGGTTATGTTGGCTCCTGTACGCTTAGCTTATCCGGATGTGCCCTGAGACCGAGATATGTGCAGCTCCTATCAGGATTTGTCGGCACAATCGGGCGGCTTTGCTGGACTTGTTTTATTGCTGTTGAAATGTCTTGTAGTCCGGGATTCCGAGATTGATCGGGTCTTCCCGGTAGAAGGAATATCCTTCGTTGACCGTGAGAGCTTATCATGGGCTAAGTTGGGACACCCCTGCAGGGTATTATCTTTCGAAAGCCATGCCCGCGGTTATGAGGCAGATGGGAATTTGTTGATGTCCGGTTGTAGAAAACCCGAAGTTGACCTTAACTAAAACACATCAACCGCGTGTGTAACCGTGATGGTCTCTTCTCGGTGGGGTCCGGGAAGTGAACACGGTGTTGGAGTAATGTCTGACGTAGGTCGTTTCAGGATCACTTCTTGATCACTTCTAGCTTCACGACCGTGCTTTGCCTTCTCTTCTCGCTCTCTTTTGCGCTGTAGCCACCATATGCTAGTCGCTTGCTGCAGTTCCACCTCACAAACCCCTTTCCCACCTTTAAGCTTAAATAGTCTTGATCTCGAGGGTGTGAGATTGCTGAGTCCCCGTGACTCACAGATATTATCACCGCAGTTGCAGGTACCAACGATGTCAGTGCAGATGACGCGACCGAGCTCACTTGGGAGTTCGACGAGGAACGTGGCCGTTACTACGTTTCTTTTCCAGATGATCAGTAGTGGAGCCCAGTTGGGTGATCCGGGGATCTGTTTAGCATTTGGGGTAGTCTTCTTTCATTTTGGTACCGTAGTCGGACCTTGAGTGTAATATGTATGATGGATGTTATTTATGTACTTGCGTGAAGTGGCGATTGTAAGCCAACTATGTATCTTTCCCCTTTATTTATTACACGGATTTTGTGAAGATTACCTCACTTGCGACATTGCTTTCAATGCGGTTATGCCTCTAAGTCGTGCCTCGACACGTGGGAGATATAGCCGCATCGAGGGCGTTACAAGTTGGTAATCAGAGCCTTTCCCCGACCTTAGGAGCCCCCACTGTTTGATCGTCTTTAGTGGCCGAGTTGTGTCTAGAAAAATGTTTTGAGTCATTTAGGAATTATATATCGGAGAGTTTAGGAATTCTTTTTACTTCCCAGTCCCTTCGACCTTCTGGTGAGGCATCCTGACGTAGAGTTTTGACTCTTCTCTTCTCAAATTTCACTAAATTTTTTTTTAGGACCACGCGGGTATATTACAATCGTTCCGATGGTTTTATGATGACAACATTGTCTTGGTTGCCTCCTGACATTTAGGGGTTGTGGCAGTGTCCCGGGGAGTTGAGCTCCGAGGTGTTGTCGTCATAATTTTATCGTTGCGGTTTTGGAATACCTGAGTTTAGTACGCCGACATCGAAAATCTCTTTTGTACAGTTGTTGGTGAGATTACCCTGATAGCCCAGTACTGTGGCGAGTGCAGGGGTATTGCCATGACTTGTATAACGGATGCTTTTCGAAGGTTGAGGTAGACGATTTCCGAAGGTTTCTTGGTTATGTGTTGAAGGATGGATACAGCTGGTTGTAGGATTTGCTAGTTTGGGTGAGATATTATGCTTCCCCTGTATCCCCAACACCTGATTGCATAACCGGAAAGTTTCGGGAGTTTATAAGTGGGAATTCTTGTAGCTTTAGTATTTCTTCCGCAGATATTTGGTTTGTGATTGGGTAATCCTTACCAAGTATTTGTTCACTTCCGTACCTTGTTGATTTTATTCCTTACCATGTCCTAAGTGGCTTCTCAGCTTTGGAAGTGTGATGTTTTACATTGGAATTCATTCGTTCATTTTTGTTCGAATGTTAATTGTGAAGACTATATGTTGCAATTTCGTTCCTTTGATTCAGCCTCAATATATCTCTGTCAAGATGCTAATGGATGTCACCCTCTTCAGGATGGCTCCACCAACGCGTCAGAATCCGGAACGCAATGACGGGAATCAGGCTAACCCTCCGCCACCGCCTCCACCTCCGGAAGCTTGGAAGGCCCTGATGACTGCCACAAATGCCAACGCTCAGATTCTGATTCAGCTCTTGCAAGATCGCAACCAAGGGCAAGCTAATCAAGAGAATCAAGGCCAAGGCAACAATCAGCCGCATTTCGCTTCACTGAACCAGTTCCTTGCTAATCAGCCAAAAACCTTCAGCTACTGTGTCGAGGCCACTGACGCTGATGATTGGCTCGTGGACATCAGCAAACATTTCGAGTGCAGCAATGTGAGACCTGAGGACTTTGTCAAGTTTGCCTCTTTTCAACTCAAAGATCAAGCTGCTGAGTGGTTCCAGCAATACAAAGATTCCAGAGGAGGTCGTGTGATTACTTGGGATGATTTCCGTCGTGATTTCAAAGCACACCACATTCCAGAAAGTGTTGTTGAGCTTAAGCGTGAGGAATTCCGCAATCTCAAGCAAGGCAACATGACTGTCTATCAATACAACACTCAGTTCCAGAAGCTCTCTCGTTTTGCAAGGCAAGACATTCCTGATGAGAAGAGTATGATCTACCAATTCAGGCGTGGTCTCAGAGAAGATCTGCAACTTGCTCTCGTGCTTTTCGAGCCATTAAAGTATGATGAATTCTACAACATGGCGCTGAAACAAGAAGCTGCTCAGCTCAAGTGTGAGGCATCTAAGAAGAGAGTCAGAGACGCAGTCCAGTCTTCTTCTTCTTCACTGGTGGCAGCTAAGCAACAGAAGTTCTGGTTGCCTCCTCCTCCTCCGTTCCGTCAGCCTTATCAGCAGAAGCACTCAAGTGGTCGTGGATCTTCCCACCCACCCTGCACGAATTTGCTCAACCTATATAGTTCAATTGCAAGTTCGACCGAACTCTCTATATCTCATGTAGAGGTTTTCGTATCAGTTGCGGTAGGAAATTCTAGAATTTCTTCCAACATTTCTTTTCTTTGAACTGATCACAGAGATTCTGCAATCTCGTTGAGTTGCACTGTCCTCGCACTCACCATTTGCAGAAAACATTTTCTTCAAAATTTCCGCACTCTATGGCAAAACACTTTGCCTTGGTGTAGTGATAGAGGAATACCCAATCATTTGGGATAACCTACAAAGTAGCATTTATTTTAACAAATTTGATGGCGCTCTTTTCAGTGTAAAAGCCACAGTCTCTAGATCATAACATTAAAATGTATATTGGCAAAATAATCAATGTCATCTTTGATCTCACCATGTCATACATAGCTTCATTACATCTACTCAAAACATTCTAATCTTAGTAATGTTCTCGGAAGTGCAAGCTGTAATTTATTTTCACAACTCATCAGACATTCGCTAAATCTGTAACTCAAATATTTCTTTCTACAATCCAATTGTAGAAACATAATTTTTGTTACAATTAGTTCTATTTCATTGTGGAAAAACCTTTCGGAAGATCCAGACTTATGTCTCAGTAAATATAAATATCTACTTGAGTCATCCTTGAACATAGATAAATGTAACGCCCTCGATGCGGCTATATCTCCCACGTGTCGAAGCACGACTTAGAGGCATAACCGCATTGAAAGCAATGTCGCAAGTGAGGTAATCTTCACACAACCCATGTAATACATAAGGGAAAGAGATACATAGTTGGCTTACAATCGCCACTTCACACAATACATGAGTAAAGCATTACATCATACAGATACAATCAAGGTCCGACTACGGAACCAAAATAAAAGAAGACTACCCCAAATGCTACACAGATCCCCGATCGTCCCAACTGGGCTCCACTACTGATCAACTGTAATGAAACAACACAATGAACAAGATCTTCATCGAGCTCCTCCTTGAGCTCGGGTGCGTCACCTGCACGGTTTCATCGGCACCTGCAAACTGGTTTTGGATGTATCTGTGAGTCACGGGGACTCAGCAATCTCACACCCGCGAGATCAAGACTATTTAAGCTTATAGGTAGGGTAAAAGGTATGAGGTGGAGCTGCAGCAAGCGACTAGCATATATGGTGGCTAACATACGCAAATGAGAGCGAGAAGAGAAGGCAAAAGCACGGTCGAACAACTATGATCAAGAAGTGATCCTGAAACTACTTACGTCAAGCATAACTCCAACACCGTGTTCACTTCCCGGACTCCGCCGAGAAGAGACCATCACGGTTGCACATGCGGTTGATGTATTTTAATTAAGGTCAACTTCAGGTTCTCTACAACCGGACATTAACAAATTCCCATCTGCCACATAACCGCGGGCACGGCTTTCGAAAAGTTCAAACCCTGCAGGGGTGTCCCAACTTAGCCCATGATAAGCTCTCGCGATCAACGAAGGATATTCCTTCTCCCCGGGAAGACCCGATCAGTCTCGGAATCCCGGCTACAAGACATTTCGACAGTAATAAAACAAGACCAGCAAAGCCGCCCGGATGTGCCGACAAATCCTGATAGGAGATGCACATATCTCGGTCTCAGGGCACACCGGATTGTCCAAACTTCCGGTAGGCGAACCCAGAGTTGCCCCTGGTGGCCACCGGCGGCTGACGGTTTGGACCAGCACTCACGACGAGCACTGGCCCGGGGGGGGGGTAAAAATAAAGATGACCCTTGAGAGCGCGACTCCCAAGGGGAAAAGAGCTAGGTGAGGCAAATGGTAAAACCAAGGTTGGGCCTTGCTGGAGGAGTCTTATTCAAAGCGAACTGTCAAGGGGGTCCCATAAATCACCCAACCGCGTTAGGGACGCAAAATCCGGGAACATAATACCGATATGACGGAAACTAGGGCGGCAAGAGTGGAACAAAACACCAGGCATAAGGCCGAGCCTTCCACCCTTTACCAAGTATATAGATGCATTAATTAAATAAGATATATTGTGATATCCCAACAAGTAAACATGTTCCAACAAGGAACAACATCTCTATGTTCCAACAAGGAACAAACTTCATCTTCACCTGCAACTAACAACGCTATAAGAGGGGCTGAGCAAAGCGGTAACATAGCCAAACAACGGTTTGCTAGGACAAGGTGGGTTAGAGGCTTGGTTTGACAATATGGGAGGCATGATAAGCAAGTGGTAGGCATCGCAGCATAGGCATAGCAAAAGAGCGAGCAACTAGCAAGCAAAGATAAAAGTGATTTCGAGGGTATGGTCATCTTGCCTGCAAGGTTCTCAGAGTAGTCGAAGGCTTGATCCTCGTAAGTGTTCTCAACAGGTTCCTCGTTTACGTACTCGTCTCCCGGCTCTACCCAAAACAAGAACACAAGCAAAGGAACAACTATCAACCATGATGCAATGCGCAACCAACATGATGCAAAACATGGCATGATATGCGAGATGTGGTATGCAATGCATATGCGTGCTCCGGAAGGGAAAATATGAAAAAGGAATAATCTTGGCAAAACAAGTATGCCACTGAAAAGGTGAGGTGATTTCGGTTGAAATCGATATAAAGATCACCGGAATCGGATGCACGGTTTGCAAATGACAAGCAAAACAAGAATGACAAGATTCTGCCATTAACAGCATGATGCTACTTAGCATGCAACAAGAAATTAAGCTACTGCATCCAAACATACCAACAAAGCATATAACAGTGATCTACTCAGGATGCTCGACAAAAGATGAACACTGAGCTACGGCTAAATCACACCATAACAGGTTCAAACAAGCATGGCAAAAGTGCAAAAGATAACAGGTTCACAGACTTGGTGAAAATACTATCATGCCAGAAATTAACATCAGGATGACATGTTTAGAGCAAGGAAACAACCTGCTACAGGAACAATACATAGCAATATGTGGCATGGCATGAATCTACTCAAAGCATTGAACAAAAGACACTTACTGACCATGAGCCAAAAAGGACCAGAAAATATAATAAGACCCATGTCAATTAAGCAAGTTTCGTTACAGTTTTCAGACTTAGCAGAAAACTGGACATGTCAAAAACAGATAACAAGTAGGCATGTTTACGAGCTCGATGCACTCACTGCAGAGCTTTTCATGATAAAATAAGCATACACCCACCAAGAATACATGGAATAGAAGCTATACATGGCAATAACAACATCATATCATGTGAGGATCAACTACAACAAGCTTGGCAAAATCGAATAACATGTAAACAATCTGCCAGGAAACATTTTGTAGCAAAAGTAGAGCTCGATTGACTCAAGCTATGGCACTCCATAATTACAAACAAAGGCATGGATGGATAGAGAAAATCCATATGTTCAAAACATCCTTACTGATCATGCTCAAAAGAGGCATAGATCTCTCTGAAACAACATGAACACATGGCATAAAAATAACAGCAGGGAATGACTTAGTGAAATTACGAAGTCCCTGAAATCAGCAACAATATGACCCCTAGTTTGCATGCTTGTGCTAGTCACCACAGAGATCACAAAAATACATGGCATACACCCCTGGAAATATAGCATGGCATATTACAAAACACATGTAGAGCTCAATATCATAGGATGCACACATCAATCATGGCAAAAATGACAAAAGTGCATGTTCTGATAAGAATCTGAAACTAACATCAGATAGCCCTCTTCCAACAGCATTTCGGGCACCAAGATGAGCTCAAATGAAAATGATGCAATGAGATGAAATGATGTACTCATCGAGGCGAACAATTTGACATATTACACGGACGAAACGGAGCAGTATGCAGAGAGTTATGATGCGATGAACATGACATGATTATGTCAATAATTTCGGGACTTAGTGGAAAAACGGGGTCAACCTTGCACGGAGATCGAGGCATGTCGGAGATGTCGCCGGAGAAGGATGGAGATGGCCGGAGAAGGGCGGATCCGGGCCGGATCTGGGCGCGGGGAGGCGGAGGAGGGCGTCGGGCGGCGCGGCTGGCGATGGAGCCGCGCGGGGAGGCGCGCTCCGGCGGAGGGCGACAGGGCGGCGGAGCTCGCCGGCGAGGCGGCGCGGGAGCGCTCCGGCAAGGCGGCGGCAGAGGCGCGGGCAGCGCGCCACGGGCGTGCGCGGGCCTCGGGCGCAGCGGGAGGGGCGGCGGAGAAGGATCGGGCCCCGCGGGGAACACGCCGGCGCTCGGGCGGCGGTGCGGGCGTGCGGGCGTCCCGTGGGCGGGCGGGCGGCGGCGGACCAGGCCTGCGCGGGCCCACGACTGGCTCCGTGGGCCGGCGGCTGCGGTGAGGAGAGAGGAGGGCCGACGGAGGCCATGTGGCGCCCCTGGATTGGCCGGGCGGCGGCGATTGCTGAGGTGGCGCGCCCTGATTGGCCGGGGTGAGGTGGAGGCTGGACGTGTCCGGCGAGGGTGGACATGTCCGTCGGCGGAGTGGGAAGTTTGCTAGGGTTTGGAGTGCGAGATTTGGACGGGGTGCACATATTTATAGGTAGAGGGAGCTAGGAAGCTCCAAATGAGGTGCGGTTTTCGCCCACACGATCGTGATCGAACGACCGAGAGAATGGAGGGGTTTAGGATGGGTTATTGGGCCACTTTAGAGGGGTGTTGGGCTGCACACCAAAAGAGGGCTTAGCGGTTTCCCGGTTAACCGTTGGAGTATCAAACGACCTCCGAATGACCGGAAACTTGACAGGCGGTCTACCGGTGCTATACCAAGGCCGCTTGACAAATCTCGGTCCATTCCGAGAAAGTTTAATACCCGCTCACGGAAAAAGGTAAAAAGGGGACGCCGGGGAACATAGGAGCGCCGGATTGCAAAACGGACAACGGGGAAAAAGCTCGGATTCATGAAGCGAACACGTATGGGAATGCGATGCACATGATGACATGATATGAAATGCATGACAAGGACAAAATGCAAAAGAAGGAAAACCCAACCACGGAGGGAATATCATATCGCATTGCCGAAAATGACAAGAGTTGGAATTACAAATATGGCAAGTTACATCCGGGGTGTTACAACACTCCACCACTACGAGAGGATCTCGTCCCGAGATCTAGGATGGCACCGGAGGGAAAACAGGGAAGAAGAGGAAGAGGTAAAACTAAGTTGCTTCTTGACAAAAGAGTGAAACCAAAGAACCTTGAGAGGTTGCAAAGCTTGAAGAAATGACACGACGGAGGTGAACAAAATTTAAAACACCCCGTTAGAAAAGAGGAACATGGGATACGACGAGAACCAAGAGGTTAAGTGACAAGGTAGATATTGAAACCACTCCGGTTAAAACTAGATAGAGAAAGAATAAGATGGATATAATTTGGACAGCACTCCGGTAGAAAAGAGAAGGAAAAGTTGATAAGATGGAAAAAACTTGAATGAAGGACACAACGCTTCGGTTGAATAGATAAGCAAAAGCAAAGAACATGATCCTCACCATTCGAGAAGAAGAGTGAAGGGAGCAACATCACAATGCCTCCGGAAGAAAGAATAGAAAATAGATCATTGGAATAACAGAATGGAGAAGGAAATGATAACTTCTACCACAATTGAATTTGGAAAGCACCCCGCGGTGTAAACCGGCCGGAAGTTAACCCGATCGGACTTGGCGGTTTATTTGAGGTCCCGCTGGCACTTGGCGATATTCATCTGGTGACCCGCCCAGACCTGGCGGTTTACCAGCAACCCGTCGGGACGTTGTAACTCACTGGTAACCCGACGGACGGGTCAGAGGAGCGACAAGACCCGGTGGCCCGTCTGGCGGTTCATGAAGGCCGGTTCAACTATTGTGGGTCGGTTTAAGAGGAAAGGAATATTTGCCTTACAAGGAGTTAAGACCAGGACTTGTATCCGGTTTGTATTAAGAGATAGACTAGTCCTAATCCTAATAGGACTCCACATGTAAACCGCCCCTTCAACATATATAAGGAGGGGCAGGGCTCCCCAAAGAGGGACAAGTTAGAGACAATAATCAATAATCTCTAGGGCTAGACACAAGAGCCGGTTTACGGCGTCTCCCACGGGATGATAATGAGACCTAGCCTCAAACAGCATGTAGGGTTATTACCGGATGATGTTTCCCGGGGCCCGAAGCTGTCTAAATCCTTGCCTTGCGTGTTGATCCGCCCTGTGTCTCTCGTCCCACTCAACCCCTCTCAAGCTACCACATAGATGCGTTGGCCTCGCGACTAAGTCCTGACACTAAGGACATCTGCCGTGACAAATCCACGACAGTTGGCGCCCACCGTGGGGCTGGCGCATGGTGGTGTTGAGTTCTTGGAGGGATCTTTTTTAGGGTTTGAGAAGTTTGCAATTTCCGTTTCGACAAAAAGCCGGCGTGGAAAATTTCACATCAGACATGTTACACGCTGTGTTGTTGCTCTGGCACGGGATCTGTCCGCCGGTGTTTGGGTATGCCGAGTCTGACACAGTTTATTTACGGTGTTTTCTACTCCGAGGTCAACCGAGGATCGATCTTTTCTGCTACGCCGCCTTGTAAAAGTTGCTGGCTGATGATATCAAATTTGAAGATTCCGCTGTGTGTCCGAGACTCCGATTGCTAGCTGTAGAAATCACTGCAGCCTGTTTCGCCAATTGAAGGCGTCACCTGATTTTTGTATTCATATTCGCTGCAACTCCCAAGAAATTGATCGGTCGTGACATTGCTGCTACTCCATCAGCCATAGGTACTGGACTCCGCCTCCGCCACTGCCTGCCCGACCCGCCGGTTTCCACCAGGTCACCTTCGCGGCTGAACTAGATCGCCGCTTGAACTATCGACCCGGACGAGGACTGGGACGGGGGTCGGATCCGGATTACGCTATCGTCGCCCCGTTCGGAGCCGCCCTGCAACCCTGCCGACCTCACCGTGGATCACCTCTGCTGTAACCCGCATCGCCGCTTCAACTGTCGTCGACGCGTCCGCAGCCGTCACTATGCCACGTGCCTCTGCGTCCGCGCCTCTTGTCCGAATCGCCGCCCCCTACTCTGTTGCAGCGCCGCAGCCCGCCACGGATAAACCGCTATTTTCTGAGCCACCTCTGAAGATCCCCGCCCGGGTCAACTCTTCTCCGAGTCGCTGCTTTGCCCGCTGCCATGGCCTTCTTATAAACCGCTCCGGATTAACCTCGAGATCGCGAGCTGCTTCGGCCCACTGCTGACGCAGTTCATCTTCCGCTATGGCCGGCTTGGCGCTGCTGAGGGTGCCACTCTGCTACACTAAACCGGCCAGGGTTCAGCACATCTATGTTAAATCAAGTGGAGAGAGTGAAAGCAAGTGCATGGAGTCCAGATGACATGTACTCCGTATCAACGGAGGGAGGGAGATGACGTTCTGTTATTTTCTTCCGGTTAGAGGTGCTGTGTCACATTGATCAAGTGATCCCTCCACGTACTTAACAGTCACAGCATGGGAGTATCACGGCTCACGAGTGACCTTGCATGGTATTTTCAATCAAAATGGTCCATGTACAAACCTCATGTGAGACAAGAAAAAGACGAAGGAGGGTCACGTAGATGTTATATTACGTCACATCAGCGGGGCTCAATGTGTAGTTAGTATTACATGGCACCAGCATCTGCGTTCATCCGAAAGATACATCAGGTGATACCCATTCTGTTTATTTCATTCGTATGTAATAATCTGTCTGCGAACAGTTACTCTGCTTTGCAATATTTTATGCAGGACAATTATTCATTATAAACATGGTTTATACCATGGGTACGGAGCACGCGCTGGCAACGTCCTGCCCGGTGATCATCCGTGCCATATTACACGGTGAATGGATGCGTGCAATACGTCGCCCTTATGGCCCGGTTTACATCAGCTTGCCGGGACCACGCCTGCATTTGACTCGCCCGTCCGAACCGGTTTACAACACCACGCCCGGCTCATCTGTCTGTGCCGCTTCTGATGCTGCGGTCGTTTTTGTCGTCCGTCTCTCGCGGCCTGGTCTACATCAACATACCGGGCCGCACCTGTCTGCATGAGCTGTTTATTGGATATGAGCAAGTCACAGCTTGGGTAGCCCGGTTTTCTTTCAAATTGGAGGCAAATTATCATCAACCGCCGTCTGCACTGGATGGCTCAATGGGCAGGCGCACAAGTCGCTGTCACTACAATTTGGTTAAGCTTCAAATCGCTAGTTGGAAGGAACCATTGGCCGAGTTGCTGACACGGCTCATACGGGGTCATTTCTAACCCGCCACAGTCATCTCAATCTTCTGTGGATATATACCTTATGCTATGGTCAAGTACGGAGAATCTCAAGACAACTCCTTGAGTCATCTTAAGACTCGGGAGCTATGATGATATGACACAGCAAGTCTTGCCAGTCTTCAGCCGGTTTAAGAAACCCAGGACGATGGAGGGAAAGATAATCCGGTCTCGGAGGCTACTGTTATATTGATGAAAATTTAAAGGCCGTCAGAAAATTTCCGGCTTAGAAAGAATATGACAGTTACACAATCCCGGCTCAATGAAGAAGTTTCGGATTGTCAGAAAGGATTCCGGTTTGAAATCTGGCTGAAGGGAAGTCAGTTTCACTGAAGTTCTCAAATATCCGGTTTACAATCCGGTTCAATGGAAATCTGTTCTCCCACAAAGCTCTAAAGTGCTCAGATCCGGTTTAACAATGTCCGGTTCAAAAAGGGATTCACTTCTTGCAAATTCGAGTTTAAAGGCCGTCAGAGAATTTCCGGCTGAAAATGAAGATTCCGGTTTAAGATCCGGTTCAAGGGAAGGATGTCTCCCACAAAGTTTTGAAGCTCTCAATATCCGGTTTAAAATCCCGGTTCAAGAAGAATTTATCTCTTGCAAAAAGTTAAAAATTACCAAAGAGGACCTGCTGCCATGATGCACGGTTCAAACATGGGTATCCCGCCTTATTGGCCTAACATATTATTGATCACATGGGGGCTTCTGCTTCATAAAGCGGGGTATCTGTTCTTTTATATCATAGGTGGTTACATGGAGTTGTTTTAAAACAACATCCGGTTTACCCCTTGCAAGTCTTAACAAAATCGCTTGGGGCTTCCTGTTCAAACATAGGTCGTATTCGAACCAAAGAGAACATAGCTGTCCTTATAAGGTCATTTGGGGGCTCGGTCATGTTTTGAACCGATGCAATACCTCTTGGCCGGCGAAAGCCACCAGAGTCATTTGGGGGCTCGGTCGTGTCCGAACCGATGCAATACCTCTTGGCCGGCGAAAGCCACCAGAATCTTTTGGGGACACGGTCACGTCTGAACCGGTCACGCCTCTTGGTCGGCCTACGGGCCTTAGAGTCATTTGGGGGCTTGGTCGAACCCGAACCATAGCAATGCCACTTGGCCGGCGTAACGCCACGCGCCATTTTGGGGTCCTGGCTGACTGGCACCATCGCTACGCCTTCGGGGGGCTTGGTTGCGTCTGGCCATGGTAATTCCATCTGACCAAGCTCAATAGAGCTCTTCTTTTGCAAAAAGTCTTTGTCATCGCTTTTGCTTCATTCTTTTTTAAAGAGTTGATATTTTATTGCGTTTCTTTTAAACCGACAATTCTTAAACCGGTTCAACTGTCAAATTACAAATTGACGGAACACGACCAAATCTTAATCCGGAGGTTATCTGCCCGGTTTAATATTATGTTTCCATCCTATTATGGAGTAAACCGGTGTTTATCAACCCGGCTCGGCTTTCAACTACAAGTTGTCAGTACACGATCAAGTTATAATCCGGAGACTATCAGCCCGGTTTGGTTTGACTACGAGTCGCCAGTATAATATATGGATAATCCGGTGTCTATCATAACCCGGTATGGTTTTATTATAAACCGGCACAGTATGAAAGGAGTTATCATTACTCAAGATTGGGGTTGTCACCCTTACTACAAAAAGTTGGTAAACCAACGATGTGATTCAATGTCACAGGTATGATATATTTCATATTTGATTATTCTTAAGTGCAGCCTTGGTTATAAACCTTGGTTATATGTTGGGCATTATGACCCGTCCAGCGGTAAACCGCCAGGACACTTTAAACTTGTTGTATGCAGGAACAGGTTGAATAAAGCATGATGAAAAATTGTCCGGTGTTTATTAAACCGACCTGGCTTTTCGACTATAAGTCGCCAGTATGATGAGAAATTGTCCGGTGTTTATTAAGCCGGTCTGGCTTTGGACTATAAGTCGCCAGTATATATTTGAATTGCGCCATTGGAATCATGCGCTTATAAATTATTGGATTATATTATTCAAATAGCCAAACTTGGCTGAATTTTCATTATGATATTGGATGAATAAGGTTTTCATACCGGATTATATTATTCAAATAGCCAACATGACTGGATTTTTATTATGGTTATTAATATTATGATTAAGGTTTTCAAAGTCGCTTTAGAGCAATGGTTATCATTTTTTATAATTGAAGGAATAGTCCCGAGTCGCTGCAGGCTTACAACCCGGCACTTGGGGGCTACATTGTTCAAAGTTGAGATTATATCAAATATGCAAGTCTCATGTCGCTGCAAACATGCACCATGACACTTGGGGGCTAATGCAAAGTCATTTTTGCTCATCTTATTGAAGACCCGACTCATCACATCGTAATGAGCTGGCCCTTGGGGGCTACCAATTGCTCCTATCAACTATTCAAGGTACAAAGCTTTTTTCCATTATATTGAAGGGTCCACTGCTCAGTTGGTAAAGCACAAGGCTCTTAACCTTGTGGACGAGAATTCAAGCCCCATGATGGGGGTTACATCATATGATGTTATTTTCATTGAAGTATATATCAAAGTCCCAGCTCAATATTATCTTACCGAGCCGGCCCTTCGGGGCTACACGTTGCTGTTCAAAGTTTACAAGATTATATTTACAAAGTCCCTGCTGATTATTACATAATGACCCGGCCCTTGGGGGCTACATTGGTTGAAGTTCTATGGGCATCAGTCAATTACAAGTCCCAGGTTGCTGCAAGCATGACAACCTGACACTTGGGGGCTACAGGTATTATATTACTATCGAAGAAATATTTTCAAATTCCCTGTTTGAGCAAACTAGGATGACCCGGCGTCACCAATCATTATGACCCTGTGGCTGCAACCCGGTGTCATCAACAATCATGAACCGGTGTCTGCAACAATCATGAACCGGTGTCTGCAACAATCATGACCCGGAATTATCAGTTTTTGTAACCCGACAGTTTTTGGCAACGATAAACCGGCAAGTTCTGCATCTTCAAACCGGTTGAATATCAGATGAGTATTTCAAGACCAATATTTCTTAAACCGGCGCTTTGGAACCCGATTCAAGTGGACTATTCTTCATAATATTTTTCTGTGAGAAACCAATGTCAGCAAACTGAGTATGAAGTTGGTTATTGACCCGGATTTTCTAGGAGGAGGAAATGACAAGGACTTAAGGACGATCAGGTGCCGGTTTACAAAAATTCTTAACCCGGAGCACAACCTGTCAAATTTGTTCTGGTGTTTATTTGCAGCATAAGTTTACCATGGATAAATCCGAGCTAAACTTGGGGGCTAATGTCGAGGATATACCCCGCGGTGTAAACCGGCCGGAAGTTAACCCGGCCGGACTTGGCGGTTTATTTGAGGTCCCGCTGGCACTTGGCGATATTCATCTGGTGACCCGTCCAGACCTGGCGGTTTACCAGCAACCCGTCGGGACGTTGTAACTCACTGGTAACCCGACGGACGGGTCAGAGGAGCGACAAGACCCGGTGGCCCGTCTGGCGGTTCATGAAGGCCGGTTCAACTATTGTGGGTCGGTTTAAGAGGAAAGGAATATTTACCTTACAAGGAGTTAAGACCAGGACTTGTATCCGGTTTGTATTAAGAGATAGACTAGTCCTAATCCTAATAGGACTCCACATGTAAACCGCCCCTTCAACATATATAAGGAGGGGCAGGGCTCCCCAAAGAGGGACAAGTTAGAGACAACAATCAATAATCTCTAGGGCTAGACACAAGAGCCGGTTTACGGCGTCTCCCACGGGATGATAATGAGACCTAGCCTCAAACAGCATGTAGGGTTATTACCGGATGATGTTTCCCGGGGCCCGAAGCTGTCTAAATCCTTGCCTTGCGTGTTGATCCTCCCTGCGTCTCTCGTCCCACTCAACCCCTCTCAAGCTACCACATAGATGCGTTGGCCTCGCGACTAAGTCCTGACACTAAGGACATCTGCCGTGACAAATCCACGACACTCACCATTCGAGAAGAAGAGTGAAGGGAGCAACATCACAATGCCTCCGGAAGAAAGAATAGAAAATAGATCATTGGAATAACAGAATGGAGAAGGAAATGATAACTTCTACCACAATTGAATTTGGAAAGCACCCTTCCAAGAAGGTTATAGCGGAGTTGTTGGAAAACCAACAACGAAAAGATATGATCCTCGTGGGCTTATGAAGACATCTCAAAACTTGAGGTGAAATTCTGCCATTAACGAAACAGTTGCTTGCCTAAGATTAACAAAGAGATGAAAAACTTCTTCCACCAAGAGGATAAAGAGCAAGCTTGGGTCATGAATAACCACCACAAATAGCAACATTCCCAGTGGAAGGCTTTAGGTGAAATATAACCTCAAGATAACTCCAATGAAGAGATTGATGGGTTGCAAAAGGAACTCCTGAACAAAGAGAAAAATGATGGGTTTAAATATCTCATTCTTAACAACTTGTGAATCATGAAACACGAAGTGAAATTGTCAAGAATGGCATAACACCACCTCAAATGATAGGGTAGAACGAATAGCACTTAGAAATGCAAGATGATGAATGATTGAATCCTCAAAACAAGACATGTGTTGAACATCATGTTTATTTTAGAGTGTAGCTTGGCAGATCTTAACTCCGAGAAAATCCTTAAGAACAAATGAATAATGAACAGGGTCCTTGATAAACTATCATGTGAACCTTCCATGAAGAACTCCGGTAAAGCAAGGATGATAGAAAGAGAGAGAAGTTGAAAAACACAAGGTGAAGCCTTGCGATAATGAAGCTTCGCGATGAGATAATGCGAAAAACTTGGAACTCCGGAAAAAAAAGATGAAGGATCTTGAACCGAGAATGTGACATGATGAACAACTCTGGAAACAAGCAATTAGATCACTTGGGTGAGACAACAATAAGAATTACGTTACGCGTATCCTTCACCAATTTATATTGATGACAAGCAGCGGATTTGACATACTACTTATTTCTCGTAGAAAGGATTACGATAGATATGGCGCAAACTTGGAAAAGGTATTGATGGAACCACCGGTTGGATTTCGAAACAACAAATGAATTGATATGATAACCAAGAAAAGAGAACTCTTGAACGAACCACCGTAAGAATTGATAATGAGAGTCGCAAAGGCACAATTCACCGGGAAGAATTAGAAAACGAATAAAGATACTTGACAAAATTTAGATACGTGAGAATAAGAGATCATGAACTGATTAGAGGCTACTTGAATGATGCACCGGTAAGATTTGGAGAACGATAGACGAAGCTGAAAGCTTGAATGAATAGTTCTGAGATGATGGGCTCCGGAGAATCAAACTGAAAAGACTTCTGAAATGCTCCGGATGGGTGAAAAGAATTCTCACAATCGAAAACAATTATTAGAGTATGGCATGAAGCTAGAACCATGAATCTTGAAGAGAATGGAGCAAGATTTAAGAGAAACTCTTCTTCGGTCTTAAAATGCTGAGAATGACGAGGAGAAACACCACCAAACTGTTGAGAAACTCCGGAAGGATTAAAAGATTCATGCACGCCGAGCATTGGGTAGGATCGGCGAGGCGCAGAGAGAAGAAGTAGCGCAGCAAGGCGACGGAAGGAGAGATGCCCATCATTGCCTCGCAAACAAAGGTGAAGACCGAAAGAAGGGTGATGGATTTAGGACCCAGATGCATCATATGAATCTGGTAATGGGAGAGGACGGCCTTGAAGAAATCAGAAAAGGGGGCAACCAGACCCGCCCACAAGGCGTCAGCAAAATAATGGACCTCAGTGATTATCCTGTCAGTAGGGAAGTGAGACGTAGGCCAGGCCGCCGTCCTCCCACACTCGTTGAAGATGGTGGCCAGAGCCGAGCTGAGCTTGCCCAGGCAATCTCGATTGAGTATGATCGACCGGCCGACGGCGGGGGCCACCGTTGGCGGCGAGCAAGACGGAGGCATGGGCTTCTTCCCTCTCTCCTTCTTCATCGGAGCCATGGCGGTGGGGAGGAGAGGGAAGATTCGAGATTGGATTGGGAGCGGAAGATGGCGTTCGAAGGGAGAAAGACCAGAGGACGCTCGAGCGACAGGAAGGGGAGCGGCTGTGTACAACTACAAATCCGCCTAGCAAGGCGCAAAATAAGGGGGCGTGGGGGAACAGTGCCGCCCACGTCCAATCAACCGCCACGCGGCGCCCGAGGCCACAGGCTTTTAGGGCCCGCGGCGCTTCGCCCTTGCCCTTTCGCTTCTCAGCACGGCCAAGCCCGGGCGCGCCTTGGGCCCGAGGGCTACTGTCGGCGTTCTGGGAATGGGGGTCCCCAGACTTGTCTGTCTGCGACCTACGACATGGCTTAAAGGGGCCCAACACGGCCCATCTTCATCCTCACAAGACCCAAGACCCTCGCGAGGGGCCAAGCCTCGCGGGGCGGACGGCACGGAGCTTCCTCAGGCGCGGCCTCACCAGGCTGGCTCACGAGGAGGCGGAGAGATCAAGGCAGGGTACCTCACGAGGTGCCCATGACGCAAGCCATGACGACCAAGGGTGCCAGGCGGGCGCCAGCCTGCGCAGTGTCTCCCTTTCCTCTTTGGTGCAAAGGGGGCAAGCGCAGGCGAGAGGATTAGGCAAAGGTATCCATTTCGGTGCAATGAGACCAAGACCAGTCCAACGAGGGGAAGGAGGTCATCGTGGAACCCAGAACAGCGTCACCACACAGCCTTTGGCAGGCGAGGACCAACTTTAGTCAGGATAAGTGTACCAGATGTTCCCCTTCAAAATGGCCAATTGTTGGCGCCCTTCCCGCTCAATATTTGGGAAGAGGCCCAGGGCCTTTGCCTATAAATAGGATTAGCCACCCCCAGGGTAAGGGGACGAGAGGATCGGATCATCAAGCAACAAAGATAGAGAGAGAGAGAGAGAAGGGCGGCTGAACTCCTCCTAGCAGTTCATCGTCCTTGCTAAGAGCAGACCCTCGCGAGGCTGTCCTTCCATGTATTGTTCATCTTCATCAGCCCAAGAGGCAATCCACCCACCACAAACTAGAGTAGGGTATTACACCACAATGGTGGCCCGAACTAGTATAAACCTCGTGTCTCTTGTGCTATTCTTTCGGTAGTTTAGATCTTTGCGAGACGGAGAAGTAGAGGGCGAAGTCTCCGCGCGCACCCCAGAGTTCGAACCTCAAGGGTCTGCCGGAACCCGAAATCTGACATTTGGCGCGCCAGGTAGGGGTCGAACCTACGACGTTGCAAGGCACTGGAGGACGAGCTGCAAGGTCTGCGCGACCAGCTCGCGGAAGGGGCCCGTCTTCGCCAGGAGCAAGAAGAAGGCGTGAAGGCTCGCGAGACTGCCATCGAGGGCTGGGAGGCCAAGCTCAGGAAGCGCCGCGACCCTCTAGGCGCGCTGAAGAAGGAGCTGGAGGCGACGAAGGCTGAGCTGGACGGCAAAGCTCGGGTTCTTGCCGAGGATCGCGTGGCCTTCGCGGACATGGAGGAGAAGGCTCGCTCCTCGCTGAAGACGCTTTACGAGAGCGGCCTGGAGAGCCCGCTGGCCGGCGCCGAGGACGGCCCAGCCCAGCTGCTTCCCTTCCTGGTTCGTGCCCTTGAGGATGTCGTCCTTGGCCTTGGCCCCATGGCTGAGGCCGAGGCGCGTGTCCTGTCTTCTGCAGCGCTGACTCGGGTCTTCGCCCACATCTACCTTCGCGACCCCAACGCCGACCTTGACAGCCTGTTGGAGCCGGTAAGCGGCGAGGGTGCTGCTGCCGCTGCCTAGGCCGTGAAGGGTCGTGCGGAGGCTCCGCTGGGGAAGTTTCGAGCCTTCAGTGACAAGCCGAAGCAAGGCGTTGCCGGCCCAGCTGCTCCACGAGGCGAAGCCACTCCGCACTGCTCCGCCGCCGACAAGTGACTCTGCTCCTGCTCTTGCCCTTGATCCTTGCACATGTATCATGCCTCGGGGAGGCGTTTAAACTTGCGTTTGGTATTGAGACGACAGTGTGGACTGTAATATTTGCTTTTGAATTCCTTGAATTTTCTGCTTTTCCTCCCTACTTGCTTGTGTTCTACGCCGGCGGAGCCCGGCCTCGCGCGTACCTCACCCAGCATTAGCCCCGACCGGAAACCAGGACGGGACCAAAGGAGTGAGGGGCTACGTGACAAGTTAGGCTCCTGAGTCGCGATGCTCAGGAGTCCCCCTTGGCGCACAAACAACAAGTAGGGGGGGTGTGATGTGGGTGGATCTTCTGTTCTACGTCTGTAGAGCCCGGCCCCGCGCGTACCTCACCCAGCGCTAGCCTTTCGGAACTAGGGAGTGAGGGGCTACCGGACCAGTTAGGCTCCTGAGCCGCGATGCTCAGGAGTCCCCCTTGACGCGCGAACAACAAATTGTAGGTGGTTGTGCCTTTGTACGTCTGCAGAGCCCGGCCCCGCGCGTACCTCACCCAGCGCTAGCCTTTCGGAACTAGGGAGTGAGGGGCTACGGGACCAGTTAGGCTCCTGAGTCGCGATGCTCAGGAGTCCCCCTTGACGCTCAAACGGCCTTCATACCTTGGCTCCGCTCGGGGAGATACGCGTGACGAACCAGGCCCGAGGGGCCTGACTGGGTGGCGTACGTCTAGGCGTGACCCAGGCGCAGCCCCCGTGCCTAGCCCCCTCGCGCGGCGCTCCCGAGGGGAGGCGTTGCGATGAGGCCAGACACTGTACCTTCGTCTAGCCAGTTCAGCAGGTATACATCTTTCCTTATGCGCTTATGGATTGTACAGTGTGATCTATCCCTTTTATGTTGAATGCTAGATGTGGTTTGGGATGACACTCCTTGAGGTTGATGCGGCCCGGGGGCCACCCTCAGTTGTTTATCACCAACGCGGAGCATAGCGCTTCCGTATGTGTACGGGCATAGCCGCTCCTCGACAGTGTCGTCAGCCAGCGCGGAGCATGGTGCTTCCACTAGTACGTGGGAGGGGGCTCCCCTCCGGGAGGAGCCCCCGGGGCGTGTACAGCCCCGCCCTAACACGTGGCCGGCACGGGAGGGCTAGGTGAGGTGTATCTGGGCACCCGTGAGCCAGTGCGGGACTCACGGGGCCCTACCTCTAGGCGGGTTGCGCCTGGTACTGGGCCTTATCTTGTGATGTGTTCCTGCAAATTTGGTTAGATGCCGACACTCTATGTCCTCCGGTCCCGGCCCTCGAGCTTGTCTCAGCCGTCGCTGGTATGCCAGGTCGCGATGCCGTGGACAAGGCCAGAGGGTGAGGGCTGGAGAGCCAGTAAGAGCCCTGAGTCAAGATGCTCAGGCACCCCCCCTTTAACGTGCAAGTGGTCGACATGAACAAGAAGAGGTGCCGTGGACAGGCATCAAGTAATCAAGCATGATGGGCGAATGCATAACCGGAAATAACGCAAAGGAGATACATGCCGCTGGGCCTAGCCCGAGCGACTTGGGGATGATGAAGCCCGAGGGGCGCCCCCAACAAAGCAAGCTAACAACATGAAATAAAAGGTATACACACCACAGGGACGGACCCACGCGGCCTGGGAATAATGCAGCTCTGGGTGAGCGCTCCCAGCTGGAAACAAAACTCGAAAGACGTCACCTGAAGATGTCGAGGACGAAGTGGTGTTGGTGCAGAAGACTCGGTGGGCTGCGGAAGCCGATCCTCACGAGCCCCCAGGCCCAGGGGCCTCGGGAGGCTCCGGAAGCACTGGTGTCTCCTCGCGAATCATCTCCATCTCCGCCAAGGCCGTGGAACGCCTGTCTTCCTGAGCCTCCATGATGCCCCTCATGAGGCGCTGGTACGTAGCAGCCGCGCCCGACAAGCCGCAAGGCATGCGAACGTAGCTGTGGGGCGGACCTTCACAACGCCCACTTGCGAGGGCCAGAGGCGCTCCGTCGTGGCGACCTAATTGAACCCTGGTACGTCGATGCAGATGCGCAGCCCACCATCCTCGCCTAGATGGGGAGCCACAGCCGGTAGACGGCGACAACCTCTCATGATTCTTGACTCCTGTAGTTCTTGAACGGCCTTGTTGACGAACTCCTGCTGGTCTGACCTTCCTTGCCTTGCTCCTTCTTGAGGGAAGCGTGCTTCGAAACACGCCTCCACGTGGTGCCCAAGCGCCTCGTGACCTCGGCCAGGTCGGTGGCCCTCCAGGGGAGAGCCCCCGAGCCCTACCTGAGGAGGGCGCCGGGCGTGCTTTCCTATGCGACGAAAGGAGGTTCCCCTTGGGCAGATGCTGGCCCTGAGGGGCCCGCCTCCTGAGGGGTTGGTCCAGACGATGCCTTCTTCTTCTTGGGGTTGGTCTCGGGAAGCCTCCTGCTCCTGCGATCCGGGTCTTCCAGTGACGCGGCCTGAAAGGCTCGCTCCAGGGAACACACTGCATCCTTCTCTTCACATGGCACCGTGATGACTCCGCCACTTCCTGGCATCTTGAGGACGTTGTAGCCATGGTGAGTCACGGCCATGAACTTGGCCAGCGCCGGGTACCCGAGGATGGCGTTGTACGGCAGGCGGATGTGGGCGACATCGAAGTCGATGAGCTTGGTGCGGTAGTTGTTGCATGCCCCGAAGGTGACAGGGAGGCGGACCTGCCCAATCGGGCCGTGGAGCCGTCGGTGACTCCGGAGAAAGGCTTGGTTGGTTGAAGCTGGTCATAGGGCACCTGTAGATTGTTGAATGTTTCCACTGATAGGACGTTGAGCCCTGCCCCACTATCGATGAGGGTCCTGGTGACCAGTACGTTGCTGATGACTGGGGAGCAAAGCATCGGGAGGACTCCGGCTGTGGCCGTGCACTTGAGCTGATCCGCTGAGCTGAACGTGATGGCGCACGCCGACCACCTGAGAGGGCGCGTTGCTTCGATCTTGGGGAGGACTGCATTCACTTTGCGGGCAAACTGCTTGAAGATGCGTTGGGAGGCTGGGGCTTGAGCTCCGCCCAGGATGCAGGCGATCGCGTGTGGCTCCTGGAAGCCCCCAGCCCCTCGTCTTGATGGCGGTCCTCGTTCCTCCTTGGCTGAGGCGACAGTGGAGGGAGGCCTGCGTTGCCTTGTGGGCGATCCTCACGAGGCTGATCCCACCAGTCCCCCTCGCGAGGCAGGTCCCGCCAGCGGTCCTGCGAGGTTGATCACGCCACCCTTGGCGCGGGCCGCGGTCTTCCCACCGTCTTGCGTTTCTTCCTCCTCCTCGGCCGTAGCCCCGGTCAGCACGGTCAGGACGACGGCCGATCCTTCCTTCTCGCACGGCGCGGAGTTCCTGGCATTCGTTGGTGTTGTGGGTGTGGAGGTCGTGGTACACACATTACCGGCTGCCCCTGGAGGATTCAGGCAGATCCTTGCCCCGCTTGGTGTCCGGTTCTGCCGCGAGCACGGCAGCCCCCTTGCGCTTCACGTCCTTGGCCTTGGGCTTCTTCTCTTCTGGGTCCACGGCAGGCAGCTCGAGGAGGGTGAGACGTCCTTCCTCAGCCCTGGCACACTTGGTCGCCAAGTTGAACAGCTCCAGGGAGGTGCACAGGTCTTCATGCATTGCCAGCTCCTCCTTCATCTTGACGTCGCGCACACCGTCGGAGATGGCTGAGATGATGGCCTCCTCGTACACATTGGGGATCTTGAGGCGCGCACTGTTGAAGCGCTGGATGTACTTTTGCAGGGTCTCTCCGGGTTGTTGCTTGATGCGGCGCATGTCGCTCACGGCCGGTGGCCGGTCGCGAGTACCTTGGAAGTTGACGATGAAGCGGGTGCGCATCTGGTCCCAGGAAGAGATTGTTCCTGGAGCCAGATTTAGGAGCGAGGTGCGAGCTCCTTCCTTGAGCGCCATGGGGAACCAGTTCGCCATGACCTTTTCATCCCCGTTGGCAGCTTCGATGCCCCGCTCATTGAGCTGGAGGAACTCCGCAGGGTCGGTCGTGCCGTCGTAGCAAGGAGGCAGGTCTGGCTTGAACTTGCCGGGCCAGACGACGCTACGCAGCTCGGTGGTGTAGGCACGGCAGCCTGCGGTGGCCATGGGAGGCTTTGGTTGAGGGAGAGCTTGGTCTTGCGGGTCCCCATGCGCTGCAGCTGGGAGCAGCGTGGGGTCTTGATGCGCGGGAGCGGGAGAAGGGTCGCGACGTGCCGGAGTAGGGAGCGCGCGGGCAGCTTCTTGCGGACGAGGGACTTCTTGGCAGCTCCTCTCTTGCTGCGCCGGCGCCTGACGGAGCGGGTTCCGGCCAGGGGCCGCGCGCCTTGGAGCCATCGCGTCTTCTTGAAGAGGAGGCGGCTGGTACGCCCCCGGAGCTTCGTTGCCCGCACGGGGCAGGGTGCGATGCATCGGAACGGACGACGCGGGAGAGCCCCCTGCGGCGCGGACGAGCTCGACGACGCGGTCAGGCCACTCTTCGTAGACGTCGTCGACGGGACGGTAGCGCAGGAGCTCGTTCGCCACGATGAGCGCAACTCGAGCCTCCAAGGGTGTGCGGAACGCGCGGGACGAAGAACCAGCTGGTGTGAGCGATGGAGTGGCGGTGCGGCCGTCTTGCCGCACGGACGGGTGCTGAGACGATGCTTGCTGCTCGTTCCCCGCTGGGCCGGTGGCGGTATTGATGGCGGGCGACGGGGAACGACGAGGACGCCCGCCGACGGGAGTCGTCTGGGCGACGCGGGAAGCGATGGCGGCCCGGCGCTCGGCACGGGCCCGACGTGCGTCGGACATGGACGCGACGGTCGGAGGAGAGCGGAGCGGTGGAAGACAAATTCCGGCGCACCCCTACCTGGGGCGCCAAATGTCGGATTTCGGGTTCCGGCAGACCCTTGAGGTTCGAACTCTGGGGTGCGCGCGGAGACTTCGCCCTCTACCTCTCCGTCTCGCAAAGATCTAAACTACCGAAAGAACAACACAAGAGACACGAGGTATATACTAGTTCGGGCCACCATTGTGGTGTAATACCCTACTATAGTTTGTGGTGGGTGGATTGCCTCTTGGGCTGATGAAGATGAACAGTACAAGGAAGAACAGCCTCACGAGGGTCTGCTCTTAGCAAGGACGATGACCTGCTAGGAGGAGTTCGGCCGCCTTTCTCTCTCTCTCTCTCTCTCTCTCTCTCTCTCTCTCTTTGTTGCTTGATGATCCGATCCTCTCCTCCCCTTACCCTGGGGGTGGCTAGTCCTATTTATAGGCAAAGGCCCTGGGCCTCTTCCCAAATATTAAGCGGGAAGGGCGCCAACAATTGGCCATTTTGAAGGGGAACATCTGGTACACTTATCCTGACTAAAGTTGGTCCTCGCCTGCCAAAGGCTCTGTGGTGACGCCGTTCTGGGCTCCACGATGACCTCCTTCCCACCGTTGGACTTGTCTTGGTCTCGTTGCACCAAAATGGACGCCTTTGCCTGATCCTCTCGCCTGCGCTTGCCCCCTTTGCACCAAAGAGGAAAGGGAGACACTGCGCGGGCTGGCGCCCGCCTGGCACCCTTGGTGGTCATGGCTTGCGTCATGGGCACCTCGTGAGGTACCACGCCTTGATCTCTCCGCCTCCTCATGAGCCAGCCTGACGAGTCCGTGCCTAAGGAAGCTCCGTGTTGTCCGCCCCGCGAGGCTTGGCCCCTCGCGAGGGTCTTGAGTATCGTGTTGGCGAAGATGGGTCGTGCTGGGCCCCCCTGTAAGCCACGTCGCAGGCCGCAGGCAGGCAAGTCTGGGGACCCCCGTTCCCAGAACGCCGACAAGTAAAAGGCAAAGTAACAAAAGCAAAGCAATAATAAAGTGATGGAGATTGATATGATGAGAATAGACCCAGGGGCCATAGGTTTCACTAGTGGCTTCTCTCAAGAGCATAAGTATTATACGTGGGTGAACAAATTACTGTTGGGCAATTGACAGAATTGAGCATAGTTATGAGAATATCTAGGTATGATCATGTATATAGGCATCACGTCCGAGACATGTAGACCGACTCCTGCCTGCGTCTACTACTATTACTCCACTCATCGACCGCTATCCAGCATGCATCTAGAGTATTAAGTTAAAAACAAAGTAACGCCTTAAGCAAGATGACATGATGTAGAGGGATAGTTTCATGCAATATGATAAAAAACCCATCTTGTTATCCTCGATGGCAACAATACAATACGTGCCTTGCTGCTCCTACTGTCACTGGGAAAGGACACCGCAAGATTGAACCCAAAGCTAAGCACTTCTCCCATTGCAAGAAAGACCAATCTACTAGGCCAAACCAAATTGATAATTCGAAGAGACTTGCAAAGATAACAAATCATACATAGAAGAATTCAGAGAAGATTCAAATATTGTTCATAGATAGACTTGATCATAAACCCACAATTCATCGGCCTCAACAAACACACCTCAAAAAAAGAAGATTACATCGAATAGATCTCCACGAGAGAGGGGGAGAACATTGTATTGAGATCCAAAAGGAGAGAAGAAGCCATCTGGCTAATAACTATGGACCCGAAGGTCTGAGGTAAACTACTCACACTTCATCGGCGGGGTTAGGATGATGTAGAAGCCCTCTGTGATGATGGCCCTCTCCGGCGGAGCTCCGGAACAGGCCCCAAGATGGGATCTCGTGGGTACAGAAGGTCGCGGCGGTGGAATTAGGTTTTTGGCTCCGTATCTGATCGTTTGGGGGTACGTAGGTATATATAGGAGGAAGGAGTACGTCAGTGGAGCTCCGAGGGGCCCACGAGGCAGGGGGCGCACCCTAGGGGGGGGCGCCCTCCACCCTCGTGACCGCCTCATGGCTTTCTTGACGGAGGGTCCAAGTCTCCTGGGTCTTTTCTGATGAGAAAATCACGTTCCCGAAGGTTTCATTCTGTTTGGACTCCGTTTGATATTCTGTTTCTCCGAAACTCTGAAATAGGCAAAAAAACAGCAATTCTGGGCTGGGCCTCCAGTTAATAGGTTAGTCCCAAAAATAATATAAAAGTGGAAAATAAAGCCCAATATAGTCCAAAACAGTAGATAATATAGCATGGAGCAGTCAAAAATTATAGATACGTTGGAGACGTATCAGGCATCCCCAAGCTTAATTCTTGCTCGTCCTCGAGTAGGTAAACGATAAAAAGAGAATTTTTGATGCGGAGTGCTACTTGGAATAATTTCAATCTAAACCTTCTCAATTGTGGTATGAATATTCAGATCCGAAAGATTCAAGACAAAAGTTCATATTGACATAAAAACGATAATACTTCAAGCAAACTAACAAAGCAATTATGTCTTCTCAAAGTAACATGGCCAAAGAAAGTTCATCCCTACAAAATCATATAGTTTAGTCATGCTCCATTCTCGTCACACAAGAATGCTCTCATCATGCACAACCCCGATGACAAGCCAAGCAATTGTTTCATACTTTAATAATCTCAAACTTATAAACCTTCACACAATACATGAGCGCGAGCCATGGATATAGCACTATGGGTGGAATAGAATATGATGATGGGGGTTATGTGGAGAAGACAAAAGGGAGAAAGTCTCACATCAACATGGATAATCAATGGGCTATGGATATGCCCACCGATTGATGCTAATGCAAGGAGTAGGGATTGCCATGCAACGGATGCACTAGAGCTATAAATGTATGAAAGCTCAACAAAAGAAACTAAGTGGGTGTGCATCTGACTTGCTTGTTCACGAAGACCTAGGGCACTTGAGGAGGCCCATTGTTGGAATATACAAGCCAAGTTCTATAATGAAAAATTCCCACTAGTATATGAAAGTGACAAAACAAGAGACTCTCTATGCTACTTTGAAGCACAAGTGTGGCAAAGGATAGTAACATTGTCCCTTCTCTCTTTTTCTCTCATTTTTTCTTTTTTTCTTTTTCTCTTTTTTTGGGCCTTCCTTTTTTATGGTTTTCTCTTTTTTTATTCCTCACTTGGGACAATGCTCTAGAAAATGATGATCATCACACTTCTATTTATTTACAACTCAACGATTACAACTCGATACTAGAACAAAGTATGATTTCGATATGAATGCCTCCGGCGGTGTACCGGGATATGCAATGAATCAAGAGTGACATGTATGAAAGAATTATGAACGGTGGCTTTGCCACGAATACTATGTCAACTACATGATCATGCTAGCAATATGACAATGATGGATGTGTCATGATGAACGGAATGGTGGAAAGTTGCATGGCAATATATCTCGGAATGGCTATGGAAATGCCATAATAGGTAGGTATGGTGGCTGTTTTGAGGAAGATATAGGGAGGTTTGTGTGTGAAAGAGCGTATCATATCACGGGGTTTGGATGCACCGGCGAAGTTTGCACCAACTCTCAATGTGAGAAAGGGCAATGCACGGTACCGAAGAGGCTAGCAATGATGGAAGGGTGAGAGTGCGTATAATCCATGGACTCAACATTAGTCATAAAGAACTCATATATTATTGCAAAAATCTACAAGCCATCAAAAACCAAAGCATTACGCGCATGCTCCCAGGGGGATAGATTGGTAGGAAAAGACCATTGCTTGTCCCCGACCGCCACTCATAAGGAGGACAATGAAATAACACCTCATGTTTCAAATTTGTTACATAACGTTTACCATACGTGCATGCTACAGGACTTGCAAACTTCAACTCAAGCACTTCTCAATTTCACAATTACTCTACTAGCATGACTTTGATATTATCACCTCCATATCTCAAAACAATCATCAAGCATCAAACTTTTCTTAGTATTCAACGCACTCAAGAGAAAATTTTACAAATCTTGAATACCAAGCTTATTATTATTATTAAGCAAATTACCATGCTAATTAAGACTCTCAAAATAATCTAAGTGAAGCATGAGAGATCAATAGTTTCTTTAAAACAAATCCACCACCATGCTCTAAAGGATATAAGTGAAGCACTAGAGCAAAACTATAATGCTCAAAAGATATAAGTGAAGCACATAGAGTATTCTATCAAATTCCAATTCATGCATGTCTCTCTCAAAATGTGTGTACAGCAAGGATGATTGTGAAACACTAACAAACAAAGACACAAATAATACAAGAAGCTCCAAGCAAAACACATATCATGTGGTGAATAAAAATATAGCTCCAAGTAAAATTACCGATGGAAGTAGACGAAAGAGGGGATGCCTTCCGGGGCATCCCCAAGCTTTGAATTTTTGATGTCCTTGGATTATCTTGGGGGTGCCATGGGCATCCCCAAGCTTAGTCTCTTGCCACTCCTTGTTCCATAATCCATCAAAATATTTCACCCAAAACTTGAAAACTTCACAACACAAAACTCAACAGAAATCTCGTGAGCTTCGTTAGCGAAAGAAAGCAAAAGACCACTTCAAGGTACTGTAATGAACTCATTCTTTATTTATATTGGTGTTAAACCTAATGTATTCCAACTTCTATGGATTATAAACTATTTTACTAGCCATAGATTCATCTAAATAAGCAAACAACACACGAAAAACAGAATTTGTCAAAAACAGAACAGTCTGTAGTAATCTGTAACTAACACAAACTTCTGGAA
This sequence comes from Aegilops umbellulata, assembly GCA_032464435.1. NCBI lineage: Eukaryota > Viridiplantae > Streptophyta > Magnoliopsida > Poales > Poaceae > Aegilops > Aegilops umbellulata. The sequence continues at coordinate 219,941,153 of CP136060.1, forward strand.
CTCCAAAAAATATACCAAAATAGGACGACCTAGACAATTTGTATATTGATCAGCAGCAATTGGAATAAGTATTTGATCACGTTCTGGTGATTTTTAACAATTGTTTTCGTGAACAGAAAGTTTCTGGAAATTACAACAAGATCAAATAACTATCATCCAAGAAGATCCTATAGGTCTAACTTGGCACAAACACTAATTAAAACACAAAACCACATCTAAACAGAAGGTAGATGGATTATTTATTCCTAAACAGAGTCAAAAACAAAAAAATAAAAATAAAATTGGGTTGGCTCCCAACAAGCGCTATCGTTTAACGCCCCTAGCTAGGCATAAAAGCGAGAATAGATCTAGGTATTGCCATCTTTGGTAGGCAATCCATATGTGGCTCTCATGATAGATTCATATGGAAATTTTATTTTATTTCTAGGGAAGTGTTCCATGCCATTTTTAATGGAAATTGAAATCTAATATTCCCTTCCTTCATATCAATAATTGCACCAACCATTCTAAGGAAAGGTCTACCGAGAATAATAGGGCAAGAAGGATTGAGATTTATATCAAGAACGATAAAATCTACGGGCACCATAGCCCATTGATACGCCTAGTTGATGTGAGACTATCTCCTTCTTTTTGTCTTCTCCACAACCACCGTCTCTTCCACCTATAGTGCTATGTCCATGGCTCACGCTCATGTATTGCATGAAAGTTGAAAAAGTTTGAGAACGTCAAAAGTATGAAACAATTGCTTGGCTTGTCATCGGGGTTGTGCATGATTTAAATATTTTGTGTGATGAAGATGGAGCCTAGCCAGACTATATGATTTTGTAGGGATAAGCTTTCTTTGGCCATGTTATTTTGAGAAGACATAATTATTTTGTTAGTATGCTTTAGGTATTATTGTTTTTATGTCAATATAAACTTTTGTTTTGAATCTTACGGATCGGAACATTCATTCCACAATAAAGAGAATTACATGGATAAATATGTTAGGTAGCATTCCACATCAAAAATTCTGTTTTTATTATTTACCTACTCGAGTACGAGCAGGAATTAAGCTTGGGGATGCTTGATACGTCTCCAACGTAACTATAATTTTTGATTGTTCCATGCTGTTATATTATCTGTTTTGGATGTTTTATATGCATTTATATGCTATTTTATATGATGTTTGGGACTAACCTATTAACCTAAAGCCAGTGCCAGTTTCTGTTTTTTCCTTGTTTTAGAGTTTTGCAGAAAAGGAATACCAAACGGAATAAAACTTTTGCGATGATTTTTCTTAGACCAGAAGACACCCAAGAGACTTGGAGTGCAAGCTAGAAGAACCACGAGGTGGCCACAAGGGTGGAGGGAGCGCCCCCAACCTTGTGGGCCCCTCATAGGTCCCCTGACCTAGATCTTCCTCCTATATATACTCTTATACCCCAAAAACATCTAGGGGAGCCACGAAACCACTTTTCCACCACCGCAACCTTCTGTACCCATGAGATCCCATCTTGGGGCCTTTTACGGCATCCTGCCGGAGGGGGATTCGATCATGGTGGGCTTCTACATCAACACCATTGCCTCTCCAATGAAGCGTGAGTAGTTTACTTCAGACCTACGGGTCCATAGCTAGTAGCTAGATGGCTTCTTCTCTCTCTTTGATTCTCAATACAAAGTTCTCCTCGATGTTCTTGGAGATCTATTCGATGTAATACTCTTTTGCGGTGTGTTTGCCGAGATCCGATGAATTGTGGATTTATGATCAGCTTATCTATGAATATTATTTGAATCGCCTCTCAATTCTTATATGCAGGATTTTATATCTTTGCAAGTCTCTTCGAACTATCGATTTGGTTTGGCCAACTAGATTGGTTTTTCTTGCAATGGGAGAAGTGCTTAGCTTTGGGTTCAATCTTGCGGCGTCCTTTCCCAGTGACAGTAGGGCAGTAAGGTACGTATTGTATTGTTTCCATCGAGGATAAAAAGATGGGGTTTTCATCATATTGCTTGAGTTAATTCCTCTACATCATGTCATCTTGCTTAATGCGTTGCTCCGTTCTTTATGAACTCTATACTCTAGATTCATGCTGGATAGCGGTCTATATGTGGAGTAATAGTACTAGATGGAGGCAGGAGTCAGTCTACTTGATATGGACGTGATGCCTATATTCATGATCATTGCCTTAGATATCATCATAACTTTGCGCTTTTCTATCAATTGCTCGGCAGTAATTTGTTCACCCACCGTAATAATTTTTATCTTGAGAGAAGCCTCTAGTGAACCCTATGGCCCCAGGTCTATTTTACAACATATTAGTTTCCCATCAACTTGCCAATTTCTTTCGCCGTTCCATAAACCAAAAATACCAAAAATATTACTTTACCGTTTATCCTTCTCTATCAGATCTTAGTTTGCGAATAACCGTGAAGGGATTGACAACCCCTTTGTCGCGTTGGTTGCAAGTTGGTGTTTGTTTGTGCAGGTATTCGGTGGCTTGTTGCATAGTATCCTACTGGATTGATACCTTGGTTCTCAAAACTGAGGGAAATACTTACGCTACTTTGCTCCATCACCCTTTCCTCTTCAAGGAATAAACCAACGCAAGCTCAAGAGGTAGCAGCGTCCATGTACACCCACTTTTTTGGAATCCCTTTACATCTGGGCAGAGCGGGAAGTCGATGCCGGAGCTAGCTGTTGCCGCCATAGCCTAGAACGCCACACATCCCGAGCGTTGTCTGCCGTCGACCAGATGGAGCGAGAACAAATGGCAGAACAGGGCCACAAATGGAGCAACAACCACGATAGCCTCGCACAGAAAGGCTAAGGCGGCGAGGTACGATGGACCTGGGGTCCAGATGCAACACTTGGATCTGATAATCTGGGAGCACGGCATTGAAGTAATCAGAGAAAGGGGGGACCAAGCCGGCCAGGAGAGCGTGAAGGTGAATGGGGATCTCGGTGGCCTCCATGTCGACCAAGGCCTTGGAGGCGGGCCAGACCGTCGTCGCCTTCCACTCCTTAGAATCGGTGGCGAGGGCTTGCTAGACCTTGTTCAGCCCCTCCTAGTTGATCACCGTGGACCGGCCCAACGCGGGTTCCAGCCCCGGTGCTGGCTCTGTGGGAGCACTGACTTTCCCTCCTCTTTTTGACCTTGAAGCCATGGCGGTGGGAGTGGATCGGAGTTGGTTTGGAGTCTGCAGAAGGAGGCACAAGCGCGTAAGGAAGGAAAGGAGCAGAGGATAAGCGCGACGGGCAATGATGGCAGGGGCGCGGTTGCGACAGGCGGTCGTCAAGTTGGGAAGTTGCCGAGGCTGTGTGGGGAAGTGGAGATGCCCACATCCCATCAAGCGCCACGCGTCGACTCGGTCCATAGGCGATTGGGGCCCGCGGTGCTTTGCCCTTTCCCTTTGGCTTCACTCCGAAACCAAGTCCGAGCGTGCCTTGGGCCTGGGAGGCTATTGTTAGTGTTCTGGGAACCAGGGTACCCAGACCTGCCTGCCTGCGGCCTGCGGTGTGGCTCCATCGGCGGCCTGGTACGACCCATCTTTGGCATCAACAAGACAAGACCCTCGCGAGGGGCCAAGCCTCACGAGGTGGACGGCGCCAAGACCTCCGGAGGGACCGACCTCCTCAGGCCAGCTCCAGAGGAGCGGAGATTCCTATGCAAGCACCCACCCCCTGAGGCTCGGGTGACGCAAGCTAGGACGACGAAGGCCAGGCGGGCGCCAGCAAACGCAGTACAAAAGTGAAAGTGTAGCTAATCCCTGGGTGGTTTTGGTAATTCTTAACAACAGATAGCTCATTGAACTAATACTCTTTCAAGATGATCATTTTAGAAAGTTCAATGATTGGCATGGCATGGACTAGAGATGTGGACCCCTCAAAATGCTAAGGACACATATTGGAAAAAGCTCAAGACTATATTTTCATTTTAGTGATCCAAGATCACATTGAGTCCATAGGAAAAGCCAATACTATTAAAATGGGATGAGGTTTTGCTTAATGGCTTGCTTGCTCAAAATGCTTAGTGATATGCTCCAAAAGCCCTCAACCACTTTCTCAATTCCACATATGTCCTAAAGCTAAAGTAAAACTCGGCCCCACCGATTTGATCTATCCGATGCCATCGAGTTCATTTGACATAGCCATAGCAAGAAACCCTAATCATTTCGGCCTCACCGATTGGGATCTCAGCCTCACCGAGATGGGATCACAAACTCTCTGTTTCCCTTCATAATTTTCGGTCTAACCGAAATGAGCGATCTTGTAACGCCCTCGATGCGGCTATATCTCCCACGTGTCGAGGCACGACTTAGAGGCATAACCGCATTGAAAGCAATGTCGCAAGTGAGGTAATCTTCACACAATCCATGTAATAAATAAAGGGGAAAGATACATAGTTGGCTTACAATCGCCACTTCACACAAGTACATAAATAACATCCATCATACAGATTACACTCAAGGTCCGACTACGGCACCAAAACGAAAGAAGACTACCCCAAATGCTAAACAGATCCCCGGATCACCCAACTGGGCTCCAGTACTGATCATCTGGAAAAGAAACATAGTAACGGCCACGTTCCTCGTCGAACTCCCAAGTGAGCTCGGTCGCGTCAACTGCACTGACATCGTTGGTATCTGCAACTGAGGTGATAATAGTTGTGAGTCACAGGGACTCAGCAATCTCACACCCGCGAGATCAAGACTATTTAAGCTTAAAGGTGGGAAAGGAGTTTGTGAGGTGGAGCTGCAGCAAGCGACTAGCATGTGGTGGCTATAGCGCAAAAGAGAGCGAGAAGAGAAGGCAAAGCACGGTCGAGACACTAAAAGTGATCAAGAAGTGATCCTGAAACGACCTACGTCAGACATTACTCCAACACCGTGTTCACTTCCCGGACCCCGCCGAGAAGAGACCATCACGGTTACACACGCGGTTGGTGTGTTTTAGTTAAGGTCAACTTCGGGTTTTCTACAACCGGACATCAACAAATTCCCGTCTGCCTCATAACCGCGGGCACGGCTTTCGAAAGATAATACCCTGCAGGGGTGTCCCAACTTAGCCCATGATAAGCTCTCACGGTCAACGAAGGATATTCCTTCTACCGGGAAGACCCGATCAATCTCGGAATCCCGGACTACAAGACATTTCAACAGCAATAAAACAAGTCCAGCAAAGCCGCCCGATTGTGCCGACAAATCCTGATAGGAGCTGCACATATCTCGGTCTCAGGGCACATCCGGATGAGCAGTCCGTACAACTAAAACCAGCCCTCGAGTTGCCCCGAGGTGGCGCTGCAAAGGGCTCTAGTTTGGACCAGCAATCGAAGGAGAACTGGCCTGGGGGTTTAAAATAAAGATGACCCTTGAGTCTGCAGAACCCAAGGGAAAAAGGCTAGGTGGCAAATGGTAAAACCAATGTTGGGCCTTGCTGGAAGAGTCTTATTCAAAGCGAACTGTCAAGGGGGTCCCATAAATCACCCAACCGTGTAAGGAACGCAAACTCCGAGAACATAACACCGGTATGACGGAAACTAGGGTGGCAAGAGTGGAACAAAACACCAGGCATAAGGCCGAGCCTTCCACCCTTTACCAAGTATATAGATGCATTAATTAAATAAGAGGTATTGTGATATCCCAACAAGTAAACATGTTCCAACAAGGAACAACAAGTCCACGTTCCAACAAGGAACAAACTTCATCTTCACCTGCAACTAGCAACGCTATAAGAGGGGCTGAGCAAAGCAGTAACATAGCCAAACAACGGTTTGCTAGGACATGGATGGTTAGGGGCTGACATGGCAATATAGGAGGCATGATATAGCAAGTGGTAGGTATCGCAGCATAGGCATAGCAAAAGAGCGAGCCATCTAGCAAGCAAAGATAGAAGTGATTTCGAGGGTATGGTCATCTTGCCTGCAAGGTTCTCAGAGTTGTCGAAAGCTTGGTCCTCGTAAGCGTTCTCAACAGGTTCCTCGTTCACGTACTCGTCTCCCGGCTCTACCCAAGACAAGATAACAAGCAAAGGAACCAAAATCAACCACGATGCAATGCGCAAGCAATATGATGCAAAACATGGCATGATATGCGAGAGGTGATATGCAATGCGTATGCATGCTCCGGAAGGACAAGGATGAACAGGGCATAATCTTGGCAAACCAAGCATGCCACTGGATAGATGAGGTGATTTCGGTTGAAATCGATATAAAGATCACCGGAATCGGATGCACGGTTTGCAAATGGCAAGCAATACAAGAATGACACGAAACTGCCATAAACAGCATGATGCTACTTAGCAAGCAACAATTAATTAGACTACTGCACCCAAACATGGCAACAAAGCATATGACAGTAAACTACTCAAGATGCTCGACAAAATATGAACACTGAGCTACGGCTAAATCACACCATAACAGGTCCAAACAAGCATGGCAAAAGTGCAAACGATAACAGGTTCTCAGACTTTGTGAAAATATCGAAGTAGCAGAAACTAACATCAGGATGACATGTTCAGAGCAACGAAACAACATGTTACAGGTTCAGAACATAGCAAAATAAGACATGGGAAGAATCTACACATAGCACTTGACAAAAGTCCCTTACTGACCATAAGTCAAAAAGGACCAGAAAATATGATTACACCCATGTCAAATAAGCAAGTTTCGTTACAGGTTTCAGACTTAGCAGAAAACTGGACATGGCAGAAAACTGTTAACGACTAGGCATGTTCGTGAGCTCGATGCACTCTCTACAGAGAAATTCATGATATACTAAGCATACATACATCAAGAATACATGACATAGTAACTAGACATGGCAATAATAACATCATATCATGCAAGGATCAACTACACCAAGCTTGGCAAAATCGAATAACATGTAAACAATCTGCCAGCAATATTTTGAAGCAAAAGTAGAGCTCGATCGACTCAAGCTATGGCACTCCATAATTGCAAAAAAAGGCATGGATGTGTTAAGCAAATACTCAAGTTCAAAACTCCCTTACTGATCATGCTCAAATTATGCACAGATCACTCAGAAACAACATGAATACATGGCATGAAAATAACAGCAGTCAGGGACTTAGTGAAATCACTAAGTCTCTGAAATCAGCAACATCAAGACACCTAGTTTGCATGCTTGTGCTAGTCACCACATAGATCACAAAAATACATGGCAAAATCCTCTGGATAGGTAACATGGCATATTACAAAACTCATGTAGGACTCAACTCCATAGTAGGTACACATCAATCATGGCAAAAATGACAAAAGTGCATGATCAGATAAGATCCAGCAACTAACATCAACTAGCCCTTTTCTAACAGCATTTCGGGCATCAAGATTACTTCAAATGAAAATGATGCAATGGAACAAAATGATCTACTCTTCTAGGCCAACAAAATGACATATTATACGCGCGAAACGGAGCTACGGATGCAAAGTTATGGCATGCGAAACAAGTGATGATCATGTGAAATCTAGGGGACTTAGAGAAAAAAAACGAGAGGGAGAGGGTCAACCGTAGGGTTGACCAGGTCGGATCTGGCGCGGATCGGGCTCGGGGCGGGCCGGCTCGCCGGAGAGCGGGCGCGGCACGGTGAGGTAGGAGGCGGGGCGGCGCCGGCGGCTGCGGAGGAGTGGGCGGCGGCGGTCGCCGGAGGCGGCGGGAACAGGGCGGCGCGGGGGTGCGCTCGGCGAGGCGGCGGCGGCCGCCGGAGACGGCGAGCGGGGCGACGGCGAGGCCGGCGCGGGGCCGCGGCTGGCGGGCGGCGCGGAGCGGGCCGGTGCGGGAGGCGACGGGCGGCGCGGAGCGGGCCGCGGGGGCCGGATCTTGGCCCCCCGGGCCCGGCGGCGAAGTGGGGCGGCGCCGGGTGACGTGGCGTCGTCCGGTTGGCTGGGGCGGCTGAGCTGGCGGCGGGGAGCCAACGGGGGCGCGACACGTGGCGGCGGTGAGGTAGCCGGCGGCGGCGGGGCTGTCGGCGCGGACTCCGAGGCGAAGCTAGGGTTTCGGGGTGAGACTCTCTCAGATTTAGACGGGGGAGACGTTTTTATAGACAGAAAGAGCTAGGGAGCTCCAAACGGAGTGCGGTTTTCGCCCACGCGATCGTGATCGAACGGCGGAGGACATGGGAGTGACTTAGATGGGTTATTAGGCTGTTTTGAAGGGGTGTTGGGCTGCAACACACACGAGGCCTTCACGGTTACCCGGTTAACTGTTGGAGTACCAAACGAACTCCGATTGACCCGAAACTTGACAGGCGGTCTACCGGTGCTATACCAAGGCCACATGTCAAACCTCGGTCCATTCCGAGAATGTTTAATACCCGCTCACGAAGAAATGTAAAAGGGGACGCCGGGAGACATAGGAGCGCCGGATTGCAAAACGGACAACGGGAAAGATGCTCGGATTTATGAGACGAACACGTATGCAAATGCGATGCACATGATGACATGAAATGAAATGCATGACATGACCAAAATGCAAAACGGAGAGAACCCAACCACGGAGGGAATATCATAGCACATAGCCGAAGATGGCAAGAGTTGGATTACAAATATGGCAAGTTACATCGGGGGCGTTACAGTTCCCACTGAGTTTGCAATGCAAACTCTCTGTTTCATTTTCGTAACATTTCGGTCTCACCGAAATGAGCAATCGGTCCCATCGAGTTTGCCTGAACAACTCTCTGTTTGCCTATTACTGTAATCGGTCTCACTGAGTTCATGTGATCGGTCTCACCGAGATGAAGTTATGCCCTAACCCTAGCGCATCGGTCCCACTGAGTTGATCATGTCGGTCCCACCGAAAAGCCTAACGTTCACATTTTGAACTGAACCGGTGTGACCGAATTTCACTATTCGGTCCCACTGAGTTTGGTAAATTGTGTGTAACGGTTAGATTTTTTGTGGAGGCTATATATACCCCTCCACCCGTCCTCCATTCGATGAGAGAGCTATCAGAACGTGCCTACACTTCCACTACTCATTTTCTGAGAGAGAAGCACCTACTCATGTGTTGAGACCAAGATATTCCAATCCAACCACAAGAATCTTGATCTCTAGCCTTCCCAAGTTGCTTTCCACTCAAATCATCTTTCCACCAAATCCAAATCTATGTGAGAGAGATGAGTGTTGGGGAGACTATCATTTGAAGCACAAGAGCAAGGAGTTCATCATCAACACACCATCGATTACCTTTTGGAGAGTGGTGTCTCCTAGATTGGTTAGGTGTTACTTGGGAGCCTCCGTCAAGATTGTGGAGTTGAACCAAGGAGTTTGTACGGGCAAGGAGATCGCCTACTTCATGAAGATCTACCCAAGTGAGGCAAGTTCTTCGTGGGCGATGGCCATGGTGGGATAGACAAGGTTGCTTCTTCGTGGACCCTTTGTGGGTGGAGCCCTCCATGGACTCGCGCAACCGTTACCCTTCGTGGGTTGAAGTCTCCATCAACGTGGATGTACGATAGCACCACCTATCGGAACCCCGCCAAAAATCTCAGTGTCTACATTGCATTTGCTCCCTTCAAACTCGTCCCCTTTACCTTCATATGCAATGATTTACATTCCACTGCTATACTCTTAGAATTGCATGTGTAGGTTGATTGCTTGACTTGTGCTAAGTTGCTAAAATCTGCCAAGACTTAAAATTAGGAAAAGGCTAGATTTTTATTTGGTCAAGTAGTCTAATCACCCCCCTTCTAGACATACTTTCAATCCTACAAGTGGTATCAGAGCTTTGGTCTCCATTTGCCTTGATTTCCATAGCATTGGTGATCATAGCCTTGGTTTCACAACCTAGGAGAGTATGGCGTCTAGTTAGGGAAATTACCACCATAGAGGTCCTTACTTTGATGGTACTAATTTTGCTAGTTGGAAGCATAAGATGAAAATGCATATTCTTGGACATAACCCTGCCGTTTGGGCTATTCTGTGTATTGGCTTGCAAGGTGAATTCTTCGATGGGAGAGAACCTAATCGTGAATCTACCGCCGAAGAATTGAAGATGTTGCAATACTATGCTCAATATTGCGATATCCTCTTCAACGGATTGTGCCCCGAAGAATTCAACAAAATCAGCCTTCTTGAGAATGCAGAGGAAATTGAGGATACTTGGATTGATATGCACGAAGGTACCGACTCCGTCAAGGAATCCAAATTGGATGTGCTTCAAAGTCAGCTTGACAAGTTCAAATGAAGGATGGTGAAGGTTGTCGGTTCCATATCCGGCATATCTCGTAGTAGGGGTCCTAAACTAGGCATCTTGGAGCGATGGTAACATGGACACGGGATTTTACCCAGGTTCGGGCCCTCTTGATGGAGGTAAAACCCTACGTCCTGCTTTTGATTGTATTTATATGGGGTGTAGTACAAAGTACATGCATCTACCATGAGATCGTTCTAATGAATATTAGATTTTCTATTGACTAGCCTGGCCTCGGTTTATATATGCACTGTAGGCCTAGGGTTTAGAGGAGTCCTTGTATTGGGCGCCAAGTCTTGTGGAATCCTCCTTGTATGCGGCATGGGCTGTCCGAACTGGCCCAATAGTGAACCGCCATGGGGGTCCTCGGCCCGATCCAGCTGGTAGGGAGATGACGTGGTGAGTACCCACTAGTCCAGGACACTGTCAGTAGCCCCCTAAACCGTTCTTCAAGTTGGGGACGCTTCAATTCTTCTGAACTGTTCTTCATCTGCAGTCGTCGATCTTGAAAATTGGTTAAACAAATCTTCCCATCTTCGATCCTGAGGATCGCCAAAGTGAATCCGAAGAGTTTACACGTCGGGTATCAGAGGAGCCCCTTTAAGTTCTTGGTCTTTATCAATGCCTTGTTATCTTTTACACCACACCTCGGGTTTGAAGTTGTTCCCATGCAGCGGTGTCCTCTTGCATCCGAGCTCCAAAGCCGGTCTGCATTCGAGGTATCCTTTGTAACTGAGCACCAACGTCGGACTGTATCCGAGCTCCAACGCCAGACTGTATCCGAGCTCCAATGCCGGAGAGTATCCGAGCTCCAACGCCGGAGAGTATCCGAGCTCCAACGTCGAGCTATATCCGAGGTGTCATAGATCACCTTGGCTCAAGAAAGTCGAAGCAGTTTAGCCGAGCTTAATGCCAGAAATGCCCTCTATGGAGCCGGCCATGGTGCCCGAGCTTTAAGCCAGACTGCTTCCGAGGTGGTGCACCACCCTTACCGCGGGCCAATTTTTTGTCAATATTTTCGATTGGTGTCATTTATTCACTGCCGAGATATATAGCCAGTAGCCCTCAAGGTGTGTATCAGTCTAAAACCCGAGATGCACCTGAAGGATGACATAAGACCGCTGATCCCAGTAGCCCCTGAGACTCAGGTTGATTCGCAAAATCGGCCTGAGGATCAACTCCTAGCTCGACAGAATACTTCGGGACACAAAAAGCGGTGTGCAAAGTCCTCGAGACTCAGGTTGGGTGCGGCCAACCAACCTGAGGATCATAATCTCCTCGAAAACTATTGCACTTTAATTTTTCTGCATTGGATTATCAATGCGGTAGCCCCCGAGAATTGGGTTGGGCAAAATGGCCGACCCTAGGATTGTACCTCCTCGGGAACAAGTTCAACTGTCATGTATGTTTTGACAATACCGAGGTGGAGTTCAGTAGGAAAGATGCCGAACTGTAGTTTTGGAAAAGAGTTTCACGCCGAACACCTCAACCAAGAGAATGTCCCGCTTTGTCTAGATTGAATCAAGCTGTTTTGGTGCCAATATGAAATTGGTCTTAAAATTGTACTTTCGTCGTGCTTTGACATGACACATCTGATCTCTAGACTTCAAGTGGGTTAGCCTTCGGCTTCAACCTCCCTATCCCGAAGGCGGAGTGTTTCTCAGGCTAGTTTAGCGAACTAAACGCGAGCGGCTTTAGAGAGAAACCAGGCTACCCGGCTATTGATCGTACACCTGAGTCGAGAAAGAGTGGTCGAAAAAGACTGTGCAGCGACTAACAAAAATGGCTCATACTAATTTAAGAGCCCCCAAGTGACTACCTCGGCTTCTCCCTCTTCGGTCAAGGGCCAAAAAGTGTTATGTACTCCACCTGTCGAGAATATCGACGGAGTTTCCGATAACCAGGCAATCAGGCTATTAGGCTATAACAGACAAAGCGTGCTGAGGGAACTTATGCTATATTACCGACGAAGTGTGAGAAGCATCTTCGAAGAAAATAGTACCCCCACTGATACCTTTCTTCGGTTGCTAATTGTTACTATGACACTTGTGCAATAGATTTTTTGTAGTCATGAGTTCCATTGTGTGTCGACCATGATTGGAAACAATAAGAGCGCTAGCTTTCGGCTTCACCCATTCCGAGGTCCGATCTCGGATGACCCGATCGTGACAATCGTAGAGGTGCTCCCTTTACTCCCTAGCCAAACAATTGGGAACGTAGGGATAAATAGAGGAGCAAGGCAACCCAGCTTGCGGAACACTTAAGTCAACATGGTGCATCTTGTGGCGTAATACACGAACAAGGAACGAAGCCATACAAGTATAATCATATGCAAGAGGAGAGGCTCATAATGGAAGCCCCCAAGTAAATGGGGTATTTGAATTTGTGTGTCACAAACAAAGTTTTGACAAGGAAGTTTTTCACAAACAATTTTTTGCCAAGAAGTATAACGCTTGGTCGAACCGAACAAAATTTAAAACTGGAAGTCTTTGAGCATGAAAGCGACTTAGCTGGTTAATGTGCTCGGTGTTGATGATGCGATTCGGGCTTGTGGTGGGACGAAGACGCCCATTGATCTGTGACATATTCGACAAGGTTCACAGTCCTCGGCATGGCCGAGGTCCCAGCCCCCAAGCCCGAGGTGTCCGAGCAAGGAGTTCGGCACTCCGGAGTAGTGACACGGCTCGGCCGATGTGGTAAGTTGAAGCCCCCAGTCTAGCTGAGCTGCCGGAGTTGGTCGGCAAGGTGACAATGAAGCCCCCACGCCAGTAGACCTGTTCGGCATGGTGGACGTTAGTTTGACGAAGCGACGACGCTGCGCATCCGATGTGGTGAGATGAAGTTCTCGGTCCAGTTAACATGGCAAAGCTATGATTGGCGGATGCCGAAGTCTCATGCAGGTCGGCTGGTGATGCCGAAGTGACCGCGTAACGCAGTCAGAATCGATTACCTACACACATAAAACAGTGCAAGAAAAAAACAATAATAATTGAAATTGCATAATTAATATGTGTGAAGCGAACCATGAGGTAGGTTTGGCCTGTGCGCCGGGGTTGGTTCGACGGAGTGGCAGCGCGGACCCGTCGATGCAGGTCAGCATGCGCGGGGCGACAACATCGGCCTGGTATGATCCGAACTCATTGTGCGGAGGTGTCTGTCGGTGCGGTGGCTGCCGGCCTAATCCGCATGTAGCAATTGTTGTGAAAGAGACGCCCTCGAAGTACTCATGCAACTTCATGTGGAAGGTACCACGTAAGCTAATTGTCGCATCAATCCAATCTCGATGGACACGAAGCAACTGGTAGTGCAAATTGCATCAGGGAAGCACATGAAAGTGAAACCATTAGTGAAAGTGTAGACGGCCTCCAAAATTAATTAAATAATGAAGAAAAGAAAGATCAAATCTCCCGGTGACTTCGCTAAGATTGGTCAGACCGATGCCATGTACGAGGGTCGGTAAATTTTCTCTGCAAAAATAATGCAGCACAAAGGAACAAAAAATGTTCTCTGTATAATAATTTACGTAAAATAAGTTTTTTAAAGAGATGTGGCCTGAATGCCAAGGTCATCCTGATAAAGTTGCCGCAGAGATGCTGACACAGGGACGCGCATTGATGCGACACCACAATTTGATCGATGCAGGCAGGAGGACGACACCGGCCCACAGAGTTGACTGCGTGACGCAGTCGATGTTGATTACCTGCACACAAAAAATAGCGCAATCAAGAAATAATAGTAATTAAAAATAAAAATGCATAAATAATTTATGCGGAGTGAATAATATGGTGGATATGGTATGAGCGTCGAGGTTGAGTCGATGGCGTGACGGCGTTGTGGCGCGGCAATGTCCGCACAGGCCAGCCGGCCTAGAGGACGAGATGGTCTGTTTGACCGCGAAGACCATACGTACGGTACTACTAACAGCCATCAGATCGCCTTGATGATCTACTCACACGATAGAGTAGCAGCACTAGTAGTAGAATTACTAGAATTCAGAGTAGATCCGGGGTACTGTGCTGCAAAGCTAGTAGTATCAAATTGGTTAGTAGTATACTTGGTCTACCCACATTTTGGTAGAAAATAGTACAGAACCAGGAGCCGAATACGTGCTGAATAAAATAATTAGGAAGCAAAACAAAATTCTCCCTGAGGTGTGCTTCCATGGAGCCAAGTCCCTGTTAGGGTACCGCACTATCTCTTCGGCTGGATCGCCCATGGGTCAGGTTGAATCCGGATCCGATGTATCGCCGAGCAGCGGACACGAACATAGGCCATACTGCAATATGAGGATTTGTGAGGCAACCAGCTAGCGATCAGACGTCAGATCCAAATCAATATGGCGTAGGAGGTATAGCATGCCACATGGGCGTTAGCAAGTACTAGCATAGTACTCCCTCCGTTCCATATTAGTTGTCACTGAAACGGATGTATGTAGACATATTTCAGTGCTAGATACATCCGTTTGAGCGACAACTAATATGGAACAGAGGGAGTAGTACCCACGCGGGGATCAAATCAATCTGGAACTAAAAAAGGTGCATGGGAGACATATACGACAAGATAAAAGCGTAGACGCCTCCACTTGATTAAAGAAAGTAAAGAAAAGGAAGGATTGGATTTCCCTGTCCGCTGCATGGCTGAATTCAAGTTGGACTTGGTGTACTTTTCCACGTGAAGTACTACCGTGCACGCGTCGTCCTCTTGGCCAGGACGCCGCTCGTCCGATCGCCACAAATTTTGTCATTATATTGACCTAGATCGAGGCCTAATTCAAGGCTATTGATTGCACGCCGGCGCTTCTCAGATCAGACATACTGTCCGGCGAGCGGCGGACAGGGCTGTCACCGCTTAAATTTTTCTCAATCCCAATCTGCCTGTAAACAAAGTAGCACGACGCAACAATAATTTTTCCAAAGAGATAATTTGCACGAAACAAATCTTTAATGAAGAAATATCACCTGATCATCCCATCGCTCTATGACAATCACCCAGCAGGCTCTCAATGAAAGCACCAATGTCGGTTCCATATTCGGCATATCTCGTAGTAGGGGTCCTAAACTAGGCGTCTTGGAGCAATGGTAACATGGACACGGGATTTTACCCAGGTTCGGGCCCTCTTGATGGAGGTAAAACCCTACGTCCTGCTTTTGATTGTATTTATATGGGGTGTAGTACAAAGTACATGCATCTACCACCAGATTGTTCTAATGAACATTAGATTGTCTATTGTCTAGCCTGGCCTTGGTTTATATATGCACCCTAGGCCTAGGGTTTAGAGGAGTCCTTGTCTTGGGCGCCAAGTCTTGTGGAATCCTCCTTGTATGCGGCATGGGCTGTCCGAACTGGCCCAATAGTGAACCGCCATGGGGGTACTCGGCCCGATCCAGCTTGTAGGGAGATGACATGGTGAGTACCCCCTAGTCCAGGACACCGTCAAAGGTGTCACTGAAATGTACTCTAGGCTTGCTCTCATCACAAATGAGATTTCTGGCTTAGGGAGTGAAGAGATGACCGACAGATTCATCATCAAGAAGATCCTAAGAGCCTTGGATGGGAAATATGATATCGTGTGCACTTTGATCCAAATGATGCCCAATTACAAAGATCTCAAGCCAACCGAAGTCATTGGAAGAATTGTTGCTCATGAGATGTCACTCAAGGATAAAGAAGAGCTTCACAACAAGTCTAGTGGTGCTTACAAATCCTCATGTGATGCTCCTACATCATCAAGTGAGAAACAAGCTTTCAATGAAGAATTGAGCCTAATGGTGAAGAACTTCAACTAGTTCTACAAGAATAGAAGCAAAGAAAGAAGTTCCAAGTCAAGGTCCTACACTGACAAAAGTTCTTCTAGTTGTGAGCATAATTGCTACAATTATGGAATACCCAGACGCTACTCCAATGAGTGTATGGATCCCTACAAAAGAAGAGAAGAATCACCTAAAAGGAGAAGCAAAAGAGAAGAATCACCTCCAAGGGAGAGAAGGCGTAGAGATGATCGTTATGAACGAAGAACCTCTCGCAGAAGCAAGGATTCAGAAAGGAAGGACAAGTCATCAAGGAGCTATACAAAACAAAGACATCAAGATCATGTTGGTGAATGGGTATTCGGCTTCGATTCCGACCATCACTCCGAGAGAAGTTATCACTCCGACTCAGAATATACTCAAGATGAAGGTGTTGTCGGTCTAGCACTTGTCAACCAACTCCTATGCCATTTTTGATTCACCAAATGAAGGGATTGGAAGATGCTTCATGGCTAAAGGCCCAAAGGTATCACACCCCGAGGATCTTAATTTCAATAGTGATGAAGATGATTCGCTAGGTGATGATGATTTACTTGTTGACAACTCTAGTTATGAAAACTATGATGAACTTTCTATTAATCATGCTAATCATGATAAAACGAATGATGATGATAAGAAGGAGATTGAGCGTCTAACTAAAGAACTAAATACTCTTAAGTTAGCTCATGAAACTACCTTAGAAGATCATCGAGAGCTTTTAAAGACTCATGAGAAGCTATGCTTTGAAAAGCTCAACCTAGGGCAGGAGCATAGGTTCTTAAAAGCAATCAATGATGATCTTCGTAAGAAAAGTTCTTCTTACATTGCCAAGCATTTACTCTTGTCTACTTACATGCCACAAGTAAAATCTAGCAACAAGAACAAGAAAGATTCTTCATCTAGTAGTAACAATAATCATGCTAAATCCAATATTGTTGCTTCTAGTAGTTCTCTTGATTCCACTAATGATTCTCTTAGCCAATTTACACTCGAGCAAGAAAATAGCTTATTGAAGGGAATTATAGAGAAAGGTGTTTACAAGAGCCTTGCCAGAAGTAAGCAATTTGAGGAAATTGTACGCAAGCAAGAAAGGCACCAGAAGAATCAAGGTGCTGGTTTTGAACGAAAGTTCAATGCCAATGAAGATCAATACCCCAAGACGAAGTTTGTTTCTCAACAAGAGATGTATGATCCTACTTCCTTCAAGGGGACACAATCTCAAGGTGATCTTCCACCACAAGACCACAAGCAAAAAGGCAAGGACAAGCTTCAAGAGGAGATTGATGCATTTGAAGAAGCTCCTAACGCCTCGGTCAAGTGGGTTCCCAAGACTACATCAAGTTCTACTTCATCAAGTATGACTACAACTCCAAGGATTCCCATCAAGTTGATGTGGACCCCTAAGAAGAAGAACTAGAAAGCTCTTGAGGGTGACTCCGCCAACATACTTCACTCATATCATTTTGGCAAGAACAAGTGCAAAGAACTTCCACATCTTGCACTAGTTCAAGGAGTCACAAACCCTCTTGTTGGTAAGACAAGGGACAAGGTAACCTAATGCTTTCATGGACATCATCTTGTGTGTACTTTGCTATATGTCTATGGACATCCTTGTTTGTTCCTTGTGGGACTAACCCATGTAGGTATTGGAAGTGCAACTCACTCCAATGGATTGCTCCAAATGATCTATATCAACATTGAGCATCCACATCTTCAACATCTACATGAAATCATCGTCGACAAAACCCAAGGTTAGTTCATCCCTCTTAGGGGGGATATCACATCTAGAGGGAGCTTTACTCTAAGAATTGAGCTAAAGCAACTCTAATGGTGTGAACAAAACAATGCTTTATGTAAAAGTGCTAACCCCACTTGTGCTTAAACGATGAGTATGACCTACGATCAAATGTTCTCATTTGACTCCTCGGTCAATATACTCATATACAGATGACCTATTCATCGCCAATTGCTTGATAGATGCTAGAGTGTTTGTGCATGCTTTGCCACATATTTCATTTGCCATCTTATTGTGTGAGCATGTTGATTGCATATTTTTCTCATTCAAGGACATCCATTTGTTGCTTTGATTGTTTGGTCTTTTTTCTTTTGCCAAATTGATGGACAAGAATGCCTAAGAACTTCCTCTAGCTATCTATGCTTTTCTCTTCTCAAACTCTATTCATGCTACATCTCAAAGTTTGATCAAGTCAGATTCGAACCCTTTGGGTGAGGAGCACTCGGAGTCATCGATTCGTCATAGACTTAAACTTCCAAAACCTCTCTGTGTACTTCGGTCTGACCAATTCATTCCTTTCAGTCATACCGAGTTCACTGAGTAGATCTAGGTTTTCAATCTTGGTGCAACCATTACAACAGTTCGGTCACACCGAGTTGCAGTAACCGCTTGTGATTCTGCATCTTGGTGCCACCGAGTCGTTCCACTCGGTCACACCGACAGGGTTAGGATATTGTCGGTGTACTAAAGTAGGGGTACCTTAGTACCCCAAACTTGTGCACGGGCAGTAGTAGTGTCCCGCGGCAAGGCTTGCCAGGGGAGCGACAAGAGTCTCCACGGCCCTTTTTGGGCCGGACGAAGGCCAAGTGATCGAGCCTAGAAGACCAAGCCCCGGCAAGAGGAGCTTGCCGGGCCGAGAAGGCAAGGTCCGGCAAGAGGAGCTTGCCGGGCCAAGGCGGCAAGGCCCCGGCAAGAGGAGCTTGCCGGGACGACTAAGCCGAAGCACCAAGGCCCCGGCGGGAGGAGCTCGCCGGGACGGCCGAGCCAAGACACACCAAGAGAAGCCCGCCGCGGCGCGCCGCACGCCCCGGCAAGGCCCGACGAGCGGCAAGCTCTCGGGTGCGGCAAGACAACCACCGCGGCAAGCCACTTGCCGCGGCAAACCACCACCTCAGGCCTGCACTCCAGCTCACCTGCCCACGCGTCGCTCTGGGGCTTCCCCAGAGGCACGTGGCGGGGCGCCGCGCAACCTGAGACGCGCGGTGGCATGCGACGTTGGCAGAGTCGCCCCCGTGGCAAGCGGAGGCGCTCCTAACGGTCCGCCTCGGCACTGTTCAGGCGATCCGGACGGGCATTTAATGCCTTTGTCTCCCGTCGTCAGAGTTAGGTGCGATAGCACTGTGCGGCCACTGTTCGCACAGTTCCTTGCCATTTTTACCCTCACTTGCGTCGCTACCTGTGGAAAACCCCTTAGCATATAAAAGGAGGCCCATGCGCACGTAGAGGGGGGGGGACCGGGGGATCGAACCCTAGAGAGGAAAAACCCTAGAAGAGATCCAGACCGGAAGGAGGACACCCAGTAGACCCTCGTCTACGTCCAGCTCCAACTTACTGTAGCTTCTTGCGCTCCAGAGCAAGAACTCGAATCAACCAGACAAGCAGCAGTAGGGTTTTACGCATCCATGCGACCCGAAGCTGGGTAAAATCGTTGTGTGTGTGTGTGTCGCCTCGATCTGCTCTTTGTGCAACCTTCGCCCCCGCCGAACCGACAAGGGGCTCCGTCCCCATAGGTGCTCGTGGAGGCCGATATCCCCCGACATCTTTGGCGCGCCAGGTAGGGGGAGCGTCGAGGTTGTGCGAACCAGATTTGGCGACCACAGGCAAGCTCAGGTATGGCCGGGTACCTTTCCGCTCCAGCCCGCGAGGCAGAGGCGCTCCTCCCCACGGACTCATGCACGGCCCTCCTCGAGTACCCACTCACGCAGAGTCCGGGCAAGAGCAGCTGCTCCTTGAGGAGGACCGCCTTCCGGGCGTTGGGCGAGTTTCTCGCCTCCAGCAAACTCTGCACCGCTCCCATAGCCGCAGAAGTTAGAGCCGGAAGTTGCGGGAAAGGCGACCTCGTTCTTCGGCGAGCCCAGGCCGCCAAGATCCAAACGAGTCGACGCCGACCGTGGGAGGAACCTTGCCAGCGCGGCAGTCGGAACCCGTTCCGTCGGCCATCCTCTTTGTCCAAGTCTTGCCGCAGTTGCATGTAATCCTTGGTACAGAGACGGGCGCAGATCCCAAGCATAGCTTCACTCTACTCCTGCAAGCGATGGCAGGCCGCGAGGCCCCGAGCCTTCGTTATTCCCTTACCTCAAGAAGGGGGGATGACAGGATAGGCTGGGTGTCGCCCGAGGAAGCTGCGCCTTGCCGGACGGCAAACGACAGAGAAGCTAAGTTGCCAAAGTTTGAGCAATTAAGCTCCTTTTTATTTCTTAAGTTATCTTCCTCGAACGACCGAGCTTCGTATGGGAAACCTGTGCGCGGAGGGGCCGGCTCGTGGCTGGTTGCGCCCTTATTTTGTTTTGAGTCCGCTCAACGACTTAAGTGTGCTACATCCCGAGTGGCGTCCTTGTTTCGAGCTCGCTCGGCAGCTTGAGTGTGCCGCGACTGCAGTCGCCACACTTACCTCGCCCTGAGCCTGCTCAACATTTAAGTGAGTTGCGCCGGCCGCAGCAAGGCTTCTTGCCGGTGGAAGCCCCGTCAGCGGGTTGCCGATGTCCCGCACTCGGCACCCGCGGCAAGGCGGAGACTTTCGCCGGCAAGTTCCCGGAAGCGTAGGGCGTGAACGTACGAAGCACAAGGTTGAATGAGGGAGATAACAGCGCAATGAACTGCCTAAGATAAAAGTTATATTACAAAATGACTTGCCGCTGTTCTAATCAGCTGTTTCTATGGCATGCTCAGCAGCGACAAGAGAAGAAAAGAAAGAGGTGGGCGGCCTAATCCGCGCGGTCGCCCGCGACCCGCCTGATCCCGGACACCCTTTCCACAATGGGGGTGACGAGGGCCTTGATCTCTGTCAGGTCGACATCTTCCGGCAGGTGCCTGAGGACGTTGGTGAGCCTGATGGTGGGGTTGCGGAAGACGATCTTCACCAGCACCCTCTCGAGGGCCCCGGAGACAGCTTCCCGCGTCTGCTCGGCCAGTTGCTCCGGGATCTTTTCCCGGAGATGCTGGAGCATCCCCACCAAGCCCTTGAAGAAGGAAGTGAGCTTGGCGCTCGGCGGGACGTTCTCGCCGGAGGGGTACTCGTGGCCCTCCATCCCCAGCAGCTTCAGCCCCTTGTCGATGGTGGTGGCGATGTCGACGAGGCCTTCGGTCCACCGCTCCACCGTCTCCTGGAAGGCGTTCTGGGTAACGGCGGCGCTCCTCAACAGCTCCTCGTTGCCAGCAACCTCCTTCCGCAAGGTCGCTTACTGCTCCTTGGCGCTCTCCAGCGCCTTGGCCAGGGTGTCCAGCTTCAGCTCGAGGATAACCTTGGAGTCCTTGGCGGCGTCGAGCTCCTGGATCTTCTCGGCGAAGTGGCCCTGCAGCTCGCCAAGGGTGTGAGCGCCCTTCTCCTGCTCCTGTTTGAGCGCGGCAAGCTCCTCACCGCTCGCCTTGAGGTCGCTGACGAGCTGCGCCACCCTCGCCTCCAGCTCCCCTTTGGCGACCTCGGCGGCTGCGGCAGTGTCCTGCGCCTTCTGCAGGGCCCCGCCAAGCGCCTGCTCGTGCGCGGCAACCTCCTCCTCGTGGCTGGCGAGGCTGGCCCTCTGCTGCACCAGTTCGCTTTCCCGCGCGGATAGCCCCGCAGCGGCAAGCCTCTGCTGCTCTTCGGCCTCTGCCTTCTCGAGGAGGAAGGCCGTCCGCGCCTCGTCGAGCAGCCTCCGCTCCTCCGCCAAAGACCGGAGAGCCTCCTGGTTGAGCTCCCGGAGCTCCCTGGCACGCTTCTCCATGTCCGCGTCGGCCTTCGCGATGAGTGCCTCCTGGCACTCCACCTTGGCCTGCCGGGCGCGGTAGAGCGACACAAGCTTCCGGAGCAGCCGCTCCTCCTCGGGCTCGCCGCCGCCGGTGCTTGGCGCGTCGACCACTGTCAGCCCGACGGAGGCGAGCGCTTCACCGTCCAAGGCCTCCCCCTCGACCGGCGCCCTGGAGCTAGGCTCCCAGGGGAGCCTGATGAAGACGCCATCGCCGGCCTGCAGGTAGGCGCCTGCCGGGGGCTCCTCGGGGCCCGACGTGGTAGTAGCGGCGGGATCGCCGGACGGCGGAGCGCTTGACGCCCCGCCCTCCCCGGGGCCGTCGGAGCGGTCGCCGGTCCCCTCGCCGCCTGCTGCCACGGAGGCCTTGGCGGCTTCGGCCTCCCCGCCGCCTGCGGGGTCGTCGGTGCCTTCCGCCTCCTCGATGACGACGACGTCGTCGGCGTCGCCGCGTGCGCCCTCCCCGACGATGACCTCAGTCTCCATCGGGTCCGCGGTGGGCGGGTCTGATGGCCGGAAGAGGGGAGAAGAGTCAGCTGAACAGCCGACAAAGAAGCTCATAAGGAAAGATAACCAGGGAAAGTTTTCCGTGCAGGGGGGCTTACCGGTGGCAGGGTCCGTGGCCGCGGCCTCCGTTGACGGGGGATCGCTGGCCGCGTCCCTCGCCGGAGATCCCTCCCTTGCCGGAGAGGTCTTCCTTGCCGGGGGTTCCTCCCTTGCCGGGGAGGTCTCCCCTACCGGGGGCTCCTCCCTTGCCGGAGATTTCTCCCTGGGCGGGGTGGTCGACGCGGACGGCGCGACAGGGGTGCCCCCCGGGGTCTCCTGCTGGGGCTGCTCTGCTCCTACCCAACGACAACAACCACATGTCAACAAAGAGAAGGGAAGCTCGCGCGCGCGCCAAACGGCAAGAGCTAGCCGTGACCTCACCCTGGGGCTGCGCTGTGGGCTGCCCTGCGGGCCCGCTGCCAGGTCCGGCAGGGTCGTCTCCGGCACCTCCCCAGTTGCCGGGGGAGATTCGCCCTCAAGGACGACCAGCGGGATCTTGGCCCTCTTCGCCCTCCTCTGGGCCAGGGTCCTGAAAAGGGAATGGTTTCGGGGGAGGATGAATGGGCTGCGAAACAAGACGAAGCAACAGAAATCAAGAAGATACAAGCTCTACCAGGGACATACTCTCCGTCCTCCTCTTCGTCGTCGGAGCTGAGCGCGGAATAATCAAAAACCGGCTTGCTCCAGGCGCGAGGAGACAGGGGAGTGGGTTCCCGGGACCGCTTGGTGGGGGCGGTGGACGACCCCGCCCCGTTGCCGCCGCGGAACGGGGAGCGGCAGGAGCAGAAGCCGTGGCCCGTGAGGACCCCGCTCCCGCTGCTTCAGAGGCGCGCGTCACCCGGGGCTGCGGATGCTGGTCGGCCTGCCGCACCACCTCTCCGGCCCTGCGGAGACGCCTCCTCGGCTGGGCAGGGGGCTCCGCCTGCGACGAGCTGCCCGGGAGCTGCGAGGAGGGCGCGTCAGCCTCCGGCAAGCCGCCCTCGTCCTGGGCGGGCTCGTCCGCGCCACCGTGCCCAGCTGGTTCCTCCGCGCCGGCGAGCTCCATTTGGCCGGCGAGGCTCTCTGCCTCCGCCGCGTCTGCCTCGGCCAGGGTGAAGCCAGACTCGCCCGCGGCCGCGGCGGCCGCCGCCTCCTCCATCCTGGAGGCGATGTAGGCCAGCTCCTCGGGGGTGGTGTCCCGCGTGAGGCCCCTCTTCTCGTCGGGGTCGACCGGCACCTCCTCCAAGTTGTCGAAGAAGGCCTGCACGACGTCGTCCGCCGGCTCCTGCCAGGTCGCGTCGATCCCGTGCGAGTCGCACAGCGGCATCATCGCGAGGATGCGGCTGAGCGCCGAGTTGTTGCACAGGGGGGCGACGCCCGGCGGCAACCTGAACCATTCTGGGTGCTCGGAGTCGTGCTTGAACAGCTCCTTCAACACTCCGTCGAGCTCCAGAACGGTGAAGTTGTAGTTAAGGCCCGGGCGCAGCCTCATGATGTCCGCCGCGTTTTGGAATTCCCAAGCCGGTTTCCCCCTCTCCTGCAGGGGGGCGATACGCCGGCGAAGGAAATCCGCGCCGACGGCGCCGACGGTGAGCCCGGCAAACCTGAGGCGCAGGATTCGGGTGGCGGCAATCTTCAGCTTGGCGTCGTCCGGGGCCAGGTCGCTCCAGTCGCGGCCGCGCACCACTGGAGTTCGCCGCACGGCGGTGAACGGCGGTGGATTCTCCTCGACGATCAGGCACCACTCGGCCCTCCACTCCTCCCATCTGCCACGGAGTTCCCCCTCCAAGTAGACCTCTTTCGTGCTGGTCCTGGAGACCCAGGCGACTCCGCCGGACAGCGGCTCTCCTTTCTCCACTCGAGGAGTAAAGAAGTGGCGGAAGAGGGCTACGTTGGGGCGGACTCCGACAAAGTTCTCGCAAAGGTGTGCGAAAACCGCCATTGTCAGAACGGCGTTGGGGGTGAAGTCAAGGAGGTGGAGGTTGTAGGTGTGCATGATGTCGCAGAAGAACTCAGAAAAAGGCGGGCAGAGCCTGCAGAGGAAGAACACGGCAAAGAAAGGGTACCCGGTCGGGTACAGGTTCTGGGCGATGGCGGGAAGAACTCGCGTGCGCGGATGCGCTCACGTCGCCGTCGACCAGAAGAGGCTGTATCCGTTCTTCAGCCCCAGCGCATTGAGCTGAGGGGGGAACGTCGCTGTCTCCTTCCGAAGCGCTTCCAGCCGCAGCGCCTCGGCCGACTTCACGGCCTTCCCCTTCGCCTTGTCGCTCTTCGGGGCCATGGCAGGAACGGGGAGGGGGAGTTGTCGGCGTTGGCGGCGCCGGGGGATGCGAGGGCGAATCGCTGCTTTCTCTAGCAAGGAGGAAGTGGCGGAGATTTTCGAGGAACAGCAACCAGCGGAATGGCGAGCTGCCCCTGTTCCCCTCCGCTTATAAAGGGGGTGGGGAGGTGGGCGGACGTTTCGCCTTTCCAAATCAAGGAGTCGTGCCCAACGTGACGCATGCCTGCGGGCCTCGAGCCCCGCGCACGCCACCCACGTCACGCACGCCTCGCACGCCTCGCCCCCCCACGAAGGCCAAGTGATCGAGCCTAGAAGACCAAGCCCCGGCAAGAGGAGCTTGCCGGGCCGAGAAGGCAAGGTCCGGCAAGAGGAGCTTGCCGGGCCAAGGCGGCATAAGCCGAAGCACCAAGGCCCCGGCGGGAGGAGCTCGCCGGGACGGCCGAGCCAAGACACACCAAGAGAAGCCCGCCGCGGCGCGCCGCGCGCCCCGGCAAGGCCCAACGAGCGGCAAGCTCTCGGGTGCGGCAAGACAACCACCGCGGCAAGCCACTTGCCGCGGCAAACCACCACCTCAGGCCTGCGCTCCAGCTCACCTGCCCACGCGTCGCTCTGGGGCTTCCCCAGAGGCACGTGGCGGGGCGCCGCGCAACCTGAGACGCGCGGTGGCATGCGACATTGGCAGAGTCGCCCCCGTGGCAAGCGGAGGCGCTCCTAACGGTCCGCCTCGGCACTGTTCAGGCGATCCGGACGGGCATTTAATGCCTTTGTCTCCCGTCGTCAGAGTTAGGTGCGATAGCACTGTGCGGCCACTGTTCGCACAGTTCCTTGCCATTTTTACCCTCACTTGCGTCGCTACCTGTGGAAAACCCCTTAGCATATAAAAGGAGGCCCATGCGCACGTAGAGGGGGGGACCGGTGGATCGAACCCTAGAGAGGAAAAACCCTAGAAGAGATCCAGACCGGAAGGAGGACACCCAGTAGACCCTCGTCTACGTCCAGCTCCAACTTACTGTAGCTTCTTGCGCTCCAGAGCAAGAACTCGAATCAACCAGACAAGCAGCAGTAGGGTTTTACGCATCCATGCGGCCCGAAGCTGGGTAAAATCGTTGTGTGTGTGTGTGTCGCCTCGATCTGCTCTTTGTGCAACCTCCGCCCCCGCCGAACCGACAAGGGGCTCCGTCCCCATAGGTGCTCGTGGAGGCCGATATCCCCCGACAGATATAAATACCCACGGGTCAAATTTTAGAAATTTCTCCGAAACCCTTCGCTCGCGCGTATCCTGCTCTGCCGACTCGGGTCTTCAGATCATCCTCTCATCGCCAGTGACCTCCTGTCGCTGGTCTCCGTCGTTGTCAACGGGAATCTTCACCGCTGTTGCCGCCGTAGCCATGTCATCGCCAAGTTAGGGTATGAGTTCGATCCTTTGTGCAATCTTTACCTCCGATTCTTGGCACAAAGAAAATGGCATGATTCTTGCTACGTTTGAGATACATCTATCCAATAAAACTTCCTCTAGATTAGTTTTGATTCAAAAATTTAGGCTTAGGTTTCCGCCGAGCTCATCTCGGACCGACCGAGTTGTAGAAATCGGTCTCACCTATTTGGCTCAGGCCATTGCACATGTAACTTTTGGTCTGACCAAAACTTACGAATCAGTGTGACCGAGTTCAACTCTCAGTGAAACCCTAGCAATCTCGGAGTCACCGAATTGTGTCTCGGTCTGACCGATCTCACTAGTTTAGACTCTAATATTGCTTCGGTGTCACCGAGTTTAGCAAATCGGTAGCTCTGAAATGCTTTCTGTAGAAAACTAAAACTAAGTTCTTGACTCAATCGTTTTGCAAAATATCTGCACTTTGTGATCCTCATCCACTTTATCTCAACTAAATCTATTCATAGGGTCAGCTTTCAGTTTGCAGTGTCAACAATTTCGGATCAGAGTGATGGACAGAACTAATCGGAGGAGCAAGTCAACCTGAGTGAAGGCACTAGTCCCTCTGGCAGCTATGATGAGGGTAGCAGAAGCACCCCAAGCAACTTGCCCAAGGTAGCAACAAGAACATGGAGAAAGAGAAACTCTGATTCAGAGGATGAAGACTATGTTGCTGCTGAGGAAGAGATCAGCTCCAAGAAGAAGGTTGTCAAGAAAGAATTTGGCACAACAGCTTCAACAAAGCCTGGTTTGAAGAAGAAGGCTCCTGCCAAGAGAGTGCCCATGTCAATGGCCAGAGGCTCAACTCTTGAAGCCTCCAAATCAAATATTGGAGAGGCTACTGGTGAGGGCAAGAAGAGAAAGGAAAGGGTCAAGAAGACCATGGCCAGAGTTATTGGCAGATCCTCTATGATGAAAGATCCAGCTGAGGATAAGGAAGAAGATGAAGAAGAGGATGCTGCACCAGCACCTAAAGCTCAGAAGCTGATGGGGGATGCCATCAAGTCTGGGGCTGCTCCATCAAAGCCCAAGACTGCCCCCAAAGCTACTGCACAAGCCACCAAGTCAGCCCCATGTGATCCACCAGAAATATACCAGCTGCTGAGAAGAACAAGGCCCCAGTGCCTGAAATAGAAGAAGAAGAAGAGGAAGCCCAAGTGCTCAAAAAGTTAAAGCCCAAGATCCCAGATCATGATGATACACATCCAGTGGCTAAAAACATGAAGATCAGGAAGGATGTAGGTCTCAGACAGTGGAGACAGTCAGATCCCTATGGTGCAAGAAGGAGGACTGCCATAGACTACAGGTTCCACACCAAGGAACAACAGGACTTCTATGAGACTGTGCTCCTGGATAAGAAGCACATAGTTAGTGATATGAAATGGGTTGATTGTGAATATATTGATGAAAATGAAGATCACTTTCCTGGAGTTCGTGAGAGCTTCAGAATGAATGGAGTTGATGCTTTTGTGGGTCAGAAATTAACCAAGTGGAATGATGAGCTTATCATGCAATTTTACTCCACAACTCATTTCTATCCATATGGAAGGATTGCCTGGATGACTGAAGGTATAAGGTACCAGTCTACCATTGCTGAGTGGGCCAAGCTAATCAATGCACCTAAAGAGCATGAGGATGATACAGATGTGTATGCAAAGCCTAGGAAAGGACAGACCTCCATGGCACATATGTACAAAGAGATTCCAGATGCAACCTTGGAACATCACAAGTTTGGCTCTGTCTATTATCTCCTGTAAGGACTGCCCACAATCAACACTATTCTGAGGCACACATTGTTGCCCAAGTCTGGTGATGATAGGATGATAAGAGGACATTCCATCAATTTGCTGCATATGTTTGATGTGCCAGAAAAGTTCAAGGTGATGACACTGATTGTAGAGACAATCAAGAGGACAGTTGCAGATCAGAAGAGGTCATGTGGGTATGCTCCACACATCTAGATGCTCATCAACTCCAAGATGGGCAAAGGCATACCTGTTGGACAAAGAGCACCTTCCCTTGAGGCCTGACTTTGAGGACAACACAGTTGTCATGGATGCTACAGAACCTACTTCAGTAGAGGCTCAAGAGAAGAGAGAGAAGGCAAAAGCAGGGAAGGCAGCCAAGATGCCAAGTGCTGAAGAAGCTTCACAAGTTTTTCTCAAGTCAAAGCAAGACCAACTTGGCTATCTTATTCAAGCCACTCTGAGGATTGAGAAAGGATTGGCCACCCTGACTCAGAACCAAGAGAGTCTTGAGAGAATCTTTGAAACCAAACTTCATGACTTGGACGTCAAGGTGACGGAGATTCAGACTTCTGTGGAGAAGATCCAAGAAGAGCTTGAGGACAGAAGTGACAAGACCACTACTGATGCATATCAAAGGGTGCCCAGAAGGCAGAGGTCTGCACCAGTGCTAGTGACAGATACTAGAGCTACAACCTCAGCTCCTGTAGCCAGAACTTCCGTTGCCCCTCCCGTTGCAACTCCACCAGCTCCTTCAACCTCTTCAGATGCATTTGTTGCAGGACTCCTCTCCACACCACCTCTCAAAGATCAAGCTTAGAGAGCCGCATAGTACTATGAATTTTCGAGCTTTTTGGTAACTTGTTGCCAAAGGGGGAGAAAGTGTATAGATCATAGGCTTTGAGAGAGAGACAGAGCTTTGCTTCCTTTTGCCTCTTTTGCCGCTACTCATTTGCTACTTATGTGTTTGCTTGCTTGGTAGATACACTATGGTTGTGTGTGTGAGATACTTGTGTGATCATGTGTTTGATCATATCATACTTTAATGTTTGTGCTTGGATGATAATATTCTCTATCTCTTATGTATGATCATTCACTTTGTCTTGGTGATGAGTGTATATTTCATATGCTATCATTTTGAGCGCTCCACCAAGATGTATGTGACATGGAAGAGTAACCCATGGTCCTAATCGGTTGTGCATTCGCATTCAAAAGCAAATTTTAAATAATGCACAAATTTAGGGGGGGGGGGCGCTCTTGCTTATCACATACTTCTCAAAGCAATGATGTATTTCATTCTTATTATCATTTGTCGAAGCTTTGGTCTATATGTTGTCATCAATTACCAAAAAAGGGGAGATTGAAAGTGCAACTAATCCCTGGGTGGTTTTGGTAATTCTTAACAACATATAGCTCAGAACTAATACTCTTTCAAGATGACCATTTCAGAAAGTTAAATGATTGGCATGGCATGGACTAGAGCTGTGGACCCCTCAAAATGCTAAGGACGCATATTGGCAAAAGCTCAAGACTCTATATTTTCATTTTAGTGATCCAAGATCACATTGAGTCCATAAGAAAAGCCAATACTATTAAAAGGGGATGAGGTGTTGCTTAATGGCTTGATTGCTCAAAATGCTTAGTGATATGCTCCAAAAGCCCTCAACCACTTTCTCAATTCCACATATGTCCTAAACCTAAAGTCAAACTCGGCCCCACCGATTTGATCTATTCGGCGCCACCGAGTTCATTTGACATAGCCATAGCCAGAAACCCTAATCAGTTCCATCTCATCGATAGGGATCTTGGTCTCACCGAGATGGGGATGCAAACTCTCTGTTTCCCTTCATAACATTTTGGCCTAACCGAAATGAGCGATCGGTCCCACTGATTTCGCAATGCAAACTCTCTATTTCCTTTTCGTAACGTTTCGGTCTCACCGAAATGAGCAATCGGTCCCACCGAGTTTGCCTGACCAACTCTCTGTATTCCTATTACTGAAATTGGTCTCATCGAGATCAAGTTATGCCCTAACCCTAGCACATCGGTCCCACTGAGTTGATCATGTCGGTCCGACCGAAAAGCCTAACGTTCACATTTTGAACTGTTCTGACCGAGTTTCACTATTCGGTCCCATCGATGCCGGGGAAATCTGGCTCCTCAAGCACCTATGGGGACGGAGCCCCTTCTCGGTTCGGCGGGGGGCGGAGGTCGCGCAAAGAGCGGATCGAGGCGAGGCATGCGAGGGGTTTTTACCCAGCTTCGGAGCTCTCCGGAGAGATAATACTCCTACTGCTGCTTTGTGGATTGTATTGAGTTCTTGCTCGGGAGCGCTGGGTGCTACAGTACACACCAGCAGCTAACGAGACCGAGCGGGAGTGTTCTACTGTTCGTCCTCCTGGGGGCGATCCCTCCCTACGTTGTGCATGGGCCTCCTTTTATATGCTCAAGGGGTCTCCAACAGGCGGCAACGTAGGCAAGGGCAAAAATGGAAAGGTGTTGCGGTAGGTACAGCTACCTATACAGTGTATCATACCTAACCCTGACGGCAGGGGACAAAGGCATTAAATGCCTATCTACGTCGCCCAGACAGTGTAGAAAAGGGACCCTCAGGGGCGCCTCCGCTTGCCACGATGGCGATCTTGTCAGCGCTGCATGCCACAGTGTACCCCTGGCTGCACAGCCTCCCGCCACGTACGCCTGGAAGGGTCCCAGAGCGACACGTAGGTGGGTGAGCTAGAGCGCAGGTACAAAGTGGTTGCTTGCCACGGAAAATGTCTTGCCGCGGCCGTTGTCTTGCCGCGTCCGGGAGCTTGTCGCTCGCCGGGTCCTGCCGGGACGCGTGGCGCGTCGCGGCAAGTTCTTTGAGATGCTCTGGTTGGCCTTCCCGGCAAGCTCCTCTTGCCGGGGTCTCGTGTCTCGAGTGGCCTTCCCGGCAAGCTCCTCTTGCCGGGGACTTGTCTCCTTGGCTTAAATACTTTGTTCTTGAATGGCTCTAAAGGAACCATAGAGGGCCTTGGCGGTCACCTGGCAAGCCTTGCCGCGGGACGCTGCGACTGCCCGTGCACAAGTTCGGGATACTAGGGTACCCCTACTCTAGTACACCGACAATCGAGTTTGGTAAATTGTGTGTAACGGTTATATTTTTTGTGGAGGCTATATATACCCATCCACCCTTCCTCCATTCGACAAGGGAGCTATCAGAAAGTGCATACACTTCCACTACTCATTTTCTGATAGAGAACTACCTACTCATGTGTTAAGACCAAGATATTCCAATCCAACCACAAGAATCTTGATCTCTAGCCTTCCCAAGTTGCTTTCCACTCAAATCATCTTTCCACCAAATCTAAATCTGTGAGAGAGACCTGAGTGTTGGGGAGACTATCATTTGAAGCACAAGAGCAAGGAGTGCATCATCAACACACCATCTATTACCTTTTGGAGAGTGGTGTCTCCTAGATTGGTTAGGTGTTACTTGGGAGCCTCCGTGAAGATTATGGAGTTGAACCAAGGAGTTTGTACGGGCAAGGATATCGCCTACTTCATTAAGATCTACCCAAGTGAGGCAAGTCCTTCGTGGGCGATGGCCATGGTGGGATAGACAAGATTGCTTCTTCGTGGACCCTTTGTGGGTGGAGCCCTCTGTGGACTCGCGCAACTTTTACCCTTCGTGGGTTGAAGTTTCCATCAACGTGGATGTATGATAGCACCACCTAGCGGAACCACGCCAAAAATCTCCTTGTCTACATTGCGTTTGCTCCCTTAAAATTCCTCTCCTTTACCTTCATATGCAATGATTTACATTCCACTGCTATACTCTTAGAATTGCATGTGTAGGTTGATTGTTTGACTTGTGCTAAGTTGGTAAAATCTGCCAAGACTTAAAATTGGGAAAAGGCTAGATTTTTATTTGGTCAAGTAGTTTAATCACCCCCCTTCTAGACATGCTTTCGATCCTACAAGCAAGTTTCCTCTTTGGTTCTAAGGAGGCAAGCGCAGGCGTGGGGTCCCGAGGAATCACCCAAAGGTTTCCATTCCCGCGCTACAATACCAAGACCGCCAGGACAGCAGGATGGATGTCATCGCCGAGCCCAGCACAATGTCACGACTATAAGCTTTGCAAGCGAAGACCACCTTTCGTCAGGATAAGATGTACTTCTTGTTCCCCTTCAAACTTGGCCAATGTGGGATCCCTTCCCGCCTTCGTTTTGGAGGAAGAGGAGCGAGGCCACTATAAATATAGGCTAGCCACTACCATTGTAACGCCCACGATGCGACTATATCTCTCACGTGTCGAGGCACGACTTAGAGGCATAACCGCATTGTAGGTTTTGTCGCAAGAAGGGTCATCTTCACACAATCCCATGTAATGAACAAGAATGGGATAAAGAGAGTTGGCTTACGATCGCCAATTCACACAATACATAAATTAAACATACATCATTCAGAGTACACACATAGTCCGACTACGGACAAACAAATGAAAAGGAAGATAACCCAACTGCTAGGTCCCCGGTCGTCCCAACTGGGCTCCACTACTGATCATCAGGAAAAGAAACATAGTAATGACCACGTTCCTCGTCGAACTCCCACTTGAGCTCGGTTGCGTCATCTGCACTGGTATTGTCGACACCTGCAACTGTTTTGGTAGAATCTGTGAGTCACGAGGACTCAGCAATCTCACACCCATGAGATCAAGACTATTTAAGCTTATAGGATGGAAGGGGTAGTGAGGTGGAGCTGCGGCAAACACTAAGCATATATGGTGGCTAACATACGCAAAAGAGAGCGAGAAGAGAGGCCAAGCACGGTCGTGAAGCTAGAAGTGATCCTGAAATGCCACGACCCTAGATTTGCTTGTAACTAGTTGCATGAAAGCATTCATGTCATCATGTTTAAATTTAATAAATTTGAAATGGGGATTGATAAACCCTAGCACAAATGCAATTCAAATAGGTTCAACCAAAATATTTTCAATAACCTGAAAATATCCTTTTAAAATGTTCATGATTTATGGAAAAAGGTGAAAGCCTCTACCAGAGATGATGCATATTTTTCTAGGACATTTTGGTCATTGAATTAAATCATTATAGTATTTGAATTGGAGCTATTAATTCCTATAAAATATTTGGTAGCTCCAAATATTCTGAAACTTGCTGAGGGCCTCTGAAACAATTCAGTTACTGCCCACAAATGTTTTCAGGATTTATAAAGTTGATTTGGTTTTAAAAGCTAAATCAGAAACAAACTGCAAAATAGAAAAGAGAAATAAAATAGAAATGGATCAGAGGAGAGAAACCTAACCTTTCTTACCTGGAGCTGGCCCAGCCCGCCAACCCACCTTGCCAGTCGTCTCCTAGCTTCTGCCAGGAGGACGTCGCCATGTCGACGCGCGTGCAGCCGAGCTCCACCTCCTGCTTTCGCCCCGCCCTCGCTCGAGCGCCTGGAGACGCCCAGCACATTCTCCCTCGCTCCCCCCGCCTCTCTAGTGCCTCTCTCCCTCTCTAGCCCCTGATCCCCGCGCCACCATCGCTGCCCTCGCGGCCACCGCCACCCCTGGCCTCCCCAACCGTCCAACCGCTTCGCCAAGACGCCGCGGGCCTATCCACAGAAGCAAGCGAGCTCGGGACACGCTGCTTCGTCGCCATCGTCTTCATCTTCAACGTCGGCCACCGGAGGAAGCCGCCATCGATTTGTCGCCTGCCGGTCGTCCCCGAGCTCTCCGAGCCCCAGTTCTACTCCCTGTGAGGCCGCCGTCGTTTCCCCTCTCTCCTCTCTGTTAATTTCGTTCCCTAGACCCGATCGCCATCGACGCCGTACTCCGGCCGCCGCTGTTGTCCTTGCCGTCGCCGACGTAGTCCGCCCCAGCGCCGGTCGAGGCCACCAACGGACGCGCCTCGTTGCGCCGCTTCCAACCCGCCCGGCCGCGCGACCTCTCGTCGCCGGAGTTGGCCGGACGAGCAACCTCGTCATGCTCTGCTTACCGCCGGCGATTAGTCGCCGGATTAGATGACGTGGCCCAGGATTAATTAGCGCTAACCACCGATTAGCTAACCCCTGCTTCATTGACAGACGGGCCCCACCCATTAGTTAACTACAGGGTTATTCCCTGTTTAATTTAAGCTAATGCCGTGGCCCCATCGATCTGTTTGACCTTGCCACCTCAGCGTTGACTGACCCCACTGGTCAGCCTCTGCTGCTGACGCTGTTACACTGACATGCGGGACCCACTGGTCAAGGTTGACCTGGGTCACCGCTATTGACCTGCTGACGCAGGCATGACACAATGCTGATGCAGTAATTGACTTTTGGGTTTTAAAATAATTCAGGAAATTCCAGAAAATGTCCTAAACTTCTAAAATTCATAGAAAATCAACCGTAACTCCAAATGAAATAATTTATATATGAAAAATTATCAGAAAAATGCAATCTATCCATAT
This sequence comes from Aegilops umbellulata, assembly GCA_032464435.1. Lineage (NCBI taxonomy): Eukaryota > Viridiplantae > Streptophyta > Magnoliopsida > Poales > Poaceae > Aegilops > Aegilops umbellulata. The sequence goes on from CP136060.1 coordinate 219,975,289, forward strand.
GTACCTTTTTCATGCATGTTTGAGCAACCTAAAGCTACTGTATATGACAATTTGAATTAATGGCATTTCAAATGCCTTATGTGGAGTTTGAATTTGAATCTTGTGTTCAAACCAACTCCATTTAAATCGTTGCTAGTTGCATTAGCTCAAAACACAGCATATTGACATGTCATGATCATGCATCATATTGTGCATTGCATTGATTGTGTTTCTTTGTCTATTGCCGGTATTGTCCCCTCTTAGTAGACGTGGTTCCGACGATGAGTTCGATGACACCGATGAAGAGCTATACTATCTTCAGAAGTGCCAGGCAAGCAAAACCCCCTTGTTCATTCCGATACAATCCCATTCTCTCGCTCATGCTCTCTTTTACTGCATTAGGAAAACAACGTTTCAACTGTTACATGCTGCGGTAGTTGAACCCCTTTCCTCTGCATGACCTGTCATTGCCACAGTAAATAGATGAAACCCACTAGCATGAGTAGGAGTTGTTTGAGCCTTGATGTGCCTACTCATTCATGCTTGTTGTCATGCCTGCTACTACTTAGAGTTGAGTCAGGTCTGGTTCATCGGGGATGAATTGGAATGTGGTGAAACATGTCCTACTGTTGAGAGCTAAGTGTGTGAACACGATTTGGTAAAGGTAGCGGTGAGAGGCCATGTAGGAGTACATGGTGGGTTGTCCCATTGCAGCCGTCCTCAGGCACTGAGTTCTGTGTTTGCGATCCATGAACAGTTACTACCACACATTGGGCTCCGGGCGCTCCAAGCTCTCTCGACTTATTAATCAACCTGATCTCTGTCCAGGAGTTGCAACTAGTTTCTGGTGTTTGTAGGTAGTGTTAGTAGTCTACCAAGTGGTACCCGGTACAGGTGGGCTTGGGACAGACTAGGCACCGTGGCACGGTGTACCAAGCGTAGATCCACCCATCGAGGTGGGCTTGGGAACCCTGCACACATCATTTGGGCCCGTGAGCGACACCCCGGCCGGATCTCCTTGCAGATGGAAACCGAATAGGCGATAAACCTGGACTAGAGACTTGTGTGGTTAGTCAGGTCGTGGCCAACTCCCTCGCTAGGCTTCCGCTTGAAGGTTTGCGAGGTACATGACGTGTACATGGCGGTAAGTGGCGAGAGCGTGTGTGAAGAAGTACACCCCTGCAGGGTTATCATTATCTCTTCGAATAGCCAGATTCCTCGGATATGGAAACTTGGACCCCTTGCATAGTTCATACACAAGTGAAAGTGGATACTCTAAAATGCGCAAGATAAGCGTGAGTGCTATGGATGGCGTTCTCGTAGGGAGACGGGAGCAGATCCATAGTGGTGTATTGATATGGTGAATATGTGGACTCATGTGCGCCACCTCAAAAGAGTTACTTGTAGTCGTAGTTCAGGTTAGCCACTGAGTCAAAGCTGGCTTGCTGCAGTTAAACTCCACCACCCCTTTTGTTGATACTGATGCATATGTAGCTAGTTCTGATGTAAGTCTTGTTGGGTACATTTGTACTCACGTTTTCCTATTTTATGTTTTGCAGAGAGATGTCAGTCTCGCTAGTAGTTCCGTGTGTATTTCGACGATTAGCTTGATACCTCAGCTACGATCTTGTGCCCTCGGCAAGATCTGGTAGATAGTCAGGCTTCTCAGCCTTTTTCTTTTGTAGATGTCTGTACTCAGACATGTTAAGCTTCCGTGTGTGCTTTGACTTGTATGCCCTGAATGTTGGGTCATGAGACCCATGTTTGTAATATCTCGCTCCTTGGAGCCTAATGAATAAATACTTGAGTCGTAGAGTTATGTTGTGATGCCATGTTGTATTTACACATATCAAGCATATTGTGTGTATGATTGAAATGCTTGGTATGTGTGGGATTCGACAACCTAGTTGTCTATCCTTGGTAGCCTCTCTTATGGGGAAATGTAGTCTTGTGCTTCCATGAGCCATAGTAGTCCACTACAGCCCGGTTCACCGGAGTCCTGCTAGCCCAGCACTACTACTCCGGAACACTTGACTGGCCGGCATGTGATTCGCTTCGTTCCTGTGTCTGTCCCTTCGGGGAAATGTCACGCGGTGACATCCGGAGTCCTGCCTAGCCTGCTACAGCCCGGGTTACCGGAGTCCTGTTAGCCCAGTGCTACAGCCCGGATTCGCACGCTGTTGACCGACATGCTCGATGTTGATTCATGTATGCCTTTCCCCGTAAGTTAGTGCCAGTTTGGGTTCACGACTAGTCATGTCGGCCCGGGTTCTCTGTCATATGGATGCCAGCGATACTATCATATACGTGAGCCAAAAGGCGCAAACGGTTGTCGGATTTCGGGTTCCGGCAGACCCTTGAGGCTCGAACACTGGGGTGCGCGCGGAGATTTCGCCTTCTACCTAACTGTACCCCACCGCCTCGCTAAGATCTAAGCTATGGAAAGAATAGCACAAGAGACACATGGTTTATACTAGTTCGGGCCACCATTGTGGTGTAATACCCTACTCTAGTTTGTGGTGTGGTGGATTGCCTCTTGGGCTGATGATGATGAGCAATACAAGGAAGAACAGCCTCACGAGGGTCTGTCCTTGGCTAGGGCGATGAACTGCTAGGAGGAGTTCAGTCACCCTTCTCTCTCTCTCTCTCTCCATGTGTGATGCTACTCGATCCGATCCTAGCTTGTTTCTGGATTGGCCGATCGCCTCTACCCTGGGGGTGGCTAGTCCTATTTATAGGCAAAGGCCCTGGGCCTCTTCCCAAATATTGAGCGGGAAGGGCGCCAACAATTGGCCATTTTGAAGGGGAACATCTGGTACACTTATCCTGACTAAAGTTGGTCCTCACCTGCCAAAGGCTCTGGTGGTGACGCTGGCTTGGGCTCCACAATGACTTCCTCCCTGCTGTTGGGCTGGTCTTGGTCTTGTTGCACCGAAACGGGTGCCTTTGCTTGATGCTCTCGCCTGCGCTTGCTCCCTTTGCACCAAAGAGGAAAGGAGGACACTGCAAGGGCTGGCGCCCGCTTGGCGCCCTTGGTCGTCATGGCTTGCGCCACGGGCACCTCGTGAGGTACCCCGCCTTGATCTCTCCGCCTCCTCGTGAGCCAGCCTGATGAGGCCTTGCCTGAGGAAGTTCCATGTCGTCCGCCCCGCGAGGCTTGGCCCCTCGCGAGGGTCTTGGGTCTGTGTTGATGAAGATGGGCCGTGCTGGGCCCCCCTTTGAGCCACGCCGCAGGCCGCAGGCAGGCAAGTCTGGGGAGCCCCGTTCCCAGAACACCGACAGTAGCCCCCGGGCCCAAGGCGCGCCTGGACTTGGCCATGCAGGGAGGCAAAAGGGCAAGGGCGAAGCCGCGGGCCCTAACAGCCTGCGGCCCTGGGGCGCCGCGTGGCGGTTGATTGGACGTGGGCGGCACTGTTCCCCCACACCCCCTTATTTTGCGCCATGCTAGGCGGACTCGTAGTCGTACACAGCCGCTCCCCTTTCTGTTGCTCGAGCGCCCTCTGTCCTTCCTCCTCTCGAACTCCAGCTTCTGTTTTCAACCCAGTCTCGAACCTTCCCCCCCCCCCCTTCCCATTTCCATGGCTCCGACGAAGAAGGGAAGAGGGAAGAAACCCATGCCTCCGCCTCGCTCGCCGCCGTTGGCGGCCCCTGCCGTCGACCAGTCGATCATAATCAATCAAGAGGGCTTGGGCAAGGTCAGCTCGACTTTGGCCACTATCTTCAACGAATGCGGGAGGACGACGGCCTGGTCCGCGTCTCACTTCTCCATCGACAGGATAATCACCGAGGTCTAGTATTTTGCTGACGCCCTGTGGGCGGGTCTGGTTCCCCCCTTTTGTGATTTCTTCAATGTCGTGCTTTCCCACTATCAGATCCACATGATGCATCTGGATCCTGAATCCATCACCCTTCTTTTGGTCTTCGCCTTTGTTTGCGAGGCAATGATGGGCATCCTTCCTTCGGTTGCCTTGTTGCGCCACTTCTTCTCTCTGCGCCTTGTCGACCCTACCCAATGCTCGGCGTGCGTGAGCTTCGCTGCCGCGTCTGAGATAGCGGCCTCAGGGATTGACTTCAGGCTCCCTCCGCCTGCGGCTGGGTTACGCGAGCGGTGGCCGTATGTGGATGTAGGGGTGCCCAACCCCCTGCTATCGGAGCCAACTTCGCCTGCTGTCCCCAATTCGGGCTGGGGCCAGGAGACGCTCGAGAGCCCCCGGCTCGTCTTCGTCTGGCACCGCTTCGCGTTCTTGAGGTCGCTTGGCGTGACAGTGCCCAAGGTGGTGAAGGAGTTCCTGCTACGCCGCATTGCTCCTCTCCAACGCCACTCCCGCCGGATGTGGGCCTTCAGCGGGCGTGATGATCGTATGAGGCTCCAGGAAGAGGACCTGACGCCTGAAGTGCTGAGGACAGTGCTCTTGATCTTGACTGGGGACCCCAACCCTGGCAGCATCCAACAGGGAGGGGCCTTGCTGTACCTCTGCCAGAACAGGGGCGATTTTATGAATTAGATGCCTATCTTTGATGAGAGGGGGGCGCGCCCCGCCGGCCTCCAGGGGCCTCGCGAGAACCCAGTGATGATGACTGCCCTTCCAGTCGGCCAAGGCGACTCTTCCTCGAGTGGCGGAGCACGGAGGCATGAGGCGCCAGAGGCCGAGGGGGCTCCCGGCGGGGTGACAGCACCGGGCGATGCTCATGAGGGAGCAGCTCTTGGTGCCCGTGCCGCTGAGGCTGGGGGCGGCAAGCAGCTGCCCACAGCGCCTACGGCTGAGGCCCCTGAGGCTCCAGCCGCTTCTCTTGGCGAGGCGACTGGCAGTGCACATCAGGCAGGCGCCCCTGACGCGGATCGCCTTGACGCTTCGTCCTCGTCGCAGGTTGATCCCTGTGCTCAACTCTTGGGCCGCTTCCGCGTGGACTTTGAGGCCCTCCGGAAGAGAAGGGAGGCCCTGGGCGACGATTATCCTTGTCGCCTGCTGAAGCGTAGGAAGTACTTCGCCACTGATGAGTAAGCCTTCTCCTTTTCCAGCTCCCGATCCTTCTGTTGCTTTTGCTGATCCTTGCTCCGCAGGCCCCTTCCAGCCGAGCTCGCGGAGATGGCTGAGGTGCCGCCCCCTTGGCTTCGCCCCCTCTACCGTCCTCAAGCGCTCCGAGCAGCAGAGCCCTTGTGGTGAGGGCGATCGGAGAGGCGAACCGTCCCGAGGCGCATCGAGGCCCTGCGCACCTCGCGATTCTCCTTCGCGGGCCTTCTCGCCGCATAGCCAGGGCTTCTCGCCTGGTCGTGGACTGCGATTGGCTGAGGCGCTCCCTGTGCTCTTCATCTGGGGACGGGCTGGCTCTAGGCCGGGCTTCTGGTGTGGTGTGCCCGGCCGTTGCGAGGGTACCAACCCCCAGCCCCCTGCCCGGAGGGGGAGTGCTGATTCGTGGCCCCTGGCGCTTGCTTGGGGCAGATGATGGTGTGGAAGACGTGCTTGAGCGCGCCTGGGAGCGTCGCGCTCTTCGCCAAGGATTCCTTCAAAGGGCGGCTGACGCGGTGAACCTGCTTGGTGAGGAGCTTGCTGATGAAGACGCGCGCCTTGAGGCCGAGGGCCTGCGCCTGGCTGTAGAGAGGCGCGAGCTGGAGAACGCCATCACCCTTGCGCACCATCAGCGCGATCTTGACGACGAAGAGGCCAAGGCGTCGCTGGTGGCCTCTCGGGAGGCCCGATCTCGGGCCGCTGAGGAGGCCCGAGAAGCTGACCGGCGGCGAGAGGCGGCGGAGGAGCGGGCTCGGGAGCTCCTGGCCCGGTGCCACTCACTTGAGGAGCAAGTGGAGCTGCGCGAGGCAGCCCTCGCGTCGATGAAGGTGGCCTCTGGCGACCCAGCAGAGCTCCAGAAGCGTGAGGAGGCGCTGACGCTGGAAGCCGCCAAACGTGCACGCGAGTACTAGCGTCTGCAGACGAGGGAGCGTTTGGTGACGCAGGCGGAGGATGATGTCGCTGCACAGGAAGCCCGTGTCCTGGAGGAGGTCGGATGTCGGGTGGCGATGGGGCGCTTGAACCTAGAGCGCGAGTTCGAGGAGAGGCTGGGGTTGATCCAGGCCGAGGCTGAAGGTAGGACTGCTGCCTTGAGGGCCAAGGTGGAGGAAGCTGTCAGATTTCGGGTTCCGGCAGACCCTTGAGGTTCAAACACTGGGGTGCGCTCGGAGATTTTGCCTCCTACCTACCTGTACCCCACCGCCTCGCTAAGATCTAAGCTATGGAAAGAACAGCACAAGAGACACAGGGTTTATACTGGTTCAGGCCACCATTGTGGTGTAATACCCTACTCTAGTTTGTGGCGTGGTGGATTGCCTCTTGGGCTCATGATGATGAACAATAAAAGGAAGAATAGCCTCGCGAGGGTCTGTTCTTGTGGGGCCATGAACTGCTAGGAGGAGTTCAGTCACCCTTCTATCTCTCTCTCTGATTCTGATCTGATTGCCGCCCTCTTGCTTGCCGATCGATTCCTCTCTTCTACCCTGGGGTGGTTAGTCCTATTTATAGGCAAAGGCCCTGGGCCTCTTCCCAAATATTGAGCGGGAAGGGCGCCAACAATTGGCCATTTTGAAGGGGAACATCTGGTACACTTATCCTGACTAAAGTTGGTCTTCGCCTGCCAAAGGCTCTGGTGGTGATGCTGGCTTGGGCTCCACAATGACTTCCTCCCTGCCGCTGGGCTGGTCTTGGTCTTGTTGCACCGAAACAGGTGCCTTTGGTTGATGCTCTCGCCTGCGCTTGCTCCCTTTGCACCAAAGAGGAAAGGAGGACACTACGCGGGCTGGCGCCCGCCTCGCGCCCTCGGTCATCATGGCTTGCGTCACGGGCACCTCGTGAGGTACCCTGCCTTGATCTGTCCGCCTCCTCGCAAGCCAGCCTGATGAGGCCGTGCCTGAGGAAGCTCCGTGTCGTACGCCCCGCGAGGCTTGTCCCCTCGTGAGGGTCTTGGGTCTGTGTTCATGAAGATGGGCCATGCTGGGCCCCCTTTTGAGCCACGCTGCGGGCCGCAGGCAGGCAAGTCTGGGGACCCCCGTTCCCAAAACGCCGACAGTAGCCCCCGGGCCCAAGGCGCGCCCGGACTTGGCCGTGCAGGAAGGCGAAAGGGCAAGGGCTAAGCACCGCGGGCCCTAACAGCCTACGGCCTTGGGCGCCGCGTGGCGGTTGATTGGATGTGGGCGTCTTCGTTTCCCCACGATGCTTCTCCTTCTTCCTGGTCCTTGCTCTGTCTGGCTGTGATGGCTCCGTCGAGGAGGTTCTCGGCCGCAGAGAAGGGGAAGGCTCGCCAGGTTGAGCCTGCCTCTCCCCCACCCAAGCGCGGCTGTGGGCGCCCTCGCAAACATCCCGTGGCCGCCATGGCAGCTCCCCGCGGCCATGGAGATGGTTTCCAGCACGGCAACGGGCGGACAGCTGCGGCCGGGGGGCGCGCCTCGGTCGCGCGTCCCCCTAGGCCGCGCTCTCGCGCTGCAGAGGTGCTGCCGGAGTTTGTTGTGTGGTCGGCGGAGCCGACCAGTGCCCGGCTTCAACTTCTTCGCTTCCTCCTCGGCGAGCTCCCGGCCGGCCTCTGGCTTCAGGCAGACGGCTGCTGCAGCCGGGCCTCATGGGCTTCACTGGAGGTCTCCGCAGCCGGGAGCCTGGCCTTGACCCGCGGTAGGCAGACGTTTGCCCGCGCGCGTGGCCTGGGCCGTCGGTGCACCCTGCACTTCAAGTTTGACGGCGATGCCACCCTCTACGTGAGGGTGTTTGGGGAAGATGGTCGTCGCGTAGGGTGCTACCTTGAGGACGACCACCACGGCCGGGGACCAGCCCCGACGATGACGGAGAGGACAGCGCTCGCGTGATTGGCGACGCTCAGGGTTGCCCAAGCCTCACCGGTTCTTCTTCAGGCGACGACTCTTCTAGTAGTGGCCGCGGTCAGCCTCCACGCCGTCGTACCCGCTTGGAAGGTGGTGGCGTGTCTGCCTCCCGTCGCACCTCGGTGAAACGTGAGAGGGAGTCTGCTTGAGCCCCGGAGGCGGCTCAAGCCTTCCCTGCAGGCCGGTGTGAGGCGAGTTGCGCTTGATTTGCTCTTTCTTTTCCTTTTTCCTGCGTAAAAAGACAGTAGCGTGGAGCCCCGCGGGGGCGTGTTTGGGTTATTGCTGTTAGTCATCGCTTTGCTTTCGTTATCGTGCCTTCTGGCTACATGCCCGCGCGTGGATAGTTCCCGGCCCCAGCCGTGGGGGGGCGACCGACCCAGGCCCTGTGTTCGTGTCGCGATGCCCGTGGGGCACGGACTGGAGGGGTGCTCTTGTAATGGACCCAGGTCGCGGAACCTTTGAACGACTAGGATAGAAAAACTCACGAGGGCGCTCAGCTCCCCCCTCGCGAGGCCTTGCATAAGAGAAATCGAGGAGAGTGAAAAGGCAAAGAACCACGAGTCAAAGACGGTAATAGCTTCAACAAAACTTCGAATGAGAATGAACAAGCCAACTGCGGAAAGCAAATGAAAAAGCCGCGTCCGGCACCTAATCTAGTCTTCGACGTCTTCTCACCAGCGCGGAGCGAAGTGCTGCCACTGGGCGTGGGAGGGAGCCCCAGGGCCTGAGGCCGGCGCTCCTGAGACTCCGAGGCGTGTACAGCCCCCAACTCATTATTACGTGAGAGTGTCACGGGCGGCGAGCTTCACAGGCGTTGGCCTTCTTCACAGGCCCCGGGCCTTTCTTGGGGGAAGCAAGATTCATGGGCATTTGCCCTCTTCACAGGCTCTGGGCCTTTTCCAAAAAGGATAATCTTCACAGGCATTCGCCTTCTTCACAGGCTCTAGGCCTTTTCCAAAAAGGATAATCTTCACAGGCATTCGCCTTCTTCACAGGCTCCGGGCCTTTTCCAAAAAGGATAATCTTCACAGGCATTCGCCTTCTTCACAGGCTCTGGGCCTTTTCCAAAAAGGATAATCTTCACAGGCATTCGCCTCCTTCACAGGCTCTGGGCCTTTTCCAAAAAGGATAATCTTCACAGGCATTCGCCTCCTTCACAGGCTCTGGGCCTTTTCCAAAAAGGATAATCTTCACAGGCATTCGCCTTCTTCACAGGCTCTGGGCCTTTTTAGGGGTAGAACCTCCGGAGGTGCTGGATGTTCCAGGCGTTCTGGACCGACACTCCCTCCTGAGTCTCCAAGCGTGCGGAGCCAGGCCTGGAAACATGAACAACCTTGAACGAGCCCTCCCACATGGGAGAGAGCTTGTGCAGTCCCTCCCTGGAGAGAACCCGCCTGAGCACGAGGTCTCCTACCTCGAGAGTTTGGGGGCGGCTGTTGCGGCAGTGATATCGTCGCAGTGCTTGTTGGTACCTCGCCGCTGGCAGCGCGGCTTCTCGGCGACGTTCCTCCCCCAGCACGAGGTCCATCCCCCGCATGGCGTCCTGCTGCGCCTCGTCGAACGCCAGGACCCATGCGGAGCGACGTCTGACCTCGTGAGGGAGGACCGCTTGGGCTCCGTAGACCAGGAAGAACGGGGTCTCTCCAGTCGGCTTGCTCGCGGTGATGCGGATGGACCACAACACGGACTGAAGCTCATCGTACCAACCTCTGTTGCAGGCCACCAGCTTCTTCTTGAACGTCCTGGTCTTGAGGCCCCTCAGGACCTCTGCGTTGGCTCGCTCGACCTGGCCGTTGCTTCGGGGGTGCGCCACCGAAGCGTAGCATATCTGCGTTGCAAGGTTAGCACAGTATGTTTTGAAAAGGTTACTGGTGAACTGCGAACCGTTGTCTGTGATGATGCGGTTCGGCACCCCGAACCGGCTCACGATGCCCCTGATGAACTTGACCGCGGAACCCGCGGGGATGGTGCGGACAGCCTCTACTTCAGCCCACTTGGTGAACTTGTCCACGGCGACGTAGAGGTAGCGGTAGCCCCCTGGCACCCGAGGAAACGGGCCCAGGATGTCCAGCCCCCAGACTGCGAATGGCCACGAAAGGGTATAGTCTGCAGGCCTCCTGCCGGATGATGGATCTGCTTTGCGTGGAATTGGCAGGCCTCACAAGCCTTCACCACTTCGGCGGCGTCATTGAGTGCGGTGGGCCAATAAAACCCACTGTGGAACGCCTTGCCGACGAGGGTCCGTGATGATGAATGATGTCCACAGTCTCCGTCGTGTATATCTTCCAGCAGTTCCTTTCCTTGCTCCCTGGAGATGCAGCGCAGGGATACATCGTTTGGTCGCTTCCGATAGAGCTCTCCATCCTTGATGCAGTATGCCGTGGCCTGTCGTGCCACACGCTCCGCTTCCTCCTCCTTCTCCGGCAGGGTCCCTTGTGTTAAGTAACTCCGGAGCTCCGTGATCCAAGACCCTTCCTAAGGCTCCATCATCAGGAGCAGGCGTGCTCCTGAGGCCAGGCCACAAACCGGGGCTCCTGAGGCAGGTGGCTGGGGGAGCTCCTCCCGAGGCTGAGCCATGTTTGACAATGACGGCAGGGCTGAGGACTTGAAGAGCCGCTCCTCAAAGATGCCAGGCTCCGGAGGTAACCGCCTGGACGCCCGTCTGGCGATGTTGTCGGCCTCCTGATTGGTGCCACGGGGCACATGCTGCAACTCCAATCCCCAGAACTGCTTCTCCATCATGCGGACCTCCGCAAGGTAGGCTTCCATGTGCTCATCTTTAGGCTCGTATACCTTGTTGGAGAAATTGACAAGGAGCTGCGAATCGCCCATGATGGTGAGGCATTTCACCCCCAGGGCAGCTGTGGCCTTCAAGCCCGCTATTAGACCTTCATACTCTGCTATGTTGTTGGAGACCTTTTCACCTTGCTGGAAACAGAGCTGTACAGCATAGTAGAGCTTGTCTTGAGTGGGCGATATAAGCACCGCCCCAGCCCCAGCGCCATGCCTGGAGAACGCCCCATCGAAGTACATGACCCAGCCTTCCGGTGCCTCGCTTCCCGAGGAGACGGATCGATTCTCGTCGGCCTTGAGGCCTGGTGCCTCCGTCCATTCTGCCACAAAATAAGCTAATGCTGCTCCCTTGATGACTGGTCGTGCTGAATTCGAGCTGAAACGCTTGCAGTTCTATGGTCCACTCAGCGACCCTTCCGGCTGAGTTAGGGCTCCTGAGTACTCTCTCCAAGCGGTATGACGAGACGACCTTGATGGGGTGACCCTGAAAATAGTGCCGCAGCTTGCGCGGGGCCACCAGTAGCGTGAGGAGGAGCTTCTGAGGCATGGGGTACCGTGCCCTCACGTCCCGCAACACCGTGCTGACGAAGTACACTGGGTGCTCAACGAGGTTGGGTGCGTCAGTGCTGGTGGCGCCCTCCGAAGACCATAGCGCCTCCTGAGGCGATGAGGCCTCCGGAGGCTGGCCATCTGGGAGAGGGGCCTCTTCCGCCTCCGGTGCACTCCTCTGCGGTGGCTGACCCTCCTCAGCCGCGGTGGCGGTTTCTGTGGGCCTTCCTTGTTCCTGTTTTGCCTTGCCCCGGGCTGCTGCCGTGGTTTTGACTCGACGCTCCTCCCTAACCGCCACCAGGGCTGCGCTGGCGGAGTAGGGAGTGGCGACAAGGTAAAGCACCAGGTGCTCTTGAGGGCGCGAAGCCACCACGACGGGAGGGCTGGTCAGGTATCTCTTGAGATCTTGGAACGCCTTGTCGGCCTCTTGAGTCCACTCAAAGGGCCCCTTTTTCTTCATTAGCTGGAAGAAGGGCAGCGCTCGCTCCCCCAACTTGGAGATGAAGCGCCCTAGCGCGGTCACGCGCCCAGTGAGCTTCTGCATTTCTCTGAGGGTCTTTGGCGGGCTTATGTCCTCGACCACCTTGACCTTTTTTTGGTTAGCCTCGATGCCTCAATGGGACACGAGGAAACCCAAGAGCTTGCCCGAGGGGACTCCGAACACACACTTCTCTGGGTTGAGCCGCAGGTTCACTGCGTTGAGGCTCGCGAAGGTTTCCTCCAGGTCTTGTATCAGGGTCCTAGCCTCTCGAGACTTCACCACAATGTCATCGACGTAAGCCTCAACATTCTTCTCGAGCTGCGGGCCCAAGGTGATGTGCATCAGCCGCTGAAAGGTCGCCCCTGTGTTACACAACCCAAATGGCATGCATGTGTAGCAGTATACCCCACACGGGGTTAGGAAGGCTGTCTTTTCGACGTCTTCTACCGCCATCTTGATCTGGTGATACCCAGAGAAGGCATCCAAGAAGCATAGCAGGTCGCATTCTGCGGTGGAATCGACGATCTGGTCGATGCGGGGGAGGGGGAACGGATCTTGCGGGCATGCCTTGTTGAGGTTGGTGAAGTCGATACACATGCGCTCCTTCCCTCCCTTCTTTGGCACCACGACGGGGTTGGCCAACCAATCCGGGTATCAGACCTCGCGAATGACCCCAGCGGCCTCTAGTTTGCGTGTCTCTTGGACGATGAAGGCCTGCTTTTCTGTGGACTGCCGCCTTGCCTTCTGCTTCATAGGGCGCATGTTGGGGCACACGTTGAGGTGATGCTCGATTACGCTCCTGGGGATCCCTGCCAACTGGCCAGGCTCCCAAGCGAATACCTTCTTGTTCGCGCGCAGGAACTTGACCGAGGCCTCCTCCTGCTCGGGCTGGAGGTTGGTGCCTATGGTGAAAGTGGCGTTGGTGGACCCGTCCTCATCGACGGGTATCTACTTGGTTTCTGCCTTGTCTTGGGTGAACAAATGTTTCTTCTTGGCGGGTGCAGCCCCCTTGGGCTCGGGGGTCTCCGAGTCGGCGGGCTGTTCCGACGCCGCCGTCTTGAAGGCGAGCTTGAGCACTCGCAGCGCGTCTCCGGTGTCCCCGTGCACGGTGAGGACACCGCTGCTCCCGGGCATCTTCATGAGGTTGTATGCCGGGTGTGTCGTGGCCATGAACTGGGCCAGCGCTGGATAGCCGAGGATGGCGTTGTAGGGGAGGCCGATGGGGGCGATGTCGAAGTTGACCAGCTCCGTGCGGAAGCTGTCGTAGGTGCCGAAGGTTACTGGGAGCCGGATTTGTCCCAAGGAGCTGGATGACCCGCCCCCAACGCCTGAGAAGGGCCGGCTGGGTTGCAGCCGTTCCAGGGGTATGCAGAGGAGGTTGAAGGCCTCAACCGAGAGCACGCTGAGGCCCGCGCCGCCATCAACGAGAGTCCTGGTGACGGCCACTTGGCAGATGGTGGGGGTGCACAGCATGGGGAGCGCGCCCGAGCAGGCTGAGTTGGTGGGGTGGTCCTCCGAGCTGAAGGTCAGGCCGGCCTTTGGCGCCGCCCGGTCCGGGAGAGCCCCCTGCCGCGTGGCAGCGGCGCTGACCCGGCGGATGAACGGCTTGACGTGGTGACTTGTAGGCGGCGCCTGCGAGCCGCCCAGGAGGGCCGCGACGACTGGGGGTGTTGGTGTAGCGTGGCAGGCGAGGAAGAGGCCGCGGAGCTCTTCCCAAGAGGCCACGGAGGCTGCCGACAGGTGGAGCAGCCATGTGCGCGGAGCGCCGGCGAGGGCCATGGGAAGCCAGTTGGCCATGACCCTATCATCACCTCCAGCTTCAAGGATGGCCTCCTCGTACGCCAGCAAGAAGGCCAGCGGATCAGTCGCGCCGCTGTAGCGCGGCGGCGTCGTTGGCTTGAACTTGTCCGGCCACCGTACCCATTGCAGGGCTGGGGCCAGGGCTCGGAGCCCCCTGGCCCCCGTGCTGGCGCCGGTGGCCGGGGCGGGCGACGCGCTACTCATCGCGAGGCAAGTCATGGCGGTGGCGAAAGGGAAAACTCCGGTGCACCCTTACCTGGCGCGCTAAATGTTGGATTTCGGGTTCCGGCAGACCCTTGAGGTTCGAACACTGGGGTGCGCGCGGAGATTTCGCCTCCTACCTACCTGTACCCCACCGCCTTGCTAAGATCTAAGGTATGGAAAGAACAACACAAGAGACACAGGGTTTATACTGGTTTGGGCCACCATTGTGGTGTAATACCCTACTCCAGTTTGTGGCGTGGTGGATTGCCTCTTGGGCTGATGATGATGAACAATACAAGGAAGAACAGCCTCGCGAGGGTCTGTTCTTGGCTGGGGCCATGAACTGCTAGGAGGAGTTCAGTCACCCTTCTCTCTCTCTCTGATTCTGATCTGATTGTCGCCCTCTTGCTTGCCGATCGATTCCTCTCTTCTACCCTGGGGGTGGCTAGTCCTATTTATAGGCAAAGGCCCTGGGCCTCTTCCCAAATATTGAGCGAGAAGGGCGCCAACAATTGGCCATTTTGAAGGGGAACATCTGGTACACTTATCCTGACTAAAGTTGGTCTTCGCCTGCCAAAGGCTCTGGTGGTGATGCTGGCTTGGGCTCCACAATGACTTCCTCCCTGCCATTGGGCTGGTCTTGGTCTCGTTGCACCGAAACGGGTGCCTTTGCTTGATGCTCTCGCCTGCGCTTGCTCCCTTTTCACCAAAGAGGAAAGGAGGACACTGCGCGGGCTGGCGCCCGCCTGGCGCCCTTGGTCGTCATGGCTTGCGTCACGGGCACCTCGTGAGGTACCCCGCCTTGATCTCTCCGCCTCCTCGCGAGCCAGCCTGATGAGGCCGTGCCTGAGGAAGCTCCGTGTCGTCCGCCCCGTGAGGCTTGTCCCCTCGCGAGGGTCTTGGGTCTGTGTTGATGAATATGGGCCGTGCTGGGCCCCCTTTTGAGCCACGCCGCGGGCCGCAGGCAGGCAAGTCTGGGGACTCCCGTTCCCAGAACGCCGACAGAAGCGATGCGGCGGGTCGATGCTTTTCGGGCAGCCCTTGAGGTAGCGCAAGGGGAGTCAACCACCTCCCAGGCCGACGTGCTCCTTCTTCGCCATCGGGTGGAGGAGGCTAAGGCCGTCGCGCGCCAGAATGCGGATGAGATACGTCAGCGGCGGATCCTGGAGCATGAGCACGGCCCCATGCTCACCATGCTCCGGAAGAGAGCCAACGCAGCCTTGGGCAACATATGTGAGGCGGCTGTTCGCGAGCCGCACGCAGTCAACTACGCCGGCAACCTTCAGTTCTTCACCGACGTGGTGATGCAGCTGGAGGCGCGGTCGGTCAGGGCCGACAGGTTGGTGGAGGAGAGGAGCTGCGCCCTGCTGGGGTGCACCTTTTCTCGCGTCTTCAGCCATCTCAGGAACATGGATCCTCACTGCGATTTCGACGCCGCCATCGCCCCAGTCCCCCAGGCCGTCCGAGACGACCTGGCGCACTGGGTGGAAGACAATGTGGATGCCCATGTCAGGGCCTTCGCTTCCGACAACGACAGCGTGATCGTGGCTGCCGACGAGGGCGGCGTGGTGAACGGCCCTAACGCCGCTGGCGGCAACGCAGACCGCGATGGCGATTCCAGCGACGCCAGCAACGGTTCGGGAGGTGTTGGTGATATTACTACTGGGCCTAAACCGGCCTATCTGGGCCGGGTTAATTTCATCAGTAGCTCAAGAATGTTAAAGCCCAAGAGGCTATGTAAAGGCTCGAGGCCGTAGTCGGTTTAACATCTGCAGCCGTAAACCGGCCTGTGTACGACTTGTATTGTAAGTTAGGAATAAGCAAGAGACCAACCCGGGTACGAGTATAAACCGGAGATTGGGACTCTATGAACCGACGGGCGTCACCCGTGTATATAAGGGGACGACCCGATATCGGTTCAGGGGGGAACCAACAACTCGAAGCCTAGGAGAAGCGATTGCTCCCTAGTCGTCGAGACTTCATCAATTCCAACACCAACTAGACGTAGGCTTTTACCTTCATCGAAGGGGCCGAACTAGTATAATTCTCTGTGTCCTTGTGTCCGTTTTAACCCCTTCGAGTTAACCCGTTGCGATGGCTCCACGACTAAGTCCTTTGGATAGGACATCTGCCGTGACAAACCCACGACAGTTGGCGCCCACCGTGGGGCTATCGCACGATGGTTTCAAATTCTTGGAGGGCCGCTTTGAAGGACTCAAGGGATATGCCATGGGCCGGATGACCAAGAGTCGCCGCGGTAAGGTTTACATCGACGACGAAGGCTGGGGCCCCGAGGCCGGCTCAGTTGAGTACGGGTACCGGGTCCCCTTTGGCAGTATACACGTTTTTATCGGCAAGATTGGTGAACCGGGCCCTGAGCTGGACACCTGCACCGACCTCATCGAGACAGCTCAGTGTGCGCGACCTGCCCGGGTTAAGCCAGCCGTAAAGCGTGCCTTTGTGGGAGTCATCCACGGAGGAAATTATGAGGACAGATCAGAATCTGGTGGCGAAACCATCGTTTGTTCCGGCAATGAGTCGTCAACCGGGGAAACTGAGTCCCTGTATCAAGTGCATGATGGTCGGATTGGGGGCTGTTCCGACGGCAACAGTATTCCGGACCCCTCCGATCTGCCTAGCCGGGTCGGCGTATTCATGGCCGGCACCCAAGCAGCGCCTCATTCATCGACGGCCGCAGCAATGGTTTCCGGTTCAATGGCTGCCGGAGCAGGAGGTTTTGTGCGCCCACCGGTTCAAGTATTATCCGATCTGTTCGACGCATTGGCGGCGCTCTTGACAGAGGCTAATCCGGCGGATCGGGATGCTCATAACGCAGAGATTGCAAAGGTGAGAGAACAGATTAGCCAGGCCAAGGCGGATCTGGCGGCCGAGGAGGTCAGGATGACTGCGGAACGGGCCACTTTGGATGCACAAGCCTATAAGTTCATGCTGGATCAGAACGCTTTGCAGGAGGTCATGAGGAGGAAATATTGGTCCCGCCTGCCACCGGTTTTTGAAGGAAGGGATCTTTTCAATACTCCTGGAGCAGGGACCAGTAATCAACCAGTGGTAAACCGAGCAGAGGTGCCCGGGACAGGCGCGCCGGTTCAGCCCCGCATAATAGATCTGCCCCATTATAACCCGGAGCCACGGATTGTGACCACACCCCCGGATCACTACTCCAACCCGCTGGATAATCTTGTTGCTGCGGCATCGCGTCTAGAGGCTATTCCGGTCGAGGGAGATTCGTTACAGGCAATAGAGACGCGCCGGGTCAAGGAGCTCCTCAGAACGGCGCTGGTCCAACAGGAGGCGTATTCATACAGCCGCGAGCGGATTCATTCTACTCCACGTCCAACCCGGAGTTATAGCAGGCACATGGAAGAACAAGCTGAGTCCAGCAATGCACGGCATGGAGTGCCCCGCGGCAACAATCCGGCTCCTGATGCTCAGGAGTTGGTAGACCGGGCCCGTGCACGCAGAGAAGCCGAATTGGCAGCACATCAGACCCGCCAGCTTACGCCGGTTCGTCCCACCACTTCGGTCGAACCAGGGCTTGCTTCTAGCGCTTTGGGGGTGCCTTGACTTATACCTACTTTGCACAATGTGCGCCTACCTAAGGACTTCAAGGGGCTGCGCAAGGTACCAAATTATACAGCAGATCAACCCCCGGAGGCGTGGGTGGAGAGTTACGAGATGGCCATGGAGATGCTTGACGTAGATGAAGCTGCATGTGCAAAATATTTCACTATGATGCTTGAAGGAATGGCCCGCACTTGGTTAAAAAGCCTGCCGCCCAATACCATCGGTTCATGGGCTCAATTGCGAGCTCGGTTTATCAGTAATTTCAAAGATACGTGCAGGCAGCCCATGTCGATAGTAGACTTAGCCGCCTGCGTCCAGGCGGAAGGAGAGTCAACCACTCATTGGGTGCGCCGCGTTTCGCAAATCTTGCATTCATCAGACCGCATCAATGCTGACACTGCAGTTGTGACTTTGGAAAGCAATTGCCGGTTTGGGCCCTTGAAATTGAAATTAGGACGAATGAAGCGCCATTGCACTGACATAGGGACTCTCATGGCTGCTTTGGTAAAGTATGCTGATTCTGATAGTACCAAGGATCCCGAGTCTGATGATGAAAAGGCAGGGAAGGGAAAGAAGAACGGCAACTCCAGAGGACAGCAGCATCACCCAGGGAGCAGCGTCGGAGGCAAGCGTAAAGCGGATGGTTCCATGGATTTTGTGGCTAACAACAATGTGCAGAACAGGGGCCGGCAGCGTAGGGGCAAAGGCCGCGGTGGCGGACCCAGCCCCAATCCAGAGCGCTTAAATAGTTTGTTGAATCAGCCCTGCCCAAAGCATGGGACGATGGAGGAACCAGCAAACCACCTGTGGAAGGATTGTTACATCATGCGAGAGTTCAAGAATTCCAACGCCTTCCGGTATGATCACAATCCTGGTGGCGGTTCAGGATCCGGGCCAAGCCACGGTGGAGGAAACTCCGGTTCAGGGTTTAATGGTAATCCGAGCGGGAATAGCAATCCGGGCGGACATGGTAATCAACATAACCAAAATGGTCAAGGGGGCTATAATCAGCAGCAGTCGGGGTACCAGAGCAATCCGAAGCAGCTAAACAGTGGCCAATATCATGTATTCACCACTAGCTTGGACAAGCGAGACCAGAAGGTCCGGAAGAGGGCAGTTAACTCTGTTGAACCGGCCGTGCCCCGATACCTATGATGGTCAGAGCAGCCGATCATCTGGAGTAGAGAGGATCACCCTCCTCCGGTGGATAATCCGGGTCAGCTGGCTTTAGTGGTGGCGCCTCAGGTAGGAGGTTATAAGTTCACCAAGGTGCTCATGGATGGGGGTAGCAGTATTAACATCCTATACTATGAGACCTTTCGACGTATGGGGCTCAAGGATAAGGATTTACGGCCTTCAAACACGGTTTTTCATGGCGTGGTGCCAGGCAAGTCTGCGTACCCCGTGGGCAAGATAGCATTGGAGGTGGCTTTCGGAGATGATCACGATTCTCGATCAGAAACACTGACTTTTGAGGTGGTGAAGATTCAAAGCCCGTACCATGCCCTGTTTGGTCGGCCGGCTTATGCCAAATTCATGGCACGGCCCTGTTATGTATATCTGCAGCTCAAGATGCCGGGCTACAAGGGAACCATCACGGTTCACGGGAGTCGCAGGATCGCTTTGGAGTGTGAAGAAGGAGATGCCGCTTATGCAGAATCAGTTTGTGCTACTGAGGAGCTCAAATACTACAAAGATAATGTTGATCCGACGGATATGACTCCTTTAAAGAAGCCTACCACAGAGCATGATCCGGCTTTAAAACTCACGTCAGCCGCGGAGACCAAGCTTGTTGATTTCATGGCTGGTGATTCATCCAAGCAATTCAGCATCAGTACCAATCTGGATCCAAAATAGGAAAGCGCGCTCATCGAGTTCCTCCATGAGAATCGGGACATCTTCGCATGGAAACCTTCTGACATGTCAGGTGTACCGAGGCGACTCGCTGAGCACACCCTTAATGTGGATCCTAAATACAAACCGGTGAAACAGTTCCTCCGTCGGTTCAACGAGGAGAGAAGAAAGGCTATTGGAGAAGAGGTGGCCAGGCTCTTAGCAGCTGGCTTCATCGTTGAAGTTTTTCATCCTGAATGGCTTGCTAATCCGGTGCTGGTCCTTAAGAAAAATGGCACTTGGCGCATGTGTGTGGACTATACAGATCTTAATAAGGCCTGCCCTGCAGATCCTTTTGCCCTCCCCCGTATTGATCAAATCATTGATGCTACGGCGGGTTGCGAGCGTTTATGTTTTCTGGATGCATACTCCGGTTATCATCAGATTAAGATGGCGGTTAAGGACCAGGAGAAGACGGCGTTCATTACTCCCTTTGGAGCCTTCTGCTATATATCTATGCCTTTCGGGCTCAAAAGTGCCCAGGCAACTTATCAACGATGTGTGCAAAATTGTCTCCACAAGCAGATTGGCCATAATGTGCACGCTTATGTGGATGATATTGTGGTCAAGTCAAGGAAGAAGGAAACGTTGGTCGATGATTTGAAGGAGACCTTTGATAACTTAAGGACATACAAGATGATGCTCAATCCGGCCAAATGTGTCTTTGGTGTACCAGCTGGCAAGCTATTGGGTTTCCTGGTGTCCAACAGGGGAATTGAGGCTAATCCGGAAAAAATTACGGCTATCACCTCTCTAGCTAAACCGAAATGCATCAATGACGTCCAACGTCTGGCAGGCCGAATTGCTGCGTTGAGCCGGTTTATCAGCCGCCTCAGAGAGAAAGCAATTCCTCTGTATCAAATGTTGAAAAAGACGGATCAGTTCGTCTGGAATTCTGCCGCTGATCAGGCGTTCGAGGATTTAAAGCGACAGTTGGTCAATCCGCCCGTACTCGCTGCTCCCACTGATAAGGAACCATTGCTGTTGTATGTAGCTGCTAACGCTCGCGCGGTCAGTGTGGCTATTGTGGTAGAGCGAAAGGAGGCAGGCAAAGAATACCCGGTTCAGCGTCCGGTTTATTATATCAGCGAGGTGCTTATTGAATCCAAACAACGATATCCGCATTGGCAAAAGCTAGTATATGGAGTTTTTATGGCAAGTCGGAAGCTGAAACAGTATTTCCAAGGCCACCCTATCACGGTGGTCAGTTCTGCTCCTTTGGGTGATATCATCCAGAACCGAGAAGCGACTGGTCGGATTGCCAAGTGGGCTATTGAGCTTGGACCGCACGGTTTAAAGTATGTGCCTCGCACTGTGATAAAGTCTCAGGCATTGGTGGATTTCATCAATGATTGGACGGAGTTGCAAGTCCCTGAAGAGAAGCCGGATCACACTTACTGGACCATTCATTTTGACGGATCACGTCAATTGGAAGGATCGGGGGCTGGAGTCATATTAACTTCCCCACGAGGTGATAAATTTTGTTATGTGCTCCGTTTAATGTTCCCTTTTACTAACAATGCAGCAGAATATGAGGCCTTGCTCCATGGCCTCCAGATGGCTAAGGAGATGAATTTAAGCCGGGTTAAGTGCTTTGGCGACTCTGATTTGGTGGCCAAGCAGGTGTCTGGTACATGGGATTCTAAAGATCCACTCATGGCTGCTTATCGTCGTGAGGTTGATGTGGTCGCAGGTCACTTCAAAGGTTATCAGGTGGACCATGTGGACCGACGAAAGAACGAGGCGGCAGACGCTTTAAGTCGGCTAGGTTCACAGCGTAAACCGGTACCACCTAATGTATTCCTTGATGTGCTTTACAACCCGTCGGTTCAACTGCCTGGCGAAGCAGATTTGGCGGTTCCTGACCCAGAGGCTCAATTGGTGGCGGCATTACATGTCATCCCGGATTGGACGCTTCCTTACCTGGCGTACATGAACCGAGGGGAGTTGCCAGAGGATGAGACTCTGTCCAGACAGATAGTACGGCGGTCCAAGTCCATGGTAGTTGAAAACGGCGAACTACATCGTCGCAGTGTGACAGGTGCATTTCAACGGTGCGTATCTCCTGAGGAAGGCCGTGAAATTTTGCGTGAGATCCACGAAGGAGATTCTGGTCACCACGCCGGTTCAAAGTCTTTAGTGGCAAAAGCTTTTCGTCACGGTTTCTATTGGCTGACTGCTCATGCTGATGCGGAGGATCTGGTCAGGCGGTGTGATGGTTGTCAAAAATTCTCATGGCGCGCTCACGTTCCGGCTCAAGAATTGAGGATGATTCCAATTACATGGCCGTTTGCAACCTGGGGGCTGGACATGGTTGGGCCTTTCAAAAGGTCCAAGGACAAGAAGACCCACCTTCTGGTGGCGGTAGACAAATTTACAAAGTGGGTAGAGGCAGAGCCCGTTAGCAAGTGTGATGCGGCCACCGCGGTTCGGTTCATCAAAAAAGTGATTTTCCGGTTTGGTTTTCCACACAGTATCATCACAGACAATGGTACCAATTTATCTAAAGGTGCCATGAAAGAGTTCTGCGAACGAGAGCACATCCGCCTTGATGTCTCCTCAGTAGCGCACCCACAGTCCAGTGGTCAAGCAGAAAGAGCTAATCAGGAGATCTTGAGAGGCATCAAACCCAGGCTTATGGTTCCTTTGCAGCGGACGCCGGGTTGTTGGGTCGAAGAGTTACCCTCTGTGTTATGGAGCATCAACACCACGCCTAACAGGTCAACTGGGTATACGCCGTTCTTCATGGTTTATGGGGCAGAGGCAGTTCTTCCTAGCGACATCCGTCACGATTCACCTCGTGTGGCGGCTTACGTTGAAGCAGACAACGAAAGTTCTAGACAGGACGCTTTGGACCGGCTAGATGAAGAGTGAGACATAGCAGCTGCCCGCTCAGCGATCTACCAACAGGATCTTCGTCGCTATCACAGTCGTCGGATCAGGACCAGAACCTTTCAAGAGGGAGATTTGGTGCTTCGACTTATTCAAGATCAAATTGAGATGCATAAATTGTCTCCACCTTGGGAAGGGCGTTTTGTGGTTAGCAAGAATCTACACAATGGTTCATACTACCTAATAGATGTTCGAGAGCACAAAGACTCACGCAAATCAGGACAAGAAACCGACAGGCCGTGGAATATAGCTCATCTTCGGCCTTACTATACTTGAGCCATGGGCTCTGCTTATGTATATATCATGACTATGTATATATTATAATAAACCGGATCCTCCGCTAAAGCGGGGTATCTGTTCTTTTATATCATGTGTGGTTACACGGGGTTGTCTTTAAGTAACATCCGGTTTACCCCTTGCAAGTCTTAACAAGATCACTTGAGGCTTCCTGTTCAAACATAGGTCGTATTCGAACCAAAGAGAACATAGCTATCCTTATGAGGTCATTTGGGGGCTCGGTCGTGTCCGAACTGATGCAATACCTCTTGGCCAGCGAAAGCCACCAGAATCATTTGGGGACACGGTCACGTCTGAACCGGTCACGCCTCTTGATCGGCCTACGGGCCTTAGAGTCATTTGGGGGCTCGGTCGTGTCCGAACCGATGCAATACCTCTTGGCCGGCGAAAGCCACCAGAGTCATTTGGGGGCTCGGTCGTGTCCGAACCGATGCAATACCTCTTGGCCGGCGAAAGCCACCAGAATCATTTGGGGACACGGTCACGTCTGAACCGGTCACGCCTCTTGATCGGCCTACGGGCCTTAGAGTCATTTGGGGGCTTGGTCGAACCCGAACCATAGCAATGCCACTTGGCCGGCGTAATGCCACGCGTCATTTTGGGGTCCTGGCTGACTGGCACCATCGCTACACCTTCGGGGGGCTCGGTTGCGTCTGACCATGGTAATTCCATCTAACCAAGCTCAATAGAGCTCTTCTTTTGCAAAAGGTTTTTGTCACCGTTGATGGTTTATTGCCTTTCTCTTAAACCGACAATATTTTACACCGGTTCTACATAGCCAATTTGGCGGAACACGGCCTTTCTTTTTTCAACAATCTGAGATTGTTGGTTCGGTTTGAGTTTTTCTGCTAAACAACCTTTTTTCGAGCAACAGAAGATTGTTATCAGTAAAGGACGGTAAACCGGTGTTATATACACAGGAGCTCGGTTCTCCCACGACGGTTTAAAAGATATCAACTACCGTTTTAACATTGGCTACAAACGCCTATTTCACGCCTACTATATGGCAGGTATTTTGTATCACAAATAGTTTGATCATACTTGCAAGTTTCCTTGCTTATTTACATAAAGATTCACAAGTCGGATGACGGTACAACCGCCCTGGTAGTTTAAAATTTTGTGATTGCAGGAGATACAAGCTGGCAAAAATAATTCTTCAAAGGAGAATATCAGTACTGAATGCGCGAAGGCATCTCATAAAGCATAAAGTACGGTCTATCCTATTACAAGGCAACATGGTGCCTAAATAAGATGATTGTTTCTTGACAAAGTATCAAAAGGAAACCGATTAAAGCTGCCCTCGGTTCACGCCTGTGTGTCATCCCGGTTTGATGATTCTGGATCATCCTGCGCCGCTTCCGCTTCCTCCTCCCTACCCAGCGGCTGGAGGTCAACAGTGGTCCAATCAATCCCCATTAAGGCTTGAAAGACAGCTTCCTCATGTATCAGGGACGACGGTTCAATATCAGGGGCATAAGTGTGTTTCCGGATTGGAGGAATTAAGTTTTCCGCTTCAGGGATTGGCGCTGCTACCCGTTTGTTCTGGTTATTATACTGGGCTTGATAATGAGACAAGTTTGCCTCTTCTACCAATTGACAGGCCAGAGGGCACACTGCCCAGTTTATCTTTCTTAATTCTTCTTCATCGAACTCGGAGCCATCCTCCTTTAAGCTAGGATAACCTTGAGCCGCTTCAACGGGATCAAAATCAGGCACCCATGCTTTGGCCCGGATTAAGGCATTAATGGCTCCGGTTCGAGCAGCGGATCTTTTTAACTCTTCAATCCAAGCGGGAAGCATCGACAACCTCTTCAGCGTGTCCTGGATCAATGTGGGCGCCGGATTGTTGTGTGAAGCAGTAGTGATAACCCGCTGTGCGCCGGTGTACAGCTGCTCGACTAAAGTATAGGCCTCTTTCAGCTTCATACGCACATCTGATCCCAGGTGGTTGATGCGAGTGCCTGTAATACGATCAGCAGGTCATAAACTGAGCTGTTTTATAGAAGAATCAGGATTATTACACAAGTCACGCGAGGCTTACCAAAGATGGCGGTAGTCACTGCGTGCACCTGTCGCTTCACGCTGGTCAATTCGTCTGTTACCGGTTTAAGGGCAGATTCTGCATTTTCAATCTTTTTGGTTAAAGCGGCCTTTTCTGTGACCCAGTCAGCCCGCTCCTTCTGAAAACCTTCCTTCAATTGTTCCATGCTGCCTAAAGCACTGGTTAGTTCCTCTTTGGCTTTGGAAGCTTCTGCTTGCTGGGATTTTATATTCTCTTGAAGATCGGCAATTTGGCTTTCTTTGACCTTCAGTTCAGTCTGCAGTCCGACAGTTGTACGGTGTAAACAAAGGAAGTACCAAGCACATCACAAGTTAGGTACTTTGTACTTGGGGGCTAATGCTTATTTGATCTCAAGTTATCAGTTAATTATCAAAGTCCCAAGCACAATACAAGTATTCAGCTCGGCACTTGGGGGCTAATGGCTATTTGTTCTAATGATATTTCGGATGCTACGGTATGATGATTACAAGTGTCGATTCAATTATGATTAAGTTAAACCGACCCTTGGGGGCTACGGTGATAAGAAGCAGGAGTGAGGGCATGGAAGTTACCTCGAATTTGTCTTTCATCATCTTCACGAGATTGGCTTCATAGTCACGGCTAGTATATAGCCGGTTTAAGTAGCCAGAATGAATGTCCTGAGCACCAAGGGCGGAGTACGTTGCCAGATCAACATCCCATTTACCTTTACTTAAAGCAGAAATTTCTTCTTTAGCAGTGTGCTTGGCTAAAGCGACGGGATTTCCCAGTTCAGTACAACCTATGCCAGTAATCATGACTTCATCATCTTTGTGGTCGCCGGTCGGGACTGGCACGGTCGGTTTTTCGGCAGGCTTTGAGGAACTAATGGTTTTCTCAGCACGAATTGGACTGGCTGGTTGATCCGTTGGGCCGGAGGGGTTAACAGAGCCTTCTTCAGGAACAACGACTTCATCCGGGACTGATGGGTCATCAATTACATCTTCAGGGATAGTCACTTCAACATTCGGGACAGTGTCCGGTTCAGGAGGAGCGTTTTCTTCTCCTGTTTTGTCTTGGCGAGCTTTTTTGCTCGGCCTCGGTTTAGCTGTGAAAGAAGCAGCAAAGTTAAGGACAGCATATGTTGAAGATTATAACAATGGACAACCTGACGAGAAAAACAAAGTTTACCCTAGCACGGTTTTGAGTGGAGGCAGCTGAGTACCAGTTGACTCGCCAGAGGATGAGTGCGAGGTGACCTGATAATCGGAGTCAGACGGATTAAGTGGTTGACGAAAGCAGCCCGCTTTAGGACAAAATTTGACAAGCAAATTAGAGACCTCTGAACGACGTCTCCGAACCGGACTGTTCGGTAAACCGACGGAGGTAACTACCTGACCGCTGTGTCGGGTTGTACGACGCACCTCGTGCTGACGGGTCTTCATAAGAAAGTTGGGATCCAAGTAAGCAAGAGGATGGGAAATTTTAACTTTGCGGTTCGCCTGACGGATTTTTTGGGAAGGCAGAAGGCTTGAATCAGAAGAAATAGTAATTACCTCTGCATCATCAGCATGGCTCGCTTCGGCATCATCCTGACAAATTGCATCGTCAATAAACTGCACAAACAATAAACCGAGGGAGTCAAGTTTAGCTTCAAAACCCGGATTACCCACCTCATCATCGGCAGGATCGGAAGAGGCCGTGGTTTTCCTCTTGTGAGCAGACTTTTTGACGACTCTCGTCTTAGGCCGGGTCGGTTTCTCCGGTTTATCCGCCTTTCCTTGAGGGAGTTTTTTGCTCCAAAACGGGTCATCACCCTGCGTCAACAGATATTAGAATCAATCATACGCACACAAGATAACATTAGACTTAATGAGAAGAAATTTTGATTTATCGCTGGTGGTTTATTGATGGCGCAGAAGAGAAGAAGGCCAGTTCGTGCACAGACGCGTTCCGGTTCATTTAGAATCTTCTTTACGGCTTCGGTGACCTCTTCATCCGTAAGCTGGATGTTTACATGACGTAACGGATCATCAACACTGCCTGTGTATTCGCACATCAAACCGGAGCGTTGACTGAGTGGCAGTATACTCCAAGATATCCAGCAACGAGCGAGGTCGACTCCTGTTAAACCGTTGGCCATGAAGGCTCTGAGTTTGGACAGTTGGGGAGCGTAATTACTCCTCTCTTTAGCAGTCAACCTCTGAGGAAAGGGGTGAGTGTTGCTGAGCCGTTCTGGACGAAAACCGGGCAGGATATTCTCGTTCTCTGGGGAGGTGTCTTTACAGTAAAACCAAGAGTTATTCCACTCTTGGGGGTGACTATGCAGTTTCGCATGAGGGTAAGTGACCTCTTTCCTCTTCTGGATTGACACGCCACCCAGTTCCATGTTGGAGCCATCAGTAAATTCTGTGCGGCGGTTTAAGTGAAAGCAATCTCGGAACAACTCAACTGTAGGTTCCTCTTGAAAGAGCACCTCACAGAGCACTTGGAAGTGGCATATGTTAGTGACAGAATTGGGACCAATATCTTGTGGATGGAGTTGGAAATTAGCCAAAACGTCGCGATAAAATTTTGAACCGGGCGGGTTGAAACCGCGGGCTAAGTGATCCGCGAACACAACGACTTCTCCATCTCGGGGTGTAGGGGGGCACTCTTTACCTGGCACCCTCCAATGAATCGCGTTTTTGCTGCTCAAAGCACCGGTCAGGACCAGATTATTCAGTTGAGTTTCCGTGACCCGGGAAGGAGCCCAGTTGCACTCATACACTTGCTTAGCCATGGGGAAGTCTACAAAATGAAAATGATTCCGATTCAGGACTTATGTTCTGCACAGATTTTTTTTCATGTCGATGCTATCAATGTTAAACCGGAAGAAATCAATTACAATCTGACATTGGTAAAGCGGTGCGGTCTATCAAAGGATTACTGGCGGTTCAACAAGGGGACTAATGGTATGTACCGATTTGGTGATCTTCTACAACAAGGTTAAACCGCTGGATCTAAGACCGTGGAACAGTTGGAAATGCAAAAGAGTAGGTGTGCGGAAACAGGTTTCACATTGTCTCAGTGTGATATTGGATCTGAGGCGATCTCATACAAGGGGTAAAAACTCATGAGTTTTTGAAGATTGTGCAAGAACAGCAAGGTCAAACTGTGGATCAGATCTACGGTCTAGGTATATTACCCTGAAAACAGAGGCGGAAAACTGCTACTGAACGGAGCAAAAGTCGCGGGGTCATCTGAAGGTATATCCCAGTTCAAATGCGAAGAACGTGAGGAATGCGAAGAACGCGAAGAACTCAAGGAACGGGAAGAACACAGTAAACCCTAGAGGCGGATCTGAGTTGAGAAGGTGGGGATCTCACCAGAGCTCCGAGGGGTGCGGAAGAACGCCGCAGTTTCTCTGGTCCAGTCAGGTTGATGCAGCGGCCCGAGGTGATGCAGAGGTCAGTGACAGCGCCGAAGCTTCGAGGCTGGCGGCGCGGAGAAGACGAAGAGGAAAGGGATGAAGGGGAGAAAGAAATGACCTCTCACCCCTATTTATAAGGCAAGGCACGTGTGTCGGGCGCGCGAATCCAGGAGCCACGGGTTTCGGAAGCAGAGCTGTCGCCTTGATTATTGTGAATTGGTTAAACAAAGAAGGCGCCATAAAAGCTAGCTTCATGGTGATGTCATGCCGGTTTACGGCCACTAGAGAAAATGACGACATATCGGTTTAGCAATGAAGGGAAGATGCTGAATATGAAGGTTTATGCTAGGGGTTGACATGAAATCATTCAAATCAACCTGGGGCCTAATGTTGGGGATATTACTACTGGGCCTAAACCGGCCTATCTGGGCCGGGTTAATTTCATCAGTAGCTCAAGAATGTTAAAGCCCAAGAGGCTATGTAAAGGCCCGAGGCCGTAGTCGGTTTAACATCTGTAGCCGTAAACCGGCCTGTGTACGACTTGTATTGTAAGTTAGGAATAAGCAAGAGACCAACCCGGGTACGAGTATAAACCGGAGATTGGGACTCTATGAACCGACGGGCGTCACCCGTGTATATAAGGGGACGACCCGATATCGGTTCAGGGGGGAACCAACAACTCGAAGCCTAGGAGAAGCGATTGCTCCCTAGTCGTCGAGACTTCATCAATTCCAACACCAACTAGACGTAGGCTTTTACCTTCATCGAAGGGGCCGAACTAGTATAATTCTCTGTGTCCTTGTGTCCGCTTTAACCCCTTCGAGTTAACCCGTTGCGATGGCTCCACGACTAAGTCCTTTGGATAGGACATCTGCCGTGACAAACCCACGACAGTTGCTCCTGAGGACGCATTGGGGGATTTATCCGACTGATTATCCATCGTCCCTGCTTCCTTACCCTGCATGAATAGAACTCAGGTTTTGGCCTGATGGCTGTGAGAGCATTTTGGGAGGGGGAGCCCCTCATGTAAAACTTGTGTTCATCGTATTAGTAGATGTTACATTGCCCATGCGCCCGCGCCAAGTGGTGGGCTAAGCGACGTGCTGGTTGGCTAGTTTACCTTCGTTCCATGCGGGCCCTGAGGTAGCCTGTGGGAGGCTGTGGTGTCCTGAGTGTTCCCTGACCGAATCCGTAGGATCTGCAGTAAAAAAAACCTCCTGAGAGGACGCGGCGGCGGCAGTCTGGGCTGCGCGCAAGCTAGGCCTGACCCGGCTCGCGAGGGGCTCACGAGGGGAGGCGGCTGAGGCGAAGTGGTAATCAAAACGCGAGAAATTGCTCGAACGAGACTAAGCACCCCTTCCCCGAACACACGCAAATCTCAAATTCGGATCCAACTTAAATCCAGCGGGGGAAGTGACAACCAAAGGGAAAAGCAATGAAAGCAGACAAAAGGCCGTGTCCGGCACCTAATCTAGTCTTGGACGTCTTCTCACCAGCGCGGAGCTAAGTGCTGCCACTGGGCGTGGGAGGGAGCCCCAGGGCCTGAGGCCGGCACCCCTGAGACTCCGGGGCGTGTACATCCCCACTCATTATTACGTGAGAGTGTCACAGGGTGGCGAGCTTCACAGGCACTGGGCCTTCTTCACAGATACCGGCCTTGCTTCATATCGCCAGACGAGGGCCCCGCCTTGCGCCACACTCTAGTGCCATCAACGACGATCGAAAACCAGGACGCCGCCGATGGGGTAGAGCGGTCGCCAGCGGTTCCCCTGACGACCACGGGTCCTCCGCCAGGGGCAGGCCCTGAGGCACCTCCCCAGCAGAGGGCCTACCTTCGAGAACACCTTGCTCCGAACGCCGCGGTGGTGATGTCGGATCTCGGTCCCTCTCCTGCAGCCCCCTGCGCCCTCCTCCCGAGGGGTAGGAGACTGTGGGAGCGGGCCAGCTGCTCGCTGTGGCGACCTGCACCTCCTGCGATCCATGATTAGCGTATGCCTGCTCCTGAGGAAATAGCGGTACCCGATAATCGTTGCCTCCAGCGTGGCCAGTGGGACCGTCCGGGGCTATTGGAGGAGCTCAGCTTCTGGCGCCTCGTCCCCCCAGCTTGGGCTGAGGAGTGAGCCTTGTTCGCCCTCGTGAGGGTGCCCTTGGTCCATCATGTGGGGCACGTATTCTTCTGGCGCCGTCATCCCGAAGGCCATGCCATAGTGCTCCGCGTGCCATGCAGCTCTGCTTGGCGTGCCCACCGTGGGGTGGTAGCGCGGCTGTCCACTAGGGCCATGGGCCGCGTCGAGCCCTTCTTCTTCGCGGACCGGGAGCGGGGGCAGCGCCGCCGCCGGTCCGGTGCCGACAGCTTCGCTGGCATTGGAGTAGCCTTGGAGCCCGCGGGCACGCGCGGAGCCCCCGCGCGGGACGCCCTGGGCTTGAGATGGGAGCTGGGTGCAGAAGGGGTGGGCCCCCGAGGCGGCAAAGCCCAGGAGCTCTACCACCCGCTCCAGCAGCACGTCGCGGCCACCCTCCAGTAGCCTGCACTGCAGCAGCTCTCGGGCCACCGTGAGCGTGGCCCTCGAGTTCGCCTGCTCCCGACGGGTGTACGGTGTCATGGTCGCGGCGTGATTGGAGGCCCTTGCTGCCGACCGCGCCTGCCGCGGTGTGAGAGCTGTCGAAGCCTATCCGTGTCGCCCGTGGCCCGCAGCGCCCTGCGGACCGCGAGCTGCCTGGGGCACGGGGTCGCCTGAGGCGAGCGGCTCTGCGCGGGCGGGCCACGCCGCCCAAGGATCTGGGTTGCCCGCCTGGTCACCGGACATGGTGATGACGACGCGACAGGACATGAAGCGGTAAAAGGTGGATTCCGGCGCACCCCTACCTGGCGCGCCAAATGTCGGATTTCGGGTTCCGGCAGACCCTTGAGGTTCGAACACTGGGGTGCGCGCGGAAATTTCGCCTTCTACCTACCTGAACCCCACCGCCTCGCTAAGATCTAAGATATGGAAAGAGCAGCACAAGAGACACAGGGTTTATACTAGTTCGGGCCACCATTGTGGTGTAATACCCTACTCTAGTTTGTGGTGTGGTGGATTGCCTCTTGGGCTGATGATGATGAGCAATACAAGGAAGAACAACCTCGCGAGGGTCTGTCCTTGGCTGGGGCGATGAACTGCTAGGAGGAGTTCAGTCACCCTTCTCTCTCTCTCCCTGTGTGATGCTACTTGATCCGATCCCATCTTGTTTCTGGATTGGCCGATCGCCTCTACCCTGGGGGTGGCTAGTCCTATTTATAGGCAAAGGCCCTGGGCCTCTTCCCAAATATTGAGCGGGAAGGGCGCCAACAATTGGCCATTTTGAAGGGGAACATCTGATACACTTATCCTGACTAAAGTTGGTCCTCGCCTGCCAAAGGCTCTGGTGGTGATGCTGGCCTGGGCTCCACAATGACTTCCTCCCTGCCGTTGGGCTGGTCTTGGTTTCGTTGCACCGAAACGGGTGCCTTTGCTTGATGCTCTCGCCTGCGCTTGCTCCCTTTGCACCAAAGAGGAAAGGAGGACACTGCGCGGGCTGGCGCCCGCCTGGCGCCCTTGGTCGTCATGGCTTGCTTCACGGGCACCTCATGAGGTACCCCGCCTTGATCTCTCCGCCTCCTCGCGAGCCAGCCTGATGAGGTTGTGCCTGAGGAAGCTCCGTGTCGTCCGCCCCGTGAGGCTTGGCCCCGCGCGAGGGTCTTGGGTCTGTGTTGATGAAGATGGGCCGTGCTGGGCCCCCGTTTGAGCCACGCCGCAGGCCACAGGCAGGCAAGTCTGGGGACCCCCGTTCCCAGAATGCCGACAACGGTCCCGGGCCATGGTAAGGCGACACCTATGGGAGTACCGTGCGTGAGGCCGCAAAGTGATATGAGGTGTTACATGCTAGATCGGTGTGACTTAGAATCGGGGTCCTGACATGAAACTACTTACGATCATGCATAACTCAAACCGTGTTCACTTCTCGGACTCCACCGAGAAGAGACCATCACGGTTACACACGCGGTTGATGTGTTTTAATTAAGTCAAGTGACAAGTTCTCTACAACCGGACATTAACAAATTCCCATCTGCCTCATAACCGCGGGCACGGCTTTTGAAAGATAATACCCTGCAGGGGTGTCCCAACTTAGCCCATTATAAGCTCTCACAGTCAACGAAGGATATTCCTTCTACCGGGAAGACCCGATCAGTCTCGGAATCCCGGCTACAAGACATTTCGACAATGGTAAAACAAGACCAGCAAGACCACCCGAATGTGCCGACAAATCCCGATAGGAGCTGCACATATCTCGTTCTCAGGGCACACCGGATGAGACAAGCAACGAGTAAAACCAGGCATTGAGTTTCCTCGAGGTGGTCCCGCAGGCGGCTCGGTTCGGACCAACACTCGGAAGAGAACTAGCCCGGGGGGGCTAAAATAAAGATAACCCTCGGGCTCGCGAAAACCCAAGGGAAAGGTGGTAGGTGGTTGGCAAATGGTAAAACCAAGGTTGGGCCTTGCTGGAGGAGTTTTATTCAAAGCGAACTGTCAAGGGGTCCCATAAATCACCCAACTGTGTGAGGAATGCAAAATCAAGGAACATAACACCGGTATGACGAAAACTAGGGCGGCAAGAGTGGAACAAAACACCAGCATAAGGCCGAGCCTTCCACCCTTTACCAAGTATATAGATGCATTAATTAAATAAGAGATATTGTGATATCCCAACAAATCCATGTTCCAACATGGAACAAACTTCATCTTTACCTGCAACTAGCAACGCTATAAGAGGGGCTGAGCAAAGCGGTAAAATAGTCGAACAATGGTTTGCTAGGAAAGGATGGTTAGAGGCTTGACATGGCAACATGGGAGGCATGATATAGCAAGTGGTAGGTATCGCGGCATAGAAAAAGAGCGATTAACTAGCAAGCAAAGATAGAAGTGATTTCGAGGGTATGGTCATCTTGCCTGAGATCCCGCAAGGAAGAAGAACGAGTCCAAGAAGATGACAAATGGATGTAGTCGAGCGAATCCTCACAACTCCGGAACGAAACCGAAGCTTCCGAGAGAAGCAACCCGGAAAGAAGCAAGCAGCATAGTAAACAACCATCACATAAACATGGCATGATGCACAATCAAGTATGATGCTTGTCCGGTTTAATGAGCATGGCATGGCAAAGTGCAACAAACAACACTACAAATTAAGTGGAGCTCAATATGGAACGAGTTGCATATTGACGAGACACCACATCTATTATTTAGTTCTCTCTCGGTCATGTACCCAACAATATTAAATGTAATTAAACATGGCAAGGGGCGAAGCATAAGTAAACTAACTATTTAGGCAAGTTGAAATGAGGCCGGAAACACCAAACAATAATTCCGCAAAAATCCTCATGTGCATATTTTAGATTTGGTACCGTTCTGCCATAAACACAACTTTAATGCTGTTAAACAGCAAAATAAAGTGCACCATGTTAATCTATGCATTTTTCTACCCCATTTACATATAAAGTTTATTAAAATCAGACCTACGGTTAATTAGTTATGAATTAAATCATTTTAACATGGTATTTAAGCAAATTAATGCAAACAGCAAGTTAAACATTTTAAACATGGATGAGAGTGGCATATTATTAATCCACACAAAATTCTAGGCATTTTACATATTTAATTTGTTTTAATACGATGCATGGCTGTGGAGTTATTAAATGCATGAACATGAGGGTTTTCTGTAAAACTGCAGTTTTCTGGATAATTGGTCAAATTTGTCCAGAGCAGAAAAAAAACATATCGGGCCGAAACTGAGTGCACTGCTGGGCCAACAGAGATGGGATAGGCTATGCTCACATTGGGCCTTGAGGCTGAATCTGGAGCTGGGCCAGGGGCGCTGGGATGAGGCAGCCCACGCAGCAGGACGACGCGTCCACGGCACGGGCAAGTGGGCGGTCAACGAGGCGAGCGGATGCGTTCTGCTCATTGTAGAGGAAGAAGGGCTCGATGCAGGGGCTCGGCTGCAGTGGGACTTGAAGAAGGGCGACGCGATGGGAAGCGGCGGCAGACCAAGGCAAAGCAAGGGGTCCAGGATTGGGGATCCGGGCTTGGGGCGTCCAATCTGGCCGGAGGCGCGTGGAAGGAGGGCGGCAGGAGCTCGAAGAAGAACATGCAGGCCATGGCGTGGAGAAATTCAGACAAGAGGCTGAGAGATTAGAGAGATAGAGAGAGAATCGAAGGGAGAGCTGGATGAGGTGAGGAGACCTGGCCAGCGCGGGGTGCTCGAGGAGGTCGTGGGGTGGAGCTTCGGCAAGACGCACGGGAGGCTGCAGAGAGCTCCATGGGCGGTTCCTGTCCATGACAGAGAGAGAGCCCTGAGAGATGAATACATAGGAAGGAGGAAGAACGAGGGAAGGAGGCGGGGCATGGCGCTGGACCTGGTCCTGCTGCAGGGGTCGACGAGGAAGACGGGACGCGGTTCAGGCGGTTGGGTTCAACGGAGCTCGGACGGTTGACACGGCGGTGAGATCCGGGCGTGGGGGTTTTGTTCCCGGCGTCGGAATGGAGGCGGGGTGCAGCGGCAAGGTGAGGAGCGCTCGGGCGCTGCGCTGTTGTTGCGGGCTCGAGGAGAAAGCAGAGGAGGAGCTCCTCTCTTGTGGGCTTGATCCAGGCAAGGAGGAGGATTTGGTGGTGGCTGGCTGGTGGATCGGGAGGAGGCTGCGGGATTGGTTCGCTGTTGATCCCGAGGGGAAAACGAAGAGGAGACAAGGTGGAGGTTTTTGCGGCGACGGGGAGGAAATGATTGATGGGACTGCCTAGGGTTTGGACTGATTTATATAGCAAGAGGATTTTTGGTTAGGGCTATTCGGTCCGTCCGGTCATAATCGGGCGGCCGAGAATAAATTGGTTAGGGAGTCCAAAATAGAAACGATGATGATTTAGGGATGTATGGTGATGATCCGGACCCATCGGCCATGACCGTGCGGTTTGGGTTCGGGGAAGTTTCGGGCGAGCAAGTGAGGGATTCGAGGGGGGTCCATGGCTGTGCAGATAGGTAAGGCGATCAAACAAGAGGGAAACGAGAACCCGATTGGTCTGAGAAAAGTCAATGGAGGCGAGGTTGAAGTGGCAACTACGAACGGATGCAAGTTTTAAAACATGACAGCAACGAAGTGCCGATGCAATGCGAATGATGCGATGATGAATGCAACAAACAAAATAAAACACACGGTGAACACGAAATATATGGAAGTCTTTTGGAGCGTCGGTCTCGGGGCGTCACAACACTCCACCACTACAAGAGGATCTAAGCCCGAGATCTAGGATGGCACCGGAGAAAAGCGGAAGAGGAAGAGGTGAAACAAAGTTGCTTCGACGACAAACGAGTGAAACCACAAACCTTGAGAGGTTGGTAAAATTGAAAGAAATAATACAACGGAGATGAACGAGATTTAAAAGCACATTAGAAAAGAGGAACAAGGAACATTGCAGAAAACAAACTTGGGGTTGGAAAGACATGAATGAAGAGCTCGACTGACAAGGAAGGACATGTAACCACTCCGGTTGAAACGGAATAAGCAAGGAATGAGAACGAAAGAATGCAGGAAGCACTCCGGTAGAAAAGAGAAGAAAAACTTGATAAGTTGAAAGAACTTGAATGAGAGCACAACACTCATGTTGAACGGAAAAGCAAGGAAAAGAACACGATCTTGAGAAAACGAGATGATTGGTTGAAGAGAGCAACATCACAAGGCCTCCAGAAACAATGCATGATAGTTAGATAGTTGGAATGAATAGAACGAAGAATGAAACCAACATCTCCTACCATAAATGAATTTGAAAGATCATCCTTACCAAGTAGGATTGAACGGAGTTGTTTGAAAAACAACAATGGTAATAATAAGCTTGTTGCGGGATTATGGAAACATCTCAAAATTATGAGGTGACAAACGACCACTAACGAAAACCATTGATTTGATTGAGAGCACCAAAGAGATGAAAAACTTCTTTCACCAAGAGGATAGGAGAAAACTTGGATCATTGATAAGCACCATAATAGCAACATTCCTCAGGGAAGGCTTTAGGTGAAACATGACACAAGATAAATCCAACGAAGATATTGGTGGAATTAAAATATCTCATTCTTGACTACATGTGAATCGTGAAACGTGAACTCAAATTGTCAAGAATGACACAACACCACCTCAAATGATAAGGTAGAACGAATTGCACTTTGGAACGCAGGAGGAAGAATATTTGAACTCCTCAAAACAAAACATGTGTTGAACACCATGTTTATTTTAGAGTATAGCTTGGCGGATCTTAACTCCGAGAGAAATCTTGACCAACAATTGAAGAATGAAAAGGGTCCTTGATAAACCACCATGTAGAGCCTCCATGAAAAACTCCGGTAATAAAAGGATGATAAAAATAAAGAGAAGTTGAAAACACAAGGTGAAGCCTTGCAATGATTTAGATGGAGCTTCGCGACTAGATAATGCAGAAAAAAAAACTTGGAACTCCGGAAAAGAAAAGATGAAACACATGAAACCGAGAAAAATGACATGACGAACCACTCTGGAAAGAAGAAACTAGATCACTTGGATGAAACAAGAATAAGAATTATGTTATGCGTATCCTTCACCAATTTAAATTGACGACAAGCAACAGATTTGGCATACTACTTATTCTCATAGAAAGGATTAAGAGAGATATAGCATAAACTTGAGGAAGGTACTGATGGAACCACCGGTAGGATTGAAACAACGAATGCATTAATATGAGGACATAGGAAATGGAATCTTGAACGAACCACCGTAAGACTTGAAAATGAATGAAGAAAAGATAAAGAAATACCGGGAAGAATTAGAAAATGAACGAAGATTTCTTGAGAGAATTTAGATACAAGTGAACGCAAAGATCCCGAGCTGATTAGATAAAACTTGAATGATGCACCGATATGATTTGGAGAACGAGAGCTGAAAGCTTGAATGAATAATTCTGAGATGATGGGATCCAGAGAATCAAACTGAAAAGACTCCTGAAATGATTCGGATGGGTGAAAAGAATTCTCACAATCGAAAACAATTATGAGAGGATGGCATCAAGCTAGAACCATGAATCTTGAAGAGAATGGAGCAAGATTTAAGAGAAACTCTTCTTCGGTCTTCAAATGTTGAGAATGACGATGAGAAACACCACCATGAATTGTTGAGACACTTCGGAATGAAAATTAGAAATGTTGAACCAACAATGAAAAGAATTTGAAAGAACTTGGAGAAAGGCATATGACTAATGATAACTCATTCTTACGTCAAACTTTGAAAAGAATTTTACAAGCTCCGGGAAAATTAAAAGAGTCAGGTAAGATCCTGGGAAAAGACCTGTGGGTCGGGGCCCACTCAAAAGAACCACCATTGAACAATTGCTTGAAAAGAGAGATTGCACCGGTTGAATTAAATGGCTTGAATGAGATAGCATCCTCAAAATAAATTGAGTGGATTGAGAATGGAAACTTGAATCTTCTGAGATATCTTCATCACTCCGGAACAATTGAATAGCGAGAAGTGGATGAGTAAGAGGTGCACCGGCATGAGAAAACATTTGAAATTAGGAAAGGATATGATCGACAAAGCTTGAATTGAATCCACCGGAGAAGAAAAGAGAACAAAAATGATAAACTTCAAGCTCTGTTATTATCTTCATGGGAAATCACCAGATAAGAACATTGACGGAAAAGAACAGAGAGACTTCACACAAATAAAAGGATACATGATTGAGAAATCCGAGTCCTTGAAGAAAAGGGTGCGAGGGCGGGAAAACAAAGGCAACTTGGGAGTTGGGATGGATGAAACAGACACCGTTGAGAAAACTGAGAGGTGATGTTGCAAATGTTGAAATGATCGGATCCACTTGAAGAGAAGCACGCCGGTTAGAAAAGAATTAATATGACAAACTCATTGATCAAGAAGGATTAACACTCCCATAGAAATATGACAACACCGTTTAGAAAAGGTATGGAATCAACACTTGACATTGAGGCAACTCGAATACCACAAAACAAAACAAAAACAAAGGATTTGGCTTGCAGAATAAGCCGGAAACAAACATATGATAGATCCCATATCGTATCATGTGTGTGTTGGAAAGATAATCTAGGAGCTACTTGAATTCGCACTTATAAACTTTGGAAACTTTCTGGTTATGCAATCAGGTGTTGGGGATACAGGGGACACAAAATATATCACCCAAACTAACAATACCTAGATCCAGCTGTATCCATCCTTCAACACATAACCAAGAAACCTTCGGAAATAGTTTACCTCAACCTTCAAAAAGCATCCGTTGTACGAGTTATGGCAATACTCCCGAACTCCCGCCCCAGTACTGGGTGGCGTCGAGGTGATCTCACCAACAACTGCATAAAAGAGATTTTCAATGTTGGCGAAACTCAGATATTCCAGAACTGCAACGATAAAATTGTGACGACAACACTTCGGAGCTCAACTCCCCGGGACACTGCCACAACCCCTAAATGACAGGAGGCACCAAGAACAATGTTCTCGTCACAAAACCATCGGAACGATTCCAAGATACCCGCGTGATCCTAAATTTTTTTAGTGAAATTTGAGGAGAGTAGAGTCAAAACTTCTACATCAGGAGGCCTCACCAGAGCGACGAAGCGACTGAGGAGTAAAAAGAATCCTACTCTCCGATATATATAATCCTAAGACTCAAAACTTTTTTTTTCTAGACTCAACAACGCCAGCGATTCGATCAAGCATGGGGCTCCTCAGTCGGGGATGGCTCTGATACCAACTTGTAACGACCATGATGCGGCTATATCTCTCACGTGTCGAGGCACGACTTAGAGGCATAACCGCGTTGTAGGTTTTGTCGCAAGAAGGGTCATCTTCACACAATCCCATGTAATGAACAAGAATGGGATAAAGAGAGTTGGCTTACAATCGCCACTTCACACAATACAAAAATTAAACATACATCATTCAGAGTACACACATAGTCCGACTACGGACAAACAAATGAAAAGGAAGATAACCCAACTGCTAGGTCCCCGATCGTCCCAACTGGGCTCCACTACTGATCATCAGGAAAAGAAACATAGTAACGGCCACGTTCCTCGTCGAACTCCCACTTGAGCTCGGTTGCATCATCTGCACTGGTATCGTCGGCACCTGCAACTGTTTTGGTAGAATCTGTGAGTCATGAGGACTCAGCAATCTCACACCCACGAGATCAAGAATATTTAAGCTTATAGGAGGGAAGGGGTAATGAGGTGGAGCTGCGGCAAGCACTAAGCATATATGGTGGCTAACATACGCAAAAGAGAGCGATAAGAGAGGCAAAGCACGACCGTGAAGCTAGAAGTGATCAAGAAGTGATCCTGAAACTACTGACGATCATGCATAACTCAAACCGTGTTCACTTCCCGCACTCCGCCGAGAAGAGACCATCACGGTTACACACGCGGTTGATGTGTTTTAATTAAGTCAAGTGACAAGTTCTCTACAACCGGACATTAACAAATTCCCAGCTGCCTCATAACCGCGGGCACAACTTTCGAAAGATAATACCCTGCAGGGGTGTCCCAACTTAGCCCATTATAAGCTCTCACGGTCAAAGAAGGATATTCCTTCTACAGGGAAGACCCGACCAGTCTCGGAATCCCGGCTACAAGACATTTCGGCAATGGTAAAACAAGACCAGCAAGACCACCTGGATGTGCCGACAAATCCCGATAGGAGCTGCATATATCTCGTTCTCAGGGCACACCGGATGAGACAGGCTACGAGTAAAACCAGGCATCGAGTTTCCCCGAGGTGGCCCCGCAGGCGGCTCGGTTCGGACCAACACTCGGAAGAGCACTGGCCCGGGGGGCTAAAATAAAGATGACCCTCGGGCTCGCGAAAACCCAAGGGAAAGGTGGTAGGTGGTAGGCAAATGGTAAAACCAAGGTTGGGCCTTGCTGGAGGAGTTTTATTCAAAGCGAGCTGTCAAGGGGGTCCCATAAATCACCCAACCGTGGAAGGAACGCAAAATCAAGGAACATAACACCGGTATGAAGGAAACTAGGGTGGCAACAGTGGAACAAAACACCAGGCATAAGGCCGAGCCTTCCACCCTTTACCAAGTATATAGATGCATTAGTTAAATAAGAGATATTGTGATATCCCAACAAATCCATGTACCAACATGGAACAAACTTCATCTTCACTTGCAACTAGCAACGCTATAAGAGGGGCTGAGCAAAGCGGTAAAATAGCCAAACAACGGTTTGCTAGGAAAGGATGGTTAGAGGCTTGACATGGCAACATGGGAGGCATGATATAGCAAGTGGTAGGTATCGGGGCATAGGAAAAGAGCGAGCAACTAACAAACAAAGATAGAAGTGATTTCGAGGCTATGGTCATCTTGCCTGGGATCCCGCAAGGAAGAAGAACGAGTCCAAGAAGAAGACAAATGGATGTAGTCGAACGAATCCTCACAACTCCGGAACGAAACCGAAGCTTCCGAGAGAAGCAACCCGGAAAGAAGCAAGCAACATAGTAAACAACCATCACATAAACATGGCATGATGCACAATCAAGTATGATGCTTGTCCGGTTTAATGAGCATGGCATGGCAAAGTGCAACAAACAACACTACAAATTAAGTGGAGCTCAATATGCAACGAGTTGCATATTGACGAGACACCACATCAATTATTTAGTTCTCTCTCCAACAATATTAAATGTGATTAAACATGGCAAGGGGTGAAGCATAAGTAAACTAACTATTTAGGGAAGTTTAAATGAGGCCGGAAACACCAAACAATAATTCTGAAAAATCCTCATGTGCATATTTTAGATTTGGTACTGTTCTGCCATAAACACAACTTTAATGTTGTTAGACAGCAAAATAAAGTGCACCGTGTTAATCTATGCATTTTTCTACCCCATTTACATATAAATTTTGTTAAAATCAGACCTACGGTTAATTAGTTATGAATTAAATCATTTTAACATGGCATTTAAGCAAATTAATGCAAACAACAAGTTAAACATTTTAAACATGGATGAGAGTGGCATATTATTAATCTGCACAAAATTCTAAGCATTTTACATATTTAGTTTGTTTCAATACGATGCATGGTTGTGGAGTTATTAAATGCATGAACATGAGGGTTTTTCTGTAAAACTGCAGTTTTCTGGATAATTGGAGAAATTCGTCCAGAGCAGAAAAAAAAACATATCGGGCCGAAACTGAGTGCACTGCTGGGCAACAGAGATGGGATGGGATATGCTCACATTGGGCCTTGAGGCCGAATCTGGAGCTGGGCCAGGGGTGCTGGGATGAGGCAGCCCACGCAGCAGGACGACGCGTCCACGGCGCGGGCGAGCGGGCGGTCAACGGGGCGAGCGGCTGCGCTCTGCTCGTTGTAGAGGAAGAAGGGCTCGATGCAGTGGCTCAGCAGTAGTGGGACTTGCAGAAGGGCGGCGCGATGGGCAGCGGCGGAAGACCAAGGCGAAGCAAGGGGTCCAGGACGACGGGATCCGGGCTTGGGGCGTCCAATCTGGCCGGAGGCGCGTGGAAGGAGGGCGGCAGGAGCTCGAAGAAGAACCTGCAGGCCATGGCATGGAGAAATTCAGACAAGAGGCTGAGAGATTAGAGAGATAGAGAGAGAACCGAAGGGAGAGCTGGATGAGGTGAGGAGACCTGGCCAGCGCGGGGTGCTCGAGGAGGTCATGGGGTGGAGCTTCGGCAAGACGCACGGGAGGCTGCAGAGAGCTCCATGGGCGGTTCCTGTCCACGGCAGAGAGAGAGCCCTGAGAGATGAATAGAAAGGGAGGAGGAATAACGAGGGAAGGAGGCGGGGCATGGCGTTGGATCTGGTCCTGCTGCAGGGGTCGACGAGGAAGACGAGACGCGGTTCAGGCGGTTGGGTTCGACGGAGCTCGGACAGTTGACACGGCGGTGAGATCCGGGCGCGGGGGTTTTGTTCCCGGCGCCAGAATGGAGGCGGGGTGTAGTGGCAAGGTGAGGAGCGCTCGGGCGCTGCGCGATTGTTGCGGCCTCAAGGAGAAAGCAGAGGAGGAGCTCTTCTCTAGTGGGCTTGATCGAGGCAAGGAGGAGGATTTGGTGGTGGCTGGCTGGTGGATCGGGAGGAGGCTGCGGGATTGGTTCACTGTTGATCCCGAGGGGAAAACGAAGAGGAGACAAGGTGGAGGTTTTTGCGCCGGCGGGGAGGAAATGATTGATGGGACTGCCCAGGGTTTGGACTGATTTATATAGCAAGAGGATTTTTGGTTAGGGCTATTCAGTCCGTCCGGTCGTAATCGGGCGGTTGAGAATAAATTGGTTAGGGAGTCCAAAAGAGAAACCGATGATATTTAGGGATGTTTGGTGATGATCCGGACCCATCGGTTGTGACCGTGCGGTTTGGGTTCGGGGAAGTTTCGGGCGAGCAAGCGAGGGGTTCGAGGGGGGTCCATGGCTGTGCAGATAGGTAAGGCGATCAAACAAGAGGGAAACGAGAACCCGATTGGTCTGATAAAAGTCAACGGAGGCGAGGGTGAAGTGGCAACTATGAACGGATGCAAGTTTTAAAACATGACAGCAAATAAGTGCCAATGCAATGTGAATGATGCGATGATGAATGCAACAAACAAAATAAAACACACGGTGAACATGAAATATATGGAAGTCTTCTGGAGCGTCGGTCTCGGGGCGTCACAACGATGGAGGGGGATGGGATCCTAAGATCACACCCACACGAGAACAAACCTCCTGAGGTTGTTCTTCCCCTGTACTAGTTCATCTTCAACCCCCCGTGAGGCTAATCCACCCCAAAGCAAGAGTAGGGTCTTACACCGCAAGGTGGCCCGAACCTGGGTAAACTGCTGAGTTCCTTTTCTTCCTGTTCATCGAGCTAGGTCGTGAGAGTGACGAGTTGGTAGGCTGGAGAGATTGAGTTCTTCGCACAAGCCCCAGAGTTTGAACCTTTCTTGTGTCCGCGGAGCCCTAAATCTGATAAAACTGCTCGGATTTATTGTCTCGCATAGAGGAATTGAGGCCAATCCGGCCAAAGTCAAGGCCCTATCCTAGCTTGCAATACCAACGGAACTCAAACACATCCAGAAGCTGGCAGGTTGCATGGCAGCTCTAAGTCGTTTCATCTCCCGCCTCGGCGAAAAAGCACTACCTCTCTACAAGCTGCTTAAGAAAACAAAAAACTTCGAGTGGACCAATGAGGCGACAGCCGCACTAGAAGAAATCAAAGCACTCCTGGCAAGCTACCCCATCCTAGCCACACCAGGTACAAGTGAACCTATGCTGCTATACATCTCAGCCACCAACCAGGTGGTGAGTGCGGTGCTCATCATAGAACGGGAATCAGAGGATCACAAACTCCCGGTCGAAAAACCGATCTACTACATGTCAGAAGTCCTCACACCGTGCAAGTCCCGGTACCCTCACTACCAGAAGATAGCATACACAGTCTTTATGGCATCCCGAAAACTGCAACACTAATTTTAAGATTGTTCGATGACAGTACTATCCGAGGTACCCCTCAATGATATAATCAATAATAGGGATGCCACGGGCCACATTGCAAAATGGGCCATAGAGCTCCTTCCCTTCCATATCGTATACAAACCATGCCGGGCTATTAAATCTCAGGTGTTTGCCAATTTTCTATTCGAATGGAGAGAAGCCAAACTCCCTAAGGAATATAGTGCATATGCATACTGGACAATGTACTTTGGCGGCTCTAAAATGCTAGCCGGATTGGGGGCTGGTGTAATCCTAATATCCCCCACAGGTGATAATATTCGGTACGTTTTACAGATCATGTACACGGACTCCAATAATGCAGCCAAATATGAGGCACTGTTGCATGGTCTTCGGATGGCAACGTCGATGGGTGTTCGGTGGCTT
Source organism: Aegilops umbellulata (assembly GCA_032464435.1). NCBI lineage: Eukaryota > Viridiplantae > Streptophyta > Magnoliopsida > Poales > Poaceae > Aegilops > Aegilops umbellulata. The sequence goes on from CP136060.1 coordinate 220,018,987, forward strand.
GAGGTGCGAGGGGATTCGAACCACACCATCTCCTAGGTCAACGACGAATTTGACACCAAAGATCCAAAAATGGTGGTATATAGAAACGCCGTCCTCAGGATGTCAGCCTGATTTGAGGCTCTCGAATTCCATCATGTCTCTAGAGACAGTAACCAGGCTGCGGATGTTCTCGCCCGCATGGGCACCAAGCGAGACCCGATACCAAAAAGTACCTTCCTAGAAAGGCTATTCAAGTCGTCCATAGTATGGCAGGGCGAGGACAGCAGTACCTCAATCATTGAGGCCACCCAGATAGCCCCCAGAAATTGAACTAGATGATCATATTATCGGAGGCTCCGCACTTGAAGAAACACCCTTGGCCCACGAGATTATGGCAATAATCGCCCCCTGGACCGAACCACTACTCGCCTACCTCTTGCGACATGAGCTCCTTGATGATCAAACGGAGGCGCGGCGCATTATCCGACGCTCTAAAGCATACAAGGTCAACGAGGGCGAGATCTACAAAAGGAGCACTAGGGGGGTCCTTCAAAGATGCATCTCCGAAGAGGAAGGGCAACAACTTCTCGCTGAAATACATGCCGGCATGGGCGGCGACAACGCAGCAGCTCGGGCCTTGCTCAGCAAGGCCTTCAAAGCAGGGTTCTTCTGGGCCATAGCACGCATGAACGCACATACCCTGGTCAAACATTGTGTTGCGTGCCAGCTCTTTGCAAATCAAAGCCATATGCCTCTCACAGCTCTCCGGACTATACCCATAACATGGCCATTTGCCATTTGGGGGCTTGACATGGTCTACCTCTTAAAGGGGGGGACCAAGAACAAGAAATACCTCCTAGTTATGGTAGATAAATTAACTAAATGGATTGAAGCAAAACCAGTAACCTCTGTAGAATCCGTACCAGTAGTGGACTTCATATCCAGCATCGTACACCGTTATGGTGTGCCCCACAGCATCATCACCGATAAGGGGTCTAATTTTACCGCCCAAGAGTTTAAAGATTGGTGTGTTAAGATGGGCATAAAGCTTGATTACGCCTCAGTATACCACCCACAAACTAATGGGCAGGTAGGGCAGGCAAACGGATTAATTATGAGCGGAATAAAACCTCACTTAATCTGCTCACTCAAGCAATCAGATCGTCACTGGGTAGAGGAGCTAGACTCCATGCTATGGGGACTGCGCACTACTCCTAATCGGTCAACAGGATACACCCCATTCTTCATGGTGTACGGTGTCGAAGCAGTCCTTCCATGTGATCTAATCCATGACGCACCCAGAGCACGTACGTATGAAGAGAAGGAGGCCGAGTTAGATCGCAAGGATGACTTGGGCGCCCTGGAAAGAGAACGTGACATTGCACGGGCACACTCCGCATTCTATCAATAGCAAGCATGGCGCTAACAAAATCGGGTGGTTCGGGCAAAAGCATACAACATGGGAGAACTAGTCCTCTAGCTTCCGGAGAAGTAGAAAGATAAGCTATCACCCAAATGGGAAGGCCCCTTCATCATAGACGAAGTGCTCACAGGTGGAGCATATCACCTCCGCAGCCCATCAAATAGCCAACGTGAGCTGTCAGTTTTCGGGTTCCGCGGACCCTTGAGAGGTTCGAACTCTGGGGGTGCATGAGAAGAACTCGTCCTCGCCAGTCTGCCTACTCGCTAATCTCACAGCCTAGCTCGACAAACTGAATGGAAAAGAGACACAACAGTTTACCCAGGTTCGGGCCACCTTGCGGTGTAAAACCCTACTCCTGCTTTGTGGTGGATTGGGCTCGAGGGGCTGGTGCTGAACTGGTATAGTGGGAGAACAACCTTAGGAGGAGGAGTGTTCTTGGGCTCAAGTGACCTGGTGAGGGAGAGAATGATCTGAATGATCCATCCCGGGTCCGGTTCCCTCTCTACGGTGGTGGTACTGCTCTACTTATAGTGGCCTTGGTCCTCTTCCCAAATGTACGCGGGAAGGGATCCCACAACGGCCAATTTTGAAGGGAGACAACTAGTACATGCTATCCTGACAAAATTAGTCTTCGCGTGCAAAAGCCTCTTGCCGTGACGCCGTGGTGGGCTCGGTGATGACCTACGTCCTGGCGGTCTTGGTCTTGTTGCACGGGAATGGAAACCTTTTGGCTGATTCCTCAGGACTCCGCGCCCGCGCTTGCCTCCTTAACACCAAGGAGAAAACTGGTACACTGCGCCCGCTGGCGCATGCCTGGCCTTGGTCATCATGGCTCATGTCATCTAGACCTCGCGAGGTGAGGCTTGCGTAGAAATCTCCGCTCCTCGGGAGCCAGCCTGGAGAGACTGCTCCTCTTAGAGGTCTTGGTGTCGTCCGCCTCGCGAGGCTTGGCCCCTCGCAAGGGTCTTGATCTTTGGATATTGAAGCTGGGCCGTACCAGGCCGTCGATGGAGCCACGCCATGGGCCGTAGGTAGGCAAGTATGGGTACCCCCATTCATAGAACGCCAACAGTAGCCCCCGGGCCCATGGTGCGCTCGAACTTGGCTTCCAGGCGAAGCTAAAGGGCAAGTGCGGACCGTCGCGGGCCCTAACCACCTGCGGCCTTGGTCGAGCGTGGCGATTGATGGGACGTGGGCATCTCCGCTTCTCCACGTGGCCTCGACAATCGTTCCTGGTTGACAAAAAGGTTGGTTCCTGATGTGAAGCCTTCATTTCCCTTCCTTCGTCTTGCTCCAGATCCCCTTCTCCTTCTGCTCAGAAAAACCTCTAGATGTGCCAATCCTCCTTGCGTTCGCCATCAATGGCCTCCGACAAGGTGAAGTCTTCCACCACGGCTGCGCGCCCAGCCTCTTGGTTTGAGCCGGCCCTGAGCGCGTCCACCATCATTGAAGAGAAGCACCTTGCTGCCATGCTTCCGCTGACCACGTGCAGCGGTAGTGAGGGGGGAGAGACGATGCTCTGGGCTGGCTCCACCAAGCCGGAAGCCTTGGGGGACACCGTTTACCCCTTCTTCCTGCACAACGTCCTTGCCGGGTTGGTTCCCACTTTCTCCAATTTCTTCTACGCCGTCCTCCGCCACTACGGGCTCCACACCCTCCATCTTCATCCCAACTCCATCCTCCTCCTGTCGGTCTTCGCCTTCTACTATGAGGCATTTGTGGGGGTGATGTCCTCTGTTGCGTTGTTCTGCCACTTCTTCCATCTCCAGATCAATGGCAGCCAGTTCTTGGGGTGCGCCTGCTTCATCGCTGCCAACGGCAGCAATGCGATCTCATGAACTGGGAAGAAGGTGGAGGACTTCCGGAACAAGTGGGTCTTCCTGGACGCCAAGTGCACCGACGCCCGGCTGGAGCTGCCGACCGTGCCGCCAATGCCCCTGGAAGGATGGGCTCACGAGAAGCTCACCGATCCCCGGGCGGAGCTGTTGCTGGAGAAGATGATAGCTGACCTGAAGGCGGAGAAGCTGACGATGGCTATGGTTGTCAAGAACTTCCTAACGCAGTGCCTGGCTTCGCTCCAGGCGCACTCGCGTCCCCTGTGGTGATTCAAGGGCGCTGAAGACAACCTCCGGCTGCGCCCAGACAACTTGTCCGACGAGGAACCGAGCAAGGTGGTGCGCACCTTGCTTGGGAAGGACCAGGGTTGCCCACCGGACACGCATCTCCCGTTGTACCGCCACGCTGACGGGGAGAAGATTTCCGACGCCATGCCTGTCTTCAACGAGCGTGGGCTCGTACCTTTGGAGCTTTCCCGGCCCTCGGGCTCCCCGGTGATGGTGTCCTCCTATGAGTCCGGCGAGGAGGAGTAGGTGGACTCGGATGTGACCCGGGAAGGTGCGGGGGAGACCTCTCCCCCGTGCCAGACTGATCTCCTCCACGTCCTTTCCGATGAAGATGACGTCGGTGAGCACCCGGTCAGGGAGTCGTTGCGCTCCGCTGGGGTCACCACGAGGTCCACGGGCACCCCTCCGAAGAAGCTGAAGTTGGGGGTCCCGAAGAAGGGCCGGTCGGCGCTTCTTTCCCGAGGCGACGCCTCTTCCTCATCGCCGGCCGACGTAGCCATAGATCCGGTCATGCGCTCGTCCGCCCCTGAGGCTGGCGCAACGGCGCCCATGCCTATGAAGCCCGTGGGCATCGCGCTCCTGAAGAGGATGAGGGATTACGTCGCCGTGGACCAGTAAGTGCGCCATCTTGTCTTTGCTCCCTGCTCTTGATGCAGTGTTCTGACATTTCCCTCTCTGCAGCCAGGCCAACACTGGCGGCGAAGAGGAAGAAGGAGGAGCCTAGAACCACCGAGGCCAAGCAACTTGCCGCGGCCGCGCCACCTCCAGCGCAGAAGGATGAGGCCGGCTCGCGTGCTCCCACGGCAGGGTTGTCCTCCCGAGGCTCGGAGGCCCAACCTCAGGAGAAGGCAGTCACTGCGGCCAAGCTGGCTCCGGAGGCGCCCACCCTCAGCTCACCTGCTGAGGTCCCAAAGGCTTCGGAGCCCCCGGTCATCTCTGCTGCTACTGCCTCGTCGGTCTTGACGTTGGCGCTGTCTCCTCCCCCGTCCAACACGCCGTCGGGCCGTTATTCTTCTGCCGCGCCCGGTGTTCTGGAGGAGGCCTTGTCTGCACTGGACCAGCGTCGGGGCGATCTTCAGGGCCCCGACCGGCGCAGGGCGTCGGGGCGCCTGGAGTTGATCTCAGGGTGGCTCTGGGCCGACGCATCCATCAGGGCGGCCTGGGGCCAGGCCGTGGTGGCCTCATAGGAGGGCCGGCAGGTAGCCGGCCTAGCCGCGGCCGCCCGCGACGCGGCGGTGAAGGATGCCAAGGCAGCCGAGGAGCGCTTTCACACGACGGAGGCCGAACTGAAGAACCTCCATGACAAGCAGGCCGCCCAGGCCCGCCAGCTCGAGGTGTAGGAGGAGGAGCTGAAGGCCCGGGAAGCTGCAGTTGCCGATCGTGACACCAAGCTAGAGCAAGCAGCCCGGGAGCAGGCCACTGAGCGCAGCCGCCTAGAGAAGTTGAAGGAGGAGGTGGAGGCGGAGAAGGCCCAGTTGGAGGCCAGGAAGAAACTCCTTGCCGAGGCTAAGGAGGCAGGCGCTGCAAGGCGTGCCGCCTTTGGCTCCCTCGAGAAGAGGTCCTGCAAGGTACTGCAGGATATCTACGGGGGGCGGGTACAAGGAGGCGCTGGTGACTCCGGAGGAAGGCCCCGCCGGGCTGCTCCTCAAGCTCGTTGCGGTGCTCATGGACATCGTCGTCGGTGTGGTCCCCATGGTGGAGGGAGAAGCCCACGCACTCTCCACCTCGGCCGTGACGCACGCCTTCACCCACCTCTATCTTCGGGACCCGATCTTTGACCTTGGTGCCCTACTCGAGCCCGTGGACACCGGGCTCCAAGACGCTGCTGCCAAGGCCGTGAAGGATCAGGTGGAGGCCCTGTTGCGGAAGTTCCTCGCTGTTGACCCTGCGCGTACGGCTGACGGCCAGAACAACGGGGATGTCGTCGGTGACGGGGCTCCCCAGGTGGGCAACGGTGGCATCCAAGGCTGAAGAAGGTGCTCGGTGGCGGCGCTCCCCCTTGTTTAAGTCCTGCGACATGTATCGTGCCTCGTGGAAGCGTAAGAACTTTGTCGGATCTGGGGTTCCGACAAAACCCTTAAGGTTCGAACTCTGGGGTGCGCGTGAAGTTCCTTCCCTCCTACCGATCTACACCCTAGCTCACTGAAATCTCGCGGACGAACTCGACAAACTAGCAACATAGAAAGACACAAGATTTATACTACTTCGGGCCACCGTTGTGGTGTAATACCCTACTCCATTGTGGTGGTGGATGGATTGCCTCTTGGGCTGATGAAGAACAGTACAAGGGGAAGAACAACCTCCCGAGGTTGAGGTGTTCTTGTGCTTGTCGAACTTGTGTGGTGAGGACTTGGTCAGTTCAACCTCCCCCCAACTATGGTGGCTAGCTCTACTTATATAGGCCCTGGTCCTCTCCCCAAATATTGAGCGGGAAGGGAGCCAACAATGGCGGCCAATTTGAAAGGGGAACGAGTACAAGCTATCCTGACAAAAGCGGTCTTCGCCTGCAAAAGGCTCTGGTGATGACGCCGTCTTGGAATCCACGGTGACCTCTGTCCTGCTGGCCGCCTGGTCTTGGTCTCCTTGCACCGATAAGGAAACCTTTGCCTGATGCCTCGGTACTCCGCGCCTGCGCTGGCCTCCTTGGCACCAAAGAGGAAAGAAGGACGCTGCGCGCGCTGTCGCCCTCCTGGGGCCCGCCTGATCCTGATCGTCATGGCTCACATCATGAGAGCCTCGTGAGGTTTCCCCCACCTTGATATCTCCGCTCTTCGCGAGCCTGCCTGGAGAGGCCGCACCTAAGGAGGTCTTGGGTTGCCCGCCTCGCGAGGGTCTTGAAAGCCTTGTTGATGAAGATGGGTCGTACAGGCCCGCTAGCATAGCCATGCCGTGGGCCGCAGGCAGGCAAGCCTGGGGACTCCCGTTCCTAAAACGCCGACAGTAGCCCCCGGGCCCAAGGTGCGCTCGGGCTTGGCTTCAAGGCGTAGCCAAAGGCCAAGTGCGGAGCGCCGCGGGCCCCAAAAGCCTGCGGCCTTGGTCGACGCGTGGCGGTTGATTGGACGTGGGCGTCTCCGCTTCCCCACGCTGCCTTTGAATCCGCCTAGCTATGCGTCCCCCGCAGCCTACACAGTTATTCTTCCTTCGCCCACACGTGGCTCCCCCAATCTCCCTGCTTCCTCGAGACTCTGCTCCTTCCCTCTAATCTGATCTGCGCCCTGCTTGCCTTGCTGCTATGTCGGTGGGACGAGCAGACAAGGGGAAGAAACCCCTGCCTTCACCAAGTGCGCCTCCCTCCTTCGATCCTGCGCTCGGCCGACCCCGGGTGCTCAACGACGAAGCGATGGACAAGGTGCGCCCCATGCTTGCTTCCAGTTTCAACGAGTGGGGGGAGACGGTGGCTTGGCCGGCGTCTTGCACTCGCATTGCCGGGGCAGCCACTGAGGTTCCAATCTTCATCGACGCCCTTTGGGCTGTCTTGATTCCTCCCTTCTCCACCTTCTTCAACGTGGTGCTCGAGCATTATCAGATCCACATGCTGCATCTAGACCCTCAATCTGTGACTCTTCTCGCCGTCTTTGCCTTCGTGTGCAAAGCCATGGTGGGCATCGCTCCTTCGGTGGCCCTCTTTCGACATTTCTTCTCCTTGCATCTAACTGACCCTCGGCAGAGCTCGGGGTGCGCGGGCTTCCAGGCCGCGGCCGCGATAGCGGCCGCTGGGATCGACTTTGATCTTCCTCCATCTACGAGTGAGTTTAGGACACGATGGGTGTTTGTTGATGTCGGTGTGCTCAGCCCCTTGCTCCATGCTCCGCCAGGGCTTGCTGTTACCAACTCCAATTGGAACCACCAGAAGCTCGCGAGCCCCCGTCTCGTCCCCGTCTGGCTCAGGCTGAGGTGGTTGAAGGACCGCGGCGTGATTGCGCCTATGGTGGTGAAGGAGTTCGTCAAGCGCCGAGTCGCTCCGCTCCAGCGCCATTCCCGCCCGATGTGGACGTTGCTCAGCAGTCAGGACCATATGAGGTTTCAGGAGGAGGGCCTTCCTCTTAAGACATGGCAAACGGTGCTCGCGGTCCTGACGGGTGCTCCTTTGCCGGTCGACATGCCCAGGAAGAGCTGTTTGCTGTACCGCTGCAAGAACAAAGAAGAATTTGCCGAGCGCATGCCCTCCTTTGATGAATGGGGGCTGCGCCCAATTGGCCTGGTGGGGGCCCATGAGAACCCCGTCGATGTGGTTCCCTTCCTCACCGCCGGTGCCGAGCTCGCCCCAAGTGAGGGTGCAAGAGGGCGAGCTTCGACGGAGGCCAGTGGCCCAAGTGCTGAAGAGCACATGCCGCGCGGTGATCCTGGGGCGTCATCCTCAGGAGCTCATGATCCCTCCCCTGAGGCGTCTATTACTGAGGCGACGCGGCATGCGGTTCCCGACGTCAAAGCCCCAGAAGCCTCGGGAGGTCATGGTGAGACGGCGCCTGACTATTCACCGCAGCCGGGCACCCCTGAAGCTGTCCTTCCAAGCTCTTCCTCGGCCTTGCCCCGCGCTGGCCGCCACGTCCAGCGCTTTGCTCGGCTTTGCGTGGACTTCGAGGAGCTCCACAAGAGGAAAGGATCCCCGAGCGGGAACAACATCTTCGGGCCGTTGAAGCGACAAAAGTACTTCGCTGTCAATGAGTAAGTACTGCACCTTGCGATTTCCTGATTGCTGCTTTCCTTCCTGACGCTGGCTCTTCAGGACCCCTTCTGCCAGGGCCGTTGGGTCCCTCGTGAAGCAATCCCTGCCTTCCTCGGCACCCCGTCGGTCTTCAGTACCCCGAGCTTGCACGTGGCGCCCAGAGCGAGGCCGGCCGAGGGGGTGTGCTCGCTCTTGGTGCCTTGAATCTGCGGCTTCGTTGCCCCTCCTGCACGGTTTGGCTTGGAGCCTGGCGGGCGTTCCCCGGTCTCCTTCCCTGGTCATGGACGACAACTGGTTGGCTTCAGCCTGCAGGTCTTCTTCAAGCAGCGGGCCCCGGCTGGCCAGGGGCCCTCGCGAGGTCGGGCCGGCGCCTGGGGTGGCACCAGCCTCCAGCCCCCTCCGAGAGGGGATGCGCCGCTTGATGTCCTGCCTGCAGCCCCCAAGGTGGAGGACGAGGTGGGCCTTGCGTTCGAGTCCAAGCGCGGGTGGAGCGTCGTCCGCCATGAGCTCTTCCAGGAGGCGATGGGCGTGATGAACCGACTGGGCGAAGAACTTGCGGGTGTCGACTCACGTCTTGAGGCTGAAGGCCTTCGGCTGGCGGAGGAGTGGCGCAAGCTGAGGGTGGCTGTCAACCTGGGCCGCTACCAGTGCGATCTTGATAATGCGAAGGCCGAGGTGTCCCTCAAGGTGTCCCGCGAAGCTTGCTCCCGAGCCTTGGAGGAGGCTCGCGAGGCTGAGCGTCATCGCGAAGCTGCGGAGAAGCGCGCGTGGGAGCTCCAGGCCTGGAGTGCATCCCTCGAGCAGAAGGTGGAGGCACGAAGAGCTGCCCTTGCGTCGCTGAGGGGGACGCCCGCAGAAGAAGAGGAAGTCCAGAGGTGTGAGGAGGCGCTGGCTTTGGAAGCCGTGGAGCGCAGCCTTGAGCTCGAACAACTGGAGACGAGGGAGCGTCAAGTCACTCAGGCGGAAGAATCCGTCGGGGCTTGCAAGGCCAAGGTCCAGGAGGAACTCGATCGCCAGGTGGCCTGGGTTCGCGCGGATCTTGAAGGTCAGTACGACCTGAAGCTGAAGCTTGCCGAAACTGAGGCGGTGGGCAGGGCCACCGCTCTCAGGCCTAGGTTAGACGAGGTGGAGAGACATGGGGAGGCTGTGGCTGCCGCCTTGGCCACACCGCAGGCGGACATGGCCTCCGCCCGTGCCGAGCTGCTGTTGCTTCAGAAACGAGTTGATGACGCCGAGGCCGTCGCGCGGCAAAATTGGGAGGAAGTGCTGGAGAGGCGGACGCTGGAGCGTGTTCACGCTCCCATGCTTCAGGATCTTCGAAACAGGGCCAACACTGCCCTGGGCCATGTCTGTGACGCGAACGCCCCCCATCCTCAGGTGACTGACTACGCCAGCCACCTCCGCTTCTTCACCGACGTGGTGACATGCCTGGAGGCGTGATCTGATGAAGCTCACAGTCTCGTGGAAGAGAGGAGTCGTGGCCTGCTCGAGCGCGCTTTCTCCCGTGTCTTCAGCCATCTCCTGAACGCCAACCCCGACTTTGATTTCGACGCTGCCATCGCCCCCGTACCTACGGTCGTCCGGGACGACCTGGTGCAGTGGGTGGAGGACAACGTGGACGCCTTGGTCAGGGCCTTCACTTCAAAGGACGATGCGGTGGTGGTCGCCGCAGACGGAGGCGACGTGGTCGATGATGGGGATATCGGTGCTGGTGACGGTTGCGGTGACGTCGACGACGGTGACAGCAACACGAGCGATGCGTCCGAAGGTGACACGGAGGACGTGGCGAGCGACATATCTGGCTAATTCCTGATCTCTTTACTGCTTCACCCTGTATGCAAAAACTCGGGCATGGCCCTTAAAGATTGTGAGAGAATTTTGGGAGGGGGAGCCCCTCATGTAAGCAAATCATGATTTCTATCCCTTTGTGCCGCACCGAGGGTGCGTTTTGGTCGGTCATGAGTCTGACGGCAAGTTTTGCCGCTGCGGCTTACCTTAGCTGGAGTGGGCCCTGAATCGGCTTGTAAGGCCGAGGGTCGCCACGGGGCTCCTGAAGGGTCTGCTGACCCGACCGAGAGGGCCTCACGAGATTCCTGTGCCGATCGGTGCGTGCGGCGCGCTTGCTGTGCCCAGCCCCTCTCGCGAGGGGCCCGCGAGGGGGAGGTGGCGAGCGTGAGCTCCAGAACAAGTCAAGAACCAGATGGCAAGAAATTGTTTGAATGAGAAAATGCACCCCCCGCACGCATCGACAAAAGCTCGACTTCAACTTAATCCAAACCCAGAAAGCAAGGCTACAGAAGAAGAGATCCAAAGAAAATGGCCGTGTCCGGCGCCTAGTCTAGTCTTCTGGTCTTCGAGTCTTCTCACCAGCACGGACCAAGTGCTGCCACTAGGCGTGGGAGGGAGCCCCAGGGCCTGAGGCCGGCGCCCCTGAGACTCCGGGGCATGTACAACCCCACTCATTATTACGTGAGAGTGTCATGGGCGGCGAGCTTCACAGGCACTGGGCCTTCTTCACAGGAACTGGCCTTGCTTCATATCGCCAGACGAGGGCCCCGCCTTGCGCCACTCTCGACCAATTTTGAGCCAACTGGCAACCTGGACGACACAAAGGTGGGAAAGGGGACGCTAGCGGTGCCCTCGGCGACCACGGGTCCTCTACCGGGGGAGGCTCACCGGCACCTTCCCGGCAGAGGGCCTACCTCCGGGCTTTGCCTGGCTTCACGCAAAGCGGGGAGGGGCCTTGCTCCTGGCTTCCTCCTCGTGGCCCCCAGTGTGCTTCCCCCGGCGGACGGGATGCTGCTGCGCAGGGGTCGTCGACCGATGTTGTGACCTGATTCACCTGCAGCCCATGGTTAGCGTACGCCTGCTCCTGAGAGATTAGTGGTACCCTACAGTTGTGGTTCCTGGCACGGTCATTGCGGTTCTCCATTGGTTCCTAGAAGGCTTCAACTTCTAGCATCCCTTCTTCCCAATCTTCTCCGAAGAACGAGCCAGGGTCGTCCTTCGGTGCGTACTCCTGGTCCATCATGCGGGGCACGTAGGCTTCCGGGGCCGTTACCCCAAACACCTCGCCGTCGTGCCCCACACTCCATGTTGCCCAGCCCAGCATGGCGTCCTAAGGTTGGTAGCAAGGCATCTCACTAGGACCATGGGAGGCGACGCTTGTGCCCACGCTTGCCGCAGGCGGCATGGGGGCGGTGGAGCCTCCGGCGCCGCCGGCCGTGCTGGTGTTGACGAAGCCCCCATGCACACCCGATGGCATGTGGTTGCAGCGAGGCCCGCCGTGAGACCCCGTAGTGGCCTGAGAAGGAAGCTGATAGCAGAAGTGCGGCGCTCCTGACGCCGCCGCATCCAGCAGCTTGGCGACGTGTTCCAGCAGTGCATCCCGGTCACTCTCCATTATCTGGCATTGCATCAGCTCTCGCGCCACCATGAGCGCTGCCCGCATGTTCGCCTGCTCCCAACGTGTGTGCGGTGCCTTTGCTGCAGCGTGGCTTGCTGCCCTTGCAGCGGCTCGCACTTGCCATGGAGTGGGGGTGGACAATGCCTGGCCGCACTGCCCGCGCCCTGCAGCGTTGGGCAGCGCACGCACTGCCTAGAGCGCGGGGTCGAGGTCTTCATGGGCAGGTGACACCGCTCGGGCTGTCCAAGCTGCCCAGCGATCAGAGTCTAGCCTTGGGTTGCCGGACATCAGGGCACGGAGGAAGAGGCTCCGGCGCACCCCTACCTGGCGCGCCAAATGTCGGATCTGGGGTTCCGACAAAACCCTTAAGGTTCGAACTCTGGGGTGCGCGCGAAGTTCCTTCCCTCCTACCGATCTATGCCCTAGCTCACTGAGATCTCGCGGACGGACTTGACGAACAAGCAACACAGAAAGACACAAGATTTATACTGGTTCGGGCCACCGTTGTGGTGTAATACCCTACTCTAGTGTGGTGGTGGATGGATTGCCTCTTGGGCTGATGAAGAACAGTACAAGGGGAAGAACAGCCTCCCGAGGTTGAGGTGTTCTTGTGCTTATCGAACTTGTGTGGTGAGGAATTGGTCAGTTCAACCTCCCCCCAACTGTGGTGGCTAGCTCTACTTATATAGGCCCTGGCCCTCTCCCCAAATATTGAGCGGGAAGGGAGCCAACAATGGCAGCCAATTTGAAAGGTGACAACGAGTACAAGCTATCTTGACAAAAGCAGTCTTCGCCTGCAAAAGGCTCTGGTGATGACGCCGTCTTGGGCTCCACGGTGACCTCCTTCCTGCTGGCCGGCTTGTCTTGGTCTCGTTGCACCGATAAGGAAACCTTTGCCTGATGCCTTGGTACTCCGCGCCTGCACTAGCCTCCTTAGCACCAAAGAGGAAACAAGGATGCTACACGCGCTAGCGCCCGCCTGGGGCCCGCCTCATCCTGATCGTCATGGCTCACGTCACGAGAACCTCGTGAGGTTTGCCCCGCCTTGATATCTCTGCTCTTCGCGAGCCTGCCTGGAGAGTCCACTCCTGAGGAGGTCTTGGGTCGCCCGCCTCGCGAGGCTTGGCCACTCGCGAGGGTCTTGAAAGCCTTGTTCATGAAGATGGGCCGTACAGTCCCGCTAGCACAGCCACGCCGTGGGCCGCAAGCAGGCAAGTCTGGGGACCCCCGTTCCCAGAACGCCTTAGCATTCTATGTCGGCAGGCCCCGGCCCCGCGCATACCTCAGCCGTCGTTGGGTCGTCCGGATCACCAAGACGAGCCAAGAGGTGAGGGGCTATGTGACCAGTTAGGCTCCTGAGTCGCGATGGTCAGGAGTCCCCCCTGACATACGAACAGACCTCGATACCTTTCCTCGCCAAGGTCCCGCTCGGGAGGGGCGCGCGAAGACCAGGTCCGAGGGACCTGGCAGGGTGGCGTATGCTAGGCGTGACCTGAGCGTAGCCCCCTTGCCCAGCCCCCTCGCGACTCTCCCAAAGGGAAAGCTTTGTGGTGAGGTTGAACACCGAGCCTGGCTTGCGGCCGTGTGGTCGCCGTCAGTTGTTTATCACTAGTGCAGAGAATGGCGCTTCCGCTCTTGCACGGGCATAGCCGCTCCTCGTCCGTGTCGACTACCATCACGGAGCATGGTGCTTCCACTGGTGCGTGGGTGGGGGCTCCCTCTGAGTGGAGCCCCCGGGGCGTGTACAGCCCTGCCCTGACACGTGGCTTGCACAACAGGGCTAGAGGAGGTGTGTATGGGCACTCATGAGCCAGCACGGGACTCACGTGGCCCTACCTGAAGGCGGATTGCGCCTGAATTTGATTCGGAATATTTGTGATAGCCTTGCGAGATGGTTAGGCAACCTGCACCGAATGAATCTCCTGAGGTTATCACATGAGAAGGCCAAACACTAACAACCCCAGGAGGTGACGTGAACGGGGCCAACCCGCCAGACAGGGCTCAATCGTTGGGTTTATCAACGCTGCAGGGACGAACGCAAGCACAGACGCCGTGCCAGTCGTCCCATGCGAAAGTCCTGAAGAAAGAAAGTCGGCGTGTAGCTCCCGTGGTGACAAGGCACTGGGTCGCGCGCCCTAGCTCATCCGCCCGCGATTAGCTCATGTGAGAACAAGGCACTAAAGACCATGGGAGGTGATGTGCACGGGAGCTGGCCCGCAAGCCAGAGCTCAGCCACTTGGGTTTAGCGACGCCGCAGGGACGGACCTGAGCACAAACACCATGCCAGTCCTTAATCATGAGGCAGTCAAGGGTGGGTTTGGAAGGGCGTACGACACTCGTGGTGTCGATGCATCGGATAGACATGTGATGATTTGACAAGCAACTTATGGTAGAAGGTAAAAGCCAGCTCTGACAGATGCAAGAAGGATACATGCCGCAGGGACAGACCCATGCGACCTGGGGATAAAGCAGCCCAAGGGGCGCCCCCAACTAAATAAAACAGAAAATGTCAACTGGCACCATTGCTGAAGAGATGTTGAAGTAGCCGAAGATGCGGTCCGCAGAAGTTGCTCCTCATGAGCCACCTGGGTCCTGAACCTCAGGAGGCTCTGGAGGCCCAGGAGGCTCGCGAGGATCCATCGCGATCTTCGATAGGATCGCCAGGTGCCTGGCTTCCTGAGCCGCCAGGACGCCCCACATGTGGCGCTGAAGCACGACAGCCCTATTCAGCAAGCCAAAGGGCATGCAAACATAGATGTGTGGTGGGCCCTCGCACCGGCCAATGCGGGACAGCCAGAAGAGCTCCCGAGATGCGGCTCTGTTGAGCCCAGGGATGTTGACGCAGGCGCGCAGCTCGCTATCCTCGCAGGGACAAGGAGCCGCACCGGGTGGTGGGCGGCTTGTCGCCGCGCATGGCTCTCAACTCTTGAGGCTCCTCGGTTGCCTTGGTGATGAACTCCTGAGCACCTGGTACCCCGTGCCTTGTGCCCTCCTGGCGGAAGCGCGCGCTGAAGCACACCTCCATGTGGTGCCCGAGCGCCTCCCTCGTGACGTTGGCAGGTCAGAGGCCCTCCATAGGAGAGCCCCCGAGCCCAGCCTAAGAGGGGCGCCAGGCGCGCCTTCCTATGCGAGAGAGGGAGGCGTCCCGTCTATGGGCGCAGGTCCTGAAGTGGTGCCGTTGGACACCCCACTCTCCTGAGGTTCTTGGCGGAGCAGCTGCTTCTTCTTCTTGGGACAGCCTCAGGAGATTAGACGGTTCCTTCGTCGTATAGGTTCTCGACTGCCGTAGCCTGGTAGGCGTGCTCGAGAGAGCACACTGCGTCCTTCTCCTCGGAGGCGACCATGATGACGCCGCAGCTCCCTAGCATCTTGAGGACATTGTAACCATGATGATTCATTGCCATGAACTTGGCCAGGGCTGGATACCCAAGGATAGCGTTGTATGGAAGGCGGATGTGGGCGATGTCGAAGTGGATGAGCTTAGTGTAGTAATTTTCACGCTTGCCGAAGGTGACAGGGAGGCGGATCTGCCCTATCGGGGTGGTGGAGCCGTCGGTCACTCCTGAGAAGGGCTGGGTGGGCTGCAGCTGGTCGTAGGGCACCTGGAGGTGGTTGAACGTCTCGACGGAGAGAACACTGAGCCCCGCACCTAGGGCTGGAATTCAAGCCGAGTCGAGCCAGCTCGGCTCGACTCGCTAGAGCTCGTTTCGTTCACGAGCTAGCTCGACTCGACTCGTTATTATAATGAGCTCAAATCCAAGATTGGCTCGACTCGTATAACTTGCGAGCTGGCTCGTTTAGCTTGTTAAGCTCGTTAAAGATATGAACATAAAACCCTCAAATATTATAAAAATGATTATGTATACATTAAACATATATATCACTAACAATAGTAATTCCCTTGTAACGCATGAGTCTCCTAGGCGGTTGGGCCTTCAACAGCTAGGCCTTGCATTGTGCGCCTAGGACATAGGGTGCTGAGTGGCTGATCTTTTTTTGTATTGGGAGTGGCTGATCTTTTGTACCGAGCCTAACGAGTTACATGAGTACTCGTGAGATTGGCTCATTTAACTTGGTCTATAAATGAGCTTAAACCAAAGCTTGGCTCGACTCGTTATTCTTTGAGTTCAAGTCGATTTGAGCCGAGTCACGAGCTACTCGTTTAGCTCACGAGCTTTGAGCTTTTTTTCCAGCCCTACCCGCACCGCCATCGATGAATGTCTTGGCAACGAGCATGTTGCTGATGATGGGCAAGCAGAGCATCGGGAGGGCACCGACAGTTGCCGTGCACTTGAGTTGGTCGGACAAGCTGAAGGTGCACTTGGACCACCTGAGTGGACGCGTAGCCTCGAGCTTGGGGAAGGCTGCGTTCACCTCGCGGGCAAACTGCTTGAAGATGCGATGAGGGGCAGGGGCCTGAGCGCCGCCTAGGATGCAGGCGATGCCACAAGGCTCCTGGAAGCCCCCAACCCCCTCGTCCTGGTGGTGGTAGTCATTCCTTCTTGGTGGTGGTGGCAGCGGAGGGAGGCGAGCGTTGCCCTGAGGACGGTCCTCACGAGGCTGGTCCCTCTAGGGGCCCTCGCGAGGCTGGCCCTGCCAGCGTTCCTCAGAGGCTGATCGCGCCACTCTTAGCGGGGGCTGCGGTCGTCCCAGAGTCCTCCACTTCAGCCTCCTCCGCGGCCGTAGCCCTGGTCGCTGCGCTCGGGGTGACGACCAAGGCGCCCGTCGCGGATGGCCCTGAGCTCCTAACACTCGTTGGTGTTGTCGATGTGTATGTTGTGGAAGACGCAGAACGGGCGGCTGCCCTTGGATGAGTCTGGGTGATCGCAGCCGCGCTTCATCTCTTGTTCTGGCGCAAGAACGGCCGATCCCTTGCTCTTCACGTCCTTGGCTTTGGCCTTCTTGTCTTTTGGGTCAACCCCCGGGAGCTCCAGGAGGGAGAGGCGACCCCTCCTCAGCTCTCGCTCACTTGGTTGCCATGTTGAACATCTCCAGAGCCGTGCATAGGTCCTCGTGTATGGCGATCTCCTCATTCATCTTGACGTCGTGGACACCATCAGTGTATGCCGATATGATGGCCTCATCCGATACCTTGGGCATCTTGAGGAAAACACTGTTGAAGCGCTGGATGTACTTCTGCAAGGTCTCCCCTGGCTGCTGCTTGATGCGCCACGGGTCACCCTCAGCCGGCGGCCGGTCGCGGGTGCCCTGGAAGTTGGCGACGAAACGCTCTCTCATTTTGTCCCAGGAGGAGATCGATCCCGTGGGAAGATTCAGGAGCCACGCGCGCGTGCCATCCTTGAGGGCCATGGGAAACCAGTTCACCATAACCTTCTCGTCACCGTTGGCCGCCTCGATGCTCAAGTCGTAGAGCTGCAGGAACTCAACTGGGTCGGGGGTGCCGTCATAGCATGGAGGCAAGTCGGGCTTGAACTTCCCCAGCCAAACGACGCTGCTTAGCTCCGGAGTGAAGGTGCGGCAACGCGCGGTGGTCACAGGAGCCCGTCGTGGAGGTGGGGCCTGATCCGCGCGGTCTTGACGTGGCGGTGCTGGGAGTGCACGAGCATCTTCTTGAGGCCGCTAGACCACCTGGCAGCTTTCTTCCTCATGCGTCGGCGCCCCACGCGGTGGGTCACGCCACGGGGCCTCGCACCTTGGCCCGAGGGCGATGTCTTGACGGGGAGGTGGGGGAGGTGCTCCGTGGGCTACGTCACCCACAGCAGGCAGCGGGCGAGGCATTGAGAGAGATGGTGCAGGAGAGCTCCCGGCGGCGCTGACAAGCTCGGCGATGCAGTCTAGCCAGTCTTCATAGAGGTTGTCGACGGGGCGATAGCGCAGGAGCTCGCGCACCATGAGCAACGCAGCCTACGCGTCCGCCGGCCCGCGACGAGCATGGGACGATGAACCAGCCGGAGTCAGCGACGGGGTGGCGGTGCGCCCATCACGCTGCATAGAGGGGTGCATCGACGAGGCTTGCTTCTTGTGCCCCGCTGGGCCGGTAGCGGTGTTCGCTGCTAGGGACGGGGGGCGGCAAGGACACCCGTCACCTGCCGATGTTGTCTGAGCGACACGGGCGGCAATGGTGGCCTAGCGCTCAGCAAGAGCTCAACGAGCGTCAGCCATGGAAGCGGTGGAGCGGTGGCGGGTCGACCGGCGGAAGAGAGGCTCCGATGCACCCCTACCTGGCGCGCCAAATGTCGAATTTCGGGTTCCACGGACCCTTGAGAGGTTCAAACTCTGGGGTGCGTGCTAAGAACTCATTCTCCCCAGTCTGCCTACTCGCTAATCTCAAGGCCTAGCTTGACGAACTGAATGGAAAAGAGACACAACAGTTTACCCAGGTTCGGGCCACCTTATGGTGTAAAACCCTTCTCCTGCTTTGTGGTGGATTGGCCTCGAGGGGCTGGTGATGAACTGGTACAGTGGGAGAACAACCTCAGGAGGAGGAGTGTTCTTGGGCTCAAGTGTGCTGGTGAGGGAGAGGATGATCTGAATGATCCGTCCCGGGTCCGGTCCCCTCTCTACAGTGGTGGTACTGCTCTACTTATAGTGACCTTTGTCCTCTTCCCAAATGTAGGCGGGAAGGGATCCCACAATGTCCAAATTTGAAGGGAGACAACTAGTACATGCTATCCTGACAAAATTAGTATTCCCCTGCAAAATCCTCTGGTCGTGACGCCGTGGTGGGCTCTGCGATGACCTCCGTCCTGCCGTCCTGGCGGTCTTGGTCTTGTTACACGAGAATGGAAACCTTTGGCTGATTCCTCAGGACTCTGTGCCTGTGCTTGCCTCCTTAACACCAAAGAGGAAATTGGTACACTTCACCCGCTGGCGCTCGCCTGGCCTTGGTCGTCATGGCTCACGTCATCTCGACCTCGCGAGGTGAGGCTTGCATAGAAATCTCCACTCCTTGGGAGCCAGCCTGGAGAGACTGCTCCTCGTGGAGGTCTTGATGTCGTCCGCCTCGCGAGGCTTGGCCCCTCCCGAGGGTCTTGAGCTATGGGTGTTGAAGCTGGGCTATACCAGGCCGTCGATGGAGCCACGCCGCAAGCCGCAGGCAGGCATGTCCGGGTACCCCTGTTCCCAGAACGCCGACACGAGTCGAACCCATGGAATGACGCTCGGCTTCGGCGTTTCTACGCCTAATCCGGAATCATCATCAACACTCCCTGCTCTGTCCTTGCCTTTTTCTCTTCATTTTAATCTTTGGAGCCTTAGCCTCCCCGACCTATAGTTGGATAAAGCCGTAATACAACAGGTCACCATTGTACACATCTTGTGATGTACTACCCAGCTTTACCTGGGGGCTTCTTTTAAAAACAGCTAATTACAATATACTTCATATAACCTTGTCTTTATTGTTTTGAAATGAAACCTTCCCACATCTTCCAAGCCTTTATATGCACCTATTTGACTTAAGTCCTTTGCCAAGCTGGGTTGCCTAGCTCTTGTGTTTACACCTACGTTTCCGATTGTTCGGCTAGGAAGTAAAGGGAGCATCTCTATGATTGCTACGCCCGGGTAATCCGGATACGTACCTCAGACTGGTGAAGCCGAAAGCTAGCGTTCTTACAGAAAATAATGGGTCGTCCTCCGGGGAAGTGAAAATAAACGGGTGCCAGCCGTCACCCAACTATTCTCGGTTCCTAAAAACCACGAAGCATCCGTGTGTCACAGGCTTTTGAACTGATGGCTAATGGTCAACATACCTCACTAGAAGAAAGGAACCCTTGGAGGAACTATTTTCTTTGGAAGATGTTTCTTACGCTAAAAAGTAATATGACATTGCTTGCTACGCATGTTTTGTCTGCTCGCACCAAAGGGCCGGATTGCCTGGTTCTAGAATTATCCCCTGTTCGTCAGGGCGCATAGTACGGAACACTCCCCGATCACTGGTCAGGGAGGCGGAAGCCGATGGCCGATTAAGACAACTTTCATACCGCGGCTTGAGAATTGCACGATGTAAGGTACATGGATACATAGAATCACCCACCCTACTCTTTATCAATACCATCTATCAACCTGTCCAAGGCACAATCCTTCTCCGAGTACCGAGCAGTGGGCATCACTTGGTCATATACTAAGCTAAGAGGTATTTCCTGCCCATCCAGCCCCACGGGTCCCACTCGAGGCATATGTTCGGGTTCGAGTTTGGTAAATCGGGTCTTCACCATTGCCCAGGCCTCGCGCGCCCCTTTCTGGCAGGCGAACATCTTCCATAATTCAAAGCGTCGTGTCACCTCTTTAAAGCGGTAAGCCAGCTCAACCATGCTCTCTAATGGCACCTCCTCTGGCTATAGTGCCTTAACCATGCTCTTCATAGACTTCTGGGCTCTTTCATGCGCCTTGGTCAGTTCTTTCAAAAGGTTCCCACTAAAGGAACCCACCTCCTCTTTGGGCCGCCCTGTCAGGAGACCTAGCAAACAGGGGTAGCACACATTTCAAAATATTGTTATCACCCACATTCGCGTGATATCAAATTCGTGACTTACTGAATATACCACCATTTAGCTTCTGGTTCTCCTCCAAGGCCTGATCCAATTGAGACTTCAACTGCTCGATTTCCTCGGTTTTTCGCCGATTTTCTGCCTTGAGCCCATTCTTCTGTTCCTGACTTCGTGTCAGCACTCGTTTGCCAGCCTCTAGTTCCCTTCGCAGTTGACTCATTGCTTCGGCGGCTGCAGGGAAAGCATGGCATCAATATGCAAAGGACTTCATACATTTTGTAGCATCTGAAAGCTTTTTCACTTACCAGCATTTTTGATGGGAGCCTTTTGGCTACTTATAGATCGGCCATAGCACTTGCTAAATGTGTTCGGCTCAGCTTGAGGTCTTTGGACAACTTGCTATTCTGCTCCCACAGGGCCTACGAAATCAAGACAATACAAGGATCCTTTACTCGGCTGTCCCACCCAAATTAAGGATTGGGGGCTGCTAGGTTAGGAACTATAAAATGCTTTTAATCCATGTCGCACCTGCATTTTTGAAGAAAAGAGATCGGTGATCCCCTCGAGTCCAGTTCGGGCTGCTCCAAGGTACCTGTTCACAGAATTAAATGTGTTAAACTCCTGATCGGTAAAGGTAACATGGCACAAGGATTCTCTCCAGCAGCGATGATTGATTACACTTTCGACCTCAGAGTTGGTCAATGAAACATCGTCGAAGTCCTTTGGGGGTGCGCCAAACGCTGTGTGTTTGGCTGGGTCCTTAGCCTGCGTCGAGGACACAACATTGGAATCACGCCTCAGCGCGCCCTGGGGGTCCTCTAACTGGCGCACTGGAGCTCTTCTCCTGCAAAGTTAAGCAAACGTCAGACGAAAGAAATTGAAAACGACTCCTTCTCGTGGTCCCAAAGCATGTTACCTTTGAGCCGAGAGAGCGGTTGCTTCCGCTCCGGCAGAGGGCTTCCTCTTGGATGGCCCATTAGGGGCCGAAACTGGCGTAGGCTGTGCTCCTCCCACAGTTGTTCGGCGTGTAGTATGGCGACCCTTGGGATTAGAAGTTAGAGCATGCGGGATGGTGCGAGGCAATTGCCCCGTTCCAGAGGAGCTCCTATTTTCACTTACAGTGGAGGAAGGAAGAGCCCCAGGATGATCAGCCATCACGGCAACTTCGGTGCCATCAAGGCTTTCTTGGTAAAAGACCCCATCTTCGAAATCGACCGACGTTTCCGGATCATCGTGATAGCCTGGGTTGTCGGCGCGGGAATGATTGTCCGGTTGAGGGGAAGGGCAATAGATGGACTCGACCTGGCGCCTCCAGCTTTGTACGAATAAAGTATAATCGGCAGGTGTTTGGACAGTACGGCTGCACGACAGACAAAGAATTGAAGCTTACCCAGTCTGCAGGATTACAGCCGGAGCAACCCTCCCTGACACTCAATTGAACAAAGTCTTCCTCCTCTCCTTTAAAGAGGCCGGCTAATATCTTGGCCATGGCCGCTTTGTCGTCCGGCCCTTGTCGCTTATAGCGGGCCACATCGCTGGTCCCGTTGTAGCACCAATAAATGATGCCCCTTTGTTGAAGGGGTTGTACACACCGGGTTATGGCAACGACCATTACTTTGATCATAGTCAGTTTACTATGGGTTAGCAGTCGAACCTTGGTGGCCAAAAGGTGCACCTCCTCACTTTCTAGCTCGGAAGGACTCTTGGGTTGCCAGTTGAGCTGCTTCCTTAGAGGAGCAATTGAGTATTCAAGCAGACCCTTTCAGATTGGGTCGAAGAGCGGAACATCTTCAATATAGAACCATTCCGAGGGCCATTCCTCGGGATCCTTCCTTGGGGTCCGAATGGGGTAGCCCGTCTCGGCTATCCGCCACACCTCTGCTCCTCCCACTTTGAAGATTGACCCCTCACGGGTACGAGGGACGAGGCAGAAGTATTTTCGCCACAAATCGAAGTGGGGTTCGCAGCTCTGGAATATTTCGTAGAGGGCCACGAAGCCAGAAATATGTAGTATGGACCGTGGGGTGAGGTTGTGGAGCTGGATCCTGTAGAACTCTCATAAGCCCCGTAGGAAGGGATGAATTAAAAAACCTAGGCCTCTTGGAAGGAAGGGTACAAAGCATACCCTCTCTTCCTTGCTTGGAGCAGGGGAGTGCTCGGCAAATGCCTGGCCATCGACAGAGATTAGTCCAGTGCGGACGGGAACGAGATCCGCCATGGGAAGATAGCCCTGCATCTGCAGATTGCTCGGTTGGAGGCGCGAGACTAAACAACTCGCCCAATAACCGGGGAGAGGACCATGAGGGCGCGAGGATGAACTGGGAATGTTGGTCATGGTGCCTAAGGATTTCTTCAGCGCTGTTTTTGACGAGGGGGATGGGTAGACCTCGCCTCGTGCCTCTAGATCTATAAATAGGCGCTTCACCTCAAAGCTGAAGGGACGGGCTTGCAAAAAGTAGCATTGGGCCATGTTCCATCTAAAAAAGGGTGTGTGACAATCAAAAGTAACCCCCACCCGAGGCAAGCATTAAAATCCAATGGTCCCACGGTGTTACGGTGCGGTCCTAAACATCCGGATTGTCAAACCGGTCGGGCACAAATACAATTTTGATTTGGACTATAGTAAGTAGTAAGCCTTCGGTATTGATCCGAATAGTATTCGGCCATTAAATCATTCTCCGAACAATTCATATAGAAGATGAAGAACTCACCTCGCAAGAAGAAGATTTGAAGCATGCTAGGTGACGATCCCTGACGTTGGAGGCCAGTTCCGGGGCTACCCAGGGAGTCCTGGACTAACGGGTCCTCAGGCCATCGACTTGTTACCTATGGGCCAAACTGGTGGGCCATTAGGATCCCAAGCTAGAGTGTGGACCCCTGACTGGACAGGAGATCTGTAGAGTTGTGGTGTGCCCTCCAAGTCAAGATTAGCATGATCTTTCCTTCATTGTAACCGATCACATGTAACCCTAACCCTACCGGTGCCTATATAAACAGGAGGGTTTTAGTCTTTAGGGCTAGAGCTACATTCATCACCTCATCGACTTAGGGTTTAGCTCATCTGATCTCGAGGTAGATCTACTCAGTAACCACATCATACATCAAATACAATCAAGCAGGACATAGGGTTTTACCTCTTCGATAGGGCCCGAACCTGGGTAAACACCATGTTCATCGTCCCCTGTTCCCCATTGATCCTAGATCCACAGCTCGGGACCCCCTACCCGAGATCTGCTGGTTTTGACACCAACACAGGGCACGACAAATCAGACATGGCTTCATAGATAAGCCTCTTGTGCGGATGAATTCTGTCATGGTTATATAGCACACACATGTAATAGCTTCTCTGAAGATGGCTCCAGAAACTATCAGAAGATATACATGGCTTGCTGTCGGGGTTCTTGGCATGGTTAAAGAACGTGGTGTGCTCACTGAAGCTTAATACACTGAAGGTGCAGTCAGTGGAAGATGCACTGCAAAGCCTTGGCAGTCTAGGCATTGGCTTCTAAATTTGAGGCCTGTTCTGGACATTGAATTCATTCTAGGTTCTAGGTACATCCAGAGGAATGAGATTTGGCCATTGGACACATACACGTTGAACTTCAGGCCTAGATTTATCTTCAGCAAAGATAGTGCCATCATTAACTTTGGCTTAAGCACTGAGTTCAGAAATATTGGCTTCAATGGATGCATTCATATTGGCTACATCCTGAGTGACTTCAGCCTCAGGTGCCATAGTGGCAACAATGGTTTCAGAAGCTGGAGCTTGACTATCGTTGGCTGATGTAGCCGGAATATCTTTGATCTGTTTGGCTTCAAGCTCAGTAGTGGTACTGGTAGGTGATAGAGTAATTATGCATGGGGTATGCCCGATTTACTAAAATATATGAACTCGCTCGATGGTAAATACATGTTTTATTTTTACCTCTAAAAATACCATGGTAGTAAATAAAGTAGAAAACAGGAGAAATGAGGCAGTACAACCTCCACAGAAGATCCCCGAGGAGCCTTTGATGTCACCCATGATGCACGGGGGCTGCCTCCCCGAGCTGGCAAGGACACGCATTGGCGGAGAAAGGCTAAACTTGCGACATACTCCACCGACCAGGCTTTGAATGCCTGATCGGGCTACTCACACAGCTCGGTGTAGGGCTACACCTACGGCCATCATCATGATGACCTGGAGGACACGAGACAAGACGGGACACTAGCCGTCAATAAAGGTAGGAGGCAGTGCGGCGTGTCACATCGGGGAAGCTACTCGAGGACCTGACCTCGTGCAGTGTGAGGTTATCTCCTGGCCCATTGTCAGGAGCAAGTGGGAGAGGTGTGTCCAATATCTCCATATGATCGTGCTATTGTATTTATTAGGATGACAAAATCTGGTACCCCAGGGATCTATATAAGGGGAGGACCGTGGTCGAGTAGGAGGACAACTTTTCCTATCAAGAGTACTCGCATAGCAAGCACTGAGCATAAGGTAGGAGGAGAAGATAGAAGTTTTACTCAAGGTCTTCTTTCGAGCACCCCGACTACCCCATATCTCACCCTGAACACTTCTTTTGTACACCCAAAGACTTGTATTCTTGAGATGATATTGAATACCAATAGGATGTAAGGTTTTACGCCTTGAAGGCGGCCTAAACCTGCATAAACTCCCCCATGTCCGTGCTTGTCTTGGTTATCTTGGTGAGTTGGTTGGCTTAGTGTTTTAGCCCTTGGCCGAACTAACAAATACGAGATATCCTTGATCCCCAGTGTCCGAGGATCAGCCTCCGGCATCTGGCGCACCAGGTAGCGGGCTAAGGCTATGCCAACTAGACTTGGAGCAAGAATAACCAAGCATGGCTAGGGTGCACGAGCCACGACCCCCAGTACACACCCCCAGAGGTTCTCATACGTAGGGAGCTTAGGACGTACAATCTAAAAACAGGACACCAGGTGGAGGACGATCCTCTGAGAGGGTACGCCACCCAGCGGATCGGCAGCTCAGCTTTGAGACATCACCCACAACTGCTTTGTGAGTAGCCTGAGCCCTGCTACGCCACCCACCTACCCCTACGCAAGAGTAGCCCCTTCTGGGATCATGGCTCGGTGAGGTGGTGGAAATGCCGAGTCTAGCTAAATAGCGCTCTTTGGGGAGCGCAGGTTGTATACCGTCCAGGCCGGGGAGAGCACGGTCGGTTGCCTTTGTGGCTTCGCCACACCGCCCGGAAGAAAATGGTCGACATGCTGCCAACCTCTCTCCTCCTGCCCGTGAGGGACATGAGACATTGATACGTCTCCAACGTATTTATTATTTTTGATTGCTCCATGCTATATTATCTACTGTTTTGGACCATATTGGGCTTTATTTTCCACTTTTATATTATTTTTGGGACTAACCTATTAACCGGAGGCCCAACCCAAAATTGCTGTTTTTTTGCCTATTTCAGAGTTTCGAAGAAACGGAATATCAAACGGAGTCCAAATGGAATGAAACCTTCGGGAACGTGATTTTCTCACCGAATATGACCCAGGAGACTTGGACCCTACGCCAAGGAAGCTTCGAGGTGGGCATGAGGTAGGGGGGCATGCCCTCCCCTTCCAGGCGCGCCCCCACCCTCGTGGGGCCCACGAAGGTCCACCGGCGTACTTCTTCCTCCTATATATACCTACATACCCCCAAACGATCAGATACGGAGCGAAAAACCTAATTCCACCGCCGCAACCTTCTATACCCACGAGATCCCATCTTGGGGCCTGTTCCGGAGCTCCGCCGGAGAGGGCATCCACCACGGAGGGCTTTTACATCATCATAGCCTCTCTGATGAAGTGTGAATAGTTTACCTCAGACCTTCTGGTCCATAGTTAGTAGCTAGATGGCTTCTTCTCTCTTTTTGGATCTCAATACAAGGTTCTCCCCCTCTCTCGTGGAGATCTATTCGATGTAATCTTCTTTTTGCAGTGTGTTTGTTGAGACCGATGAATTGTGGGTTTATGATCAAGATTATCTATGAACAATATTTTAATCTTCTCTGAATTCTTTTATGTATGATTGGTTATCTTTGCAAGTCTGTTCGAATTATCAGTTTGGTTTGGCCTACTAGATTGGTTTTTCTTGCAATGGGAGAAGTGCTTAGCTTTGGGTTCAATCTTGCGGTGTCCTTTCTCAGTGACAGTAGGGGCAGCAAGGCACGTATTGTATTGTTGCCATCGATGATAACAAGATGGGGTTTTTATCATATTGCATGAATTTATCCCTCTACATCATGTCATCTTGCTTAAGGCGTTACTCTATTTTTAACTTAATACTCTAGATGCATGCTGGATAGCGGTCGATGAGTGGAGTAATAGTAGTAGATGCAAGCAGGAGTCGGTCTACTTGTCTCGGACATGATGCCTATATACATGATCATACCTATATATTCTCATAACTATGCTCAATTCTGTCAATTGCTCAACAGTAATTCGTTCACCCACCGTAAAATACTTATGCTCTTGAGAGAAGCCACTAGTGAAATCTATGGCCCCCGGGTCTATCTTTATCATACTAATCTTCCATCACTTTATTATTCCTTTGCTTTACTTTGTTTTTATTTTACTTTGCATCTTTATCACAAAAATACCTAAAATATTATCCTATTATATCTATCAGATCTCACTTTCGTAAGTGACCATGAAGGGATTGACAACCCCTTATTGCGTTGGTTGCGAGGAGTTATTTGCTTTGTGCAGGTACGAGGGACTCGCGCGTAACCTCCAACTGGATTGATACCTTGGTTCTCAAAAACTGAGGGAAATACTTACGCTACTTTGCTGCTCAAGAGGTAGCAAGAAGAATTTCTGGCGCCGTTGCCGGGGAGTCTACGCAAAAGTCAACATACCAAGTACCCATCACAATCCCTTATATCTCACATTACATTATTTGCCATTTGCCTCTCGTTTCCCTCTCCCCCACTTCACCCTTGCCGTTTTATTCGCCCTCTCTTTTTCGTTTGCCTCTTTCGCTTACTTGTCGTTATGTCTAGTCTTATATCTTCTCCATTGTCTCCCAAGAATGAAGTTCTAAATTTTAAGCAAAGGGAGGGAGAAAATCTAAAAGACGCTTGGTTTAGAATTTGCAATGCTCAAAATGGATCTACCAGGAAGCAATCTACTTCAGTTCTTCTCCGCAATTTTTATGTAGGTGCTAATCCTTGGTATAGATATATCCTTGATACCATTACCGGAGGAAATTTCTTGGGTAGCCAAACTTTTGACTCTTATAATGCTATGATAGATTTATCTGGCTCATCACCTCTTTTGGTTAATGGAACTATGTTAACTTTGGAGCATGTAATGCAAAGACTTGAAATTATTGAAAATAAAGTTGCTACCATTGAGTTAATCGAAAATCTAGATAAAAAGATCCACAGTCACATTACCCAATATGGATCTAAGGTAGGAGTAACTTTGAAAAATATTAAGGAGAAGGAACCCATAGTTAATGAAAGAATAAATCAAGATTCCACTAGAATCGATAAACTTGAGGGTATCATTACCAACTTGGGAACCGTTTTTTCTTCCGTAAATAATACTCCAAGCCCTTCTAATAAAGTTGCTAAGCTTATGTATGTTCCTAAAAATAAGGGTGAATCCTCTAGTAAGGAAACTGCGGACCTTAAATCTATAAGTATTCATCCCAATGTTTTTGCTATCATTAAGGAACCATTTGCTACGAATGAACTTTTCGATCTTGTGACTAAAAGTTTGATAATTAATAAAAAGAAAGAAATTTCTAAGGAAGGTAGATGCCTCATTGAATAATTGCCTACCAAAGATGGCAATACCTAGATCTATCCTTGCTTTTATGCCTAGCTAGGGGCGTTAAACGATAGCGCTTGTTGGGAGGCAACCCAATTTTATTTTTAGTTTTTTTGCTTTTGCTTCTGTTTAGGAATAAATCTTTGATCTAGCCTGTGGTTAGATGTGCTTTTATGTTTTAATTAGTGTTTGTGCCAAGTTAAAACTATAGGATCTTCTTGGATAATAGTTATTTGATCTTGCTGTAATTTCCAGAAACTTTCTGTTCACAAAAACAATTGTTAAAAATCACCGGAACGTGATAAAATACTGATTCCAATTGCTGCTGATCAATGAACAAATTTCCTAGGCCTTACTAGTTTGGTAGAGTTTTTGGAGTTCCAGAAGTTTGCGTTAGTTACAGATTACTACAGACTGTTCTATTTTTGACAAATTTGTTTTTCGTGTGTTGTTTGCTTATTTTGATGAATCTATGGCTAGTAAAATAGTTTATAAACCATAGAGAAGTTGGAATACAGTAGGTTTAACACCAATATAAATAAAGAATGAGTTCATTAGAGTACCTTGAACTGGTCTTTTCTTTTCTTTCGCTAACGGAGCTCACGAGATTTCTGTTGAGTTTCGTGTTGTGAAGTTTTCAAGTTTTGGGTGAAATCTTTTGATGGATTATGGAACAAGGAGTGGCAAGAGCCTAAGCTTGGGGATGCCCATGGCACCCCCATGATAATCTAAGGACACCAAAAATTCAAAGCTTGGGGATGCCCCAGAAGGCATCCCCTCTTTCGTTTACTTCCATCGGTAACTTTACTTGGAGCTATATTTTTATTCAGCACATGATATGTGTTTTGCTTGGAGCGTCTTGTATGATTTGAGTCCTTGTTAGTTAGTTTACCACAATCATCCTTGCTGTACACACCTTTTGAGAGATCCATTCATGATTTGGAATTTGATAGAATACTCTATGTGCTTCACTTATATCTTTTGAGCTATATAGTTTTGCTCTAGTGCTTTACTTATATCTTTTAGAGAATGGTGGTGGATTTGTTTTAAAGAAACTATTGATCTCTCATGCTTCGCTTAGATTATTTTGAGAGTCTTAAATAGCATGGTAATTTGCTTAATAAACTTAATATGCTTGGTATTCAAGATTTGTAAAACTTTCTTTTGAGTGCGCTGAGTACTAAGATAAGTATGATGCTTGATAATTGTTTTCAGATATGGAGGTGATAATATCAAAGACGTGCTAGTTGATTTGTTGTGAATTTGAGAAATGCTTGTGTTGAAGTTTGCAAGTCCCGTAGCATGCACGTATGGTTAACGTTATGTAACAAATTTGAAACATGAGGTGTTCTTTGATTGTCCTCATGAGTGGCGGTCGGGGACGAGCGATGGTCTTTTCCTACCAATCTATCCCCCTAGGAGCATGCGCGTAGTGCTTTGGTTTTTGATGGCTTGTAGATTTTATCAATAAGTATATGAGTTCTTTATGACTAATGTTGAGTCCATGGATTATACACACTCTCACCCTTCCATCATTGCTAGCCTCTTCGGTAACGTGCATTGCCCTTTCTCACATTGAGAGTTGGTGCAAACTTCGCCGGTGCATCCAAACCACGTGATATGATACGCTCTTTCACACATAAACCTCCTTATATCTTCCTCAAAACAGCCACCATACCTACCTTTTATGGCATTTTGTCGGGACCGGATTTTCGGGATATAATTTCCCAGAAAATGGCCCTTGTGCTCACCAGCCCCAGGATTGCTGTTAGCTGATGAGGCACCAACTTGATACAGAAACTCCAAGCAAAAATACAAGATATGTAGTACAAGACCATTCTGGCCTATGAGTACAACGAATGGTTTTCTAGTGGTTGATGGCGGAAGCGGTTTGCGGATCATTAGCGTCTATGGGACTCCATTTCCCACAGGAACAGCTGACCTGGATAACTCCTATCTTTGCGAGGCTGCTATCACCGTTGCGTAGGTTACGGGGCTGTCATCGCAATGCTCCTCTCCATGCAAGAAATCTGGCCAAGACAATAGCCAGGGACAAGCCAGTGAGTACTTTGAATGTACTCGCAAACATTAAGAACACAGGTATAATATAGCCACTGATAATCATGCTTTGAAATATGCCATGATCACTATGTCAGTCATGAAATAAGATTTATGATGCACACAAGCAAATTATTCATATAGAACATGAATAAACAACCCGAGAATAGAAATAAAATGCATCGATCGGGTGTCTGAAGCGACGCCTCGAAAGGATAATAATATAAAGAATGACTCAATCGGGCGTCTGAGCGACGCCACATAAAGGGCTTATATATAAAGGATATAACAAGCATGCCACAGTCGGGCGTCTGTGCGACACCACATAAAGGGCTTATAAGTAATTGAAATAACAAGCATGCCACAGTCGGGGGTCTGTGCGACGCCACATAAAGGGCTTATATATAAAAGATATAACAAACATGCCACAGTCGGGCGTCTGTGCGACACCACATAAAGGGCTTATATATAAAAGATATAACAAACATGCCACAGTCGGGCGTCTGTGCGACACCACATAAAGGGCTTATAGATGAATAATCACAGTGAATATCCAGGAGGTAGAACCGTCCCAGGGATACTCAATAATTCAAATAATGCATAAGGTTAGTCCGTAATAATGGTAATCATAATCATCACATGTCACAAGTCATGACCCATGTTTTGGTTTAGCAATCTTTCCTCTGAAGACCGACACTAAGACCGACACTTGACCCATCCCAGACTGTAGTCCTTAACCATGGACACGGCTATTCGAATAGATATAATATCTCTGCAGAGGGTTTACTCTTTACCCACGAGCAACGAATTTCTTTAGTCCATCGAGACTAATTCCGTCTACGGTCTTTCATTCGAAAACACACCTGACCGCACACACCAGCCTAACTTACCGGTGTCTGGAATCACCCACGCACCCGTCAAGCAAAACTCTAAGTGGGGAGGCTACAACCTCGCTTAGCATGGGATCAAACTTATATCGCGCGCTCTAAGGGGTGCCCCCCTCTCGGTCCCAACCGGAAACACCCATGCCCCCGGACCAAGTGGCATGCCTACCGGATGTAGCCGGTATCTTCCACCATGGCCTCTCTGTATGGTGTGTGCTAGGACAGGGGTTGACGACTTACTGAACCGTACCCTACCTACGGTAGGGACAAGTGGCAGCACGGGACAAGTATGGGGGTTACTGGAACAAGACTCGATCTACGGCCGACTCAGGAGGTTTAAGTATTCCCTGCATGATTAGTATAATAGATATGTTTCAACCAACAGACAAAATCACCACTCCTCATACCTCATCTTGCCACACCGGACACAACCGTCTCGACGAGGAACCAGCGATAAGCTCGCGTCTACCCAAGACAGAGACTTTCTCGGCTTCCTTCCGGTAGGCATGAAAGGCATGTGATGATGATTACTATCGCAAACATATCAAGCTCCAATAGCATGAGATCACCAATATGCACGCATGAGTATGCTCATATCCTCACAAAAATATAACGGATACTCCGTGTCACGGTGGTGTTGTAACTGTATCAAACAACACAAAAAAATATTATGCCAGGGATCAAAATGCTTGCCTTCAAGTTGTGGAGAGGCAGGGTGCATTCCAAAACTTTTGAAAGTTTTCTTCTTCCTCATCCAAAAATCCTATTTTAAATAAATTTAAATTAACACATAGTTTTTCAAAACATTTGGAAAATTTTCAAATAAATATGAAAATAAACTAGACAAGATTTGAGGAACATTAGAAAAATAATCAAGTTATTTGGACTTATATTTAAAAAGTTATAGCCGGTCAAAGTTTAGTCAAAAATCCGTTTTTAAATTAAAAAAGAAAAAGAAAAGGTTTCGACGAGAATACGCTTCCGAAGCAGAGGAGACGTACTCTGGGTTTCACACCTCCACTTACGCCAGCGTGGAACGGCTCGGGGTCACTAACAGTGGGTCCAGGGGGGCCACTAGTCAGGTTTGACGAGTCACCCCCGCCTTCCCTTTCTTCTGGCCAAACGGAGGCGGGGCTCCGGCGATCAATACCGGCGATGGGTGGCTCCTTGCGGGACTCCGAGGGCAGGGATGGATCCGCTGGTTCAGGGCGGTCCTTCCGGTGGTCGACTGGCCGGCGGGGACGGAGGGAGTCGCCGGCGGCGAGCTCCGCGGCGGAGGAAGCTTCGGGTGTGTTTGGGGCTTTGGTTTACGGTGGTTCCCGATCGAGGCTGAGTTGCTGGTTGGCTCCGCACAGTCGAGGGGAGGAGGATGGAAGCACAGGAGGGGTTTGGGGGCCTCGTTCTTGGCCGGATTTCACCGGAGCATGGCGGCGGCCGAACCTGTCGGAGGTGAGGAAGACGACCTCCTCCCGTCGATCTCTGGCTATGGGAGGCTCTAGAGAGGTGATAGGAGTTTGCTTGAGGGCCTGGACGAGCTCGGGGGCTCCTTATATAGCGCAGCCATGGCGGTTCCGTGGCCTTGGATAAGGTCGCCGGCGAACTGCCATTCTATAGCGGTCAGGGCGACGTGGAGGCGGTTGGGCTGGCCGGCGCATCCTGACGAGCTACCTATTGCTCACGGGGGCGAGCTGGCGCACGGGTGTGGCTCAGGCGGCGCCGTCCACGGCAGTGGCATGCTGTGGCCGTCAGCGGCTAGCGTCGGTGGCGCTATGGGGCGCCAGGAGGAGGGGCCAGGGCGGCTCTGCAGCGAGGGAGGAGTCGGGGCGCTAGCGGCGAGTGGCCAGGGGGCAGCACGGGCACGGGGCGGGCGGCAGCGAGACACGGCGGCTCGATGCGCGCACGTGCAAAACGTGCGCTCTAGGCATGCCCAGCGCACGCACGCGACATGCTCGACAGAATGCCAGGGTGGCCTAGAGTGCTTGAGCGAGGTTGGCAATTAACATGACTAGGATAGATCTAGCAAGGAGATTAATGGACATGGTGGTTAGGTTAGGGGATCAAGTTCACAATGTAAACTCAAAATCATGCCAAATCTGGTTATGCCCACAGGGTGTTTGAAAGAATGCCAAGGGCCTCTAGGCAATACTTGGGGTGGCCAAAATCTCCAGATTGGGGTCTCTTTAGGTGATACAGAGGGTGGTAAAGTTAGTTTGGCAAAACTACAAACTTGTTAGTGCAAGTTTGTGAGAAAACTAATTCTGGACAGAAAGGAAAAGGCACTATTTCATGCACTTACAATCCTCCAATGTACCCAATCTACTGGACTTAAGGGTTTGGCAGGGTGGTCTATAAGTAGGAAAAAGCTCATGGTTACTAGAGCAAGAATAATTTAGGTTGTAGTGCAAATCATCAAGCTGGACCAGAATGCAGATGAGGTTGATTCACTCAAATTTTTCAAAGAACATCCAGGGGTTTTTGCATAAAGTTGAATAATATAGCCCTACTAACATCCCCTAATTTTGGTGGAGGCTAGAAAGAAATATTTAAATGAGTTGTAGTGCAATACTGCCATCTAGACCAGTTTTGAAAACTTGGTGTAGAGCTCAAAATATCCCATGAATAAAAGATGTTTTTGCATAAAAGTGATTTAAAAACATCACATGACATCCCCAAATTTTGGTGAAAATTTTAAATAAATTTATCAAAGGGTTGTAGTTCAAATAGAGCTCTAAAACTAATGAAAATTCACTTTAAAGAATAAATCTCAGAGAGAAATAATTATGCAAATAAATCCACTGATAATAGAAATGTTTTTCTTGAGAGGGTAAACAAGTCCAATAATATATTTGGGAAGTTTTCCACTTGGGGTAAAAACTCCATAATAACCAAGAAAAGGATGGTTCTGAAATCAAAAAGGAAATCCAAAAAAAATCCTGGCAAGCTTTTAATTAATAAAACAAGGTCAAAATTTTGGGGTGTCACAACACTACCCCCCTTAAGAAAAATCTCGTCCTCGAGATTTGCTAAGGGCTGTTTTTAAAATAATACTCCCATTAGTTGAAAACAAGAGTTTACTCATATCACAAACTTAGGGTACCATCATAAGTTGCAACACACAAATAAACAAAGCTATGACGTTTACAATGAAAACGGTAGATGGACAGGGTCCTGAGAAAACGTCTCGGGTACTGTGGCACACTCTTCTTCTATCAGGGGAATCAGATTGACTAGTCGATGGACGCGCCTCTCCTGGTCGGGTCTCAGCGGTCTGGCGATGGCGATCTAAGGATTTAAATCAGCGAGGCTCTGAAGATAACCCATTATCCGCTGGGTCAGACGCTCTTGCGCGATGACGTACTGGGCAAGGTTGTCCAGTACTGGGTCTCTCTCAATTCGTCCACCGGGAAAGGAGGTTACTTCCCCGGGAAATAATAATACCCTCGTTCGCTGGCATAGGGTACCGCGAATCGAAGACGGGCAAGTGCTTCGTACGCAACAGCTTCTATGGCCATATGCAGAGTCGGCATAGATTTCCCCACGAAGGAGACTTCCGTTAGGTCTTGGTTTGGGTTTGAGGGAGGGATGTGCACTACTGCCCAATACTTCAGGGTGGAATGGGTGATCCTAGATTTGAGCAACTCGTATGGGGGTGGATGGATAGAACTCATGGTACTGCAGGTAAAGTCCCACAATAGTTTAACAAGGCTGCCTGGGGTTGCATCTGGAGTTCTTAGATAAATACTAGGGCTCGGCATGGCAATGGAAAATGGCTGTGCGAGTTGTGTCAAGGAGAGGGATGCTTGGCAAGGTCACGAGGTGGCCTTTTATAGCATCTGGGCTGGGTCATTTACCACGGTGAGGGGCAACTAGTTTGCCGGTTCTGCCCTTATGGGGTCGGTGTCAATGCCACTGATACACACACCTCATAGAAGCGACGTGTTACTGTGGGTGTCGTCGGGGTGGTTTCTGGTAGCTACGCCTCGGAATTAAAATTGCAACCGTACAACATACTTATGCATGGCTACTGTTTAAAGTAAGGGTGCACAAGCAAACAACATTCAATTATGGCGATACACGATCACACGATTACAGGGCGTGGCCGTACTAAGACTCGGTACTACTCGAGTGACTTAGTCTACCTCGTTCATATCTAAGCGGGCGTGCCTTGTGGACGCCGAGGCTTCTCCATTGGCTTCACCGTCGGGGTTAGCCGGAGGGGGTTGAGGGACTACGGGGTCGGGGTAGCGATGATGACCATCGCAGGGATTGTTGGCCACAATCCCGTTAGAGCGTGTTCCCAAAAGGCGATGAAGCGCTTCTGGGGACACCAAAGTACCTTGGTTGATGGCTGGGGCTGACCTCAAGGTCTTGATTGGTTGTCCGAATAGTATGACTGGGTTGTCGACATCGGGCTCATCTTCCCTTCTTGCTGGGGCTCGGCGGATCAGTTCTCCACGAGCTGCGATCAGATCAAGGGTGATTTGATCGAACAGTTCCTCTAGTGCACTTACATAGCGTACCAGATGCAATAATGCAGGATCTGTCTCGTGGTCTCCGTTGGCAACCTGGGGTGGCCTACCATACCCGTCACGGCTGGGGTAGTAGTAGAACGAGCGACAGTTGACTCTGGGCGACAAGTGTCGGAGTTGAACTATAGCCTCTTGAGCAGCTAGTTGGATGGCTTGTGGCTCAAAGGAAGTTGTCCTTCCGGTGAACCTATAAGGGCGTTCTAGCGATAGACCCCTACCATAGACGTGCACAGTGGCCCAGAACTGACGGCTCTCACTGCTCATGGACCCCTGGTACACCACGTATTCTGGGGGCTCTTCTAACGCGAAGGCACGGCGGGTGAGGTTTGCTAGCACGGTCACGAAACCTCCAAGGTTGGTTGCTGTGGTCTCATTGTGAACAATGGGGCCAGGCATTTTAGCTTGGTTTGGGGTAGAGGCTGTGCTGTGCTGGGTTGAGGCTAGCTTGCCCTCTTTATAGAAGAAGGGACGGAGTCTTCCCTCGCACGCTTGCGAATGAGACAATTTAGGTGTCGGTCACTGGCGCGTGATCGACAGGCTAGGCTGATAGGTTGGACACCGACTGCCAAAAGGTGTCGGGTCACTGCGTGACTATCTTACACGAGAAGCTTGGCTGGGGTTAGGTTAAGGTCTGGTGGGTTGGTTTACCTAGGGTTTTCGACCTAGCTAAGATAGGATTAGCCAATGGTCAGCCTGGCTCTGATACCAAGTTTGTCGGGACCGGATTTTCGGGTTATAATTTCCCAGAAAATGGCCCTTGTGCTCACCAGCCCCAGGATTGCTATTAGCTGATGAGGCACCAACTTGATACATAAACTCCAAACAAAAATACAAGATATGTAGTACAAGACCATTCTGGCCTATGCGTACAACAAATGGTTTTCTAGTGGTTGATGGCGGAAGCGGTTTGCGGATCATCAACGTCTATGGGACTCCATTTCCCACAGGAACAGCTGACCTGGATAACTCCTATCTTTGCGAGGATGCTATCACCGTTGCATAGGTTACGGGGCTGTCATCGCAATGCTCCTCTCCACGCAAGAAATCTGGCCAAGACAATAGCCAGGGACAAGCCAGTGAGTACTTTGAATGTACTTGCAAACATTAAGAACACATGTATAATATAGCCACTGATAATCATGCTTTGAAACATGCCATGATCACTACGTCAGTCATGAAATAAGATTTATGATGCACACAAGCACATTATTCATATAGAACATGAATAAACAACCTGAGAATAGAAATAAAATGCACCGATCGAGTGTCTGAAGCGACGCCTTGAAAGGATAATAATATAAAGCATGCCTCAGTCGGGCGTCTGAGCGACACCACATAAAGGGCTTATATATAAAGGATATAACAAGCATGCCACAGTCGGGCGTCTGTGCGACACCACATAAAGGGCTTATAAGTAATTGAAATAACAAGCATGCCACAGTCGGGCGTCTGTGCGACGCCACATAAAGGGCTTATATATAAAAGATATAACAAACATGCCACAGTCGGGCGTCTGTGCGACACAACATAAAGGGCTTATATATAAAAGATATAACAAACATGCCACAGTCGGGCGTCTGTGCGACACCACATAAAGGGCTTATAGATGAATAATCACAGTGAATATCCAGGAGGTAGAACCGTCCCAGGGATACTCAATAATTCAAATAATGCAGAAGGTTAGTCCGTAACAATGGTAATCATAATCATCACATGTCACAAGTCATGACCCATGTTTTGGTTTAGCAATCTTTCCTCCGAAGACCGACACTTGACCCATCCCAGAATATAGTCCTTAACCATGGACACGGCTATTCGAATAGATATAATATCTCTGCAGAGGGTGTACTCTTTACCCACGAGCAGCGGATTTCTTTAGTCCATCAAGACTAATTCCTTCTATGGTCTTTCATTCGAAAACACACCTGACCGCACACACCAGCCTAACTTACCGGTGTCTGGAATCACCCACGACACCCGTTAAGCAAAACTCTAGGTGGGGAGGCTACAACCTCGCTTAGCATGGGATCAATCTTATATCGCGCGCTCTAAGGGGTGCCCCCCTCTCGGTCCCAACCAAAAACACCCATGCCCCCGGACCAAGTGGCATGCCTACCGGATGCAGCCGGTATCTTCCACCATGGCCTCTCCGTATGGTGTGTGCTAGGACAGGGGTTGACGACTTACTGAACCGTACCCTACCTACGGTAGGGACAAGTGGCAGCACGGGACAAGTATGGGGGTTACTGGAACAAGACTCGATCTACGGCCGACTCAGGAGGTTTAAGTATTCCCTGCATGATTAGTATAACAGATATGTTTCAACCAACAGACAGAATCACCACTCCTCATACCTCATCTTGCCACACCGGACACAACCGTCTCGACGAGGAACCAGCGATAAGCTCGCGTCTACCCAAGACAGAGACTTTCTCGGCTTCCTTCCGGTAGGCATGAAAGGCATGTGATGATGATTACTATCGCAAACATATGAAGCTCCAATAGCATGAGATCACCAATATGCACGCATGAGTATGATCATATCCTCACAAAAATATAACGGATACTCCATGTCATGGTGGTGTTGTAACTGTATCAAACAACACAAAAAAAATATTATGCCAGGGTTCAGAATGCTTGCCTTCAAGTTGTGGAGAGGCAGGGTGCATTCCAAAACTTTTGAAAGTTTTCTTCTTCCTCATCCAAAAATCCTATTTTAAATAAATTTAAATTAACACATAGTTTCAAAACAGTACAAAAAGTTGTTTGGAAAATTTTCAAATAATTATTAAAATAAACTAGACCAGATTTGAGGAACAACAGAAAAAGAATCAAGTTATTTGGACTTATATTTAAAAAGTTATAGACGGTCAAAGTTTAGTCAAAAATATGTTTTTAAATGAAAACAGAAAAAGAAAACGTTTCGATGAGAATACGCTTCCGAAGCAGAGGAGACGTACTCTGGGTTTTACCCTCCACTTACGCCAGCGTGGACCGGCTCGGGGTCACTGACAGTGGGTCCAGGGGGCCCACTGGTCAGGTTTGACCAGTCGCCCCCGCCTTCCCTTTCTTCTGGCCGAACGGAGGCGGGGCTCCGGCGATCAACGTCGGTGATGGATGGCTCCTTGCAGGACTCCGAGGGCAGGGACGGATCTGCTGGTACAGGGCGGTCCTTCCGGTGGTCGACTGGCCGGCGGGGACGAAGGGAGTCGCCGGCGGCGAGCTCCGCGGCATAGGAAGTTGGTTTACGGTGGTTCCCGATCGAGGCTGAGATGCTGGTTGGCTCCACACAGTCGAGGGGAGGAGGATGGAAGCACGGGAGGTGTTTGGGGGCCTCGTTCTTGGCCGGATTTCACCGGAGCGTGGCGGCGGCCGAACCTGTCGGAGGTGAGGAAGACGACCTCCTCCCGTTGATCTCTGGCTATGGGGGGCTCTAGAGAGGTGGTAGGAGTTTGCTTGAGGGCCTGGACGAGCTCGGGGGCTCCTTATATAGCGCAGCCATGGCGGTTCCGCGGCCGTGGATAAGGTCGTCGGCGAACCATCATTCTGTAGCGGTCAGGGCGACGTGGAGGCGGTTGGGGCTGGCCGACGCATCCTGACGAGCTACCTACTGCTCACAGGGGCGAGCTGGCGCATGGGTGTGGCTCGGGCGGCGCCGTCTACGGCAGTGGCCTGCTGGGGCCGTCGGCGGCTAGCGTCGGTGGCACTATGGGGCGCCAGGAGGAGGGGCCAGGGCGGCTCTGCGGCGAGGGTGGAGTCGGGTCGCTGGCTGCGAGTGGCCAGGGGGCAGCACGGGCACGGGGCGGGCGGCAGCGAGACGCGGCGGCTCGGTGCACGCACGTGCAAAACATGCGCTCTGGGCACGCCCAGCACACGCACGCGACATCCTCGACAGAATGCCAGGGTGGCCTAGAGTGCTCGAGTGAGGCTGGCAATTAACAAGACTAGGTTAGAGCTAGCAAGGAGATTAATGGACATGGTGGTTAGGTCAGGGGATCAAGTTCACAATGTAAACTCAAAATCATGCCAAATCTGGTTATGCCCACAGGGTGTTTGACAGAATGCCAAGGGCCTCTAGGCAATACTTGGGGTGGCCAAAATCTCCAGGTTGGGGTCTCTTTAGGTGATACAGAGGGTGGTAAAGTTAGTTTGGCAAAACTAGAAACTTGTTAGTGCAAGTTTGTGAGAAAACTGATTCTGGACAGAAAGGAAAAGGCAATATTGGATGCACTTCCAATCCTCCAATGTACCCAATCTCCTGGACTTAAGGGTTTGGCAGGGTGGTCTATAAGTAGGAAAAGCTCATGGTTACTAGAGCAAGAATAATTTGGGTTGCAGTGCAAATCATCAAGCTAGACCAAAATGCAGATGAGGTTGATTCACTCAAAATTTTCAAACAACATCCATGGGTTTTCGCATAAAGTTGAATAATATAGCCCTACTAACATCCCCTAATTTTGGTGGAGGCTAGAAAGAAATATTTAAATGAGTTGAAGTGCAATACTGCCATCTGGACTAGTTTTGAAAACTTGGTGTAGAGCTCAAAATATCCTATGAATAAAATATTTTTTTGCATAAAAGTGATTTAAAAACATCACATGACATCCCCAAATTTTGGTGAAAATTTTAAATAAATTTATCAAAGGGTTGTAGTTCAAAGAGAGCTCTAAAACTAATGAAAATTCACTTTAAAGAATAAATCTCAGAGAGAAATAATTATGCAAATAAATCCACTGAAAATAGAAATGTTTTTCTTGAGAGGGTAAACAAGTCCAATAATATATTTGGAAAGTTTTCCACTTGGGGTAAAAACTCCATAATAACCAAGAAAAGGATGGTTCTGAAATCAAAAAGAAAATCCAAAAAAATATATTTCCTGGCAAGCTTTTAATTAATAAACCAAGGTCAAAATTTTGGGGTGTCACACATTTCCATAGCCATTCCGAGATATATTGCCATGCAAACCGTTCGTCATGACACATTCATCATTGTCATATTGCTTAGCATGATCATGTAGTTGACATAGTATTTGTGGCAAAGCCATCGTTCATAATTCTTTCATACATGTCACTCTTGATTCATTGCATATCCCGATACACCGCCGGAGGCATTCATATAGAGTGATACTATGTTCTAGTATCGAGTTGTAAATAAATAGATGTGTGATGATCATCATTTAATAGAGCATTGTCCCAAAAAAAGAGAAAGGCCAAAAGAAAAAAAAGGCCCAGAAAAAAGAGAAATAAAAAGGGGCAATGTTACTATCCTTTCTTTTCCACACTTGTGCTTCAAAGCAGCACCATAATCTTCATGATAGAGAGTCTCTTTTTTTGTCACTTTCATATACTAGTGGGAATTTTTCATTATAGAACTTGGCTTGTATATTCCAACAATGGGTCTCCTCAAGTGCCCTAGGTCTTCGTGAGCAAGCAAGTTGGGTGCACACCCACTTAGTTTCTTTTGTTGAGCTTTCAAACATTTATAGCTCTAGTGCATGCCTTGCATGGCAATCCCTACTCCTTGCATTAACATCAATCGATGGGCATCTCCATGGACCATTGATTAGCCTCGTTGATGTGAGATCTTATCCTTTTTGTCTTCTCCACATAACCCCCATCATCATATTCTATTCCACCCATAGTTCTATATCCATGGCTCACGCTCATGTATTGCATGAAGGTTGATGAGTTTGAGATTACTAAAGTATGAAACATTTGCATGGCTTGTCATCGGGGTTGTGCATGATGAGAGCATTCTTGTGTGACGAAAATGGAGCATGACTAAACTATATGATTTTGTAGGGATGAACTTTCTTTGGCCATGTTATTTTGAGAAGACATAATTGCTTAGTTAGTATGCTTGAAATATTATTATTTTTATGTCAATATGAACTCTTGTCTTGAATATTTATTCATACCACAATTAAGAAGAATTACATTGAAATTATGCCAAGTAGCACTCCGCATCAAAAATTCTTTTTTATCATTTACCTACTCGAGGACGAGCAGGAATTAAGCTTGGGGATGCCTGATACGTCTCCAACGTATCTCTCATTTTAGATTGCTCCATGCTATATTATCTACTGTTTTGGCCCCTATTGGGCTTTATTTTCCACTTTTATATTATTTTTGGGACTAACCTATTAACCGGCGGCCCAGCCCAGAATTGCTGTTTTTTGCCTATTTCAGAGTTTCGAAGAAACAGAATATCAAACGGAGTCCAAACGGAATGAAACCTTCGGGAACGTGATTTTCTCACCGAATATGACTCAGGAGACTTGGACCATATGCCAAGGAAGCTTCGAGGTGGGAACGAGGTAGGGGGCGCCCCTTCCCCCCAAGCGCGCCCCCACCCTCGTATGGCCCATGAAGCTCCACCAACATACTTCTTCCTCCTATATATACCTACGTACCCCCATACGATCAGATACGGAGCCAAAAACCTAATTCCACCGCCGCAACCTTCTAAACCCACGAGATCCCATCTTGGGGCCTGTTCTGGAGCTCTGCCGGAGAGGGCATCCACCACGGAGGGCTTCTACATCATCATTGCCCCTCCGATGAAGTGTGAGTAGTTTACCTCAGACCTTCTGGTCCATAGTTAGTAGCTAGATGGCTTCTTCTCTCTTTTTGGATCTCAATACAATGTTCTCCCCCTCTCTCGTGGAGATCTATTCGATGTAATCTTCTTTTTGCGGTGTGTTTGTTCAGACCGATGAATTGTGGGTTTAGGATCAAGATTATCTATGAACAATTTTTTATCTTCTCTGAATTCTTTTATGTATGATTGGTTATCTTTGCAAGTCTCTTTGAATTATCAGTTTGGTTTGGCCTACTAGATTGGTTTTTCTTGCAATGGGAGAAGTGCTTAGCTTTGGGTTCAATCTTGTGGTGTCCTTTCCCCATGACAGTAGGGGCAGCAAGGCACGTATTGTATTGTTTCCATCAAGGATAACAAGATGGTTTTTTTATCATATTGCATGAATTTATCCCTCTACATCATGTCATCTTGCTTAAGGCGTTACTCTGTTTTTAAGTTAATACTCTAGATGCATGCTAGATAGCAGCCGATGAGTGGAGTAATAGTAGTAGATGCAGGCAGGAGTCGGTCTAGTTGTCTCGGACGTGATGCCTATATACATGATCATACCTAGATATTCTCATAACTATGCTCAATTCTGTCAATTGCTCAACAGTAATTTGTTCACCCACCGTAAAATACTTATTCTCTTGAGAGAAGCCACTAGTGAAATCTATGGCCCCCGGGTCTATCTTTATCATATTAATCTTCCATCACTTTATTATTCCTTTGCTTTTTACTTTATTTTTATTTTACTTTGCATCTTTATCACAAAAATATCAAAAATATTATCCTATCATATCTATCAGATCTCACTCTCATAAGTGACCGTGAAGGGATTGACAACCCCTTATCGCGTTGGTTGCAAGGAGTTATTTGCTTTGTGCAGGTACGAGGGACTCGCGCGTAGCCTCCTACTGGATTGATACCTTGGTTCTCAAAAACTGAGGGAAATACTTACGGTAGTTTGCTGCATCATCCTTTCCTCTTCGGGGAAATCCAACGCTGTGCTCAAGAGGTAGCAGGAAGAATTTCTAGCGCCGTTGCCGGGGAGTCTACCCAGAAGTCAACATACCAAGTACCCATCACAATCCCTTATCTCTCGCATTACATTATTTGCCATTTGCCTTTCATTCCCCTCTCCCCCACTTCACCCTTGCCGTTTTATTCGCCCTCTCTTTTCCGTTTGCCTCTTTCGCTTACTTGTCGTTATGGATAGTCTTATATCTTCTCCATTGTCTCCCAAGAATGAAGTTCTAAATTTTAAGCAAAGGGAGGGAGAAAATCTAAAAGACGCTTGGTATAGAATTTGCAATGCTCAAAATAGATCTACCAGGAAGCAATCTACTTCAGTTTTTCTCCGCAATTTTTATGTAGGTGCTAATCCTTGGTATAGATATATACTTGATACCATTACCGGAGGAAATTTCTTGGGTAGCCGCACTTTTGATTCTTATAATGCTATGATAGATTTATTTGGCTCACCACCTCTTTTGGTTAATGGAACTATGTTAACTCTGGAGCATGTAATGCAAAGACTTGAAATTATTGAAAATAAAGTTGCTACCGTTGAGTTAATTGAAAATCTAGATAAAAATATCCACAATCAAATTACCCAATATGGATCTAAGGTAGGAGTAACTTTGAAAAATATTAAGGGGAAGGAACCCATAGTTAATGAAAGAATAAATCAAGATTCCACTAGATTCGATAAACTTGATGGTATCATAACCAACTTGGGAACCGCTTTTTCTTCCGTAAAGAATACTCCAAGTCCTTCTAATAAAGTTGCTAAGCTTATGTATGTTCCTAAATATAAGGATGAATCCTCTAGTAAGGAAACTGCGGATCTTAAATCTATAAGTATCCATCCCAATCTTTTTGCTATCATTAAGGAACCATTTGCTACGAATGAATTTTTCGATCTTGTGCCTAAAAGTTTGATAATTACTAAAAAGAAAGAAATTTCTAAGGAAGGTAGATGCCTCATTGAAGAATTGCCTACCAAAGATGGCAATACCTAGATCTATCCTTGCTTTTATGCCTAGCTAGGGGCGTTAAACGATAGCGCTTGTTGGGAGGCAACCCAATTTTATTTGTAGTTTTTTTTGCTTTTGCTTCTGTTTAGGAATAAATCTTTGATCTAGCCTCTGGTTAGATGTATTTTTATGTTTTAATTAGTGTTTGTGCCAAGTTAAACCTATAGGATTTTCTTGGATAATAGTTATTTGATCTTGCTGTAATTTCCAGAAACTTTCTGTTCACAAAAACAATTGTTACAAATCATCCGAATGTGATAAAATACTGATTCCAATTGCTTCTGATCAATAACAAAATTGCCTAGGTCGTCCTGTTTTGGTAGATTTTTTGGAGTTCCAGAAGTTTGTGTTAGTTACAGATTACTACAGACTGTTCTGTTTTTTAGAGATTCTGTTCTTCGTGTGTTGTTTGCTTATTTTGATGAATCTATGGCTAGTAAAATAGTTTATAAACCATAGAGAAGTTGGAATACAGTAGGTTTAACACCAATATAAATA
Source organism: Aegilops umbellulata (assembly GCA_032464435.1). Lineage (NCBI taxonomy): Eukaryota > Viridiplantae > Streptophyta > Magnoliopsida > Poales > Poaceae > Aegilops > Aegilops umbellulata. The sequence continues at coordinate 220,063,403 of CP136060.1, forward strand.
AAGAATGCGTTCATTACAGTACCTTGAAGTGGTCTTTTCTTTTCTTTCGCTAACGGAGCTCACGAGATTTCTGTTGAGTTTTTTGTTGTGAAGTTTTCAAGTTTTGGGTGAAATCTTTTGATGGATTATGGAACAAGGAGTGGAAAAAGCCTAAGCTTGGGATGCCCATGTCACCCCCAAGATAATCTAAGTACACCAAAAAGTCAAAGCTTGGGGATGCTCCGGAAGGCATCCCCTCTATCGTCTACTTCCATTGGTAACTTTACTTGGAGCTATATTTTTATTCACCACATGATATGTGTTTTGCTTGGAGCGTCTTGTATGATTTGAGTCTTTGTTTGTTAGTTTACCACAATCATCCTTGCTGCACACACCTTTTGAGAGAGCCATACATGATTTGGAATTTGATAGAATCACTACTGGAAACAGGGAATTTGCCCTCAGCCAGCTCTTTGCCATCTGCCAGCTGATGGCAAAGAACGTTCTTTGCCATCTGCTTATAAAAAACAGATGGCAAAGAACTGGCAAACGGCAAAGAACATGGTTGCCATCAGCCAATTCTTTGCCATCTGCTAGTGGATAGCAAATAATCTTTGCCATCTGCCAGCAGATGGCAAAGAGGTTGGCAAATCCTGTGGCCGTCAAGAATATAACGGCGTACCAGCCCCACCTCTTTGCCATCTGCCAGCAGACGGCAAAGATTCTTTGCCATCTGCTGGCAGATGGCAAAGAGATGGGGTTATTTTTTTCCAGGTAAACTAAAACTATGGGGTTATCCCCTCCCTCTCTCCCCACCCATCCAGGTAAAAAAAATGACGTTCGCATCTCCTCATCCACGCACCGAACAGCCCCCATCGATGGCGCTCTAGGCTCGCCCGCCGCCACCCTATCGCCGGGCCCGTCGCTCCCCGTCCTGTCGCGGGCCGCGTCGCTCCCCCGCCCCGTCGCCGTCGCTCCCCCGCCCCGTCGCCGGCCCTCCTCCGCCACCCTGTCGCCGGCCCCGTCGCTCCCCCGCCCTGTCGCCGGTCGCGTCGCTCCCCCGCCTCGTCGCCAGCCCTCCCCCGCCCCGTCGCCGGCCCTCTCCCTCGTCCACGGCCCGCCCCGTCGAGGTCCAGGTCCGCGACGGACCCGCCTACGCCGGCCTCTTCCACACCGCCTCCCTCGACGCCGGATACGGTGCGCACCCCCCTCTCCTCCCTCTCTACCGTAGATTTCCTTTGGTCCGGTTCGGGGTTGGCGTCGGGCCCTGGGATCACGCGAACGGCGCTCGGGCCGTGATCCGGCTGCTGGGTGGAGATGGTGGACGCCGCGTGCCTAGTGCCTAGTGACGCGACCTGGTTCGTCTCTGTTTTTTTTTCTGGGAGAATGGGTTGTGATCCACTTGTTCGTCGACAGGCCCCGGTCGCCGGGATGCCACGTTTTGTTAGTATTTCTTGTTGGGGCTACGGCTGGGGCGGATTTGGGGGCGGGTGGTGGAGATCGCTGGGTCATGTTCATCTTTTGAGATGGAGGCCGCAGCGTGTGTTCCGCTCTGTAGAGGCCGAGATCCTGGTTGTTCGGCTTTCCTGAAACATGCATGCATCTAGCTGCAGGTTAAGTTTTCAAGTTCAGCGATTTATGTGCGGCTAGTTTTCTTGTTGGCTTCTTGCGTCTTAATTACCACGTATAGGCACTGCTATATGGTGAACATATACAATGTTATATGGTGCACACACAAATGCAAGATCCGAATTAGCTACACATATGGTTTCTTATCTTGCTTATGGAATCTTGTCGGCTAATATGATTTCAGAATCATGTTTATCAAAGTGGTTATTATCCAAACTTTGTAATAAGATTTTAAAACTTTTGCCCATGTAGAAAGGAAGCTACATGTACACACTTGTTAACATCTATATGCATGAAAGCAGTGTATGGCAATAATAACATGCATTGTCATGTTCTTACTAAGGTCATGATTTACCTCTTCCACATCTCATCTCTCAGTGTCTGGCTATGTTTCTATATTGTTTTGAGAAATTGCTGCCATGAGATCAAGTCTAAACATTGTTCAGTCTCGCCTTATCATCTCGTTTCCTTTGCCCCGACATGTTCTAATTGCATTCCTTGATTACGACAATACAGTTGCAATCATGCTAATCTTTTGGTTATTAATTACTATGTAACTTTCTCATCTAAGAAAATGTAACTACTCATTGAAAATTGCTAAAATATCCTTTCATTGTAATTTACAGAATTATTTTTTATGGACTTCATATAGAATATCTATGATTCTTTTACAAACATTTTGTATTACCAAATTAATTTTAAAAATAATTTTGTGCTGTTCACCAGATACAATGTTTTCTTAACTCATCTAATGCAGATCCTGTGCGAATCTATGGATTTGATATTTCAATTAGCTGGGCGCTCATCGCTTCTGTATTCAATGCGCGGTAGTTTGATAAGTGTATGGGATATTTTGATGTGTTAGCTATGGTATTATAGATGTCTATTTTCTTATTTGTCGTGCAAGTACGGAGATAAGCTTGCATACATGTATGCTAGCTTTCCTGTTTGCATGCGTGCATGTGGGAGTTGCAAAACAGTGTTAAAAAAGTTACAAAAATAAGATTTGCATTCAATTAGAATCCTAGATAGACAGGGACACCAGCTCTTCCAAGTTCGGCATACATGTCCGGGAAAGACTCATATATATTTCCAATATTGTCTGATAAGGCGTTTTTTATTTGGTATAGACCTTCCTGCCTTTTTTCGGCTGTGTATGTGCTTTTTATTCCTGAGAACAGACCTCTCGTAGTTTGCTCTTTTTAGTTGTTTTCATTTTCTAACTAATGTCTATGTATGCGTGTTGGACTCCCCTATACGTGTGTTATCTCAAAAAAGTTGGTGTGCTTTTTCTTTTTGAGTTGCAGTTGGTGTGCTTTTCTAACTAAAATGTGTATGTATGCATGTTGGACTTCCCTGTACGTCCTCTCTTGGAAAAAAAAGAATTCCTCGTACACATGTCAATGATCTGCTGTGTACGCGCTCTATGTCTTACGTAACCTTTTCATCTTTAAAGCTCATCCGCTATAATAAGAATTAATGGAGTATATACTTTTAAATTAATAAGTACCAATTGACTGTTGTCATGCAGAAAGGAAGCTACATGTTAACATCTGTATGCATGAAAGCAGTGTATGGCAATAATAATATGCATTGTCATGTTCTTATTTTGTGTTTACGAAAATAATAAGAAATCCAATCTATAACATGCATATGGCCAGAAATCCAATCCTTTTGTGTACAGTATTTCCGGCCATATATCTAAAACATGGACGTCACACTTTTGAACCATACATTGTATTGTTTAATCATGATTATTTGGCCTTCATATGCATTTGTTTGTATAACAAAAAATTAGAAGATCGCTTTGTATACTATATTCTTTGCCCTATCGTCGCTTGGGTACTCCGTGTTGTCAATCAACACCTTTAATCCTTCTCTATTTGTGACTCTTGATAATGCTACATATAATTGCCCATGGAAGAAGACTTGCTTAGGCAAATATAGGCCCACCTTGTTTAGGGATTGACCTTGGCTTTTAGTTATGGTCATTGCGAAATAAACTGATAGAGGATATTGCCTTCTTTTCAGCACAAAGGGCCACTTTGAGTCGCTTGGTGACATAATGATTATAGGTATGTATACCTTGTCACCGACGTGTGTTCGTGTGATTATTTATGCCTCAATGTTCCTTTTTTCCCAGCTGTGTGATAGTCATTCTTGTGCCAGTGCATAAACCGACTGCTTGTTTTGTAGGAGCATCACCTGCAAACCTACCTTCAGTTTTAGCTCGTGGATTGGAATTCCTGGGAAGATCATGCTGCTAAGGAACTCTGTTGCACATATATTCTCCATTTTGTTGCAATTCATTGTTGCATTGCACACAGTGTCCAAGTATAGGTATTTATTGGAATGTGGAATCTTGAGTGCGCTGTTCTTCCACCTTGTAGGAGCAAAGCTGCAACGCCGATGATGCTAACGCAAGCACTTTATTTCCCCCTGACCGTAGCTTCGTTGTAATTGCTTTCCATAGATAAGTTTTGCCTGTGCCACCGTAGCCTTCTACAAATATCTGTTTTCCATGTCCTTCCACAGCTGATTCCATTATTGCATCAAAGGTCATTTTCTGGCCATGGTTAACATTGCTTATTATGGTTTGGTGCTCATTCTTTAGTGCCTCCATGCCATAGCTAAGTTTTTCGTTTATCATTCTGTTCCCAAGTTCTTCAAGTTCTGTAGTATTTGGTAGTTCACATTTTAGTTGCATCATAATAATCTTCTTCTTCTAGTCTTCTTCTTCTAACTTTCTTCTTTCCTATTTTACAGATATAAGTTGCATCATAATAATCTTCACATTTTAGTTGCATCATAATAATCTTCTTCTTCTAACTTTCTTCTTTCCCATTTTACAGATTTGCTTAAGATCACGGAAGCTTGGGTTGATGGAGTGCTTGTATTTAGTTTTTGTTTTGACCTTGTGAAACTTGCTATTTATGGATGAGACTGTAATATTGATGAAACTATGTATATGTACGGATGAAACTTGCTACTATTGGTAACATGTGTTGGATATATATGTGTTCATGACTATTGGTAATATGTGTTGAATATGCTATATTGGTCATATAAATATATTTGTGTTTGATTTTCTGTGAAAATGAATTGATATAAGAAAAAACAAAATTAAATGGGGCAATATAGTCACTTTGCCATCTGCTGGTAGATGGCAAAGAGCTTTGCCATCAGCTGGCAGATGGCAAAGAGGCCACGTGTCATCTACATGTAAAATTTGGCCTGGCCTATTTGGGCTCTTTGCCATCTGCCAGTAGATGGCAAAGCTCTTTGCCATGTGCTGGCAGATGGCAAAGCATGCAGCCTTTGCCATCTGCTGGCAGACGGCAAAGTATGTTGTTAGCCTTCTAACGGGGCTAACCTCGTTAAGAGGCTTTGCCATCTGCCAGCTGATGGCAAAGCCAGAGGCTCTTTGCCATCAGCCAGCAGACGGCAAAGAAGCCTTTGCTGGCAGGGTTTCAGACAAACTGTTTGCCATCTACTGGCAGATGGCAAAGCCTTTGCCATCTGCCGACTATGCCTTTGCCATCTTCCATGGCAGATGGCAAAGTGCCAGATTCCAGTAGTGAATACTCTATGTGCTTCACTTATATCTTTTGAGCTATATAGTTTTGCTCTAGTGCTTTACTTATATATTTTAGAGCACGGTGGTGGATTTGTTTTAAAGGAACTATTGATCTCTCATGCTTCACTTAGATTATTTTGAGAGTCTTAAATAGCATGGTAATTTGCTTAATAATCTTAATATGCTTGGTATTCAAGATTTGTAAAACTTTCTTTTGGGTGCGTTGACTACTAAGAGAAGTTTGATGCTTGATAATTGTTTTGAGATATGGAGGTGATAATATCAAAGACGTGCTAGTTGAGTTGTTGTGAATTTTAGAAATGCTTGTGTTGAAGTTTGCAAGTCCCGTAGCATGCACGTATGGTAAACGTTATGTAACAAATTTGAAACATGAGGTGTTCTTTGATTGTCGTCCTTATGAGTGGCGGTCGGGGACGAGCGATGGTCTCTTCCTACCAATCTATCCCCATAGGAGCATGCGCATAGTGCTTTGGTTTTTGATGGCTTGTAGATTTTTGCAATAAGTATATGAGTTCTTTATGATTAATGTTGAGTCCATGGATTATACGCACTCTCACCCTTCCATCATTGCTAGCCTCTTCGGTACCGTGCATTGCCCTTTCTCACATTGAGAGTTGGTGCAAACTTCGCCGGTGCATCCAAACCCCGTGATATGATACGCTCTTTCACACATAAACCTCCTTATATCTTCCTTAAAACAGCCACCATACCTACCTATTATGGCATTTCCATAACCATTCCGAGATATATTGCCATGCAACTTTCCACCATACTGTTCATCATGACACATTCATCATTGTCATATTTCTTGGCATGATCATGTAGTTGACATAGTATTTGTGGCAAAGCCATCGTTCATAATTATTTCATACATGTCACTCTTGATTCATTGCATATCCTGGTACACCACAGGAGGCATTCATATAGAGTCATACTATGTTCTAGTATCGAGTTGTAATCATTGAGTTGTAAATAAATAGAAGTGTGATGATCATGATTTAATAGAGCATTGTCCCAAAAAAAAGAGAAAGGACAAAAGAAAAAAAAAAAAGAAGGCCCCAAAAAAGAGAAATAAAAAGAGGCAATGCTACTATCCTTTGTTTTCCACACTTGTGCTTCAAAGCGGCACCATAATCTTCATGATAGAGAGTCTCTTGTTTTGTCACTTTCATATACTAGTGGGTATTTTTCATTATAGAACTTGGCTTGTATATTCCAACAATGGGCCTCCTCAAGTGCCCTAGGACTTCGTGAGCTAGCAAGTTGGATGCACACCCACTTAGTTTCTTTTGTTGAGCTTTCATACATTTATAGCTCTAGTGCATCCGTTGCATGGCAATCCCTACTCCTTGCATTAACATCAATCGATGGGCATCTCCATAGCCCATTGATTAGCCTCGTTGATGTGAGATCTTCTCCTTTTTGTCTCCTCCACATAACCCCCATCATCATATTCTATTTCACCCATAGTATTATATCCATGGCTCATGCTCATGTATTGCGTGAAGGTTTATAAGTTTGAGATTACTAAAGTATGAAACAATTGCTTGGCTTGTCATCGGGGTTGTGCATGATGAGAGCATCTTGTGTGACGAAAATGGAGCATGACTAAACTATATGATTTTGTAGGGATGAACTTTCTTTGGCCATGTTATTTTGAGAAGACATAATTGCTTAGTTAGTATGCTTGAAATATTATTATTTTTATGTTAATATGAACTCCTGTCTTGAATCTTTCGGATCTGAATATTCATACCACAATTAAGAAGAATTACATTGAAATTATGCCAAGTAGCACTCCGCATAAAAAAAATTCTTTTTTATCATTTACCTACTCGAGGACGAGCAGGAATTAAGCTTGGGGATGCCTGATACGTCTCCAACGTATCTATAATTTTTGATTGCTCCATGCTATATGTCACACCCTGATTTTCATGCCACAACACTTAAGCTAATAAATCATGATAAAATGTGGTTTGACAAACACTTTTGAGTGTTTTGGACCTTGCTTGATTTGATTTTTGTGAGTTGTTTGCAAGTGCTCTAAAAATCAAATAAATCCTCCAACTCTTATACTCCTTCTCCTTGATCCAAAACCTTTTCCCAATGATCATGCCATGTGTATAGTACAATATAGTATTTTCTTACAAAAATAATTTGTCCAAATAGTATTTTCAAAAATTAGTTTTCCAAAAACCCCTTGATTGAGGATTGCACTGCAAGTACTTAATTAAGGGCAGTAAAAATCTTTCCAAAAATACTTTTGATTCCTATTAGATATAGGTTACCCAGAAACCACAAAAAATATAATTTTAAAAGTTATTTTCCTATTTTATTTAAAGGCTTTTTCTTAAGGCCAGAAATGGCCTTAAATAGGGTAAAATTATTTTAAAGCTTTAAAAATATTTGAGAAAAATTAGGGAGACTCAATGGACATATATTTTCCATATATATGAGTTTCAACACATGGTCATGATCAAAATATTGGACAAAACCTCCCAAAGCCATTTCTGCTCATTTCAAGGATCTGAAATATTTCTACATGAAATATTTTCACAAAAATCCAAGAAAATTCTAGCATGTCACACATGAAATTTTTGCTGATCTTGCCAAGTCTCATGTCATGGAGAACAGTATAACCCCATGAAACCCTCTCAAAACCACTTATGTCCTTTTTCAAGTTTGAACAGCTTTGCACTGTCAAACATGTCCAATTGCTATCAAACTTGGTGCACATGCTCAAATGGTGTAATAATGCATCTAGACCAAATGGCACAAGTTGGAGAGATTTTTATCTTGATCAAAGTGCCCCAAAACCCTCTCTGACCAGAATCAAATTTGAACAAGTTTGTACTACCAACTTTCTCTCCTTGACCCCAACTTTTGTGAGCATGTTCACATGACCAAATAAGGCCACTAAACCAAGTGGTACATCAAGGAGAAGTGATTTGCTCAACTAGATCTACACAAGTCTATTTCTGCTCATTTCTAGGGTTTACCAAAGTTACATTGGCCACTTTGCCCAAATGAGCTCCAAATTGGTGGAAGACCCTATTTATATGTGCCATTTCACCCTGTGGAGTCTCATTCCAAATGGAGTTCATTTGCTTACCCAAACAAGCATCAAACACCTTCTGCCACTTTACCAAAATTACATTTTTGACCTCTTCCACTAATCTCCATGGCCTCAACTTTTTACCACAGCTCCTCCTAGACCTATTCTACCTCCAGTAAGCCCTGCCAGCCCCCAGCTCAATTATTGGGGGGGGGGGGGGGATGGAAACCCTCACTTCCTTCTCTGGACAGCAGCATTCTTCTCCTTTCTCACCTCCCTCCTCATTCTAGTGGTTCACCAGGGCATCCAAGGCCACCTCCCCTTTGTTTACACTTCCCCAGTGCTCCTAGACAAAATTGGACACGCCCATGGCATATATTTTATGCCATGGCATGCAGAGCTCGCGCTCTGGAGCATGCTACAGTGCTCTCCCGCACTGTAGCTCACCCATGCCAATGGCATAAGACGGCCTTGGACGGCGGGGTGGTGTCCCCCGAGGTCGCCTCGGCGTCCGAGACACGGCAAGATGTCGGGCCCCTCCTGAACCTCTCTCCTCCCCCCTCTGCAGAGCTCACCGAAGCGCGTCCGTGGACGCTGCCCACGGAGCACCGGCGCCTCCTCCATATAATCGATCCCCCGAGCTCTCTCTCGCCTCGGTTGGACCCCTCTCTCTCCCCTGCACCTCCTGGACAGCCTCCCCCTCCCTCTCGTGCCCTCCAGCACCCACCATGGCCGGAGCCTTGCCGTCGGCCTCCGCCTAAATGCGCACCCATCTCTCCTCCTCCTTCCCTCTGGACCGCACTAGAGCGCCACCACCGTCACCGCGAGGCCCTCCCGTGCTTCTCCCCCTCCTCCCCGTGGCTGTTCCGTCGAGCTGCATCACCACTGTCAGCCTCGCCCGCTGTGGTCGACGCCTTGCTCGACCCGGTGCCCCTGGGCGACCGTGCCACCCACGGTTGGACGCGGCTGGGTCCCCTGAGCATGCCGGTGGGCAGAGCATCGCCGGAGATGCTCTGTAGCCCCGGCAATTGCCGGCGGGAGCCGGTCCTCCCCGCGGTCGGAGCGCGCGCGAGAGGTTGAAGACGGCCTGCTGTTGGGCCCCGCGCGTCAGCGACCCAGCGGGCGGGCCCCACCGTTTAAGTGGAAACGGCTTCGGCCAGATCCGCTTTCCCTGCGCGAAGGCGCACTCCCGCGAAGCCGTCTTCGACGTCACCCCCTGTCGCCAGCGCAGCTGAGCCGCTGGGCCGGCCCACTGCTAAACTGCGCCCAGTGCACTGGATAAGGGTAAAACCCTTTCCTTTTCCTTTTTCTTTTCTGTAAATTTGTAAAATCCACAGCTAAGTCAATTAAACTCCAAATTTGATGATTCCAATTTCCACAGACTCCATAAATCAAGTGCTATTTAATAGGCCACAGTGGACATTTTTGTTGTCCTTGGTTTTCACTGAACGTTTTAAAAAAGGTCATTTATCCACATAAGTCCACTTCAAAAATCCATATTATATTCATTTCAACTCCAAATCCAGTGAAACCAATTTCTATATGTTTCTAAAATCATGCCTGAATTAATGGGTACTTTTACTCATTTTTATAAAATGGCATTCTGTGGACAACTTGTGGATCCATCAAATCCATTGATTCCATCATATCAAAATGTTTAGAAATATCCACTTATCCAATTCCATTGAAATCACTTTGGTCATTCCTCATATGACTAGAGGTATCCTAGAAAAGTCAACTTCATATTTTTAGAGCACTTTTATTTTTGCCTTGCGGTGTTGCTTATTATGATTGTTTCCGACGTTAGTTGACGAAGTAGACGGAGTACTTGGAGAAGGACCAGAAGACTTGAAGACTCAGATGAACCAGGCAAGCAGCCCTTTGACCATGTCTATGACACCCTTTTTATGCATGTCATATAGCACTTTATTAGTGTTGCTCCGAAATCATGATGTGATGGTAACCACTTTGGTGGGTTGCCTCTGTTACTTCCTCGTTGAAACCTACATTATGCATGACCCTACCTCCTTATGAGGGTTATGCCAGAGGGAGTAGATAGGATGCAAAAGTAGTGCTACGCAAAAGGGACGGGAATATGCATGGTGATGGAGGCAAAGTACTTTCAAAGGACTTTTTTTTTAAAACCCCGTCGGGTGCCACTTATGCCCGAGGGAGATGATGTGTTGGGTAGCCACTTGATGACGAAGTGGTGTACCGAGGCAAGTGTGTGTGTTGTTTTCAAAAACGGATTGGTTTAAGTTGTGACCGTTATTCCAACCTTACATGCGCAACCACTCTACCCTTATATGGGAAAGGGCATTATTGATTACCTAGGCCGATACTAGCTTGGAGCCCGCATTACTAGTAACGGGGGAGAGTTAGTGCTCTCTCTCGGGACGGGGTCGTGCCAGGTAGGGCGACCATGACTGTCTTTACAGGGCACCGGATACACCGTTGTGTCCCCTCTCGGATGTTACAATCTCGAGCGAGTCTCGTATGATGTACATCGTGAGGATACGGAACAACGAGTGGACTCCATGTTAGTGTCATCTAGGAAAAGATAGTGATCGGGTGCTTACCCCGGGTACTCGAGGTACCGCGGGTCGTGGATGACACGGAAGTTCCCCGGATCTTGTGGGTAAAGTGTGCAACCTCTGCAGAGTGTAAAACTATTTGAATAGCCGTGTCCACGGTCAAGGATAGTTGGGTAACCGCTCTTGGGCTACGTCCACTTGTTTACAACCCAGTGTGTGTGGGAAGAATTATTTGGGTCAAGTCAAGGACTTGACATGATTGAGTTGGGTTGGTGCCCACTCTAATTATGTTGATATCTGTAACCTGTCCTCTGTTGGGGAACGTAGTAATTTCAAAAAATTTCCTACGCACATGCAAGATCATGGTGATGCATAGCAACGAGAGGGGAGAGTGTTGTCTACGTACCCTCGTAGACCGAAGCGGAAGCGTTGACGCAACGTAGAGGAAGTAGTCGTACGTCTTCCCGATCCGACCGATCCAAGTACCGTTACTCCGGCACCTCCGAGTTCTTGGCACACGTTCAGCTCGATGACGATCCCCGGGCTTCGATCCAGCAAAGCTTCGGGTAGGAGTTCCGTCAGCACGACGGCGTGGTGACGATCTTGATGTACTACCGGCGCAGGGCTTCGCCTAAGCACTGCAACGATATGTCCGAGGTGGAATATGGTGGAGGGGGGCACCGCACACGGCTAAGGAACGATCACGAAGATCAATTATGTGTCAAAGGGGTGCCCCTTGCCTCAGTATATAAAGGATGGAGGAGGAGGAGGCCGGCCAAGCCAATTGGTGCGGCCAAGATATGGAGTCCTACTAGGACTCCAAGTCCTAGTAGGAGTCCACCAAGAGGGGAGGAAGGGAGAAGGAATAGGAGGAGAAGGAGAGGTGGCCGGCCCCCTTTTCCCTAGTCCAATTCGGTCTAGAGGGGAGGGGGGGCGCAACAGCCTTTTTTGCCTCTTCCCACTAAAGCCCATCAAGGCCCATTACTTCTCCCGTAATCCCGTAACTCCCCGGTACCTCCGAAAATACCCGAACCACTCAGAACCCTTCCGATGTCCGAATATAGTCGTCCAATATATCGATCTTTACGTCTCGACCATTTCGAGACTCCTCGTCATGTCCCCGATCTCATCCGGGACTCCGAACTCCTTCGGTACATCAAAACTCATAAACTCATAATATAATTGTCATCGAAACCTTAAGCGTGCGGACCCTACGGTTCGAGAACAATGTAGACATGACCGAGACACATCTCCGGTCAATAACCAATAGCGGGACCTGGATGCCCATATTGGCTCCTACATATTCTGCGAAGATCTTTATCGGTCAGACCGCATAACAACATACGTTGTTCCCTTTGTCATCGGTATGTCACTTGCCCGAGATTTGATCGTCGGTATCCAATACCTAGTTCAATCTCGTTACCGGCAAGTCTCTTTACTCGTTCCGTAATACATCATCCCACAACTAACTCATTAGTTGCAATGCTTGCAAGGCTTAAGTGATGTGCATTACCGAGAGGGCCCAGAGATACCTCTCCGACGATCGGAGTGACAAATCCTAATCTCGAAATACGGCAACCCAACATCTACCTTTGGAGACACCTGCAGTACTCCTTTATAATCACCCAGTTACGTTGTGACGTTTGGTAGCACCCAAAGTGTTCCTCCGGCAAACGGGAGTTGCATAATCTCATAGTCATAGGAACATGTATAAGTCATGGATAAAAGCAATAGCAACATACTAAACGATCGGGTGCTAAGCTAATGGAATGGGTCATGTCAATCAGATCATTCAACTAATGATGTGACCTCATTAATCAAATAACAACTCCTTGTTCATGGTTAGGAAACATAACCATCTTTGATTAATGAGCTAGTCAAGTAGAGGCATACTAGTGACACTCTGTTTGTCTATGTATTCACACATGTATTATGTTTCCTGTTAATACAATTCTAGCATGAATAATAAACATTTATCATGAATTAAGGAAATAAATAATAACTTTATTATTGCCTCTAGGGCATATTTCCTTCAGTCTCCCACTTGCACTAGAGTCAATAATCTAGTTCACATCGCCATGTGATTTATCAGCAATAGTTCACATCACCATGTGATTAACACCCATAGTTCACATCGATATGTGACCAACACCCAAAGGGTTTACTATATTCAGTAATCTAGTTCACATTGCTATGTGATTAACACCCAAAGAGCACTACGGTGTGATCATGTTTTGCTTGTGAGAGAAGTTTAGTCAACGGGTCTGCCACATTCAGATCCGTTATGTATTTTGCAATTTTCTATGTCTACAATGCTCTGCACGGAGCTACTTTAGCTAATTGCTCCCACTTTCAATATGTATCTAGATTGAGACTTAGAGTCATCTAGATTAGTGTCAAAACTTGCATCGACGTAACCTTTTACGACGAACCTTTTTGTCACATCCATAATCGAGAAACATATCCTTATTTTACTAAGGATAATTTTTGACCGATGTCCAGTGATCTACTTCCTAGATCACTATTGTACTCCCTTGCTTAACACAGTGTAGGGTATACAATAGATCTGGTACATAGCATGGCATACTTTATAGAATCTATGGCTGAGGCATAGGAAATGACTTTCATTCTTTTTCTATCATCTGCCGTGGTCGGGCTTTGAGTCTTACTCAATTTCACACCTTGTAATACAGGCAAGAACTCTTTCTTTGACTGTTCCATTTTGAACTACTTCAAAATCTTTTCAAGGTATGTACTTATTGAAAAACTTATCAAGCGTCTTGATCTATCTCTATAGATCTTGATGCTCAATATGTAAGCAGCTTCACCGAGGTCCTTCTTCAAAAAACTCCTTTCAAATACTCCTTTATGCTTCACAGAATAATTCTACATTATTTCTGATCAATAATATGTCATTTACTTATCAGAAATGCTGTAGTGCTCCCACTCACTTTCTTGTAAATACAGGCTTCACCGCAAGTCTGTATAAAACTATATGCTTTGATCAACTTATCAAAGCGTATATTCCAACTCTGAGATGCTTGCACCAGTCCATAGATGGATCGCTGGAGCTTGCATATTTTGTTAACACCTTCAGGATCGACAAAACCTTCTAGTTGCATCGTATACAACTCTTTTTTAATAAATCCATTAAGGAATGTAGTTTTGTTTATCCATTTGCCGGATTTCATAAAATGCGGCAATTGCTAACATGATTCGGACAGACTTAAGCATAGATACGAGTGAGAAACTCTCATCGTAGTCAACACCTTGAACTTGTCGAAAACCTTTTGCGACAATTCTAGCTTTGTAGATAGTAACACTACTATCAGTGTCCGTCTTCCTCTTCAAGATCCATTTATTTTCTTTGGCTTGCCGATCATCGGGCAAATCCATCAAAGTCCATACTTTGTTCTCATACATGGATCATATCTCAGATTTCATGGCCTCTAACCATTTCGCGGAATCTGGGCTCATCATCGCTTCCTCATAGTTCGCAAGTTCGTCATGGTCTAGTAACATGACTTCCAGAACAAGATTACCGTACCACTCTGGTGCGGATCTCACTCTGGTTTACCTACGAGATTTTGTAGTTACTTGATCTGAAGTTACATGATCATCATCATTAGCTTCCTCACTAATTGGTGTAGTAGTCACAAGAACAGATTTCTGTGATGAACTACTTTCCAATAAGGGAGAAGGTACAATTACCTTATCAAGTTTTCTACTTTCCTCCCACTCACTTCTTTCGAGAGAAACTCCTTCTCTAGAAAGGATCCATTCTTAGCAACAAAAAGTCTTGCATTAGGATCTGTGATAGAAGGTGTACCCAACAGTCTCCTTTGGGTATCCTATGAAGACACATTTCTCCGATTTGGGTTTGAGCTTATCAGGATGAAAATTTTCACATAAGCATCGCAACCCCAAACTTTAAGAAACGACAACTTTGGTTTCTTGCCAAACCATAGTTCAGATTGTGTCGTCTCAACGGACTTAGATGGTGCCCTTTTTAATGTGAATGCAGCTGTCTTTAATGCATAACCCCAAAAACGATAGTGGTAGATCGGTAAGAGACATCATAGATTGTACTATATCCAATAAAGTACGGTTATGACGTTCGGACACACCATTATGCTGTGGTGTTCTAGGTGGCATGAATTTGTGAAACTATTCCACATTGTTCTAATTGAAGACCAAACTCGTAACTCAAATATTTGTCTCCGTGATCAGATCGTAGAAACCTTATTTTCTTGTCACGATGATTTTCCACTTCACTCTAAAATTCTTTGAACTTTTCAAACGTTTCAGACTTATGTTTCATCAAGTAGATATACCCATATCTGCTCAAATCATCTGTGAAGGTTAGAAAATAATGATACTTGTCGCGAGCCTTAATATTCATCGGACCATATACATCAGTATGTATGATTTCCAACAAATCTGTTGCTTGCTCCATTGTTCCGGAGAACGGCGTTTTAGTCATCTTGCCCAAGAGGCATGGTTCGCAAGCATCAAGTGATTCATAATCAAGTGATTCCAAAATCCCATCAGCATGGAGTTTCTTCATGCGCTTTACACCAATATGACCTAAACGGCAGTGCCATAAATAGGTTGCACTATCATTATTAACTTCGCATCTTTTGGTTTCAATATTATGAATATGTGTATCACTACGAGCGAGATCCAATGAACTATTTTCATTGGTGTGTATGACCATAGAAGGTTTTATTCATGTAAACAGAACAACAATTGTTCTCTAACTTAAATGAATAACTGTATTGCAATTAACATGATCAAATCATATTCATGCTCAACGCAAACACCAAATAACACTTATTTAGTTTCAACACTAATCCCGAAAGTATAGGGAGTGTGTGATGATGATCATATCAATCTTGGAACCACTTCCAACACACATCGTCACCTTGCCCTTTAACTAGTCTTTGTTCATTCTGCAACTCCTGTTTCGAGTTACTAATCTTAGCAACTTGAACTAGTACCAAATACTGAGGGGTTGCTATGAACACTAGTAACGTACACATCAATTACATGTATATCAAATATACTTATGTTCACTTTGCCATCCTTCTTATCCGCCAATCACTTGGGGTAGTTCCGCTTCTAGTGACCAGTCCCTTTGCAGTAGAAGCACTTAGTCTCAGGCTTAGGACCAGACTTGGGCTTTTTCACTTGAGCAGCAACTTGCTTGCCGTTCTTCTTGAAGTTCCCCTTCTTTCCTTTTGCCCTTTTCTTGAAACTAGTGATCTTGTCAACCATCAACACTTGATGTTTTTCTTTGATTTCTACCTTCGCCGATTTTAGCATCGCGAAGAGCTTGGGAATATTTTCCGTTATCCCTTGCATATTATAGTTCATCACGAAGTTCTACTAACTTGGTGATGGTGACTAGAGAATTCTGTCAATCACTATCTTATCTGGAAGATTAACTCCCACTTGATTCAAGCGATTGTAGTACCCAGACAATCTGAGCACATGCTCACTAGTTGAGCGATTCTCCATCTTTTAGCTATAGAACTTGTTGGAGACTTCATATCTCTCAACTCGGGTATTTGCTTGAAATATTAACTTCAACTCCTGGAACATCTCATATGCTCCATGACGTTCAAAACGTCTTTGAAGTCCCGATTCTAAGCAGTTAAGCATGGTGCACTAAACTATTAAGTAGTCATCATATTGAGCTAGCAAAACGTTCATAATGTCTGCATCTGCTCCTGCAATAGGTCTGTCACCTAGCGGTGCATCAAGGACATAATTCTTCTGTGCAGCAATGAGGATAAACCTCAGATCACGGATCCAATCCGCATCATTGCTACTAACATTTTTCAACACAATTTTCTCTAGGAACATATCAAAATAAACACAGGGAAGCAACAACGCGAGCTATTGATCTACAACATAGATATGCTAATACTACCAGGACTAATGTTCATGATAATATTGAAGTTCAATTAATCATATTACTTAAGAACTCCCACTTAGATAGACATCCCTCTAATCTTCTAAGTGATCACGTGATCCAAATCAACTAAACCATAACCGATCGTCACGTGAAATGGATTAGTTTTCAATGGTGAACATCACTATGTTGATCATATCTACTATATGATTCACGCTCGACCTTTCGGTCTCCGTGTTCCGAGGTCATATCTTATATGCATAGCTCGTCAAGTATAACCTGAGTATTCCGCGTGTGCAACTGTTTTGCACCCGTTGTATTTGAACGTAGAGCCTATCACACCCGATCATCACGTGGTGTCTCAGCACGAAGAAATTTTGCAACGGTGCATACTCAGGGAGAACACTTCTTGATAATTTAGTGAGAGATCATCTTATAATGCTACCGTCAATCAAAGCAAGATAAGATGCATAAAAAAATAAACATCACATGCAATCAATATAATGTTGGGGAACGTAGTAATTTCAAAAAATTTCCTACGCACACGCAAGATCATGGTGATGCATAGCAACGAGAGGGGAGAGTGTTGTCTACGTACCCTCGTAGACCGAAAGCGGAAGCGTTATATCAATGCGGTTGATGTAGTCGTACGTCTTCACGATCCGACCGATCCAAGCACCGTTACTCCGGCACCTCCGAGTTCTTGGCACACGTTCAGCTCGATGACGATCCCCGGGCTCCGATCCAGCAAAGCGTCGGGGAAGAGTTCCGTCAGCACGATGGCGTGGTGACGATCTTGATGTACTACCGACGCAGGGCTTCGCCTAAGCATCGCGACAATATGACCGAGGTGGAATATGGTGGAGGGGGGCACCGCACACGGCTAAGGAACGATCACGTTGATCAATTGTGTGTCATGGGGTGCCCCCTGCCCCCGTATATAAAGGAGCAAGGGAGGGGGTGGCCGGCCTAGGGCTTGGCGCGCCAGGGTGTGGAGTCCTACTAGGTCTCCAAGTCCTAGTAGGAGTCCACCAAGAGGGGAGGAAGGGAGAAGGAATAGGAGGAGAAGGAAAGGTGGCCGGCTCCCTTTTCCCTAGTCCAATTCGGACTAGAGGAGAGGGGGGGGGGGGGGGGCGCAGCAGCCTTTTTCCTCTTCCCACTAAAGCCCATCAAGGCCCATTACTTCTCCCGTAATCCTGTAACTCCCCGATACTCCCGAAAATACCCGGATCACTCAGAACCTTTTCGATGTCCGAATATAGTCGTCCAATATATCGATCTTTACGTCTCGACCATTTCGAGACTCCTCGTCATGTCCCCGATCTCATCCGGGACTCCGAACTCCTTAGGTACATCAAAACTCATAAACTCATAATATAACTGTCATCGAAACCTTAAGCGTGCGGACCCTACGGTTCGAGAACAATGTAGACATGACCGAGATACGTCTCCTGTCAATAACCAATAGCGGGACCTGGATGCCCATATTGGCTCCTACATATTCTGCGAAGATCTTTATCGGTCAGACCGCATAACAACATACGTTGTTCCATTTGTCCATCGGTATGTTACTTGCCCGAGATTCGATCGTCGGTATCCAATACCTAGTTCAATCTCGTTACCGGCAAGTCTCTTTACTCGTTCCGTAATACATCATCCCGCAACTAACTCATTAGTTGCAATGCTTGCAAGGCTTTAAGTGATGTGCATTACCGAGAGGGCCCAGAGATACCTCTCCGACAATCGGAGTGACAAATCCTAATCTCGAAATACGCCAACCCAACATCTACCTTTGGTGACACCTGTAGTACTCCTTTATAATCACCCAGTTACATTGTGACGTTTGGTAGCACCCAAAGTGTTACTCCGGCAAACGGGAGTTGCATAATCTCATAGTCATAGGAACATGTATAAGTCATGGATAAAAGCAATAGCAACATACTAAACGATCGGGTGCTAAGCTAATGGAATGGGTCATGTCAATCAGATCATTCAACTAATGATGTGACCTCGTTAATCAAATAACAACTCTTTGTTCATGGTTAGGAAACATAACCATCTTTGATTAACGAGCTAGTCAGGTAGAGGCATACTAGTGACACTCTGTTTGTCTATGTATCCACACATGTATTATGTTTCCAGTTAATACAATTCTAGCATGAATAATAAACATTTATCATGACATGTAAGGAAATAAATAATAACTTTATTATTGCCTCTAGGGCATATTTCCTTCAGTCTCCCACTTGCACCAGAGTCAATAATCTAGTTCACATCGCCATGTGATTTAATAGCAATAGTTCACATCACCATGTGATTAATACCCATAGTTCACATCGATATGTGACCAACACCCAAAGGGTTTACTAGATTCAGTAATCTAGTTCACATCACTATGTGATTAACACCGAAAGAGTACTACGGTGTGATCATGTTTTGCTTGTGAGAGAAGTTTAGTCAACGGGTCTGCCACATTCAGATCCGTTATGTATTTTGCAATTTTCTATGTCTACAATGCTCTGCATGGAGCTACTTTAGCTAATTGCTCCCACTTTCAATATGTATCTAGATTGAGACTTAGAGTCATCTAGATTAGTGTCAAAACTTGCATCGACGTAACCTTTTTACGACAAACCTTTTTGTCACATCCATAATCGAGAAACATATCCTTATTTTACTAAGGATAATTTTGACCGATGTCCAGTGATCTACTTCCTAGATCACTATTGTACTCCCTTGCTTAACACAGTGTAGGGTATACAATAGATCTGGTACATAGCATGGCATACTTTATAGAATCTATGGCTGAGGCATAGGAAATGATTTTCATTCTCTTTCTATCATCTGCCGTGGTCGGGCTTTGAGTCTTACTCAATTTCACACCTTGTAATACAGGCAAGAACTCTTTCTTTGACAGTTCCATTTTGAACTACTTCAAAATTCTTTCAAGGTATGTACTTATTGAAAAACTTATCAAGCGTCTTGATCTATCTCTATAGATCTTGATGCTCAATATGTAAACAGCTTCACCGAGGTCCTTCTTCGAAAAACTCCTTTCAAATACTCCTTTATGCTTCACAGAATAATTCTACATTATTTCCGATCAATGATATGTCATTTACATATACTTATCAGAAATGCTGTAGTGCTCCCACTCACTTTCTTGTAAATACAGGCTTCACCGCAAGTCTGTATAAAACTATATGTTTTGATCAACTTATCAAAGCGTATATTCCAACTCCGAGATGCTTGCACCAGTCCATAGATGGATCGCTGGAGCTTGCATATTTTGTTAACACCTTCAGGATCGACAAAACCTTCTAGTTGCATCGTATACAACTCTTTTTTAATAAATCCATTAAGGAATGTAGTTTTGTTTATCCATTTGCCGAATTTCATAAAATGCGGCAATTGCTAACATGATTCGGACAGACTTAAGCATAGATACGAGTGAGAAACTCTCATCATAGTAAACACCTCGAACTTGTCGAAAACCTTTTTGCGACAATTCTAGCTTTGTAGATAGTAACACTACTATCAGTGTCCGTCTTCCTCTTCAAGATCCATTTATTTTCTTTGGCTTGCCGATCATCGGGCAAATCCATCAAAGTCCATACTTTGTTCTCATACATGGATCATATCTCAGATTTCATGGCCTCTAACCATTTCGCGGAATCTGGGCTAATCATCGCTTCCTCATAGTTCGCAAGTTTGTCATGGTCTAGTAACATGACTTCCAGAACAGGATTACCGTACCACTCTGGTGCGGATCTCACTCTAGTTTACTTACGAGATTCGGTAGTAACTTGATCTTGAAGTTACATGATCATCATCATTAGCTTCCTTACTAATTGGTGTAGTAGTCACAAGAACAGATTTCTGTGATGAACTACTTTCCAATAAGGGAGAAGGTACAATTACCTTATCAAGTTTTCTACTTTCCTCCCACTCACTTCTTTCGAGAGAATCTCCTTCTCTAGAAAGGATCCATTCTCAGCAACGAATATCTTGCCTTCGGATCTGTGATAGACGGTGTACCCAACAGTCTCCTTTGGGTACCTATGAAGACACATTTCTCCGATTTGGGTTTGAGCTTATCAGGATGAAACCTTTTCACATAAGCATCGTAACCCCAAACTTTAAGAAACGACAACTTTGGTTTCTTGCCAAACCACAGTTCATTTTGTGTCGTCTCAACGGACTTTAGATGTTGCCCCTTTTAACGTGAATGCAGCTGTCTCTAATGCATGATCCCAAAATGATATTGGTAAATCGGTAAGAAACATCATAGATTGTACTATATCCAATAAAGTACGGTTATGACGTTCGGACACACCATTATGCTGTGGTGTTCCAGGTGGCATGAATTTGTGAAACTATTCCACATTGTTTTAATTGAAGACCAAACTCGTAACTCAAATATTTGTCTCCGTGATCAGATCGTAGAAACCTTATTTTCTTGTCACGATGATTTTCCACTTCACTCTAAAATTCTTTGAACTTTTCAAATGTTTTAGACTTATGTTTCATCAAGTAGATATACCCATATCTGCTCAAATCATCTGTGAAGGTCAGAAAATAATGATACTTGTCGCGAGCCTTAATATTCATCGGACCACATACATCAGTATGTATGATTTCCAACAAATCTGTTGCTTGCTTCATTGTTTCGGAGAACGGCGTTTTAGTCATCTTGCCCAAGAGGCATGGTTCGCAAGCATCAAGTGATTCATAATCAAGTGATTCCAAAAGTCCATCAGCATGGAGTTTCTTCATGCGCTTTACACCAATATGACCTAACGGCAGTGCCACAAATAAGTTGCACTATCATTATTAACTTTGCATCTTTTTGGCTTCAATATTATGAATATGTGTATCACTACGATCGAGATCCAACAAACCAATTTCGTTGGTGTGTATGACCATAGAAGGTTTTATTCATGTAAACAGAACAACAATTGTTCTCTAACTCAAATGAATAACTGTGCTGCAATTAACATGATCAAATCATATTCATGCTCAACGCAAACACCAAATAACACTTATTTAGTTTCAACACTAATCCCGAAAGTATAGGGAGTATGTGATGATGATCATATCAATCTTGGAACCACTTCCAACACACATCGTCACCTTGCCCTTTAACTAGTCTTTGTTCATTCTGCAACTCCCGTTTCGAGTTACTAATTTTAGCAACTGAACTAGTACCAAATACTGAGGGGTTGCTATGAACACTAGTAAAGTACACATCAATAACATGTATATCAAATATACTTATGTTCACTTTGCCATCCTTCTTATCCGCCAATCACTTGGGGTAGTTCCGCTTCCAGTGACCAGTCCCTTTGCAGTAGAAGCACTTAGTCTCAGGCTTAGGACCAGACTTGGGCTTTTTCACTTGAGCAGCAACTTGCTTGCCGTTCTTCTTGAAGTTCCCCTTCTTTCCTTTTGCCCTTTTCTTGAAACTAGTGATCTTGTCAACCATCAACACTTGATGTTTTTCTTTGATTTCTACCTTCGCCGATTTTAGCATCGCGAAGAGCTTGGGAATATTTTCCGTTATCCCTTGCATATTATAGTTCATCACGAAGTTCTACTAACTTGGTGATGGTGACTAGAGAATTCTGTCAATCACTATTTTATCTGGAAGATTAACTCCCACTTGATTCAAGTGATTGTAGTACTCAGACTATCTGAGCACATGCTCACTAGTTGAGCGATTCTCCTCCATCTTTTAGCTATAGAACTTGTTGGAGACTTCATATATCTCAACTCGGGTATTTGCTTGAAATATTAACTTCAACTCCTGGAACATCTCGTATGGTCCATGACGTTCAAAACGTCTTTGAAGTCCCGATTCTAAGCCGTTAAGCATGGTGCACTAAACTATTAAGTAGTCATCATATTGAGCTAGCAAAACGTTCATAACGTCTGCATCTGCTCCTGCAAAAGGTCCGTCACCTAGTGGTGCATCAAGGACAAAATTCTTCTGTGCAGCAATGAGGATAAACCTCAGATTACGGATCCAATCCGCATCATTGCTACTAACATTTTTCAACACAATTTTCTCTAGGAATATATCAAAATAAACACAGGGAAGCAACAATGCGAGCTATTGATCTACAACATAGATATGCTAATACTACCAGGACTAAGTCCATGATAAATTAAAGTTCAATTAATCATATTACTTAAGAACTCCCACTTAGATAGACATCTCTCTAATCTTCTAAGTGATCACGTGATCCAAATCAACTAAACCATGTCCGATCATCACGTGAGATGGAGTAGTTTTAATGGTGAACATCATTATGTTGATCATATCTACTATATGATTCACGCTCGACCTTTCGGTCTCCGTGTTCCGAGGTCATATCTTATATGCATAGCTCGTCAAGTATAACCTGAGTATTCCGCGTGTGCAACTGTTTTGCACCCGTTGTATTTGAACGTAGAACCTATCACACCCGATCATCACGTGGTGTCTCAGCACGAAGAACTTTTGCAATGGTGCATACTCAGGGAGAACACTTCTTGATAATTTAGTGAGAGATCATCTTATAATGCTACCGTCAATCAAAGCAAGATAAGATGCATAAAAGATAAACATCACATGCAATCAATATAAGTGATATGATATGGCCATCATCATCTTGTGCTTGTGATCTCCATCTCCGCAGCACCGTCATGATCACCATCGTCACCGGTGCGACACCTTGATCTCCATCATAGCATCGTTGTCGTCTCGCCAATCTTATGCTTCCACGACTATCACTACCGCTTAGTAATAAAGTAAAGCATTACATCGCGATTGCATTGCATACAATAAAGCGACAACCATATGGCTCCTACCAGTTGCCGATAACTCGGTTACAAAACATGATCATCTCATACAATAAAATTTAGCATCATGTCTTGACCATATCACATCACAACATGCCCTGCAAAAACAAGTTAGACGTCCTCTACTTTGTTGTTGCAAGTTTTACGTGGCTGCTACGGGCTTAAGCAAGAACTCATCTTACCTACGCATCAAAACCACAATGATAGTTTGTCAAATAGACTCCGTTTTAACCTTCTCAAGGACCGGGCGTAGCCACACTCGGTTCAACTAAAGTTGGTGAGACAGTCTCCCGCAAGCCATCTATGTGCAAAGCACGTCGAGGGAACCGGTCTCGCGTAAGCGTACGCGTAAGGTTGGTCCGGGTCGTCTCATCCAACAATACCGCTGAACCAAAGTATGACATGCTGGTAGGCAGTATGACTTGTATCGTCCACAACTCACTTGTGTTCTACTCGTGCAAATAACATCAAACCATAAAAACCTAGCTTGGATGCCACTGTTGGGGAACGTAGTAATTTCAAAAAAATTCCTACGCACACGCAAGATCATGGTGATGCATAGCAACGAGAGGGGAGAGTGTTGTCTACGTACCCTCGTAGACCGAAGCGGAAGCGTTGACGCAACGTAGAGGAAGTAGTCATACGTCTTCCCGATCCGACCGATCCAAGTACCGTTACTCCGGCACCTCCGAGTTCTTGGCACACGTTCAGCTCGATGACGATCCCCGGGCTCCGATCCAGCAAAGCTTCGGGTAGGAGTTCCGTCAGCACGACGGCATGGTGACGATCTTGATGTACTACCGGCGCAGGGCTTCGCCTAAGCACTGCAACGATATGTCCGAGGTGGAATATGGTGGAGGGGGGCACCGCACACGGCTAAGGAACGATCACGAAGATCAATTGTGTGTCCAAGGGGTGCCCCTTGCCTCAGTATATAAAGGATGGAGGAGGAGGAGGCCGGCCAAGCCAATTGGTGCGGCCAAGATATGGAGTCCTACTAGGACTCCAAGTCCTAGTAGGAGTCCACCAAGAGGGGAGGAAGGGAGAAGGAATAGGAGGAGAAGGAGAGGTGGCCGGCCCCCTTTTCCCTAGTCCAATTCGGACTAGAGGAGAGGGGGGGGGGGCGCAGCAGCCTTTTTCCTCTTCCCACTAAAGCCCATCAAGGCCCATTACTTCTCCCGTAATCCTGTAACTCCCCGATACTCCCGAAAATACCCGGATCACTCAGAACCTTTTCGATGTCCGAATATAGTCGTCCAATATATCGATCTTTACGTCTCGACCATTTAGAGACTCCTCGTCATGTCCCTGATCTCATCCGGGACTCCGAACTCCTTCGGTACATCAAAACTCATAAACTCATAATATAACTGTCATCGAAACCTTAAGCGTGCGGACCCTACGGTTCGAGAACAATGTAGACATGACCGAGATACGTCTCCTGTCAATAACCAATAGTGGGACCTGGATGCCCATATTGGCTCCTACATATTCTGCGAAGATCTTTATCGGTCAGACCGCATAACAACATACGTTGTTCCATTTGTCCATCGGTATGTTACTTGCCCGAGATTCGATCGTCGGTATCCAATACCTAGTTCAATCTCGTTACCGGCAAGTCTCTTTACTCGTTCCGTAATACATCATCCCGCAACTAACTCATTAGTTGCAATGCTTGCAAGGCTTTAAGTGATGTGCATTACCGAGAGGGCCCAGAGATACCTCTCCGACAATCGGAGTGACAAATCCTAATCTCGAAATACACCAACCCAACATCTACCTTTGGTGACACCTGTAGTACTCCTTTATAATCACCCAGTTACGTTGTGACGTTTGGTAGCACCCAAAGTGTTCCTCCGGCAAACGGGAGTTGCATAATCTCATAGTCATAGGAACATGTATAAGTCATGGATAAAAGCAATAGCAACATACTAAACGATCGGGTGCTAAGCTAATGGAATGGGTCATGTCAATCAGATCATTCAACTAATGATGTGACCTCGTTAATCAAATAACAACTCTTTGTTCATGGTTAGGAAACATAACCATCTTTGATTAACGAGCTAGTCAGGTAGAGGCATACTAGTGACACTCTGTTTGTCTATGTATCCACACATGTATTATGTTTCCAGTTAATACAATTCTAGCATGAATAATAAACATTTATCATGACATGTAAGGAAATAAATAATAACTTTATTATTGCCTCTAGGGCATATTTCCTTCATATAAGTGATATGATATGGTCATCATCATCTTGTGCTTGTGATCTCCATCTCCGAAGCACCGTCATGATCACCATCGTCACCGGCGCGACACCTTGATCTCCATCGTAGCATCGTTGTCGTCTCGCCAATCTTGTGCTTCCACGACTATCACTACCGCTTAGTAATAAAGTAAAGCATTACATCGCGATTGCATTGCATACAATAAAGCGACAACCATATGGCTCCTGCCAGTTGCCGATAACTCGGTTACAAAACATGATCATCTCATACAATAAAATTTAGCATCATGTCTTGACCATATCACATCACAACATGCCCTGCAAAAACAAGTTAGACGTCCTCTACTTTGTTGTTGCAAGTTTTACGTGGCTGCTACGGGCTTAAGCAAGAACTCATCTTACCTACGCATCAAAACCACAACGATAGTTTGTCAAATAGACTCCGTTTTAACCTTCTCAAGGACCGGGCATAGCCACACTCGGTTCAACTAAAGTTGGAGAGACAGTCTTCCGCAAGCCATCTATGTGCAAAGCACGTCGAGGGAACCGGTCTCGCGTAAGCGTACGCGTAAGGTTGGTCCGGATCGTCTCGTCCAACAATACCGCTGAACCAAAGTATGACATGCTGGTAGGCAGTATGACTTGTATCGTCCACAACTTACTTGTGTTCTACTCGTGCAAATAGCATCAAACCATAAAAACCTAGGCTCGGATGCCACTGTTGGGGAACGTAGTAATTTCAAAAAATTTCCTACGCACATGCAAGATCATGGTGATGCATAGCAACGAGAGGGGAGAGTGTTGTCTACGTACCCTCGTAGACCGAAGCGGAAGCGTTGACGCAACGTAGAGGAAGTAGTCATACGTCTTCCCGATCCGACCGATCCAAGTACCGTTACTCCGGCACCTCCGAGTTCTTGGCACACGTTCAGCTCGATGACGATCCCCGGGCTCCGATCCAGCAAAGCTTCGGGTAGGAGTTCCGTCAGCACGACGGCGTGGTGACGATCTTGATGTACTACCGGCGCAGGGCTTCGCCTAAGCACTGCAACGATATGTCCGAGGTGGAATATGGTGGAGGGGGGCACCGCACACGGCTAAGGAACGATCACGAAGATCAATTGTGTGTCCAAGGGGTGCCCCTTGCCTCAGTATATAAAGGATGGAGGAGGAGGAGGCCGGCCAAGCCAATTGGTGCGGCCAAGATATGGAGTCCTACTAGGACTCCAAGTCCTAGTAGGAGTCCACCAAGAGGGGAGGAAGGGAGAAGGAATAGGAGGAGAAGGAGAGGTGGCCGGCCCCCTTTTCCCTAGTCCAATTCGGACTAGAGGGGAGGGGGGGCGCAACAGCCTTTTTTGCCTCTTCCCACTAAAGCCCATCAAGGCCCATTACTTCTCCCGTAATCCCGTAACTCCCCGGTACCTCCGAAAATACCCGAACCACTCAGAACCCTTCCGATGTCCGAATATAGTCGTCCAATATATCGATCTTTACGTCTCGACCATTTCAAGACTCCTCGTCATGTCCCCGATCTCATCCGGGACTCCGAACTCCTTCGGTACATCAAAACTCATAAACTCATAATATAATTGTCATCGAAACCTTAAGCGTGCGGACCCTACGGTTCGAGAACAATGTAGACATGACCGAGACACATCTCCGGTCAATAACCAATAGCGGGACCTGGATGCCCATATTGGCTCCTACATATTCTGCGAAGATCTTTATCGGTCAGACCGCATAACAACATACGTTGTTCCCTTTGTCATCGGTATGTCACTTGCCCGAGATTTGATCGTCGGTATCCAATACCTAGTTCAATCTCGTTACCGGCAAGTCTCTTTACTCGTTCCGTAATACATCATCCCACAACTAACTCATTAGTTGCAATACTTGCAAGGCTTAAGTGATGTGCATTACCGAGAGGGCCCAGAGATACCTCTCCGACGATCGGAGTGACAAATCCTAATCTCGAAATACGGCAACCCAACATCTACCTTTGGAGACACCTGCAGTACTCCTTTATAATCACCCAGTTACGTTGTGACGTTTGGTAGCACCCAAAGTGTTCCTCCGGCAAACGGGAGTTGCATAATCTCATAGTCATAGGAACATGTATAAGTCATGGATAAAAGCAATAGCAACATACTAAACGATCGGGTGCTAAGCTAATGGAATGGGTCATGTCAATCAGATCATTCAACTAATGATGTGACCTCATTAATCAAATAACAACTCCTTGTTCATGGTTAGGAAACATAACCATCTTTGATTAATGAGCTAGTCAAGTAGAGGCATACTAGTGACACTCTGTTTGTCTATGTATTCACACATGTATTATGTTTCCTGTTAATACAATTCTAGCATGAATAATAAACATTTATCATGAATTAAGGAAATAAATAATAACTTTATTATTGCCTCTAGGGCATATTTCCTTCATCCTCATGGTTACTTGAATTCTCCTGATGCATGTCTTACAAGTTGTTGAACATGTCATTGCACTCAAAACTAGCTTTCCGCAAAAATTTTACCTATATCATGCATTGTTGTACCTTGAACCAAAACATGGGTTGCTTGCGAGTACATTCAAAGTACTCATTGGCTTGCCACTGGTTATTTTATTGGCCAGGCATGAAAGAACATGATATGAAGAAGAATACTTCGGTGACGAACATGCGAGCTAGGACGCTTCCCAGTCAGAATGCCTGTAGGGTTAAGGCAGATGGCATGGGTCCAAGTTATCGATGAAGATTTCCGCTGCAATGTTATACTCAAGACTTGACCATAATGGTCCTACTTGTGTAATACGGTATGTATGGATGTAAGACTCTTGTTATTCAGCTTCTATGTGTTCAGTGAGCATTGATCTCTGGGATCACTGTACACGTTCATTCGGTGATCACGACTTATGATTCGGGGTCCCCACACTATATTATCTACTATTTTGGACCATATTGGGCTTTATTTTCCACTTTTATATTATTTTTGGGACTAACCTATTAACCGGAGGCCCAGCCTAGAATTGCTGTTTTTTGCCTATTTCAGAGTTTCGAAGAAACTGAATATCAAACGGAGTCCAAACGGAATGAAACCTTCGGGAACGTGATTTTCTCACCGAATATGACCCAGGAGACTTGTACCCTATGCCAAGGAAGCTTCAAGGTGGGCATGAGGTAGGGGGGCGCGCCCTCCCCCCCAGACACGCCCCCACCCTCGTGGGGCCCACGAAGCTCCACCGACGTACTTCTTCCTCCTATATATACTTACGTACACCCAAACGACCAGATACAGTGCCAAAAACCTAATTCCACCGCCGCAACCTTCTAAACCCACGAGATCCCATCTTGGGGCCTGTTCCGGAGCTCCGTCGGAGATGGCATCCACCACGGAGGGCTTCTACATCATCATAGCCCCTCCGATGAAGTGTGAGTAGTTTACCTCAGACCTTCGGGTCCATAGTTAGTAGCTAGATGGCTTCTTCTCTCTTTTTGGATCTCAATACAATGTTCTCCCCCTCTCTCGTGGAGATCTATTTGATGTAATCTTCTTTTTGCGGTGTGTTTGTTGAGACAGATGAATTGTGGGTTTATGATCAAGATTATCTATGAACAATATCTGAATCTTCTCTAAATTCTTTTATGTATGATTGGTTATCTTTGCAAGTCTCTTCGAATTATCAGTTTGGTTTGGCCTACTAGATTGGTTTTTCTTGCAATGGGAGAAGTGCTTAGCTTTGGGTTCAATCTTGCGGTGTCCTTTCCCAGTGATAGTAGGGGCAGCAAGGCACGTATTGTATTGTTGCCATGGAGGATAACAAGATGGGGTTTTTATCATATTGCATGAATTTATCCCTCTACATCATGTCATCTTGCTTAAGGCGTTACTCTATTTTTAACTTAATACTCTAGATGCATGCTGGATAGCGGTCGATGAGTGGAGTAATAGTAGTAGATTCAGGCAGGAGTCGGTCTACTTGTCTCGGACGTGATGCCTATATACATGATCATACCTAGATATTCTCATAACTATGCCCAATTCTGTCAATTGCTCAATAGTAATTCGTTCACCCACCGTAAAATACTTATGCTCGTGAGAGAAGGCACTAGTGAAATCTATGGCCCCCAGGTCTATCTTTGTCATATTAATCTTCCATCACTTTATTATTCCTTTGCTTCTTTTACTTTGTTTTTATTTTACTTTGCATCTTTATCACAAAAATACCAAAAATATTATCCTATCATATCTATCAGATCTCACTCTCATAAGTGACCGTGAAGGGATTGACAACCCCTTATCGTGTTGGTTGCGGGGAATTATTTGCTTTGTGCAGGTACGAGGGACTCGCGCGTAGCCTCCTACTGGATTGATACCTTGGTTCTCAAAAACTGAGGGAAATACTTACACTACTTTGCTGCATCATCCTTTCCTCTTCGAGGAAATCCAACGCAGTGCTCAAGAGGTAGCGGACATCAATAGGGCCCACCCCTTACCGGGACGAAGGACAGGGGTCCCCTATTGGGAAAGATAGTAAACAAAAATTTCGTGCCTACGATCACCCAAGATCAATATGAAGATGAATAATGGGTTGGGATCAAGATCGTTACCGTCACCGAGTAGCAGCGTTACACGCCGAAAGTCTCCGGCTTGCGTGGTGAGTTCCTTCCCCCCTTTGTGTCCGGTAGACAATAGTTCAACCACTGATGATTTTCCGACTCGTCGAAGTGTTGCAGGGCCCACATCAACTTGCTTGCTTAGGTTAATGACACCCTTCGATTTCCATGCGCCAGAGGGAGGCAGACGGTCTAGTAGTCTTTTACGGAAATGCCCCTCACAGGCCAGAGAAAAAGTGCCTCTTAAACAGGCTGGGGGCATGATGGGTAACACATCCTATTCCCAAATAATTGAGAGGCCAAAAAGTCAGAGAACTCTAAGAAATGGCAAGCGCCCCAGGCTCCTCCTCACGCCCTCACGACCCCCTCCAAGGCGATTGTGCAAGCTATTCGGTCTCCCATCTCCGACTAAGCAGCCTCGAGACGCAAGGGTATCTTCCTACTTCATATCTTGCGTCCACCCTCCCTGGATTGACTTCCACTAATGGTGAAGCTTTTGAAGAGAACTTCCCTGCCCCACGCAGGGAAGAGAGGGTCTGATTCATGCCCTTCCTCTTACGAGGCTTGTGCTTTCCCATTCACCCCTTCCTAAGGGGTTTATTGGAGTGTTACGAGATCCAGCTCCATCATCTCACCCCAAGATCCATTCTGCATATCTCAGGCTATGTTACCCTTTGCGAGATGTTTCTGGGCTGTGAGGCCCATTTCGAATTATGGAGAAAATACTTCTGCCTTGTCCCCTGCACCCCAGGAGGGACAATCTTTGAGGTCAGCCAGCGGAAGTATGGCGTACTGCCGGGACAGGGTACCCTCACTACAAAAAAAACACATCCGTGACATTTTGAGAAATTTCTATCATGCTTATGAAACTTCTATGACGATAATTGTGACAAAACCTGATATCATCATAGATGTGGTGGGATCCTACTTCTATGACAAAAAATCATGAGAGAAAATGAGATTTTCGTCCTGGGCGGGCCGGAGACGCAGCTGCATGACATTCTTTGGGCCGTCCATGACGGAAAAAACCGTGGTAGAAGCGAGGGCGAGGAAAATATCAGGGAGTTCTCGGTTACGGTGGGTGGTCGGGGGCCAAGGGATGCGCGTTTCTCTCGTACACGTACGCGCGTGGGTGCGAGGCATTGGGATCTAACTGAACCCGAGCGAGGCGTTTGCCTACTGAACCCGACCGATTGCACGACAGGCTACGCGTTACTGAACCCGGGTGATCAATCGACCCCTGGCTGTTAACTGAACCCGATCGAGCGATTCCTTAGCTACTGCTGCTAATTGAAGCCGATTGAACCTGTTGCCTCTTGATGAACAGTGAGCATTGTTGGGGGGGTTGGATGAATAGTTCCCGGTGGGGGGTTGGATGAAGAGGACCCCATGGTAGTAGAGGCCGTTGCCGCTAGATGAACAGGACCCCGATCGAGCCAGTTGGGGTGGATGAACAGGACCCCGTGGAGGGCTGGATGAACATGATGACCCCGGGAGGGCTGGATGAAGAGTAGCCCGTGGAGGGGTGGTTGAACAGGACCCCATGGAGAGGGCTGGTTGAACTGTAGCTGGTGGAGGAGCGGTGGGGGTTGGATGAATAGGAGCCCGTGGATGAATAGTCACAGGTGGAGGCTGGAGGAGGTTGACGGTGGATGAACAGTAGCCCGTGGAGGCTGGAGGAGGTCGATGGTGGAGATGAACAATATCCCGTGGAGTCCTGTTTTGTGGTACGCCACACCCCTCCCGATGAACAGGACCCCCGTTTCGACCGTAGCTCTCCAACACAAGTCTGTTTCCTCCGTTTTGCGGTACGCCAGACCCCTCCCGATGAACATGATCCCATTTCGACCATGGCCGGTCGAACACAGGGCCGTTTCCTCCGTTCTGCAGTACACTAGGCCTCGTTTTGATCAGCTGTTCCGTCCAAGCCGGTTGGCTCCCGATGAACATGATGACACAGTTTCTCCGTTCCAACCCAGCCATGTACACGAGCCCTGGTCGTACGTATGCCCAGTAGGCATTCGAGACCCCGTCGTATGTACGTACGTGGCCGTATTTACTTTCTTACACCCTGGCTGTATGTACATGTACACGATATTAACGGGACTGCGTGACATGCTACGTGCGCGCCTCTACTATGACACATGCGCGCCTATACTACGACACGTGCCCTTCCTTACACGGCCACGGTTCATCGCTACCACCTGCAGTCTGCAGACCGACCGATCATATGTACGTACACGTTCGCGACCAGAATGACAACGCTACGTACGCTTCAACCAGGTGGGTCCAAACTATTAGGCACTTCCTTGCATGCGAAGATGTAGCTAGTGGGTCCCAGCAGTCAGGGGGAAACGTTTTTTTTGTGAAATACGGTGGCCTGTCTGGTGGGTCCCTGCTGTCAGGTGGAGGAATAATTATTTTCCTGTAATAAGGAGGCACTTCCTTGCTGCGGCCGTGGACCGAGCTGTCAGCCTCTACACGTACAATACTCTTCTGATGGAAGTCGTTCCTTGACCATGTTGACCACGCCGCGCCGAGAGCACCAAGGCGGTGGACGACTGTGAGGCCTAGGAAGGGGACGACGTGGAGCCGAGGAAGACGCGGCAGTGGATGCCCACGCGGAGAGGAGTACGAGGGTTCACTGGTTCAACTGTGATGTGAGGCTGCTTTCGCCATAGGGCCTGGCCAGTAGTGGGAATAGTAGGGGGCGGTGAGGCCTCCGCGGCAGCACAGCCGGCCACAGGAGGCAGGAGCACGCGGCACGACCGGTGCTGGTTTGGGCGGCTGGAGCAAGAAGACCAGAGGTTGAAGAAGCACTACGGCTGTTGGATGGACATCGTATGGTCACTAGAGCTAGAATCGTTCATATTGATTAAGTTGACAAAGCCCTCCATCACCATCAACTTAGTAGGCCCACAAGTTGGCCTCCCACTATGGTGGGTGCGTGCAAAGATATAGCTGATGGGTCCGAGCTGTCAACGGGGGCAACATTTGTTTCGAGAAATATAGAGGCCCTTCCGGTGGGTCCCAGCTGTCAGGTGGAGGAATCATTATTTTGTGCGTAATAAGGAGGCATTTCCTTGTGTGCGACCGTGGATCCAGCTATACCTGGCCATGGGCCGGGCCGGGTTTGGGCCGGGCCTTAAAAGGCCCAAGGTAGAAAAATGAGGCCCATGCCCTCCCAGGCCCTACCATCGGGCCTACTTTTCAAGCCCAAGCCTGGCCCATCTGGTAAAAAGCCCTAAAAAGCCCTTAGGGCTTAGGGCTGTGGGCCGCGCCTCTTCCTTGAAATGGCAACATGCCAAGCCCAAGCCCGTCCATGCCCTGCTGATGGGCTCAAAACTTAGGCCCAAGCCCGGCCCACGGGCAACCCCATCGGGCCTAGGCCCTGGATTTTAGGGCCGGGTCTGGGTGGGCCGACAGGGCCGGGCCGGAGATGGCCAGGACTAGACCCAGCTGTCATCCTTCCCACGTATCGTCCACTTCCGATGGATGTCATTCATTAACCATGTTGACCACGCCGCACCGAGAGCACCAGGGCGGTGGACGACGACGAGGCCTAGGAAGGGAACGACACAAAGCCGGGGAAGACGCGGCAGTGGGTGCCCACGCTGAGGGGAGTACGAGTGCTGACTGGTCGGCTGCCGGGTGAGGCTGACATCGCCAGAAAATAACAGGATGTGCGGGTGGGTAGAGGGATGGCCTGGCGGCAGCATAGCCGGCCACGGGAGGAGGAAGCAGGCAGTCCCGCTGGCGCTGGTTTGGGCGGCTGGAGCAGGAAGATCAGAGATTGAAGAAGCACGGCGGCCGTTGGATGGACATCCAACAGTCACTGCTCTGTGTTGACTAAGTTGACAAAGCCTTGCGTACGCATCAAATTTTTTTAGGACAGCGTCATCATCAACCTAGTAGGCCCAGACATCAGCCTCCAAATCTGTGGAAAACAACATACAACCCATTAGCCATTATTTTCAATAATTTACAACCCATTTTCTAATTCTTAAGGATATTTTGAAGCCCATATTCTTTTTATTAGCATTACAGACCATATATTCTGGGCACTGCTAAAAAATTCAACGAAAATTTTCATATTTCGGTGGGGTCCGAACTCTTTTAATCATGAAATTTTGAGTCACATTAAAAATAATTTTTTAAAAATTATATCAAAATAAAAGTAAAAAAAAAATCTTAGCAAAATGACCCTCGTTGCGTAATGCAATGACCCTGGTAGGTCCCTACTGTCAGCCTCTCCACGTATGGTCATCTCCCGATTCCTCTCGGTTGTTGACCATGTTGATAACGCCAAACGGCGCCAGGCATAGAGAGCGAACCAAGGCGGAGAACGACGACGAGGCCTCGGACGGGAACGAACCGGAGCAGTGGAAGGTGCGGCAGTGTAGTGGCAGGCGGAGGGTAGTACGAGGGCAACAACATGTAACTGAAGCTTAGAAACAGTACAAAAGCCCAAGGATCAATTGTTCTTCAAATTAGACAAGACCCAGATTGAACATGGCAATAACATCTAACCCAACCACTCTTTTTCGCAGTCACAAACAAACGGATAGGTCTGATCAATAAAATCAACATCCTGTGCAAAAAAATTATTCGAGGATGACTACAAGTTGTTGTAAATAGAATCTAAGCATGTTCAGAGGCCCATTTGTCCACCTGATACTTCTTTTTTTGCTGTTCAACATGTTCGCCCGTGAGAAATCTCTTTACAAAAAACTTAAGCCTGATGGACAATAGTAACATCGCATTCAACAGGAAGAATGTGACAAAGCTTCTGTTTGCCTGGTTGCGTGCATATCTGTCCATCGTTATTGTCCTCAAACGAATGTCATGAGAACTGAGAAAATCTTGGTGCTTATTACGCCACCGATTGGTTATACGTTTTTCTCCATGTGGTAGTAGTGCCTAAGTAGAGATGAAGATTGAAAATAGTTAAGGTCTAAAAAAAGAGTATGTCGAAAGAGCGATAGCTGAACGGTTAATTCTAGTACAATATATACAAGCTTTAAATGTGCATGAAATCATCACCTTTATATATAAATTCTCCAGAGATCGAAAGCATCGGAGCAAGCCAATAATTATGTTCAGATCAAAACTAAACATTCCGATAGATAAGATCTTGTCAAAATCTAGCAGCATTGATAGGCTATCCAGGGATGAACTCTTCTTTGAGCATATAACATAATATTAGTACCCAAAGTGTACTCGAAGATGATATAAAACTTATGCGCACAAATGAAAAATGCAGCTTATGATTACAAATGTGTAGATGATAATATACGGTACCTGAAAAAGTGAGGAGCCAAACACCAACTTCCTGTGAACATTAAATGGATCACGAATTACACCCAAGGTCTCCAGTTTGGGCGTAGAGACGACAATTATTTGCGAAGGTTTATAACAATAATCAAGGAGCAACCTTTGAAGTGAAGGGGCATCTTCGATGATGAGCTGTTGTCCTTCAAAACAAATTCCAATGCTTTTAAGGTGAGGCGACTTTATTTGGGGACAACTGATAGGGATTTCTATTCCCGAAACAATCAGCAAGCGCTCTAGAGCAGGGCAACTAGAGTGGATGATACTGTGCAGTGAGGCCTCCGATAGATAAACTACCACAAGCGAAAGTTTTTTTAGCAGTGGGAGTCAAAGCATTTGTACCAGATCGTGTGGTAAATGGCACCGGGCGAAGGTGGTGGTGTGGAGAGAGGAGGAAAACTGTGAGATGGACAATGGTGGTGTGGGCACAAATTATTGGTGTGTTCGTGGTACATAACTTTCATGGTAATGGTAGAACTCACACTACTGGAGTTTTTCGAATTCAGGGGATGTCAGTCAAGCGTCCACCGTGCAGGGTATGGACAACAGGTAGCGTGTCGAGATGCAGAGGTGTTGAACAGGGCCCTTCACGTGAGAGGAGACGATGGCTCTGAGGAGATCAAATTCAGGAAGATAGAAATCTGACGACAGTCGATATTGAGGGGCGCGGTGCGCCATATTGGGCGCCACCGAGTTGAGAGGACTTGTGTGCGGCAGCAATCCTTGGTGGGGAGAAGCAAGGTGATCTCCTCGAGGATGACGTCTGGGAGATCGCTAATGCGGTCCACCGGAGATTCTACCAGTTTCTCAGATCCGGGTGGGGGGGGGGGGGGGGCTCGCCGCTTCTCCCCACGCTACGGGGTGCGGGATCTACAACCAGCGTCGCTGCTGGCGGGAGGCTCATCTTCTTGGCGCTGGGGACAACCGACTCCATTTTCCTTGCGCGCGTCGCGCCGAGCTCATGGGTTTGAGCAGAGTAGCCAGAGATGAGCCTAGTGGCAGTGCGAGTGGGGAAGAAGGAGGGCTGGGGTTTTCTGTACGAGTGGAAGAAGAGGAGCAGGCGTTTTCTGTACGAGCGAGGAAGAAGATGACCGGGGGTTTTCTGGACGAGTGAGGAAGATGGGGAGCAGGAGGAATTGGGGGGAGACGGAAGCGGTAGAGTCCAGCGAGCTGCAGTATAAGTGGAAGCGACGAGGATGGAGGGTTTTTCTGGGATCGCCCCCTCTTCAAGAAATATGGGCTTCTCCGTGCAAAAAAAAGGGCTTTAAGGTGGATAGGCTTTTGTATCAGCCCAGTCGGCTGCCCGTGTTTTGTATTGGAGGGCCTTGTGCTAGAGGCAGCCCAAGACACTCTCCAGCTTATTGCCCGTTCGAAAGAAAAAAGAGACGCCTCCAGCTTATGACTACTCATTGGTAACCCTTTTCAACTTGGCATCCACCAAATTAGAGGATGCGATATTCGATGCAGACACTCACACTGGTCCCGTAGCGCGGCAAAGTGAGGTGTCAAATAACAGGCCTACAATATACTTACTAGATTGTGAAAGTTCACAGGCTAGTCAACATTCACATTAAACTAAGCTTCAGAAGATACGATATGCATACTAACATTCAGAAGAACAAAAGTTTAGCATGTTTATGCATCTCAATGATTCACCATACTATAACCAATGCAAAGTTGTGAGAAGGTGTGGAAATAAAGAAAATCGGTCGATGCTTCTCTGAGCAAAGGGCCTCCCTGCGTATGCATTAATTTCCTAGGCATGTTTGTTTCTTCTCAATGTTGCGAGCACTTTGAGCATGTTGGCATCTCCACAGCTAGCTAGCTGCCTCATCTTGCAATTGATGCTGACACAATTTGCAGCAAACACATGAGGCAATAGAGATGACTCAACATTAGTCCATATTGTGCAGTTCCCCTAAAATCATCCTCATTGTCCTGAATCTGAAAAGATAGGAAAACAATAGCTATAATTAAACGGTGTTGCAAAACAGTAGCACATATCAATTGCTCGGCATGACAAAACACGATCATCTGGACGAAGGGGATACTAACCTTCCTGAGGAAGATTATATATAATTTCATAGGTCCTTAGTTGATTTCCACCTTCGACTGCACTGATTGTTTGCAACTCCACACATGACAGGATCGATCCGCACTGCAATCAAGAAGTCAACATACGAATAAGCTTATTTCACCTTGCGGTGGTCATTGTACCTAGTTACAAATGTAGGAATACCTAGAGCACCATGAGGCTAGCTGACAGCAGGTAGATGTAGCCATATAATTTTGTGCGGTGCTACCAAAATTGAGGTTTGTGTCCCTTCCCGTTATGAGAATTCTTCTTGATTTTGGTAGAATGTGACGACTTGTTCTTTGCATCAAACTTGCCTTTCCCCTGAGATTTGTTCTTGTTGTTTTGGGGCTGGTTGGGCTAGAAGTTCTTCTCGTGTACCATGTGGGCACTAGAAGCTCCCTCAGGGACCCAAGCACGTGTGTCTTTTGCTCTCTTCAAAATCAAGAGTGCTAATGAGATCTAAAACGGAAAAATCATGTCTCTTGTTTTTCAGAGAAGTAGCAAAATTGTTCCACAAAGGTGGAAGCTTGGCAATGATGGTCCCAGCAAATTTTTTTTCCGGCAACACACACTTAAAATACTCAAGTTCCTTGGCGAGTGACTGTATCTCATGAGTCTGCTGAACAACAGAGCGCTCATCAGTCATCTTGTAGTCACAAAATTGCTCCATGACGTACAACTCGTTGCCAGCGCCCGAGGCCCCAAAAGTGGCCTCGAGTGCAGCCCACATGTCTTTGCCGGTGTGAAACGACATATATGAGTCCATAATGGAATCGTCAAGAACACTCAGCAGGGCGACTTTGAAGAGGGTATCCATGTTCTCAAAAGCTTCCTATTGTGTAGGATTAAGATCGCCCTCAGGCTTACCCTTAGTGGCGTCATAGCAGTACATGATGTTAAACCAATATACTGCTCTTGTGTGCCACCTTTTATATTGCACCCCCTTAAAAGTAGGCGACTTCAAAAGTGCAGCAAAACCACTGGGAGTAAATTGCCTATAATCAGGTTTTTGGATTGGATTGTTGAATATATGAGCAATTTACTATGAGATTCAATCCAAATCAACAGTAAATAGATCATGATGACAATTGCAAAGATCAAAGTAATGATGCGGACTATACCATGAGGACAGAATCACATACTGTACAGCGGGAGTAGAACCGCTGTGGTTGATGTTGTCACTCATGTCGTTGATGAAGAGGTTACCAAGGTCGGGGAAGAAGGCTGTCATTGAGGAAGTCTTCGCTGGCAGCAGTCACAGGAGTGTGCTCCCCAAAAACCTGATCACCCCTCTGAGGGAGTCCTGGATTAAGGGGTCCTCGGGCGTTCGGACTATAGTACGTGGGCCGGACTGATGGGCTGTGAAGATACAAGACCGAAGACTCTCTCCCATGTCTAGATGGGACTCTCCTTGGCGAGGAAGGCAAGCTTGGCGTCTGATGTGAATATTCCTTTCTCTGCAACCAACTTTGTATAACCCTAG
Organism: Aegilops umbellulata; assembly: GCA_032464435.1. NCBI lineage: Eukaryota > Viridiplantae > Streptophyta > Magnoliopsida > Poales > Poaceae > Aegilops > Aegilops umbellulata. The sequence goes on from CP136060.1 coordinate 220,102,689, forward strand.
TCCCCTCCGGTGTCTATATAAACCGGAGGGCTTAGTCCGTAGAGAATAATCACAATCATACAGGCTAGACCTCTAGGGTTTTAGCCATTATGATCTCTTGCTAGATCAACTCTTGTAATACTCATATTCATCAAAATCAATCAAGCAGGAAGCAGGGTATTACCTCCATAGCGAGGGCCCGAACCTGGGTAAACATCATGTCCCCTGTCTCCTGTTACCATCGACCTTAGACGCACAGTTCGGGACCCCCTACCCGAGATCCGCCGATTTTGACACCGACACCCTCTCCTATACAGGATCACAAAAGGAGGGGTTTGGAGGACTGCTGTCCCTTCTCGCGGTGCACGCCGGAAGGAGGGACGGAGAAGAATTGCGTGGCGACGCTAAGATCAGGAATAGTGCAAAACCATATGATACAACGGCGGCTATGGTTGAGCCTGTCAGGTCGGTCGTGCGAGTAAGACCAAGTATAATAGTAGGCCTTTGGCCCAAACCCCATGTCCAAGTCAATAATAGCCCCACTATCCAAAAGAATCAGAAACATCCGAGTAATTAAGGCATCCGTTAATTATTAATTAATGACTTAATAAATTTTCCAACCAACAAAAATATAGACCACGTGCATAGCTTTTGTCCTTGGGCAGGCTCATTCCCGAAGAGCGCGTGTGTAGGTTTCCTATTATCATGCTCATGCAAATGCTAGAATAGATCACATTATAAAGTGGTGCAACTCACACTCACCTAGCAGTATGGGACTAAACTTTAGTCCCACTCACACACACTTAGAGCATGGTTAATAGTATAGCCAACATCCGGCTATATGAAGTTGACACATCATCTAGAACCAACCTAATAGCCTGCTAGTACAATAGTTAGTCCCTTTAGTATAATACTATATCATTAATAATGGCCCCACCTTTTTTCTCACAAAGTATGTTGGAGCTCGTGTTATAACCGGCTACAAGTTTACAACCCACTTCTCTTCTCTCTCCTCTTCTCGTGTTATATTTGACACATTGAATGGCTCTTTCATTACACTCATACCCAAAAAACTGGCCCCTGAAGGTGTTGGAGATTATAGGCCAATCTCTTTGACTGGGATGGGCCTCAAATTTCTGTCCAAAATGGCTGCTAACAGGTTTCAGAGGATCATTATGGAATGTATACATAAGAATCAATATGGTTTTATTAAAAGTAGGACAATTCAGGATTGTATTGGCTGGACACTTGAATATTTGCACCAATGCCATCAGTCAAAGAGACCTATTGTTATTCTTAAATTGGATTTTGAGAAAGCCTTTGACTCCATTGAGCATGAAGCTATACTGTTAATTCTCAAGCACAAGGGATTTAATCAAAAATGGATTTCTTGGGTCAAGCAACTGCTATCAACTGGAACTTCATCTGTCCTTTTAAATGGAGTACCTGGTAGACAATTCCTTTGTAAAAAGGGAGTTAGACAAGGAGACTGCCTTTCACCATTGCTTTTTGTAATTGCTGCTGACCTCTTGCAATCAGTAGTAAATGATATGTTCAAAAGGGGAATATTAAAGCTGCCAATCCCATGCCATGACCAAGATTATCCTATAGTTCAGTATGCTGATGATACCCTAATCATTCTACCAGCAGACAAAGCTCAAATTTTGGCTCTCAAGGACATGCTACATGTGTTTTCCACCTCTACAGGGCTAGTGGTGAACTACCACAAATCTTCCATGGTTCCCATTAATGGGGATGAGAACACTACCACCAGTTTGGCTGCAGCCTTTGGTTGTCAGGTGGGCAAGATGCCCTTCACATATCTTGGGCTACCTGTGGGTACTACCAGACCAAAAATGGTGGATTTTATGCCCCTTGTGGATTGTATGGAGAGAAGAATGTCAGCTAGTTCTTCTTTCTTAAACCAGGGGGAAAGGCTACAGTTCTTAAACTCTGCACTGTCTTCCATGCCCATATTCTATCTTGGCAGCCTCCTTGTTCCTGCAGGGATATTAAAGCAATTGGAGAGAATACAAAGGCAATGCTTGTGGAGAAAACACAGAGATGATCCCTCACCATCCCTGGCAGCCTGGGACCTAATTTGTAGGTCCAAAAACAAAGGAGGGCTGGGAATTTTAAATCTGGGTGTGCAAAATATGGCTCTCTTGCTGAAACATCTGCACAAATTCCTGAACAGGTTGGACTTGCCATGGGTTTCACTTATATGGGATACATATTACCACTGTTTTGTACCACAGGGGACTGACAGTTGTGGTTCCTATTGGTGGAAGGATATATGTAAATTGCTGGATCATTTTAGGTGCACAACTTGGGTTCAGATCAACTCTGGGACTTCTGCTTTATTTTGGTCAGATAAGTGGAAGATAGACGAAACATCAATCACCTTGCAAACCAGATTTCCAAGGCTATTTTCATATGTCAAAGATCCCTGGATTACTGTCTCTGAGGCTTTCCATTCACAGAGTCTCACAGAGTTGTTCCATTTACCTTTGTCTGCACAGGCTTACCAGGAGTATAGGACTGTGCAAAACATGATGGCCAATTGTAATAGGGAAGTGGAAGCAAATGACATCTGGTTCTGGCAGGGATCCAGCCAACCTTTTAAGCCCAAACTGTTCTACTCATTTGTGCATTCCCAAATGTCTTTCAATCCTCTCCTTTTATGGATTTGGAGATCTTCCTGCACAATGAAAATCAAGGTGTTTGCTTGGATGTTAATCATGGATAGACTGAATACCAAAGATATGGTTGAAAGAAGGCACTGGCATCTAGAGGATGGGGTCAACTGTGTTCTCTGTCCTTTGGGGACACGTGAGACCAGAAACCACTTATTTTTTGAGTGTAATTTCAGTGTGAGAATATGGAATTACCTCCAAATATTATGGCCACCTGGAGAGGATATGTCCACAATTGTCATGCAAGCTAAGCAAGACTTTGCTAAACCTTTCTTTACTGAGGTTGTTTTTGTTGCTTGCTGGAATATTTGGATAATGAGAAATGCTAGAGTCTTCAGGCATGAGAGGCAAAGTTTTAATAGATGGAGATGTGCCTTCATCCATGATATTACACTCATGCAACATAGAATCAAGCAAAGATATAAGGAGGAGCTGCTTAGATGGATTTCCTTCCTGCCCCCTTGAGGTTTTGTAATCTAGTCTCTTAGTGTAGTTCTTTTCTCTCTATTACTGTATAGATTACCTCTTGTAATCCATGTATTGTATTGTTACTTGCGCTATTAATAAATTCTGAATGCTGTGGGGGGGTTTTCCCTACAGTTACCAGTCAAAAAAAAATCCTTATAGCCTGCTTATGTCACCCAATTGTAGCACTTCCTCTAAAGTTACTCTCCACTGTGTAGTCTGAAATGCCGGGTGTGCAGCGGGCGGTGCCCTCGGTCGGCGCGCCGCTTCAACGGTGGAAGCAGTGAGACGTTGCGTTGCCCTGACTTGCCATCAATGTGGGGCGGCGGGCTCAGCTGCGTAGGGTGGGAAGCGCGCACGGGAGGGGGGAGGGGTTTTTGGTGGGCCAAGAAGGTGAGAAGCCAACTTGGGATCGGTTCGAACGGGGAAATATCATGTGCTCCCATACTCACTAGTTTCATGCATATGACACTAGTCTATGTTATTACCTTCATAGTGCAAAGTAACATAGTAGTAATGTTACAGATGGCTTCATTTATTAGCTTGTAGACTCATCTTGTCTTGGGAAACGCTATGTACTCGACCTACGTTGGTGACCGTTGGTGAGTCTCACTTAAACTAGTCACATTGGGTAGTAACTTAGAGTAGTAACATGCATATGTTACTAGTCTATGTTACTACCTCTACAGCAGGGAGTAACATATGTGTGGTGTCATACAACACTTTATTTATTAGGTTGTAGACTCATCTTGTCTTGGTATGTGTGATGTTACAGTAACTAGCTATGTTACCACATGCCTCTCTTTCCTCATTAATTACTCGCCACATCATCTGTTTTGCCTAGAGTTGTGTGATGTTACCACCTATGTTACTTCCACTGTGGGTAGTCTTATCTCTACATCTCAACATGTACATGTACATCTGCATCTACGTCTACACTACATCTACATCTACCTCTACTATAGTACCGCAAGTTTTAAACATGACACCAACCATTTTCTTGCATGACACGACCAGCCCGTATCGCTTCTTGCTCCTCGCCTCTCTCAAAGTGCGTCCGACAAGCGATTTTGCCGTCGATTGAGGTCGGTTCGCTCACTCGGTCCCACATGTTATAAATCTAAAAAAATACTATGACCAACAGACCGTTGAAAGAAGTCTATTTTTCACCCTCAAATGTAAGTTGATGGACAAATAACCCCCCAAAGTCAATTTTGGTATGATTTCTACCCTCAAATCTCTAAAATTGGGTATATCACCCCCTTGAGCGGTTTTAGTGTTCACATGTTAGAGTTTAGGCGGTTTTGATTGTTGACTAGGAATTGACTAATTATTTACACTGATGAAATGGCAACGACGCCGTTGGAAGTCGCGGATGTCGTCGGAGATGTACCCAGTGGACCCCGACCTTCCCTAAGAGGAGAGGAGATCATGCGGGTGCCTTTCAAGCTCAAAGGGTCATCGGGCTACCTCGTCGGCTCGTCGCCCGCCAACCTTTGGTCCTCCCAGAGCCTCTATCATTGTCGCGCAGCTCACGGCGGCGCTCATTTGCAGGTGGGCGCTGCTAGCTAGGAGACATGGTTGAGTTAATCGAGCCCTACTTGAAAATCAATTGTGTCCTTGGCCGAAGCTCCGCCACTACTAGAAGAAAACTCCTGCAGAGGAGGTCGATGAGAGGCAGCACCGTGCTACCTACATTGGTCGTTTGATTCATAGGATAGAATGCTATAAGATTTTTTCCCATGTAATCATGTGTTAATTGGTAATCTAGCATCCACCAAACTTTTTTTCACTTCCTTTGTTTTTCCCGTGTTAAACACTCTAGTTTCTTTTTTAGGGGAACATTGTGTTAATGCTATGGGATTCAAGTGGACATGCCACTCCAATCCTTTATTTTTCTTTATGAAGAGAGTACTTGCTCCTGCAAGAGCACTGTGTTAATGATGTGCCGCTGCAAGAGCCACCTATATTAATTAAGCGTGCTCTAAAAAGGTGGACCAGCTTTGGCTATACTAGTACTAGGTTAGTAGGTGACCTTGTGCTTGGCTCTTCCCCTCTTCCGGAAGTCGAACAATAATGATGGTACTATAGTAGTATTTCTGGCAATCTGACACCAAATGAACTGCTGCACGTCCACCGCTTGTAAGCAAAAGTTTCTCCTCATGGTGTGAGCCACCGTGCACGTGTTGGTGAGGGAGCTCGTCGTTCTGCGAGTTGACGAGGCACATCAAAGTTATTTAGTACTCTCTCCAAAAAGGGCCGACCATGTCCATGGCTACCATCCAGTCCTCCGTCATTGAGTACGTGCACTATTCACGTGCCATCGAGGAGAAAAAATATTGCGTAGTACTAGGTGCCATCAAAGTGAACAACTCACTTACACACTACTTATCTCCATTTTCTTGCATGACACGTGCACCTTGATGCTAGATGTCCCGCCTGTTGGCAAAAGGTTGAACAAAGCTCACGTAAAAAAAGAGTTGAAGAACATAGGGCCTGTTTGGTTCCCAGCCTAAGGTTGCCACGTCTAACCTTAGTCATGCCACAACATCTTAGACATGTGTTTGGTTCATTGCCACACTTGTGGCTTGCCACACTTCTCTAGTTATATGGTCCACATGTCATAGGCTCAATTTGCCAAATCTTGCCACACTTGTGGTGGCCATAGCCACACTTTTTGTGGTAGCCACACTTTGCCTAAGGTTAGTTGTGTCAAAACCGGCGAATCTCGGGTAGGGGGTCCCGAACTGTGCGTCTAGGCGGATGGTAACAGGAGACAAGGAACACAATGTTTTTACACAGGTTTGGGCCCTCTCGATGGAGGTAAAACCCTACTCCTGCTTGATTAATATTGATGATATGGGTAGTACAAGAGTAGATCTACAACGAGATCAGAGAGGCTAAACCCTAGAAGCTAGCCTATGGTATGATTGTTGTTGTCCTACGGACTAAAACCCTCCGGTTTATATAGACACTGAAGAGGGCTAGGGTTACACAGAGTCGGTTACAATGGGAGGAGATCTACATATCCGTATTGCCAAGCTTGCCTTCCACGCCAAGGAAAGTCCTATCCGGACACGGGACGAAGTCTTCAATCTTGTATATTCACAGTCCAATAGTCCGGCCAAAGTTTATAGTCCGGCTATCCGGACACCCCCTAATCCAGGACTCCCTAAGTAGCCCCTGAACCAGGCTTCAATGAAGACGAGTCCGGCGCACAGATTGTCTTCGGCAATGCAAGGCGGGTTCCTCCTCCGAATACTTCATAAAAGATTTTGAACACAAGGATAGTGTCCGGCTCTGCAAAACAAGTTCCACATACCACCGTAGAGAGAATAGTATTTACACAAACCTAATCTGCTGACGTATTCTGTAGCGTGACATCACACCACAGCCAAGACTTTATTCGAATCGTTTTTACTGTCCCACCTCAGCACGTTTTGCAAGGCGGTTTCCTTGGTACGTATTGTCGAAGCAGAGATCGTGTCCCCTTTATTTACGGGATTCTCATCAACACGGACGTGGGTAACCCAGTCGCGCCCGTTGGTATGTCTCCTCCATCAATGGTAAGTACCAAACGGTCACGGGGAGGGCTCTTGGTATTCAACCTCTTATAAAGAGACCAAAGCTTTACTCCTTTCTTTCGATCTCAATCGGATCCGCCTCTTGCCTCGAGTTCCAACACCCAGGGCTCCAGATTTAGGCGCTTCGGACCTTCGATGATGTCCAGCCCCGACCTTCGAGGCCGATGGATGCCTTCCTCCGTCACGGAGGAAGACGTGTTAAAGCTGAGAGAGGCCAGGTATTTGACTGGCGAAATCTTGCATAGGCTGCCTGCTCCAGGGTAGGTTATTCCCACTCCCAAGCCTGGTGAGAGTGTGGTGTTCGTGTCTCCCTTCTTCCGAGGGCTAGGCTTCACGATGGATCCCTTCATGAGGGGGCTCATGTTGTATCATGGGCTGGAATTTCACGATTTAGCTCTGGAGTCCATCCTCCACATCTCGTCGTTCATCGTCGTGTGCGAAGCTTTCCTCCGCATTACCCCTCACTTCGGACAGTGGCTCAAGACCTTTAAAGTAGAGAAAAAGATGATCGAGGGTCAGCACGCAGAGTGCGGAGGCGCTGTAATATGCAAGAATGCCGATGCTCCATGGCCCGAGGGCTCTTTTCAAGAGGAGTCCAACTTATGGCAACAAGAGTGGTTTTATATCACAGCTCCCAGGGGTACCAAGTGGGTGGCTCCGCCTGCTTTTCGCTCGGGTCCCCCGCCCCGACTAGTGTCATGGGTTAATAAGGGGCTGGACTGGGGGCCAGCAAAGGATGTGCCCCTACTGTAGGGCCGCATCCGAGATCTCCTGGAAAGAGATGTCTGTCTGGTCGTGGTGACGCAGGTCATGTTGATTCGCCGAACCCTGCCCTGCAAATGTCGCCCCCTCCGCCTGTGGGAGTTCAATCCGGAGGGACCACGAGCTCTCCAACATTTTATGGACGTGACGCCCACGGAGATGTACAAGTTGTTCTTCGGGCCACAAGCAGCATGCCCGGACTCTACTGAGGACGCAGGTCTGAGCTGCAATCATCCGGATACTCAAGTAAGTAGCCCTGTGCCTTGACAGGCCATCCGTACATTTATCACAACATTTCCCTTAAAAGAGCTGTCCTTGAAACAGGAGTGGATAGAGAAGGCGAGGTTAATCAGGTGTCCGGCCCCCCTTCCTAAGACCTTGCCGGATTCTGTGTTAACTAGGATGCTGGAGATCGCACCTTCGGAAGAAAGCGAAGGGGGGGACAAGGAAGTTACTGCCTCCCCGAAGGAGGCTGTCCAAAAAGGAGGAATCAAAAATTCCTCTACTCAGGGGAAGAAGAGGACCGCCTCTGAAGACCCGGAGACCACGGTCTCAAAGCGGGGGAAGAAATCTTCGCCAGAGGGTCCTGTGCCGGGGGATACCTCGGCCGTACTATGCCCTCAAGGGGATCAGCCCTCCACTGAGCCGTAAGTAGAGAGGGGAGGTTTAAAATGAGAGAAATCCTTGTTTTATTTCTAAGGAAAATAACCGAAAATTTACCTTGTAGTTCGGATCTCAGCCCTTCTCAGCAGAGCTCGTCTTCGGGGGACCTTCTTCCAGAAATGATGGAGAGCGGGACGCCTCCCCCTGCTGCACCACCTTACGAGGCGGGCGACCCCGAGGTATCGTCGCGGAGGGTTTCTCCTAATCCGGCAGGGCCGGGAGGCAGTCATATGGCTCCCCGAAGCCCTCCGTGTCCGGCTTTCGAAAAAGGCAATCGGGCGAGTCCGACACCGCCTGGTGCACGGTCGGAGGCACTGAAGGATCGGCTAGGGCAAGCGCTATCTCAGAGGAGCACCATATGTTGATGAGTATGGTAATTGAAAGGATTTCGTCCGCGGAGAGCGGGTTGCATGAAGCAGTCAGGAGTGTGTTGACCAGTTTTGAGGTACGCGAGATGATGTACCTTTTGACAGTTCCGCATATTTAGGATGCGCCCTGCGTAGATAGTAGCCCCTGAGACTCTGTGTGCTGTCGAAGACGATAGTACGCAGAGGATCATAGTCCCAGGCATAATTTTACCGCCTTCCTGTGTAGGTGGCGAAGTGTCCGGCTAGCCGGACCGATGAATTGGCCGAGCTAAAGCGGCAACTTGACGTGGCAGATGCCGACATCGCGCTTGTCAACAAGCGGCTTGACGAGGCACAAGGTATATAATTTCTTCGGTGACACCTGGTAAGAGGGGCTTGACGCCAGTATCTTACAACGTGTGCGCTTGATGCAGTTGGAGCTGCCGCCGTGGAGGACCTTCGGGCGGAACTTGCCCGAGCCAAGGAGCAAGCCAGAAAAAGTGATGCGGCTGCCTTGAAGGCGGTTGAAGAGCTGAAAGCCGAACAGGCTGGTCACTGCCGAAGCAAGAAGGAAATGGCCGAGATGGCTGTGAAGTTGAAGAGCGCTGCTGACCGTTGCAAGCTTCTTGAAAAAGAAGATCGGGCGGAACGGACGGACCTGGAGAAGGCCACTACAGCGGCCAAGGATGCTCTTTCTGCGATGAGAGCGATGAAGGAGGAGCTACGTCAAGCCGGAGATATCGCGGCTGGAAAGCCCTTTATGTTGCGGATGAAGTTCGGGGATCCTAAATATGCTCCGTTGGACCGGATGTGGAGTTTGGCGGACGCGTATCAGGATTTATCGGCGAGTGCCGCTGATGCGGCCGAACACTTCCGAGATCAGAAGGATCGTGAAGTGGAAAATCCCTTTTGGTCGCAGTTCCACAATCCAGAGCATCCTCTTCCATTAACCGATCGTTTGGCCGAATGGGCCGAGCTGAATAGGTTATTCGGACTCTCCATGAAGTATGTCGTGGGTCATCTGTGGCCAGAAAGGCCAAAGCCGAACAGTTATTTTAGCTTCGTGCAACAGTTCCTTTGGTGCAGTGCCGTATATCAACGCGATGAAGAGGTCAGCATGCATAGAGGGTGCGCGGATGGTCCTTGCCAGTGTCAAGACATACTGGGCGGAGATGGAGGCCACTACTGTTGCATCCCAAGACTCGGACGGAAGCCAAGTACCTGTCGAGCACTATTTTCAGGAAGTTCTGCAAGGCGCTCGTTTAATAGAGACGCAGTGCTCGAAGGATATTATGTTCGAATAACATGTATTATTGTAAAACAATATTTTGATGAATTGTAGAAGCTTTTTATACTTGTGCCTGCAAGAATTATAATGCCTCCTGTGCGGCCGTTAAGGTATATGTGTATATAATCTGAAAGATGGCAGTCGTCGGCTTCAGCCCCAACGCATATAATGCGGGGGTGTTCGCGGAAGGCACATTTTCACACTCGATCCAACATCTTGGTCCATGAAGGAGGTGATAGCGTAGCGAACTAGGCAATCGGACTATAATGCTTTATCACTTTCACTTAGCCATAGGAGTTAGACAGTGAGGCTACTATATAGCCCCTGGTGGCACCGCGCTCGCCCGAACTCAGGGCGCGTGTGTGCCTGGCCGGGAAACGTCCCTTCGTTAATGCAGAGGAATCCCGAAGATTCCGATAGGTCATCGAGTGGTTGACCAGTCTCACGCTATATCATGACAGCCAGTTTTCGGCTTTCTCTACTGAGGTGCTCGCCTGGCTGAACCGGGGCACGATCGCAGTAGTTCTCCTGGTGCTGCCTTAGCCGATAGAGCGGAACGTAAGGCAGCAAAACACAGGAGCCGGGCAAACCCAATATTTGACCAAAGACATGATTCGGAGCTGATGCATATAAGGCCAAACTCGTGACGCCGAACACTCCCTAAGGTATTCGGTCTTCATGAAAACGGGCTGAACCGTGCCCTTGGTAATAAGCCCCTGGTGTCCAGGTACGTGCAAAATTGTGACATGGCCACATGCCAAGATGCCAGCCTCCTCCTCGGCTATACTGAGAATCTGGGGATGTGTATCAATATGAGACAGTAAAAAAGGTTTAAGCAGGGTCTTAATATAAAAAGAATCCTTGGAACGGGTCCCTGCTGCACGTCTACGCCTGTGTCTCCGTTGTGCCGTGTCCTGGACGGGTATAGCATGGTGTTCATCTGAAAAAGAGAGGAACTTAGTTGAAAAAGGTCGTGCGAAATGTACGTTATACTAAATGAACAAAGTATAATTTAAAATGGGTAAAATTGAGCCTTATTGTCTCTTGTTTTACTGCGCGGAGCCCCTTGTACAGGGGTATACGGCTATTAAGCCTTTACCAATTGTATGTTTACGCCAGACTCGTCTAGCCACGTCCGTGGTCTTAACGACCTGTTTAGGTGCTTTGATTGGTGAAGCCGTTTTAGTGTGTGGCTGTCAAGGCAGCCGCACAGTCTTCCGCACGGGAGGAACACTCAACATTTCCCTTTAGTGACATGATGCCTCGTGGACCGGGCATCTTAAGCATGAGAGACGCATAATGTGGTATTGCGTTAAAGCGGGCGAATGCTTCGCGTCCCAGTAGTGCTTGATAACCACTTGAAAATGGGGCGATGTGGAAGGTTAGCTATTCACTACGGAAGTTATGGGGGGAACCGAACATAACTTCTAGTAGGAGGGAACCCGTGCAATGGGCATCTGGGCCTGGCGCTACTCCTTTAAAGGAAGTGTTGCTATGGAGAATTTTTTTGGGTCCATCCCCATTTTGCGGACTGTGTCCTGATATAGCATGTTTAAACCACTGCCGCCGTCCATCAGGACTCGTGTAAAGTGGAATCCGTCAATTATCAGATCTAATACCAAGGCAGCCCAGCCTGCGTGCCGGATACTTCCGGAGTAATACTGATGGTCGAAGGTGATCGGTTTTAACAACCAGTGGCGAGACTCCTTTGTGATAGGCCACATGGCGTATATCTCCATAGGCGCCACTTTGTTTTTCCCTTTTGTCACGTGAAGTAAATTTACTGTTTTGACTTCTTGTGGGAAATTATTTTGTTTCCCAGTGCTCTGTTTGTGGGATTCATCATCGTCCTCACTTGGTGTATCCAGCCCCTTGTGTTTGGCATTAAGTTTGCCGGATTAATTGAAGACTAAACATTCTCTGTGGGAATGATTTGCGGGCTTGCCGGGGGTGCTGTGGATTTGACATTTCTTGTCTAGGATTTTGTTTAGATTAGAGAGTTCATCCCTGTTATCTTTAAGGGGCAGTTTTTGCTGACCCTGCTGAGAGTTATTGAATCCGGCGTTGACTGCCGTGCACTTCGGGCTGTTTTCCTTATTCCGGCGCCGGTCTTTGCTGCGTCGTGGCTTCCCGTTTCCATCCCTGACTTCGGATGTGCTTGGCTTGCTGGTGCTGCATCTTGCCAACCAGCCGTCCTCTCCCGCGCAAAAGTGAGTCATGAGGCTTGTTAATGCGGCCATTGTTTTTGGCTTTTCTTGGCCGAGGTGTCTGGCGAGCCATTCGTCTTGAACGCTGTGCTTGAAAGCTGCTAAGGCTTTGGCGTACGGACAGTTGACTATCTAGTTATTTTTAGAAAGAAATCTGTTCCAGAGCTTCCGGGCTGACTCTCCGGGTTGTTGAGTTATATGACTTAAATCATCTGCATCCGGTGGTCGGACATAAGTCCCTTGAAAATTTGCCCGAAAAGCGTCCTCGAGCTCTTCCCAACTTCCAATGGTGTTTTCGGGAAGGCCTTTAAGCCAATGTCGGGCTGGCCCTTTGAGCTTGAGGGGTAGGTATTTTATGGCATGGAGGTCGTCTCATCTGGCCATGTGGATATGGAGGATATAGTCCTCAATCCAGACTCCAGGGTCTGTCGTTCCGTCGTATGCCTCTATGTTTATGGGTTTGAATCCCGCCGGAAATTCATGGTCCAGTACCTCATCGGTGAAACATAGGGGGTGTGCGGCACCCCTGTATTTGGGTGTGCGGTGGTGTTCGGATATTTGTTGCTTTGCATTGCTTACTAGAGCTTGCTTTCTTGGCCCGTAGATAGATCTGGCTAGGCCATCTTTTTGATGCGAATCCTCGTGTGGATCGCGTGCTCGCTTGTGTGCGGCGCCGTTCGCCGCTCTAGGTTGGTCATGAGGTTGTCCATCTGAACGGGTGGCTTCTTTGTTTTTTGATTGCGGGGGCTCTAAGGCCTCCTCATCAAATTCAGGCAGCAGCTTTCGCTTTGGGTAGCTCTTTGTGTGGCGACTGCCGCCATATTTGTCTGCGGTGTTGAGTACTTTGCTCCATCTGATTCTGAGTGCATCTTCCGCAGTTTTGAGCTTCCACTTTTGCTTTTTTAGGCTACGCGCAGTGGCGACGAGCCTTTTGTGGAGGTTCTTCTGCTCTAGGAACTTGTTCGGCGTGAGGTCGTCCAGACTGTTATCTTCGTCGGGGACGGGTTGGTTATCCAGGTTGCCTTGTTCGGACGGTTGCACGATGTCATGTTCATCGTCCGCTGGCTCGCCCTGCTCTATGGCTGGGTCTGTATGACCGCTGTCTCTGTCGAGGCGGGGTTTGGAGTGGCGCTTACGCCGCCGCTTTGACTGCTTTTTGAAGGAACGGTCCTTCATTGCTTCCTCCCGTTCCTCATCGTCGTTTCCCTTGGGTGTGTCCACCATGTATACATCGTATGATGAGGTGGCTCTCCAGTGCCATGTGGGTGTTGGTTCCTGTTCGTCTCCTGTATCGTCGTCCATACCATCGATATCTTCGGATTCGAAGTCAAGCATGTTGGTCAAGTCATCGACAGTGGCTATGAAGTGGGTGGTGGGTGGGCGTCGAATTTCTTCGTCGTCCGCATCCCAATCCTGCCGGTCATAATCCGGCCAGGGCTCTTCTGACAAAGAGAGAGACTTTAGTGAATTTAGAATGTCGCCGAAGGGCGAGTGCTGAAAAATATCTGCGGCGGTGAATGCCATGATCGGCGCCCAATCGAGTTTGATTGGCAGGGGCGGAGGGTTTAGAGTTCGAAGAAGAGTCCGGTACCGTGGAGTCACGGGCCTCGCGAGGGATAAGGCTAATGTTCGGCTTGATCACCGCTGAGACTGTAGCCTCCATGGCGTGGTCTGACCATCCGTCCTCGGTCGGTGCAGTTGGCTCTGAGCTTGAGGTCGAAGCGGATGCGGGTGCGGCCTCCAGGGCACCGTTCGGCGGCAGAGCTAAATCATGCCCGTCGTGACAGTGCGGCGCGCTCGGCTGTGGCTCGAATCTGTCAAAGATCAAGTCTCCGTGGATGTTGACCGTGTAGTTCAAACTTTCAAACCTGACCAGACAGCCAGGGGCGTAGCTTTCAATCTGCTCCAGATGGCCAAGCGAATTGGCCCGCAGTGCAAAGCCGCCGAATACCAAGATATGTCCGGGGAGAAAAGTCTCACCCTGGACCGCATCGCTAGCGATGATTGGAGGATCCATCGGGCCTAAAGATGATGACACAGAGGAACTATCAATGAAAGCAACAATGTCGGTGTCAAAACTGGCGGATCTCGGGTGGGGGTCCCGAACTGTGCGTCTAGGCGGATGGTAACAGGAGACAAGGGACACAATGTTTTTACCCAGGTTCGGGCCCTCTCGATGGAGGTAAAACCCTACTCCTGCTTGATTAATATTGATGATATGGGTACTGCAAGAGTAGATCTACCACGAGACCAGGGAGGCTAAACCCTAGAAGCCAGCCTATGGTATGATTGTTGTTGTCCTACGGACTAAAACCCTCCGGTTTATATAGACACCGAAGAGGGCTAGAGTTACATAGAGTCGGTTATAATGGGAGGAGATCTACATATCTGTATTGCCAAGCTTGCCTTCCATGCCAAGGAAAGTCCTATCTGGACACGGGACGAAGTCTTCAATCTTGTATCTTCATAGTCCAACAGTCCGGCCAAAGGTTATAGTCCGGCTATCCGGACACCCCTATTCCAGGACCCCCTCAGCCACACTTTGACACACATTTTTGCCAAGCTTGCCTAAGGTTAGTTCATCAAAATGAGAGCCACAAGTTGGCAAGCCTAAGGGAATCTTGCCTTATTTTTTGTGTGTATGCCATGTGGGGTTCAAGTGTGGCTTGACTAAGGTGTGGCTTGAACCAAACACTCACCTCATAGATTCTACGTGGTGTGGCCATGAACCAAACATCTTCATAGATTCCCGACAATCGAGAAGGAGCTAGGAACCTCACGGTAGAGCGTCCGCACTCATAATATTTTATATTACTCCCTCCGTCCAGGTGAATAAGTCATCTTTGGTTGTGCACCGTTACCAAGAAGGAGGAAAAAACAAGAGAACCTAATGTTTATTTGCTAATTAATAGCATTGCATGCAATGAACTAACCACTGCGTGTCGTGTTTGGTAGTCTCGAGTCATTGAAAACATGCACGCCCACATCTCTTATTGGTTGATATGTCAAGAAACAAGAATGTTTATTTGCTAATTAATAACATTACATGCACGCTCGACGACCAAGAAGGAGCAAGGAACCTCGTGGTGGAGCGTCTGCACTCATAATATTTTATATTATTCAGCGATATAAAATCAACCAATCATCTCAACAGTAGACCAGAAGATTATGAAACACGGCAACCCAGTGTAGTTACATCATACTGTACATGGCCAACCCGCGCTATCACCATATTTCTTGGCCTCCGTACGACACCTAGCTCTAGTAATCCACCAGCCCGTATCGCTTCTCGCTCTTCATCTCTCTCAAAGTGTGGCGGGTTGGCGTTTTTGCCGTCTATTGAGGTCGGTTAACTAATCACATTTAGCGACATGCCAAGAGCATTCTAAAAAAATTACTATACTCCATTGTTATGCCAAGAAGAGGAAGCTCTTTGACTGACGGACCAAATGAGACAGGCGTGCCGTGCCATGAGTGGGTCCAGTTTCTTGTTTTGAACTTGTTTGGTGTAGTAGTAACACTTGGTTTCGATTTTTTATTCAGTTACTGTGATGCTACCGTCCAATATTCGTGTATGGTTGTTTCTAGAATAAAAATGGAGGTACTTTCTACCTCTTGAGCTTGCGTTGGTTTTCCCCGAAGAGGAGACGATGACGCAGCAGAGTAGCGTAAGTATTTCCCTCAGTTTTTGAGAACCAAGGTATCAATCCAGTAGGAGGCCACGCTCAAGTCCCTCGTACCTGCACAAATCGATAGCAACTCCCAACCAACACGATTAGGGGTTGTCAATCCCTTCACGGTCACTTACGAGAGTGAGATCTGATAGAGATAATATTTTTGGTATTTTTGGTATAAAGATGCAAAGTGAAAAGTAAAAGAAAAGTAAAAAGCAAAACAAGATTAAAGTGATGGAGATTGATATGATGAGGATAGACCCGGGGGCCATAGGTTTCACTAGTGGCTTCTCTCAAGAGCATAAGTTTTCTACGGTGGGTGAACAAATTACTGTTGAGCAATTGACAGAATTGAGCATAGTTATGAGAATATCTAGGCATGATCATGTATATAGGCATCACGTCCGTGACAAGTATATCGAAACGATTCTGCATCTACTACTATTACTCCACTCATCGACCACTATCCAGCATGTATCTAGAGTATTAAGTTAAAAACAGAGTAACGCTTTAAGCAAGATGACATGATGTAGAGAGATAAATTCATGCAATATGAAATAAACCCCATCTTGTTATCCTCGATGGCAACGATACAATACGTGCCTTGCTGCCCCTTCTGTCACTGGGAAAGGACACCGCAAGATCGAACCCAAAGCTAAGCACTTCTCCCATGGCAAGAACTACCAATCTAGTTGGCCAAACCAAACGGATAATTCGAAGAGACTTGCAAAGATAACCAATCATACATAAAAGAATTCAGAGAAGATTCAAATATTGTTCATAGATAGACTTGATCATAAACCCACAATTCATCGGTCTCAACAAACACACCACAAAAAGAAGAAGATTACATCGAATAGATCTCCATAAGAGAGGGGGAGAACTTTGTATTGAGATCCAAAAAGAGAGAAGAAGCCATCTAGCTAATAACTATGGACCCGAAGGTCTGAGGTAAACTACTCACACTTCATCGGAGAGGCTATGATGATGTAGAAGCCCTCCGTGATGACGGCCCTCTCCGGCAGAGCTCCGGAACAGGCCCCAAGATGGGATCTCATGGATACAGAAAGTTGCGGCGTGGAATTAGGTTTTTGGCTCCTGTTCTGATCGTTTGGGGGTACGTGGGTATATATAGGAGGAAGAAGTATGTCGGTGGAGCCTCGGTGGGCCCACGAGGGTGGGGGTGCGCCTGGGGGTGTAGGGCGTGCCCCCTACCTCGTGCCCACCTGGAAGCTTCCTTGGCGTAGGGTCCAAGTCTCCTGGGTCATATTTGGGAAGAAAATCACGTTCCAGAAAGGATTATTCTGTTTGGATTCCGTTTGATATTCCGTTTCTTCGAAACACTGAAATAGGCAAAAAACAGCAATTCTGGGCTGGGCCTCCAGTTAATAGGTTAGTCCCAAAAATAATATAAAAGTGGAAAATAAAGCCCAATATAGTCCAAAACAGTAGATAATATAGCATGGAGCAATCAAAAATTATAGATACGTTGGAGACGTATCAGTACTCCTTTCCGGTTTATAGGGCTCATCTCAAAAAGTTTGTTTTTCCGTTTTATAACTCTCAATTTTACTACTTACCATCACATGTTGAGATTTCAAGGTGTATTAAATCACTGTGTGCTAGGATGAAGAAAAAACTCACCAATGCATGTAGAAGTTCTTGGTCATTAAGTGCTCATGCATGCATGTGGTGTAATTAATGCATCAGTTTACACAAATTTTTGAGAAAAATGAGAGTAGTACTTTTGCAAACTATGGAATTAATTCCACCATTCATCATCTACCTTGGTTGAAGAGATTTTCAAATTAAGCCCTATAAACCGGAAAGGAGGGAGTAGTACTTACTGTGGGAAAGGTGAAGTGATGGTTGCTTCGCCCGAGCAACTTATTACTCTGAGAATATGGGAGTACCAGCGGATTCAACGAACAGAGAAATGATGGTTGCTTCGCCCGAGAAACTTACTGTGGCGAAGGTGGGGCTCTGTGATTTGACTTCTAACTAGTCATTACTACTGCGGCGTAATGACCGGGGTGAATCTTTCCCTGCAATTGTGCACTCAATATTGATGCATGGCAGGTGGAGCCGGATGAAGGATGTCCCACATGTCGGCGAAATGAAGTTGAATTGTTTCTGGCATTGCTATCAGTCCTTCAGGATTTGTTTATATGTACACATAATTTTAATCAAATTGTACTATGGTGCAATGAATGTTTCAACTTTGGTTCCCACAGGAAAAAAAGGTTTCAACTTAGGATCCATGTGTCCTCTTGCATCAAGATTATCTCGTTACAACATTCCATCAAATACAAATGAAAGTACCATGACTGCTAAGGCATCTCAATGGTTCGCAGATCAGCGCCAATATTCACATCACAACTGAAGACAAATTGTGAGAAGGTGCACAAATAAAGAAAAATATATAATTGGTCGATGTTGTTCGTAGGCATGGCTCCATTTCCTACGCACATTGTTCATTGGTTGGCAACTAGTTTCACCCAGCTCTGTAGCCAAAAAAGAGGTGTATGGAGGACATCACAATCCGATCATTTTGTGCAGCTCCACTAAAATCGAGCTGACCATCCCTGTTTGCAAAGATATCCAGTCAGTGTGATTATAGTAATAGTGGAACTAGATGATGAGACATTACACACACAAATAGAAGCCGATCACCTCTATGATCTCTCTTTAGGACTAACTACTAGTTGGAGAAGATTAGGCACGAAGTTGGATGAGGAGGATAGCAAAACCAATCTCCCTTTCTGCAGTCCCACAGAAATGTAAAAACGTTGCCCGTGTGACATTTTGGCGGAACTGCACAAAACACTCTTAAGAGACAAGTGATTTGTGCAGTTCACCAAAAGGTCGCAATAGCAAAGAGGTGAAAGGATAGCCCTGTTTGCAAAAGGAGGTAGAAAGGAAACAATTACTGCCCAATAACACGAGTTGAAGACACATACGCCGACAAAAAAGAAGCATATTCCATGTAATAAGGGAAAGATAGCAGCATGGTGGTTTATCAAAAATGGTTTGAGGACGAGATTGCAAGATGGAAAGTACGCCGACCGAGATACGTTTTAAGCAAACAACTAAATAATATCCACATGCAGGATTTTCTACATGCAGCAACTTGGGAAGATGGGCAGTGGAGCAAGGCCACAGGAAGCTGTACCTAAGGGTCGTCGGGATGAAACTAGGAGGGCGCCGGCGGCCGAGATCTGCCCATACTGCAGCAGCGAGCAAGTGGCGAGGACCCTGCCGCATTGGAGCTTGGTCAGAGAGAACGGCGGGTACCGCAGATCGGGACGTGCTGCCTCAACACCGTCGAACGGAGAAATGATGCACATCCTCCCTTTCCGCCGGTGGACGGGATGCGGCCAAATCACTGACCAACGGTGAGAGAGAGAGAGGCCACTGCTGCCTTGTGTGAGATGGTGTGACGAGAGAGAAACCCCGGTAGGCAGGCTCCGTTGTATATATTGGAGCGGAATTTTCCATTTTCCCCACGACAATCGTTTTATATTCTGTACATGCCATTGAGGAATATATAACTTTATTTAGTACTAACACGTCAAGTAGAACTTTGTTTCCTCTATGCATGGTACACGACCCTCCTTCGAGTAAACAACCGCTACACGCGTCAAATTATCACGTGGGCTGCCTTTTCGTACAGAAACGTACTCCATCGTGTACCCGCGCGGGTGTTGCCGGGAACGAGACATGAGTACATGCGTCTTGCGTGCACCTCTTCTTTAGGTGCAGGTATGTACATGGGTGTGTGTGATAGAGATGGTTTGTGCGAAACAGAGGCAATGTGTCGATGATATCTCAAACAAAAAACGTAACATATGCAATTTTTGTGAAAAAGAGTAATGGATATATCATATCTAGAGGGAGCGATCCGCGAGAAGAGAGTGGAGGGATCATTGGCGTGAGATATCGATAGAATCGAAAACAGGGATGAAGTGTGTGGCTGCGCGATCGATAAAGAGTGCCATCGAATTTGTGTTTGCCGACATCAAAGATACAAGGCGGCTGGCCTACTGGAATTTGAGAGGGGAGAGGTGCAGTTTTTCTCTATGGCATGGATACCTACCTACAACGTTCGACTATTGGTGTGTGTGTGTGGGGGGGGGGTGAGGGGGCAGCGACCTAACTGTAGAGAGGTAGATCGACTAGTATATGTGTGGAGAAGGAGAGAGACCTAGCTATGTATTGAGGGAGATCGATCGGCATCCATGCATATGTGTAGCAGAGGAATATGGTTGGGAGAAATAGAAAGGTAGAGTGTTGGAGGGTTGGTGGTGGAGTGGCGTCTCACAAATGGTGGGAAAGGCCTGCTAGACAAACGGAGGGTACGAGTGCAATATCAATAAGAGAGGTCGGGGATGTCTGTCTGTCTATGCACGTGCGTGTGAGATATGGGTCGGGAGGTATGCAAGGATGATGAGGGGAGACAATATGGTTGTGGTAAGCATACATAACTACATAGGAAGATCAACCGTTGTGTGTCTGAGAATGGGAGAGACATAACTAGTGAGGTAAGTCTATCGGTGTGTGTCGGGGGGAATCGGCTTCCTCGAACACCTATGGGGACGGAGCCCCTTCTCGGTTCGGCGGGGAGCGGAGGCTGCGCAAAGAGCGGATCGAGGCGAGACACACACACAACGATTTTACCCAGCTTCGGGCCGCACTGGTGCGTAAAATCCTACTGCTGCTTGTCTGGTTGATTTGGGTTCTTGCTCGAAAGCGCGAGATGCTACAGTACACTCGAGCTGCTCGAGAGGCTGGGCGCGAAGATTTGTCTCCCCCCTCCTACGTGCGCATGGGGGCCTCCTTTTATATGCTCAAGGGGTTACCCACAGGTGGCAGCGTAGGTGAGGGCAAAAATGGTAGAATGCTGTAGTGGGTACAGCTGCCTGCACAGTGGCTGTACAGTGCTATCATACCTAACTCTGACAGCGGGGGACAAGGGCATTAAATGCCCATCCGCGTCGCTCAGACGGAGCAGGGGAGTGGACCGTCAGGAGCGCCACCGTTTGCCATGATGGCTACTCTGTCAGCTTCGCTTCGCCACCGCATGCCCCTCACTGCTTAGCCTCCCGCCACGTGCGCCTGGGATGGCCCCCAGAGCGACACGTTGGTGGGTGAGCTGGAGCGCAGGCACGAGGTGGTAACTTGCCACGGCAAGCGCCTTGCCGTGGTGGATGTCTTGTCGCGCCCGGGAGCTTGTTGCTCATCGGGCCTTGCCGGGGCGCGGGGCGCGCCGTGGCAGGGTCCTTGTCGTGC
Organism: Aegilops umbellulata; assembly: GCA_032464435.1. NCBI lineage: Eukaryota > Viridiplantae > Streptophyta > Magnoliopsida > Poales > Poaceae > Aegilops > Aegilops umbellulata. The sequence continues at coordinate 220,123,643 of CP136060.1, forward strand.
CGTGGATGGCCTTCCCGGCAAGCTCCTCTTGCCGGGGTCTTGTGCTTCGAGCGACAGTCCCGGCAAACTCCTCTTGCCGGGGCATTGCTCTCTTCAGGTGGCCTTCCTGGCAAGCTCCTCTTTCCGGGGCCTTGGCTCAAATACTTTGTTCTTGAATGGCCCAAGAGGGAACCATTGAGGGTCTTGGCGATCGCCTGGCAGGCCTTGCCGCGGGGTGCTACGACCGCCCGTGCACAAGTTCGGGGTACTAAGGTACCCCCTACTTTAGTACACCGACAGGAGCCCCCGGGCCTGGGCCATACACGGTGCCGAGCGCTGTTGGGCCAGGCCCAAGACAGTGCACGGACGCCCGTTCCCTGGGTCAGGTTGCATCTTAACTCCGAGCCCCACGCACCTTCCCCAGATGGCATGCGTCGAACGCGGCGCTGTGGGGGAGAGGCGTGCGGGACGTGGGCGGCGTGCGCGGGGCTGAGCCCTGCAGGCATGCATCACGTCGCAATAAATGGGGACGGTTCGTGCCATCTTCATAAGTAGAGGGAGGTGTGGAGGCATGGCTCTTTCGCTGGATGGGGCCGAGGCACGGTTTCCGAGCCGTTCCCCACGATCACGAGGTGGGGGAGAGGCCGCCTCACCCGTCGCCTCGGCCCTACACGTCAGCCACGCGGCCTCCATGCACCTGGAGTTGCGGACGGTGGAGGCGGGAAACCGGGCCATCGCGGGTCGAGGCCGCAGGCCGGTCCCGGTCGCCTGGCCTCCCTGCGCCCTGATTGGTCGAGCGGGGTGGTCGAGTCCCCACCCTGTTCCTTTATAAGGAGCAAGAGGGGGGGCGATGGGAACCCACACTCCTCCATCTCTTCCTCCTCTGACCCTGCTCTCTCCATTAGCCATGGAGAAAGGGAATCCGGGTCCTTCATCGGTGGCGGTGAGGGTTGCCGCCAGGCAGCGCGCCCCTCCTTCCCTTGCACCCGCGGTGGCGGAGCCAGCCGCAAGGGGAAGGGGGAGGGGGCGAGGTCATGGACAAGGGCGTGGACGAGGCCGCGGTGCTCAGGGAAGAGGCGGGCGGGGCGGCGCGCCGGCCTCGCCTCCGCCAGCGGCCCTTCTTCCCACGGCGGTCCATCTCGGGGATGATCCTTGCGAGTTCTTCGTCAGGCTGCGCCGGGCGCCTCGTCGCCGCCTCCGCCTTCCGTCTCCTTTTGCGAGCGTGATGGAGATGGAGCAACCCGAAACGCTAAGGTTGCGCATGAAGGGCTGCGGGATCAGCGGCACGCGGGTCCACGTCGAGTTCCCAGCCCCCGGCGTGGTGTATCTTGGCCGAGGGTGGAAGACATTCGCCCGTATTCACACCTTGACGGAGGGGTTCACCCTCCATTTCAAGTTGATGGAGGGCGACCTTCTCTCCGTCAAGGCCTTCGGGGACCTCGGGACCCGGGCCAGGTGCTGCGTGGATAGCTCCTCCGACAGTGAAAGCTCCTCCTCGAGCGAGAGCGATGAGGAGGGGAGCGACAGCGACGACGAGGGCAGCGGTCGTCGGGATGACGGGTCCGACTAGGCGCCGGTCGCAGCTCCATGTGGCACCGGCGACCCCATCATCCGGGTCGCCGGCTCCTTGAGCTTCTCGGGGCCGTCTTGTCACATCCCTAGTTCTGGTGATGCTTAGTGCTTGCATTAGAGTGTTGCATCATGATTAAATTCTATTAAATTTGAAATGGGGAATGTTTCAAACCCTGGCACTAAAGCAAATTCAAATAGATGCAAATTAAAATGGAATTTCAACTAACCCAAAATGCTTTTCAAAAATGTTCATGGCCTTTGGAAAATGTTGCAAACAACAACCAGAGGTGATGCACATTTTTGCTATACATTTTGGATTTTTGAATGAACCCATATGTATTTGAATTGGAGCTGTTTAAAATAATATAATTATTTTGAAGGCTCCAAAAATGTTGGAAATTGGTGAGGGCCTTTGGTATATTATAACCAGTGGCCACAAGGAATCTCAACATTTTTATAATTGTGCTAGTATTTATTTTAAGTCAAAAACAAATGTCAGAAATAGAAAAGAAAACAAAAATATGGAAAGCCTTACCTGGGCCACTTGCTGGCCTGGCTCTGGGCCGGCCCACCTGGCCCATGCCAGTCACCTCCTACCTTTGCCAGTAGGCAGAGGAGGGGGGGACAGCGCACCGCCGCCGAGCATGCGCGAGGCCACCTCCTGCTTCGCCGTGTCGACGCCTCCTCCTCCCTGTCCCCGCGCCTGTGGACGCCTCGACCCTCCTCTGTCCTCCCCCCCTCTCTCTCTCTTCTCTGGCTCCCTTCCCCTCTCTTCCCGAGCGCCGCTGTCGCCGCCGTTCACTGCCACCGTGGCCACCGTCCACACCTCGCCTCGCCAATGCTTCCAGAAGAACCGCCGCGCCTTCCTCTTCGTCTCCACCAACCCACGTGACGCCGGGCGCACCGCAGCGTCGTCCCCGCCGCCTTCATTGCCGCATCTGTCCGGCAATCGCCGCGGTCGATTCACCGTCTTCGACGCCTCCCCGAGACCACCGCGCTGCTCTTCGACCTCGCTGTGAGCCCCGGAGTATTACCCCTCACCTCTCCCTCTCTGGTTCGTCCTCTAGCTAGCTGTGCTGCCATGGCCGTAGCTCGCGTCCGCCATGACCGGCGAGCCCCGCGCTCCCGAGCTCCTGCACTTGCGTTCGTTGCACCGGCGTGCTCCTGGTGACCCCAGGAACCCGTAGAGCCCCTCAGCTGATCTCGACGTGCCGTGGAACGTCGCACCGGACTCCGCCCGAACTCCGGCCGCCGCCATGAGGTCACTTCCGACGAATTCCGGCCACCCCGCGGCCTTCCGTCCGGTCCATTGGATGCGGACGAGCAAGAGCTCCTCCCCGGTGCGCTCAGCGCGCCAAACCACCGCCCGATGCTCAAATCCGAGCCGCGCCGCCGTCGTTTTGGTCGTTGCCGGCCGTGCTCTGGCGAGTGCCGACGTGGCGCGTCATTAGCGCTAACCACCGCCAGCTAGATCACCCACATACGCTGACAGATGGGCCCCAGCGCCCACTAATTTTGTAATTAGGCTAAACACACCCCTGTTAACACTATGACGCTGACGTGTGGAGCCCACACGTCAGGTTTGACCTGGAGGCGCCCAGTTGACCAGCTGACGTCATCCTGAAGTCACGCTGACGCAATAATTATTTACTGGAATTATCTTTATACAGGAAATTTCAGAAAATAGTGTTAACTTCTAAAATTCATAGAAATTCAACCGTAGCTCAGAATGAAATAATTTATATATGAAAAATGATCAGAAAAATCCAATCTATCCATCTGTACTGGTTTCATGCATGTTAATGCAACTTAAACCTGCTGTTTATATCAAAACATGATAAGGCACTATTTAAATTCATAATTTGAGTTTGGGATTGAATCTTTGGTTCAAAATGACCCAAACCCATCTGGTTGTAGTTGCATTAGGCCAACACACTCATATTGCCATGTCATGAGCATGCATCATATTGTGCATTGCATTGATTGTGTTTCTTTCTCAGTTGCTGGTATCGCCCCCTCTCGATAGACGTGGTTCCGACGATGTGATCGGTGACACCGATGAAGGACTATATTATCTTCAGAAGTGCCAGGCAAGCAAAACCCCCTTGTTCATTTCGATACAATCCCACTCTCTCGCTTCTGCTCTCTTTTACTGCATTAGGACAACAACGATTCAACTGTTACATGATGCGGTAGTTGAACCCCTTTATCCTTTGCATGACCTGTCATTGCCACAGTAAATAGATGAAACCCACTAGCATGAGTAGGAGTTGTTTGAGCCCTGATGTGCCTACTCATTCATGTTTGTTGTCATGCCTGCTACTACTTAGAGTTGAGTCGGGTCTGATTCATCGGGAATGAATTGGAATGTGGTGAGCATGTCCTACTGTTGAGAGCTAAGTGTGTGAACACGATTTGGTAAAGGAAGCGGTGAGAGGCCATGTAGGAGTACATGGTGGGTTGTCTCATTGTAGCCGTCCTCAGGAACTGAGTTCTGTGTTTGTGATCCATGAACAGTTACTACCACACATTGGGTTCCGGTAACTCGACCCCTCTCGACTTATTAATCAACTTGATCTCTGTCCAGGACTTGCAACTAGTTTCTGGTGTTTGTAGGTAGTGTTAGTAGTCTACTAAGTGGTACCCGGTACAGGTGGGCTTGGGACAGACTAGGCACCGTGGCACGGTGTACCAAGCGTAGATCTACCCGTCGAGGTGGGCTTGGGAACCCTGCACACATCGTTTGGGGCCGTGAGCGACACCCCGGCCGGATCTCCTTGCGGATGGAACCCGAATAGGCGATAAACCTGGACTAGAGACTTGTGTGGTTAGTCAGGTCGTGGCCGACTCCCTCGCCCGGCTTCCGCTTGAAGGTTGCCGAGGTACATGACGTGTACAGGGCGATAAGTGGCGAAAGCGTGTGTGAATAAGTACACCCCTGCAGGGTTATCATTATCTATTCGAATAGCCGGATTCCTCGGATATGGAAACTTGGACCCCTTGCATAGTTCATAGACAAGTGAAAGTGGATACTCTAAAATACGCAAGATAAGCGTGAGTGCTATGGATGGCCTTCTCGTAGGGAGACGGGAGCGGATCCATAGTGGTGTATTGATATGGTGAATATGTGGACTCGTGTGCGCCACCTCAAAGAGTTACTTGCAGTCGTAGTTCAGGATAGCCACCGAGTCAAAGCTGGCTTGCTGCAGTCAAACTCCACCACCCCCTTTTTTGATACTGATGCATATGTAGTTAGTTCTGATGTAAGTCTTGCTGAGTACAATTGTACTCATGTTTGCCTATTTTATGTTTTTGCAGAGAGACTTCAGTCTCGCTAGTAGTACCGCTTGGACTTCGACGTTTAGCTTGATACCTCAGCTACGATCTTGTGCCCTCGGCAGGGTCTAGTGGATAGTTAGGCTTCTCAGCCTTTTTCATTTGTAGTTGTCTGTACTCAGACAAGTTAAGCTTCCGCATGTGCTTGTTGCTTGTATGCTCTGTATGTTGGGTCATGAGACCCATGTTTGTAATATCTCGCTCCTCGGAGCCTAATGAATAAATACTTGAGTCGTAGAGTCTTGTTGTGATGCCATGTTGTATTTACCCATATCGAGCATATTGTGTGTATGATTGAAATGCTTGGTATGTGTGGGATCCGACAATCTAGTTGTTATCCTTGGCAGCCTCTCTTATGGGGAAATGTAGTCTAGTGCTTCCTTGAGCCATAGTAGTCCGCTACAGCCCGGTTCACCGGAGTCCTGCTAGCCCAGCACTACTGCTCAGGACACTTGACTGGCCGGCATGTGTTTCACTTCGTTCCTGTGTCTGTCCCTTCGGGGAAATGTCACGCGGTGACATCCGGAGTCCTGCCTAGCCTGCTACAGCCCGGGTTACCGGAGTCCTGTTAGCCCAGTGCTATAGCCCGGATTCACACGCTGTTGACCGACATGCTCGAGGTTGAATCATGTATGCCTGTCCCCATGGGTTAGTGCCGCTTTGGGTTCACGACTAGCCATGTCGGCCCAGGTTCTCTGTCATATGGATGCTAGCGACACTATCATATACGTGAGCCAAAAGGCGCAAACGGTCCCGGGCCAGGTAAGGTGGCACCCGTGGGAGTACCGTGCGTGAGGCCGCAAGGTGATATGATGTGTTACATGCTGGATCGATGTGGCTTAGGATCGTGGTCCTGACAGCTCTTCCCGGGCGGCTGGAGTGGCGAGGCTACGGAAGAGGAGGAGGACTGGCGGCAAGGCCGTCAACTCGGAGTATGAGGGCTAGGTGCCCCCGACAGCGTGTTGACGTCCCGCTGCCTCATCTTCGAGCTCCATCTCCGGCGCCACTGCCACCATCCAGCCTCCGGAGCCCCCGGGGCGTTCTCTTGGTGTCTTCTGCCACCCGTAGCTCGCCTAGGCGCCCCTTTTGCCCTTTTCGCCTCCTTGTCCTACCTCCTGAGGAGAGAGACAAGAAAGGGATTACGGGCACCTTATCTCTTTTTAACTTGTAAGCCTTCGGGCCTTAGCTGCATTTAAATCTCGTAACCCCATCTTTTCATGTTTTTCATTCTCTCTGAACTGTACCTGGGCGGAATGTTTTTAATGAAAAGGGGATGTTTGCCGGATCATTTGTCTCGCGGGTACCACCCGCGGCAAGGAGCGAATCCTTTACATCGTTAAGATAGACACTCCCTCGCCCGGCAACAGGCCCTGCCGTCTTCCCGCGCCCCTTGACCTTCCTCGTGCTCTTGGCGGAGGCAGGTAGAAGGCGGGTTCAGGCCCCTCGTTTCCTTCTTTTGCCGCCGCGGCTACTATCAAAAACGGGCCCCAGGAATGCGCTCTGGGGCTTGTCGTTTAAGAGAGCACGACAGCTCTTAGGAGGAAGCGAGGTTTTCGTATCCCACAGTCCATGAGAGAATGCATGATAAGGGATGCCGAAACTTATCTGAGGTTACAACCCCCGGCATCTCAGGCCTGCCGCGGGTGGATCCTCGTACTTGCAGTCCCCGGCGACTTTGGCTTGCCGGGGGGTAGGCATTGGTTCGTCCTTCTCCCCCTCTTCATCCTTGAGCGGCCCGACTGGGACATGTAATCCCTGCGAACCAAAGGAAAGAACAGGAAAAAGGGACGCAGACTCGACCTCTAAGCTAGGGGTTAGCGACAGTTAGGCACTATCAACCCTAACCAAGGACGAGACTCGACTCAGCATGCATGCTAAAACTTAGGGCGCCAGCGCTTCATTATCTGCTGCCAGGGTCTGCGCCTGGCTTTGTACAAAGGATCACATGCAACTGCGGCAAGACTTGTACAAAGGGTTGGTTGCCGAACGGGGTCCGACAACCGCGCCTTACGGGTAAAACTTACGAAGATGCTCAATATTCCAGGAGTTGCTCACCGGAGTTCCATCTTCGGTCTCGAGGCGGACAGCGCCGGGCCTCGTGACTCGTTTCACCCGGTAAGGGCCTTCCCACTTTGGCGTCAACTTGTTGTGATTCTTGGCCGACTGAACGTGCTGAAGAACAAGGTCGCCTTCCTCGAAGCTCCTGGCTTTGACTCTGCGGCTATGGTAGCGACACAAAGCTTGCTGGTAGCGAGCGGCTCGCATAGCAGCCTGGAGACGATCTTCCTCGAGGAGCAGCGCGTCATCTTCACGCGACCGCTCTTGCTCAAGCTCGTCATAAGAGAGCACTCGAGGTGACCCGTATACGAGTTCTGTGGGGATAACTGCTTCTGCTCCATAGACTAGAGCAAATGGTGTCTGGCCAGTGGCTCGATTTGGCGTCGTTCTGATCGACCAAAGAACCGCTGGCAGCTCCTCGATCCAGTTCCGTCCGCACTTGTGTAGCCCGTCAAAACTTCTGGTCTTGAGCCCGCGCAGCACCACGGCGTTGGCCCTTTCCGCTTGACCGTTGCTCTTAGGATGAGCAACAGAAGCGAAGCAGACCTTGGCGCCGAGGTCTTGGATGTACTGCATGAAGGCGTGGCTCGTGAATTGCGTACCGTTGTCGGTGATGATCCTGTCAGGGATCCCGAAACGGCAAACAATCGACCTGAAGAATTTGATCGCGGACTGGGCCGTCACCTTCCTCACTGGTTCCACTTCCGGCCACTTTGTGAACTTGTCGATGGCGACGTACAAGTACTCAAAGCCCCCGACAGCTCGGGGGAAGGGGCCGAGGATATCGAGCCCCTAGACCGAAAAGGGCCAGGATAAAGGGATTGTCTGGAGAGCTTGAGCTGGTTGGTGTATCTGCTTGGAGTGGAACTGGCACGCTTCACACTTGGTTACTTGTGCAGTTGCATCCTGGAGGGCTGTCGGCCAGAAGAAACCCTACCGGAACGCTTTGCCGGCAAGTGCTCTTGCACCAATGTGGTGACCGCATATGCCCTCATGTATCTCCGCCAACAGCTTCTGTCCGTCTTCCCGGTGGATGCACTTCAATTTCACCCCATTGCGTCCTCTTCTGTACAGTGTGCTGTCAACAAACTGGTACATACTGGACTGCCGGGCTACTCTTTCCGCTTCCTCTTGCTCTTCGGGAAGTTCTCCTGTCTGAAGGAAATGGACGATCTGCTGCGCCCATGTCGGAGCTCGTGGCTCGACGACAAGGACCAAAGGCATGTCTGCGCCTGTGGGAACATTAGCTTCTACGGCGAGAGTCTGGGGCTCGTCCGGAGCTTGTCGTTCCCCGGCAAGCTTGCCGGAGCAGAGCTTGTCGGGAGCACCTGCTTCAACGGAACAAACCCTAGGGCTTGCCAGAGCGGGTTGCTCCTCAACACTCTTGGCGTCGATCTTGGGGACTCTCTTGGCGGCGGCTTCCGGAAGCTCTGCCGGGAGATAGTCGTCGGAGACCAACTTCCTCTTCTTGTTCTGTCCAGCTGACGGTGTCACGGATGGCTGAGTCAGCTTGAGCACAAAGGTTCCTGGTTCCATAGGTAACTTTAGTGCGGCGCACTTTGACAGGCCGTCGACAACGTCGTTCTCGGCTCTTGGAACGTGCTCCATTTTTAGGCCGTCAAAGCGCTCTTCAAGCTTCCTCACTTCATCAACGTAAGCCTCCATCAACGGACTCTGGTAATCCTTGTTCACTTGGCGGACGACGAGTTGCGAGTCACCCCTGACAATAAGCTTCTTGATCCCAAGTTCTGCCGCGATCCTGAGACCGGCAAGCAAACCTTCATACTCTGCTGTATTGTTGGTCGCCTGCTCCTTGGGAAAGTGCATTTGGACGACGTACTTGAGGTGCTCTCCAGTGGGCGCGACAAGCAGTATGCCAGCACCGGCGCCTTGCAGCGAGAAAGCGCCATCGAAGTACATCAGCCACTCTTTGTTTGTTTCCTCGCCGGGGATGCTCGTCTCTGAAATTTCTTCATCGGGTGTCGGCGTCCATTTTGCTATAAACTCTGCCAATGCTCTGCTTTGGATCGTTGAAGTGCTCTCGAACTTGAGGCCAAAGCTTGACAGTTCCAGTGCCCACTCGACGATCCTGCCTGTTGCTTCGGGAATCTGCAGTATCCTCTTCAGCGGAAAGCGGGTGACAACTGTGATCTCGTGTGCTTGGAAGTAGTGGCGCAGCTTTCTCGAGGCCATAAGGAGACCGAAAAGCAATTTCTGCACTCCAGAGTACCTTGACCTAGCCCCCTGCAAGAGGGAACTGACAAAGTAAACTGGGCGCTGCACCATTTTCTTCTTTTGCACCTCTCCTTGCATCTGCGCAGATCCATCTTTGCCGGGGCCAGAGCCTGTCGGGGAAGCCCCCTGCTTGCCGACGGATGTGCTCGCCGTGGTCGCTGGCTCGCCATCTGCCTCCCTCTCCGCTACTAACGCAGCGCTAACCACTTGATTGGTTGCCGCCAGGTACAGCAGCAGCCTCTCTTGTGGCTTCGGCGCGACAAGTATTGGAGCGGAGGACAGATATTTCTTCAGGTCCTGCAGCGCAACCTCTGCTTCCGGAGTCCATTTTACTGGACCTGCCTTCTTCAAGATTTTGAAAAATGGCAGGGCGCGTTCCGCGGACTTGGAAATGAACCTGCTGAGAGCTGCTACGCAGCCGGCAAGCCTTCGCACATCCTTGACACGCATTGGTGCTTTAATCTGCTCAATGGCCTTGATCTTGTCGGGGTTGGCTTCGATTCCCCGCTGAGACACGAAGAATCCGAGAAGCTTGCCGGAAGGGACTCCAAACACGCACTTCTCGGGGTTGAGCTTGAGGTTGGTCTTGCGCAGATTTGCAAAGGTCTCTTCTAAGTCTTGGATCAGGGTTGCCCTGTCCCGGGTTTTGACCACTATATCATCCATGTAGGCCTCCACATTCCTGTGGATCTGCGGTCCAAAAGCGGTATGGACAACCCTTGCAAATGTTGAACCAACATTTTTCAGTCTGAAAGGCATTCGTACAAAACAGTACATGCCACATGGAGTGATGAATGCGGTCTTCTCTTCGTCTTCTTCAGCCATAAAGATCTGGTGGTATCCGGAGTAGGCATCAAGGAATGAAAGCAGATCACATCCGGCCGTGGAGTCAACAATCTGGTCAATGCGTGTCAAGGGAAATGGGTCTTTGGGGCAAGCCTTATTGACATCGGTAAAATCGATGCAAAGCCTCCATTTCCCATTTGCTTTACGCACGACAACAGGATTGGCCAACCACGTCGGATGGAGCACGCCTCGGACGAGGCCTGCCGCTTCCAGCTTCTTGATCTCTTCTACGATGAACTCCTGGCGCTCCACCTCTTGTTTCCTAACCCTCTGCTTGACGGGCCACGCATGAGGACAGACGGCAAGGTGGTGCTCAATCACTTTCCTGGGAACACCGGGGATGTCAGATGGTTGCCAGGCAAACACATCGACATTCGCCCGCAGAAAAGTGACGAGCGCGCTTTCCTATTTGGGGTCCAACGTGGCACTGATGGTGAAGGTACCACCAGTGCCGTCCTCCTTGGCGGGCACTTTCTTGGTCGGTGGTGGAGCTGCCATCGTCCTCTTGCCCTTGCCGGCCGAGCTCGATGGTGCGTCCTCGACGGCAGCGCAGCACTCCGAAGAGGCGCGCTTGGCGGAGTGGGCATCAGAGCACTTGCCGGGTTTGGTCTTCTTGTCGGTGGAGCTCGATGGTGCGTCCTCGACGGTAGTGCAGCACTCCGAGGAGGCGCGCTTGCCGGAGTGGGCACCAGAGCATTCTTTGGACTTGGCCTTCTTCCTTCCCCCGGGAGCTTCACCGGCAAGTGGACCGTGGGCCGTTGCTGCTGCTGCGTCCCGGTAGATCTTGTCAGCACAGATAAGGGCATCCTTCTTGTCGCCAGGGACAGAGATGACGCTTATCGGGCCTGGCATCTTGAGCACGTTGTACGCATAGTGAGAGGCCGCCATGAACTTGGCGAGCGCTGGACGGCCGAGGATTCCATTGTAAGGTAATGGAAAATCGGCGACATCAAAGGTGATCCTCTCGGTCCTGAAATTCAACTCGCTGCCAAACGTCACCGGCAGTGTGATCTTCCCCTTCGGCTTGCTCCTTCCCGGGTTGGTTCCTTGGAACGTGCCGGTCTCTTCGAGCTCGCTGTCGGGAACTTGGAGTCTTCGGAGAACAGCGGAGGAGATCAGGTTCAAGCCGGCCCCGCCGTCAACTAGCATCTTAGTGACCTTGAGGTTGCGGACCGTTGGGGAAACCAACATCGGCAAGCACCCGACCGCGGTTGTGCGATCAGGGTGGTCCTCAATATCAAAGATGATAGGCGTGCTGGACCACTTCAGAGGCTTGCGCGACTCGACGGGCGGTTCCGCTGCATTGACTTCCCGCGCCCATAGTTTAAGCTGGCGGCGAGAAGTGTGCAGAGAGGCACCACCGTCCACACACAAGACCTCTGTGGCTTTCTGAAACTCCTGCTCACTGGTCTCGGGGTCTTCCGTGTCTTCGTCGTCGTCTTCATCCTTGTCGCGGCCTCTGGGAGGTCTGTCTGCTTGCCGCTGCTTGTCCTTGCCGCGACGTTCCCCCTGGCCGGGACGCTTCGTGCCGGATCCCCCGCCGCCTGCTTGGGCTCTCTCCTTGTCGCGCCGCTCGTACTCGGCCTTCTGCAGCTCGATGAGCCGCTCGACCTGCTTGCAATTCTGGAGGTCGTGGCCCTTGGTGCGGTGGATCTTGCAATACTTCTTGTCGGTGCCGTCCCGCTTGTCGGCGACCGCCACTGCCTGGCAGCTGGGGCACCCGGCAACCTCCTTGCCGGATCCACCGGCCTGGGCTTTCTTGGCGGTGCCTTCACTGCCGGACTGCTCAACAACCATCACTTCTTGGCTCTTTTTCTTCTTGTTATTCCGCCGCCGGCCTTTCCTCGCCGGGGCGGTGTCGTCACTGTCAGACCCTCCTGCTCCGATGCTTTCTCCGGGGAGTTTCCTCCCCTCCTCAGCGCGCGCACACTTGTCGGCCAGGGCGTATAGCTCACTGACGTCCTTGATTTTGCACATCGCCATCTCCTCCCGCATTCTGCGGTTTCGCACGTTCTGATGGAACGCACTAATGACCGCAGCGGGGTGGACATCTGGGATGTTGTAGTGCACGCGGCTGAATCTTTGGATGAACTTGCGTAGAGACTCTCCTTCCTTCTGAACGAGCAAGTGAAGGTCAATCGCCTGGCCGTGGGGTTTGTGGCCGCCCGTGAAGGCGCCGACAAACTGATGGCACAGGTCTGGCCATAAGGATATGGAGTTGTCCGGCAAGTGCATGAGCCAGGATCTGACGTTGGGTTTGAGTACCAGCGGGAAGTAGTTGGCTAGGATCTTGTCGTCTCGTCCCCCGGCAGCTTGCACCGCGATGGTGTAGATGCTGAGGAACTCCGACGGATGCGACTTGCCGTCGTACTTCTCGGGTACGTCAGGTTTGAAGTTCTTTGTGCTGGGCCACTGGACTTGCCGCAGCTCGCGGGTGAACGTAGGGCAGCCTACCGAATACGGCAAGTCGCCTGGTTCCCCCGGTGCGTGCATGTCGCCAGCGAGCTCAGCGCGCTGGTCTGATTGATGCCGCGCTTCTCTTCTGCGCTCGATGCGAGTTCGAGCGTCTTCCTCCTTTCGCTCATGGAGGACTTGGCGCTGGTCGCGACGAGTCCGCGGATTCGACGACGCGGTAGAGGCGTCATCGTGGTGGGTCCGGCGGGTCGGTGTCCGTTGCCTCTGGTGTGGGGAGTGCACGGTGGTCGCACCCCCACCAGTCTTGGCGCCATCGGTTCTCGCCTGGGCGACCTGCCGCGGCTGCGACGCACCAGGCTGCCGCGGCATGTCGCCGTTGGCAAAACCGATGAGACTCTGGATGGTGGCCCTCCAATCATCGAGCTTGTCCGATGCTGGAGGGTAATCCAGGAGCAATTGGGCTCGTGCGAGAGCTTCCGCTGGAGTGGCGGGCAGTGGCGGTGAACGGCGCGTGGAGCGGGATGTGCTCAAACTCCTAACCTCGTTAGAAGGAGCATCACCCGGTCCAGGCAGCCGTGCCACGCTCGTGCCAGCACGCTGGTGCGCTTGCTGGCCCTGAGTGTCCTGGGGTTCGCCAGCTCGATCCGGGTCCAGTGAGCGTATGGCACCGTGGGTACCAAGACGCTGCTGATTCCGCGCCTCCTGGGAGGAGCGCGGAGCATGTTCGGACGCCGTGGCGCCGTGAGCTGGCTCGACGACGCCCGTTCGGCCGCCAGCGCCGTCCCCGCCACCCGTTTGGTCCAAGGGCGGTGGGTTCGACGCGGATGGACCGGCCACCTCCGGAGCCTTCTTCTTCGGTGGCATGTCGCTGAGGATGAAGGAGATCTAGCTGGTGCAGACGCCGGATCAGGTTCGCACAACCTCGACGCCCCCTACCTGGAGCGCCAAAGATGTCGGGGGGAATCGGCTTCCTCGAACACCTATGGGGACGGAGCCCCTTCTCGGTTCGGCGGGGAGCAGAGGCTGCGCAAAGAGCGGATCGAGGCGACACACACACACACAACGATTTTACCCAGCTTCGGGCCGCACTGGTGCGTAAAACCCTACTGCTGCTTGTCTGGTTGATTTGGGTTCTTGCTCGAAAGCGCGAGATGCTACAGTACACTCGAGCTGCTCGAGAGGCTGGGCGTGAAGATTTGTCTCCCCCTCCTAAGTGCGCATGGGGGCCTCCTTTTATATGCTCAAGGGGTTACCCACAGGTGGCAGCGTAGGTGAGGGAAAAAATGGTAGAATGCTGTAGTGGGTACAGCTGCCTGCACAGTGGCTGTGCAGTGCTATCATACCTAACTCTGACGGCGGGGGACAAGGGCATTAAATGCCCGTCCGCGTCGCTCAGACGGAGCAGGGGAGTGGACCGTCAGGAGCGCCACCTTTTGCCACGATGGCTACTCTGTCAGCTTCGCTTCGCCACCGGATGCGCCTCGCTGCTCAGCCTCCCGCCACGTGCGCCTGGGATGCCCCCCAGAGCGACACGTTGGTGGGTGAGCTGGAGCGCAGGCACGAGGTGGTAACTTGCCGCGGCAAGCGCCTTGCCGCGGTGGATGTCTTGTCGCGCCCGGGAGCTTGTTGCTCACCGGGCCTTGCCGGGGCACGGGGCGCGCCGTGGCAGGGTCCTTGTCGTGCCATGGATGGCCTTCCCGGCAAGCTCCTCTTGCCGGGGTCTTGTGCTTCGAGCGACAGTCCCGGCAAACTCCTCTTGCCGGGGCATTGCTCTCTTCGGGTGGCCTTCCCGGCAAGCTCCTCTTGCCGGGGCCTTGGCTCAAATACTTTGTTCTTGAATGGCCCAAGAGGGAACCATTGAGGGTCTTGGCGATCGCCTGGCAGGCCTTGCCGCGGGGTGCTACGACCGCCCGTGCACAAGTTCGGGGTACTAAGGTACCCCCTACTTTAGTACACCGACAGTGTGTGAGGAAAAATAATTATAGTCGACCTAGCTATATGTAGGGAGATCGGTACGTATACATGCATCCATGTGTTAGAAGCAAATAAGGTCCAGAGAGACAAACAGGGGGAGAGGGGTGCATCTAGGAGGTGGTGCGAGAGGCCTACTATGTCGAGGGGTGAGGAGTGTGCGAGTATGAGATCGACGAAAAGAGGGGCGGGAGTGTGCACCTGCGTGGAACCGTATTGGACATAGGGGGCATGGACGGTGAGAAGAGAAGAGGGGAAGTATGTGTTTGTGGTAGGCACACTTGGCTAGAGAGGTATATCGACTGGTGTGTGCCGGAAAGAAGGAGCCGGGGGGCCTGCACACACCCCAGGTGAACGACCTAAAGAGAAATAACGAACGTGCGCGATGAAGGGGACGCTGAGGGAGGGTGAGAGGGGGGCGGGTGTGTGCATGCACAATGGAAAGCTAGCGCTAGCTAGCTACAAAGAGAAGAGGATCGTGAAGGTGTAAAAGACGAACAAAGATCATAATTCATTATAAAAAAGTGGATATAGATACTTGAAGAAGATATCAGAATGTAGAACATTGATTATAATTTGGGCTAATGTGTGGCTTTTGCAGCTCAGGGCTAAATACTTGTCATAATGTAAGGGGCGGGGCACTATACTTTCAGTGATAAACATGGTGTACGTATGGAACACGGTTTATATTATGAATATCTAGTTAGTACATCAAATGTACTATTATTTGGAATCCACATCAAGTGTATCCAAAAAATTGAATTCGAGTAATAGTAATACACGAATGATGGTTGAAGTTGGCAACAATCATGATTGTAGATTCTTATTCAAATAGAGAAATGAATTCAAATTTAGTTCGAATTGCAGCGGTAGTATAGACATTTGGAATGCACTAAAATGTTGGTATGAGTAGGTTACATGCATTATACAACCAGCGAATTTTTTTAATTGGACATAACATGGATTCATAGCTTTGAATAGCATTTGTATAGTAAAACGGGACAAGACTCTCTCTTTGTGTGGTGTAAATAGTCTTTTTCTTCTGTTTTTCATTGAGGGAAGTGCAAATTGATTTGGTACGTACAAGTACAATATTACACGTTAGGCTTGTCCCTAAAATTCAACCTGCGCCTTGTTATATCCCAAAAATTCAGATATCGTGCTCCAAAAACTCGCGCCTTCACAACCCGCCCCTTGCTTTCCCGAAATTACAATGCGCGCGAAAACTCCCTCCAGCTGCCAAATCCCGACACGCGAAATCCCCCTTCTAACCCTAAGCCGAAAGGGCCGCTAGTTAAAATCAGTGGGGGTACTTTTGTAACACACCCTACATTTTGACAAGCGCGTCCCTAAGTCATGGTTCCCCCCTCCCATCGCCTCCTTTTCGCCATTCGAAATCCCAGGCCGCCATAACCTCTCCACTCCAGCCGCGAAACCCTAGCCTCCTCCGTCTGACACCTCACCGCTGCCCAGCCGAAGCCTCTTCCCCGACGGTGTCGTCCACCGCAACAGCTCGATGTCCCTCATCCACCTCCCCGGATGAGGATCCATCGTCCATCTCGTCATCCCGCTGGTTCAGCCGCCCCGTCCTCCACCTCCAAGGAGCTGCTTCGACGATCACCTCGTCTATCGCGACCGCTCCATTCCCAAAGTTCCACCTTAACCTGCTCCACCGGAACCGCAACATCCTCACCGACTCCTCGGACGAAGCCGAGGCCTACTAGGCGCCACAAAGAGGTTGTACACTCATCGCATCGCACCTTCTCCTTAACTCGACGTCCCGGCACCAACGGTGCTCCATCCCGCACCCCCATGGAGCGGCTAGCTTGAAGCCGGCGCCGCGGGAGACATCTCCACGGCGGCTCTCCCCCAATGCGAGGCCCCTTCGGCGCCGGCGTCCATACCAGCCGGATCTACTGCTGCTGCTCCGACTCTCACTCGCTCGCACTGCTGCTGCTGCTGCTCCGGCTCTCACCCGCTCGCTTGCGCTGGTGCTGCTGCTCTCCCCCTCGCTCGTGCTGCTGCTCTTCTCTGATTTAGCTACACCTCAGTCGACTGAATCTACTTTTGGGTCAGTCGATTTTCAGGGGGTGGGGTTGGGGGGGGGGACTCGCCGGAGTTAAGGAAGAACCACCCACAACGGGGAGGGGGCTCACCGGAGAGGTACCCCACTATCTATCTTAGGGTTCAGGGAAGGGATGGTGGTCGCCGGCAGTGGCGGGCGCGCTGGTGGGGCGGTGGCATGGGGATCGCCGGAGAAAAAGCTCGGCGGGGGGGGGGGGGCTAGAGGGCTGGCCGGGGCGGCGAGGTGGCGTGGGGCTCGGTGGTTCGGCCGGTGGTGGCTGGCGGCTCAGGGGGGTGCAGGTTGAAGATGAACTGCAGGCCCTCCCTAAACTACATGTGAAGTGCCTCTCTGCTACCATTGCGTTCAGTTTTGACAGTAACATTCACATTCCACAGTAAATTTCAGTTTCGACAGTTAAGTTTAGAGTCAATAGTTTTTACCTCGTCTGTTGTAGTCAGGTGGTTTTTGGTGATGTAAATTTTACGAGCATAATTGGTTTGGTGCCAAAAATATGCATGCCAATGTTTGGCATTGTGCCAAATATTGGCTACTACTTGGTTGGTTACCAAGTTGTCTTGCCTATCTCACATAAACTTGCCAATATTTGGCAAGTCTTGGTATTGCCAATATTTGGCAATTCCAACATTTGGCTAGCCAAACATTGTCAGCAAACCAATCATGCTCTACATCTATCACTTTTTGGTAATGTATTTTACATCATCTATAGGAGATGCTATTAGAATCCCACATGAGATTAACGATGTCTGTCTTATGCAGCTTCAGCCTCGATGTCTTACGGCTCACCGGAGCTGCTCCAACGACGGAACGATCCATCACAACAGAGCAGTGCCCTGGACGCCGTCTACAGGTTCCTTAGATCTTCCTCCACACCTTTGACAACCACCTCTTCCTCAACTTCTTTAGCGACCAACCCAATGATGCTGAGGTCGACATGGCTACGGCAAAGAGGTTGTACACTTTTTGCATCACTTATTACTCTACATTCATGTCGATCCATTAGGGCTATTTTGGTTCAACAGAAAAACATAGCAATAGAATTTTTTTTCTATGGCACTCTACTATCAAATTGTGCATGCATTTTGTTGAAAGGAATGGAGCAAAACATCCACCTGGACCTACTTTTCAAAATCCTACGCATGAAAACAAGACCAAGTGCATTAGTGGCATAATAACATTCTAACTATACACGCTTTCATATCATTTCACTTTATTTTGTCCATGTTTCTTTGCATTCCTCTGCTCCTCCAATTCCTGTGAACCAAACACCCAAGTTGATACAAACCATGTGTTCACAAATGCTCTATTTCCCATGTGCATTCCTATCCTATACCGGTGTTTTTCCTATCCCTGCATTTTTAGAATCATGCAAGCCAAATGAGCCCTTACAGAATTACTTCAGTTATAGGTAGGCGTCGAAGAAAACTTTGTGTGGTTTGTCCTGCTCCTGCCGCGACGTCGTCCACCTCACCTGAGCTGCTCCATCGACAGAAGCATCCATCAAACCAGACATCACGACTCCTGATCGTCTTTCGCCGCCTCAGATCTCCTTCCCTGCTGCCGGCACCCACCACAACCGCATCACCATCATCGACTCAGCAGATGAACCTGAGGAGTACACGGGTCCACAAGAGAGGTCGCACTCTTTTGTTTCTGCTTATGTTATGCATTGCTTAATATTACCTGCTACTTTATCGTCCTGTTCACCTCTTAGACTCCAAGTCAAGTCCAAATTGATGTTCAAACTTGAGTTCTAAATTAGGTGTGGGGCACATATTGAGGCAGCAATGAATAGTATCTCTGTCTAATATTTGGTTCACCTAGGGTATGCCTATGTTGTTCATCTTGGGTGGGAAACAAATAGTAAGTCAATCATCATCTGCTTTTTTATTAAATTAAAGCAACCATCAGCATGCTATCATTATTTTTGGATCCATCCATTAGTTGTTACCATTACTCTAGATTTCTGCATGCTCTCCTTACATAATCACACTATATTTTTTTGTATGCATGTCAGATATTGTACACAGTCATGCTGAACATGTAGAGAAAAAGAGAAGAGGTTTGCACGACAATACAATGTCATGCAGACATCGCCCCATGGTGGGTTCAATGGCGAACCCTCCCCCCTCTCCAAATTGTAATCCAAAGGAAGATATCTATTCTAAGCCGGATTCAGACACATCTGACCACTCCTATTTACCCCCCAAGGTGTTTGCTCTAACTTGGCATGATGACGTTAGTCATATCATGCATATGTTGCCTTGCAGTGCCTACTTTTGACATTATATATGTCATCTGCTTAGTTTAGACATGTTCTGTAATGCCACCTGTTTAGTTTCAATATCATATATGGGAATTATGCAGTCTCATGTCTTTTAGCGAGCCATAATATATGTGAAATGTGCAATGCCATCCTGTTTAACCAGGAATCATATATTTGAATGATATCTTGCCCATCCTTTTCTTCATTACATTTCCATTTTTCAACAATGTTTGTACATTAAACTACTCTTCCTGTGAATCATACATTTGAGTGGGTGATGCAAAAATCTGGAGTGAAAACAAGGCCTTCAGAAAAGACAGTGCTACCTATCGAAACAGATCTCTTGCTGGGTGCCGATAGCTCCTCAAGATGGATTCAGAGACAAATGACCAGTCCTATTCCCCCACTGAGGTGTATGGTCTAACTTGGCACGGTTAAACTGCTCATATCATGCATATGGTGTCTTGCATTGCATAGTTTAGACAACATATACACAATATTCAACACCATGTTCTTAGTTCAGACATCATATATGCGAATGCCCTCTGCTTAGCATATAAATCACATATGTGAATTAAATTATGCCATCCTGATTACTTAGATAACATCTATGTGAATTATGTCCATCATATCTTTGAATTATGTTATGCTATCCTATCCAGTTTAGATAGACATCATATATGTGAAACTATGTCATGATATCCGTTTTAGTTAAACAATATACATGTCAACTATTTCATGCCCTCTTTTTTACACACTATCTATTGCATCTGTCTCTCATACAATGTCTGTACATTCAACTATGTTTCCTGTTTATCAGCCATTTGAATTGGAGTGGGTGATGGCAGTATCTAGCGGAGTAAAAACACGGTCTTTAAATAAAACAGTGATGCCTCTTGGTGGAGATAGCACCCCGGTTGTACATGCACGAGAACCAGCCCTACCACACATAACCCAGACTCTCGCAGATTTTACCTCTACTGCTATGGATAGAGAACCAGCTTCACCCAATCTAACCCCAACCCCAGCAGATAGTAACCCAGTTCCTGTTGACACAACACCATCTCCACCACAGAGCTCCCAAACTAGAGCAGTTAGTAAGGCAGCTCCAACGCCCAAAACGCCAGTACTACCATGGCGAACCCCAACTCCACTAGTTAGTACACCTATTCC
This sequence comes from Aegilops umbellulata, assembly GCA_032464435.1. Classification (NCBI taxonomy): domain Eukaryota; kingdom Viridiplantae; phylum Streptophyta; class Magnoliopsida; order Poales; family Poaceae; genus Aegilops; species Aegilops umbellulata. The sequence continues at coordinate 220,143,577 of CP136060.1, forward strand.
TGTGGAGGAAGCACAAACAACCATTCATAGTTTAGCATCTATCGCATTTGATGTTGTTAAATCCTATGTGAGTATCTTCCCATCATGGAAATATTATACAGGACGATGACTGGGAATGCCTTGTTCTGTACTGGTCCCGAACTAAGAATGTGGTAAGGTCTATGAGCTCATTTTATTTTAAGTACTATATACTTGCGTCTTACTGTACTCTGTTCATGTAGAACAAGTGCTTAAACCTAAACAACAACTGTTCTCGTTTAAGATTCCATTGCTATCGTGCATACTGCTTTGCTCTTGTATCACTGTATTTACTCATACAGACTTATTTTTAAATCCAACGATCCAATGGAAACTCCAATGGCACAACAGGTATGTTTACGCATGTTTCTTTAACAAGTTTGCTCTTATAAATAGCTTTGCTGATTTCAATTTCAATTGTGTATACAGTTGACTTCTCATATCATGCACATTACTAGCATCACAACAGAGCCAATAGTGTTGTTGTACATGTAGACCCGTGGTACCCATCTGAAATCTTGTTGTGCCGTGTTGTTTCCCACACTTTGTCTTCTTCCAATGCTACTTTCTCTTGAACTGATATGATTTGAACCGTGTCTCTATTTTGATTTGGCAAGACAATGCAATAATCATAGGATATAGATATATGTTTCTTTGGTGCTTTTATAACGTACTACTTGGCAATAGAAGACTTGGTAGTTTAATCTTGTACACCTTACTAATGAACGGGTTCACCGAAATGAGTTTCATATACTAGTACATGCTAAACCTGTTATGTGTCTGCTTGTTTCTTCTTTTAGAATGCTAACAGAATATTGGGGAAGAGTGCCTTGTTAAGCAATGGTAAAAGAAGTAATGCAGATAAGGTTCAGGGTAGTGAGACATCCTTGTTGGTCTCCAACAAAGCTGATAAAACAGCTAAGGAAAACTATCTTGAAGACAGTGAGACAACCCCAAATTCATGTCTTGGTTTACTGTTCGAGTTACTGGCCACTACCGCTTGCACAAGCTATTCAAACTCACTGTCTAAATCAGCTCAGTTTCTTGAGTCTCAACTACAAGCTGAAAGACATCGATCAGCTGTGCTGTGACAAGAAGCGGAAGGACTACGGAAGTCCCTGGAGCATTCAGATGCATACTTTCTGGTGCAACAGCAAGCATTGGAGGATTTTAGGCCAAACAGGACAAAGCTAATAAGCTTGCTAAGCTTATTACCAGCATGGTGGATACCCATGATAATGTTTCTTGAGCTCTTCTAAAGTTGTTTCAGTAATGGACTTGTTTTGCTGCCGCGTTTATTTGCACTGGTGGCCAATTTTGATGGCCAGTGTATGTAATATGCTGCTTTGTTCCCTATATTTGCACTGGTGGCGAACTTTGATGCCCAATGGATGTAACATATGTAATAGCTATAATAGGCTAGAGTTAGTTGCTCGCTTATTGTCTTGTTTAGTTGTTTGCTTGTAGTCATAGCAGTTCTTTTTTCGCGTTTTTCTAGTGGCCACAATAACCTATGTTTGGTAACTAGGCCACAATAATCATGGCAACACATGGACTGTTGTAACCATGGGCCTTCTGCGGGCTTTAGGATCCATGGGCCTTCTACGGACGGTAGGATCCATGGGCCTTCTACGGGTCGTAGGCTCCATGGACTTTCTGTGGGCCGTATGATCCAAGGGCCTTATACGGGTCGTAGGATCCATTGTTCTTCTACGAGCCATAGGATCCAAGGGCCTTCTACAAGGCGTATAATCATTTGGCCAAACATGGGCCATACTATTCATGGACCATAACGGGCCGTTAATAGGCCGTATTTGATAACGCTATCAAAACAACCGGACGGGATAAAAGGCCACAAATGGGCCGAATGTAACCACGGGCTGAATTTGGCCCACGAACAGAATAGGCCAGTAACGGACCGTAACTAACCGAATTCTAGAAATGAGCCCAAGAATAAATGGGCCCTTAGAAGGCCGGAAGTTAACACGGGCTGGAAACGGCCGACGGAATAATGGGCCGTTAATGGGTATAAGGCAATACACTGTTCATTATAGGCCAATTTCATCTCGGGCCTTTAATGGGCCCAGAGTTAGAAAGGGCCTCATATGGGCCGAAAGACATCATGGGACATACATGGGCCGGAAGTTACAACGGGCTGGAATCATATTGGACGGCCTAGATGAATCTACTGGGCTTAATTCCGATAGGCCGTAATGGGCCTGGAGTTAGCGGGCCGTAAATGGGCTATATACGAATAGGTCGTTAACAGGCTTTCCATGGGCCGACCTATTACCTTTTGACCAAGTAAAACGGGCCGGCCTTTTCACCGGAATGGGCCTCTGTTGGGCCGTGCCACATGTCGACGTATCATAGGCGCCTCCTGTCCAATGAGTGGATGACATCTGTCCCGACGGTGAGCCAACACATGTTTCCTTTGGCCAATGATAATTTTACACGTGGAAAATGCCCATTGGTCCGGACTGTTAACGGGTTATCGGATCCAAAACCGGACCCGATAGCTTAACGGCGACCTGTTACGATGGATGCCACGTGTCGGTTACCCTTGATGAAAACACTTCCATGACGCGCCATTTATCGTCATGGAAGTGGACACTTCCGTAATGATAATTTTGGTAATATCATGGAACACTTCTACGACAACACAGGTATGACTATCTTGATTCTGTCACAAAATCGTCATGGATGTACATGCATGACAGAAAACGTGACCTACTATGACAAACACGTATCATTACAGAAGTGTATTTTTTGTAGTGCCTGTTGGGATCCCAAAGAAGGATTCCGAGGAGTGGACCTCAAAATGGTTTTACATTGAAGATGTTCCCCTATTCGATCCAGCTCGGAGGGTTCTACCCAAACACTCACTTGTTGCTCCGAAAAAGCGATTCAACTGGCGACCGAAAAGCCCTTCTCAAGAGGAAAGTGCCAAAGTAAAGCGCTTGGTTGCTAAAGTGAGGTTGTTAGCTCACAATGACCATCATCGATGTGATGGCCGCTGCCATTACTCGGTGCGTCCAACCTCTCCAGCAAAGTGTGCACCCCTATGGTGTTACAACGGGACATATGACGCGACCCATTATAGACGGAAGGGGCCTGCCAACCACGCAACAATGGCAACCATACTGACCGATCTCTTTAAAGGAGAAGAGCAAGAATTTACCCGTCTAAAGCCCAAGGATGGTTACTCAAGCTATAATCCCATTGAATGGGATTTCAGCTACACTTTATGGTTTGGATGTTATGTCCATTTTTGTTAATCGGATCTTCTAACTTTCCGAACAGAACTGGAGGCGTTGCATCGAGACAGTCAGCTGCCCTTCTCCTCAATCGGAGAGCTATTCCCGTGACGATGGCCCGGGATTCCATGATGATCCAGAGACGTCGATCAATTTAGAATATGGGTTCTTTTACCAGGAAAGTCTTGACGGCTCTAAAGTGGCACTTTTGGCCGATCCCCTAGGACACTCCCCTCGTTCCCTCTAAGTGACAAAAGGCCTCTTCCCGAAAAGGGCGTTCACCTCCCATTGTTCCGAGTATGCTGACTTCTACCCCCAAGGGCCGTCGCACATTGCCCCGAACACCGCCGAGAGCGATGCCGACTGCTTCAGCACCGAACGGTCACAGAGCGCCAAAACATGGGGTGGCCGCGGGAGTTACATCAACCACGCCCACGGCCAGGAGGTAATATGTTCAATGCATAGTTCGGTGTTGCTATCTGTGATAGCCACTACAAGTACTCATGTTATTTGCTGACACCTGTAGGAGATATGTAGAGCCACCTTTGTCCGAGGATGTTGAATAGGTACAGGGGGTAATCCTGAACTGAGGCCTTCGATTAGGGCTGGCGTCAACATGGAGGTCCCTGCCGCAGACCAACTTCCAGGGGATCCGGAGGACGACTCAGTTACCAACTTCGAAGTTGAAAGGGTGATGAATCACCGATGGTGGAAGGAGTCACTACGTCCTTTTGCATTTTCCAAACATGAGTTTAACGCTCTTAGCTCGGTAGACGCGTATCTCGGAGTCGCCCGAGCAGGGCTTGAAGGAGTCGCCAACCTGCAGGTATGTGATTGGTTTTGATGATCGAACACAAATCCTAACCAGTAGCCCCCGAGCCTTAATTTGTGCGGGACAACCAAGTTAAGGGTCTGAATTTGTATACAGCTCCAATATGATGCAGGCTTCGAGGGAACAAAACAAAAAAATTGTCCGAGGACCTGGAGCTGAACCAAACACAGTTGGAGCTATGAAGGCTGAACTGGAGGCGGTCAATAACCAGGGAAGCACAAGGTGAGTAAATCACTTAACATGTCGAGTTAAGAAATTTTGGGGGCAACTTTTCTAATGAAAGATCACCTCGTAGCAGTCGAGTCCATAAGCCAACTGTAGAAGGATTTGGACGCGGCCAGAGAATCTCAAAGTTATGTAGAATCACAGGAAGAAGCTGGCCGCCGTGTGCTGGCCCGAAGTCATGAAGAAAAGAACAAGCTTGAAGCGGAAAACCAACGACAAGCCAAAGAAATTAAGAGTTTGGAAACTCAACTGGCACAGGCCCACGAGGAGAACCATAGATTGTAAGGTGGCATTTTGGTGAGTGCAATCTAGCTTGTGAATATGTAGATTATATGTATTATAAAAATGTAAGAACCGTGCCACGTCTCTTTTCAGTTCTCCTTACCGGGCGTCCCCAGGAAGAAGCCAGCTCGTTCGGAGGAAACCCGTTAAAGGAATTGTCCGCCATGCATGAGCGAGCTCGAAAAACTATGAAGAGCCTGGTCAAGGCATTATGGTCGACCGAGAAACCTCTGGAAGGGATGGCCGAGCTGGCTAACCGATTTAAAGGAGCTCGTCATTGTTTCGAGCTAGGTAAGATATCAGCCAGTCGAGAGGGAGCGCAGGAGGCTTGGGAGATGGTCAAGACCCGCTTTACCAAGCTCAAGCCGGATCGTCTAGCTCGAGTTGGGCTAGTAGGGCCGGATGGGAAAGAAGTGCCACTTCATTTCGTGTATGACCAGGTGATGCATGCTGCTCAGATTTCCCAAGAAGACTGCACTCTAGATACTCTAATAAATAAGCTCGACCAAGAACAGGGTGTTTGATTTTATGTATCTATTTACTTTACATCAAATATTTTCCAAATCGTGTTGTAAACGTTGTCTTAACCGGCCATCGGCTTCTGCCTCCCCCGCCATTGGCCGGGGAGTGTGTCTTACTATGTGACCTGAGATCATTAGGAAATCACTTTGGAGAACAAGGCAATCCGGCCATTTGGTGCGCATAGGCAAAACACGCTCGGGGAGTTATGTTATATTACTGTTTAATGTAAGAAACATCTTCCGAAGAAAATAGTTCCTCCATGGGTTTCTTTCTTCGGGTTGTCATGTTAATAATAGACGTTTTAACTAGATGCCCGCGTTATGCAGGTAATGGTTACCTCGGGAAAATAACCCAGGATTTTGGTGATAATTACCAATTATTTTCACTTCCATCGTGGCCGACCAATTATATTCTTAAGAACGCTAGCTTTTGGCTTCACCCATCTGAGGTACGTACTCGGATGATCCAGGCGTAACAATCGTAGAGGTGCTCCCTTTACCCCCTAGTTGAATAATTGGGACGTAGGGGGTAAGGACATGAGCAAGGCAACCTAGCTTGGCCAAATCTTAAGTCAAATTGATGCATATAGTGCCTTAAAAACGATACTTGAAGGGTGGAAACACCAAAAAAGACAAATGAGTGCACTGAAGATGTATTTCTCGGCTTCGTAAAGGAAGCCCCCAGGTATGACCGGGTGGTACATTTGAAGATGTGTGCCAAGAAAAACTTAACCTAGCTTGGATCAACCGAAGACAACCTGGGAGGTACTAACCAAAAAATAAAATAAGAAAAGACTAGGAAGGGTGACTGCACCAGTCTAGCCGTAGAAGCGCGGAAGCCGAGCTGCGTCCCATGGGTTTGGTTCAAGGCGATTCTCCATTGGGTTGCGGAGAAGATACGCTCCTCCCGTGAGCACTTGATCAACTATGAAGGGGCCCTCCCATTTGGGTGATAGCTTATTCTTCTGCTTCTCCGGCAGGCGCTGGACGAGTTCGCCCACATTATATGCTTTTGCCCGAACTTCCCTACTCTGGTAGTGCCAGGCCTGCTGTTGGTAAAAGGTACAGGAGGCCCGAGCTATGTTGCGCTCAACTACTTGTTGAGCTTGCGTTGATTTTTCCCTTGAAGAGGAAAGGGTGATGCAGCAAGGTAGAGATAAGTATTCCCTCCGTTAAGAACCAAGGTATCAATCTAGTAGGAGGCACAAGCAATTCTCCAATCTATGCACCTGCACAAACTAGCAAACACTTGCACACAACGCGAAAAATGGGTTGTTAGTCCCTTCACGGTCACGAACAAGGGTGAGATCTAAAAGAGATAGGTATAAAAGATAAATAAAAAGGAAAACTAAAGTAAATATAAATAAATTGCAGCAAGGTATTTCTGGGTTTCTTTGTTTATAGATCTGAAAATATATGATGGAAAATAGATCCCGGGGCCATAGGTTTCACTAGAGGCTTCTCTCTTGAAAGAAAACATACGGTGGGTAAAGAAATTACTGTCGAGCAATTGATAGAAAAGCGCAAAGTTATGACGATATCCAAGGCAATGATCATGAATATAGGCATCACGTTCGTGTCAAGTAGACCGAATCCTACCTGCATCTACTACCATTACTCCACACATTGACCGCTATCTAGCATGTGTCTAGAGTATTAAGTTCATAAGAATGGAGTAACGCCTTAAGTATGATGACATGATGTAGAGGGATAAACTCAAGCAATATGATGAAAACCCCATCTTTTTACCCTTGATGGCAACAATACAATATGTGCCTCGCTACCCCTACTATGTCACTGGGTCAGGACACCGCAAGATTGAACCCCAAACTAAGCACCTCTCGCATTGCAAGAAATACCAATCTAGTTGGCCAAACCAAACCGATAATTAAAAGAGAAATACAAAGATATTTAATCATGCATAAAAGAGTTCAGAAAAGACTCAAATAATATTCATAGATAATCTGATCATAAATCCACAATTCATCGGATCTCGACAAGGACCCCGCAAAAGAATATTACATCGGATAGAACTCCAAGAACATTGAGGAGCACATTGTATTGAAGATCAAAGAGAGAGAAAAAGCCATCTAGCTACTAGCTATGGACCTATAGGTCTATGGTAAAGTACTCATGCTTCATCGAAAGGTCAACAAGGTTGATGTAGATGCCCTCCATTATCGAATCCCCCTCCGGTAGGGTGCCGGAGAAGGCCCCAAGATGGGATCTCATGGGAACACAGACTTGCGGCGGTGTAAATACTTTTGGTGGACGTTTCTAGTGGTTTGGGAATATTTGGGAATTTATAGTGCAAAGATTAGGGTTGGAGGACTCCCGAGGTGTCCACAAGCCAGGGGCACGCCCCCCCTAGGGCACGCCCTGAGGGCTTGTGGGCCCCTTAGGACTCCTCCGACCCCCTCTCCAAGTCCTTCGTGTGTCTTATGGTCCAGGAAAAATCATCGTGAAAGTTTTATTCCGTTTGGACTCCATTTGGTATTCCTTTTCTGTAATACTGAAAAACAAGGAAAAAACAGAAACCAGCACTGGCTCTAGGGTAATAGGTTAGTCCCAAAAATAATATAAATAACATATTAATGCATAAAAAACATCCAAAATAGATAATATAATAGCATGGAACAATAAAAAATTATAGATACGTTCGAGACGTATCAAGCATCCCCAAGCTTAGTTCCTGCTCGTCCTCGACTAGGTGAATGATAAAAACAAATTTTTTGATGTAGAATGCTACCTAACATAGTTATCTAAGTAATCTTATTTATTGTGGCATGAATACTCAAATCCATAAGATTCAAAACAAAAGTTTGATATTGACAAAAAAACAATAATACTTCAAGCATACTAATAAAAAAATTATGTCTTCTCAAAATAACATGGCAAAAGAAAGTTATCCCTACAAAATCGTATTGTCTTGCTATGCTCCATCTTCATCACACAAAGTTTTTCATCATGCAGAACCACGATGACAAGTCAAGCAATTTTTTCATACTTTTGGTGTTCTCAAACTTTTTCAACTTTCGCACAATACATGAGCGTGAGCCATTGATATAACACTATAGCTGGAATAGAATATGGTGGTTGTGGAGAAGACAAAAAAGAAGGAGCAAGTCTCACATTAACTAGGCGTATTAACTGGCTATGGAGATGCCCATCAACATATATCAATGTGAGTGAGTAGATATTGCCATGCAACAGATGCACTAGAGCCTTAAGTGTATGAAAGATCAAAAAGAAACTAAGTGGGTGTGCATCCAACTTGCTTGCTCACGAAGACCTAGGGCAATTGAGGAAGCCCATCATGGGAATATACAAGCCAAGTTCTTATAATGAAAAATTCCCACTACAATATGAAAGTGACAACATAGGAGACTCTCTATCATGAAGATCATGGTGCTACTTTGAAGCACAAGTGTGGAAAAAGAATAGTAACATTGTCCCTTCTCTCTTTTTATCTCATTTTTTTCATTTTTTTTATTTGGGCTTCTTTGGCCTCTTTAATTTTTTATGAAGTCCAGAGACTCATCCCAACTTGTGAGGGAATCATAGCTTCCATCATCCTTTCCTCATATGGGACAGTGCTCTAATAATGATGATCATCACACTTTTATTTACTTACAACTCAAGAATTACAACTCGATACTAGAACAAAATATGACTCTATATGAATGCCTCCGGTGGTGTACCGGGATGTGCAATGATCAAGAGTGACATGTATAAAAAATATGAATGGTGGCCTTGCCACAAATGCTATGCCAACTACATTGTGATGCAAAGCAATATGACAATGATGATATGTGTCATAATAAAACGCAATATTGGAAGCTGCATGGCAATATATCTTGGAATGGCTATGGAAATGCCATAATACGTAGGTATGGTGGCTGTTTTGAGGAAGGTATATGGTGGGTGTCATGCACCGGCGAGAGTTGCGCGGTACTAGAGAGGCTAGCAATGGTGGAAGGGTGAGAGTGCGTATAATCCATGGAATCAACATTAGTCATAAAGAACTCACATACTTATTGAAAAAGTTTATTAGTCGTCAAAACGAAGTACTACACTCATGCTCCTAGGGGATAGATTGGTAGGAAAATACAATCGCTCGTCCCCGACTGCCACTCATAAGGAAGACAATCAAAAAATAAATCATGCTTCGACTTCATCACATAACAGTTCACCATACGTGCATGCTACGGGAATCACAAACTTTAACACAAGTATGTATACCAATCCACAATTACTCACTAGCATGACTCAAATATCACCATCTTTATATCTCAAAACAATTGCAAGGAATCAAACTTCTCATAGTATTCAATGCTCTTTATATGAAAGTTTTTTTATATCCCTCTTGGATGCCTATCATATTAGGACTAAATTCACAACCTAAGAAAAATTACCATGCTGGAAGACTCCCAAAATAATATATGTGAAGCATGAGATTTCAACAGTTTCTATAAAATAAAACCCCGCCGTGCTCTAAAAATATATAAGTGAAGCACTAGAGCAAACTACCTAGCTCAAAAGATGTAAGTGAAGCACATAGAGTATTCTAATAAATTCATGATTCATGCGCGTCCCTCTAAAAAGGTGTGTACAACAAGGATGATTGTGGCAAACTAAAAAGCAAAGACTCATATCATACAAGACGCTCCAAGCAAAACACATATCATGTGTGTCGGATTACGGGCTTCGTAGACCCTGGATAGATTCGAACTCTGGGGTGCGTGCGAAGAACTCAACCTCCCTAGTTTGCCTACTTGTTGATCTCACGGCCTAGCTCAATGAACTGGAAGGAAATGGGACACATCAGTTTACCAAGGTTCGGGCCACCTTCTGGTGTAAAACCCTACTCCTGCTTTGTGGTGGATTGGCCTCGAGGTGGGCTGAGGATGAACTAGTACTGTGGAAGAACAACCTCAGGAGGTGTGTTCTTGAGCTGGTGAGGGATAAGATAATCTCAATGATCCGATCCCCTTCTACGGTGGTGGCTAGGCTCTATTTAAAGTGGCCTTGGTCCTCTTCCCCCAAAATGGAGGCGGGAAGGGATCCCACAACGGCCAAATTCAAAGGGAGGAAACTAGTACATCTTATCCTGACGAAAGGTGGTCTTCGCCTGCAAAGATTCTGGTCGTGACATCATGGTGGGCCCGGCGATGACCTCCGTCATGCCGTCCTGGCGGTCTTGGTCTTGTTGCATTGAAATGGAAACCTTTGGATTATTCCTCGGGACTCCGCGCCTGCGCTTGCCTCTTTAGCACCAAAGAGGAAACTGCTATATTGCGCCCGCTGGCGCCTACCTGGCTTTGGTGGTCACGGCTTGCGTCATCCAAACCTCATGAGGTGAGGGCTTGCAGAGAGATCTCCGCTCCTCAGGAGCCATCCTGAGGAGGCCGCTCCTTCTAGAGGTATTAGCGTTGCCTGCCTCGCGAGGGTCTTGTGTTGTTGATGCTGAAGATGGGCCATACCAGGCCATCGACAGAGCCACGCGGTGGGCTGCAGGCACACAAGTCTAGGTACCCTCATTCCCAAAACGCCGACAATGTGGTCAATATCAAGTAAATTTACCGATGAAACAAAGACGAAAGAGGGGATGCCATCTTGCTGGGCATCCCCAAGCCTAGATGCTTGGTTGTCCTTGAATATTACCTTGGGGTGCCTTGGGCATCCCCAAGCTTAGGCTCTTGTGACTCCTTGTTCTATAATCCATCAAATCATTACCCAAAACTTGAAAACTTCACAACACAAAACTCAAAAGAAAACTCATGAGATCCGTTAGTATAATAAAATAAATCACCACTTTAGGTACTGTTGTGAACTCATTTTAAATTTATATCGGTGTTATATATACTATATTCCAACTTCTCCATGGTTCATACCCCCCGATACTACCCATAGTTTCATCAAAATAAGCAAACAACACATAGAAATCTAAACTTGTCAAAAATAGAACAATCTGTAGCAATCTGAAAACTTCGTATACTTCTGTAACTCCAACAATTCTGAAAAATTAGGACAATCTGGGAAATTTGTATATCAATCTTGTGTAAAAAATTCAGATCAAAATCACGCTTCTGTGATTTTTTAAAATTCTGTCAATGAGCACATAAGTTTCTGTTTTTCAGCAAGATCAAATCAACTATCAGCATAGACCATCCCAAAGGTCTTGTTTGGCTCAAAAACTAATTAAAACATCAAAACACAATTTCTACAGAGGAAATAATTTTTATTTATTTAAAAACAGAACCAAAAACAAAAAACACAATAAAATTGGGTTGCCTCCCAACAAGCGCTATTATTTAACGCCCCTAGCTAGGCATAAAACATAGATCTAGGTATTGTCAGCTTTGGTATGCAATCCATAAGTAGCCCTCAGAATAGATTCATATGGAAACTTAATTTTCTTTCTTGGAAAGTGTTCCATTCCCTTCCTTATCCGAAACTGAAATCTAATGTTTCTTTCTTTCATATCAATAATTGCACCAATCGTTTTAAGGAAAGACCTACCAAGAATAATGGGACATGTAGAATTGCAATCTATATCAAGCACAATGAAATCTATAGGCACATAATTTATTTTTGCAACAATAAGAACATCGTTAATCCTTCCCATAGGTTTCTTAATAGTGGAATCCGCTAGATGCAAATTCAAAGAACAATCATAAATTTTATGGAAACCTAGCACATCACATAAAGTTTTCGGAATAGTGGAAACACTAGCACCCAAATCACACAAAGCATTGCACTCATAATCTTTAATATTAATCTTAATAGTAGGTTCCCACTCATCATTAAGCTTTCTATGGATCAAAACTTCCAACTCCAGTTTTTCTTCAAAAGATTTCATCATAGCACCAATGATATGTTTAGTAAAAGCTTTATTTTTATTATAAACATGAGGTGAATTCAACATGGATTGCAACAAGGAAATAAAATCTATTAAAGAACAATTATCATAATTAAAATCCTTGAAATCCAAAAGAGTGGGTTCATCGCTACTTAAAGTTTTGACCTCTCCAATCTCACTTCTAAATTGTTTCATTAAGATCTTTAAACTCCAAATCATTAGGACGCCTTCTAACTAAAGTTGACTCATCTCCAGTCCCATCTTTATCAAGATTTATATTACAAAACAAAGATTCAATAGGAGTCACACCAATCACTTTAAGATCTTCATCATTATTTTCGCAAAAACTGGAAGAACACGCTTTTGCAAACCAATCTAGCTTAGCACGCATCCTAGCGGTTCTTTCTTTACATTCATCAATAGAAATTTTAATAGCTTTCTAAGATTCATTAATATCATGCTTGGGTGGCATAGATCTAATATTCAAAGAATCAATCTCAAGATAAATTCTATCAATGTTCCTAGCCAAATCATCAATCTTGAGCAATTTTTCTTCAACCATAGCATTGAAAACCTCACTGGTACATCGAGTTGCCATACAAACGGTTTTTAACCCCTTTCCACGATGGCATTTGGAACCGTCGACAAGTGAGTGATTGCGATAGGGGATCCTTCCCACACGACCCAAAAACCATCGGGGATAGGGAGCCATGATGCATACAGTTGTCCATATAAAACTATTTTGGGTATCTCGAATATCCCAAACGCTCCATCCTCGCAACTCATTTGTGCTCACATTGCCATCGTAGTCGGTACCTGTGGTGCTACGTTTATGATGCGCGGCCCATCACAAACGGTTCACGATTATAGAACGTGTAGGATAAGCAAACAATCACACACATTCACTTTACCCGAACCGTATGCGATAACTAATTAAGAAGATTAGCTAATCATCTTACAAGTGTTGGATAGGATTACGAAATGTCGGACCATCGTAACATCATCGTACATGACAACTATCGCACACGCTTTTCTGTGGTGCAACGTTTACGATTGTACCACATCAGAAATAGTTCATGGTTGCAAATCATGTACAATAACGCAACTATCTAAAACGTTTAGTTTTCCTGCACCGTTTGTGATATTGTCTGACATCGCACATGCTTTGCTAATGGCAACTGTGAGCATGCTTGCACAATTTACCTCTCTGTGAACCGTGTCAGATTATGGTGTATATCACAAACTTTTGTGTTTTATCGACCATGTGCGCCATAACGACCTGCAGAGTGTAATTTCACCGTAATTTAATTGTTTCTATCTCAGATTGTACCATATTGGAATTTGAAAGTATGCTATAGCTTTATTCATATCCATTAGGTTCAAATAACCAATGCAATATTCGATTCATTGGTACATATGTTCAATTATTACATAAGCACCAAATAAAGAATGATGAACCATAGTTGTATACTTGTACAATTAAAGACGGTAAATAAAGAGGCGAAATACATTCTGGTTGCTGAACAAGGTGAAGCGGAATGCCCATATTGTTCCCTCCTCCATGCAGAAGGCATGCACGACTCTAGTCCAACCCGTTGTGATGGCCGACCGCCCATCCTTCACTGTTGTCATGAAAACATCTATGTCTGGGTAAATGACCACGGGTAGCCTTGCCCCTGCCGGCTGGCTCTCAGGCCGACTGTCGGGAGGCGGCCCGGCCTTAACCTTCATGACAAAAGCCGCGAAAGGACCGGCTCCGAGAGGCCGGCTACGAGAAGGCCGACTCCAAGAAGCCGGCTCCCACGACGCGGTCAAGATCGTACCCTCGAGGCCCGCAACCACATAACGGCGATGGGACGGGGCGTGGCTACAGTGGAGCCTGCCACCCCAGAAACCCGGAGCACGCCTGGCACAGTGCGCCGTACGGGGTAGCCCTGACCCGTCCGGCACGACACTGTTGCCATGATGACTACGGCGCCATCCACGACGGGCTGTCAGCGCAACCCACGGGCGGTGGGCCCCTTTGGGCAGAGAGACACCCGAAGGCGGCTAGGCCTCCCCCAGTCGGCCCAAGACATGGCCGGCTTTCCCGAGCCGGCTTGGTCCTTCCCTCGAAGGAGGCGCCCTATTAAGAAGACAAGACGACGTGAGGCTACAGCGATCGCCCGCCAGGTGGCGGCGCTGTAGCCACGCTTACCTCGATAAAGCCCTCATCATCGGGATTGAGGCAACAGTAATTGGCCGCCGACAGGGCCCTAGGCAGTACGGCCTGCCTGTCGACCAAGATGCCAGCAACCGGCGGGGCCCACCAGCCGGCGGGCCCCAGCAGCCGGCGCAGAAGCCGGCAAGCATAGACACCGACGGCTGGGACCCGCTCCCAGCCGGATTACCATTGTACCCCCGGGGCGTAGGCCTATATAAACCCCCCGGGGCACCCATGCAAAGGGCTGATCTCATCTAGGTTACAACACACATAGAGAGAAGAGTAGAGCTAGCCTTGCCCTTCTTCTTCCTCTCGCCAAACAGCTCGAGGAGCACCTTGTAGCTACTTGTACTTGTTCATCGAGTGATCATGCGGAGACCCCGCAGAGCAGCAGTAGGAGTGTTATCTCCACGGAGAGCCCCGAAGCTGGGTAAGATTCGCCGGCGTGCATGTCTTCGCCTTATCCCGCTTCCAGGCACCGGCGACGTCTTACTGGCTCCCACACAGATAAGCCACCCGTTGGCATATGTCGCACCAACCACCCGACATTTGGCGCCCACCGTGGGCCAGGTGCACCGTCGTCCGGAGACCTGTTCTGGACAGGAACCTTCTTCCTCCCCAGCGAGTGTAGCCAGCCCGGCACGCCCGATGGCGCTTGCCACGACGCGCTGCAAGGCGTCACCAACGCTTGTGCAGCAAGCGACCTCGCGATCCCCTTGGTGAGGCCTTCATCTCCGACGAGCCCGCTTCGACGCGGGCACCGACCGCCTCGTCGGCCTCCTCGGCCAGCTCCACGTCTCCAGCGAGCCGGCCGGGGACCAGGAGTTCGTTGGCTCCACCGATCCGATGCATGTCGACTCCGACACTGCCTCGCCCGACGCCTTCCCCACCAACGTCATGATCTACGACGACCCGCTTCCCCGAGCCGATGGCTGTGATGTTGCCACCGTCGAGGTGATGGTCATCAGCCACGGCGGCGCTTCTGGCGAGAACGCCCACGACGCCCCGCAAGCGGCGATCCACGATCTGTCCGTCCCCCTCCCGGCCGATGCCGACGCCGAAGCACTGGAGGCTCGCCGCCTCGCCCTCCTCGCGGAGGGCCGGAAGCTAGCTTCCGTGAGACGCCTCACCGAGGCCCACCAGCGCGAAGTCGACCGCGCCGCCTTCGGCACGCCACCTCCTGGCGGGCCAAGCTGAGTCGGCGTCGTCAGACAGCGCGGTGCTGTCATCGCCGACTTGCTTGGAGTCGACCGTCCAGTCTATGCCACCGCACTCGAGAACCTGCACGCCGCCCAGGCGGCCGTAGACGAGCTGGATGAACTGGGGGCCGAAGAGCTCCCCTACATGACCAGACGCATCCAGCAGCTAATCGATGCAGCCGCGCAGCGGCACGAAGCTGACGTCCGCGAGGAATGCCCTCCACCGCGCCGAGAGCACGGCGCGATGTCCCGGACGCCGACTGCGGGTAGAACCCGCGCGCGACACGAGAAAGAGTCGGCTGCCAGCCGAAGCCGAACCCGGATCTCCATCGAGCGAGATGCAGAAGGCCACCCTCGAGCCATGGAGCGGCGGGGCAACCCGCCTCCGCCTCCGCCTCATGGGGAGAGGCATCCCACCCCACCGCCTGTCATGCATCCGACTCTCAGCGGCCGACTAGGTCGCCGCGAAGGAGTCGGCGAGAATGACGCCCGCCATCGGATCGACCGCCTAGCGCGATCCCTGGCGCTATAAGAGGAAGATGATGTCGGCCCGCCTTGTTTCGGCCCCCGCATTCGTGATGAGCCCTTCCCCAAAGGGTTCTCGCACCCAAGAGACACGCCCAAGTACAACGGCTCCGTGAAGCCGGAAGATTGGTTGATCGACTACTCTACCGCAGTACACATCGCGAACGGCAACAGGCGCGTTGCCATGAAGTACATGCCCCTCATGCTTCAGGGCACGACGCGGACCTGGCTCAACAGCCTCAAGCCATACAGCGTCAACAGCTGGCTAGACTTCACAGAAGCCTTCTTCCGCAACTTCACCAGCACCTACAAGCGGGCTCCCAAGCCCAAACAGCTCTCCTTGTGCGTACAAGGCCCCGCCGAGTCCACTCGCGACTACCTCACGCGTTGGGCCGAGCTCCGCAACTCTTGCGAAGGAGTGCACGAACTGCAAGCCATCGAATACTTCACAGCCGGGTGCCGAGAGGGCACCCTCCTCAAGCACAAGCTCCTCTGCGATGAGCCGACTACCCTCGACGAGCTTCTGGTCGTAGCGGACAAGTACGCCACCGCCGACTCCTCAATGAAGATTGAACTTCGGGTTGACGGGTCCGGAAAGGTACTCAACCCGGCGCCCAAGATGCCGGCTGGGGACTCCGGCCGATGCCCGTACCAAAACGACCACAAGCGCAAGGGCCCCCTGCCGCCTTCCACCGGTCGGCAGGTGGCCACGGTCGAGGGCGAGCAGCCCGAAGGGCGGCCCGCACCCAAGAAGCAGAAAGGCGGCCGGCCGGCTTGGCAGCCGGCCTTATCCTACGAGCAAACCCTCGACGGCCCATGCAAGTTCCACAGCGGCGCGAAGCCGTCCAACCACACAACCCGGAAGTGCCACTGGCTCACCCGAATCTCCAAAGGCGAAGGGCTCGCGCCGCCTCCACCTGCTGGTCCGCCGCCTCCGGCTCCGCAGCAGCCGGCCGCTCGGCCAGCAGTCGGAGCCGTGCACGACGAGTTCCCCGACAAGCACGCCGCCTATGTCGTCTTCTCCAGCCAGCCTGAAGACTGGCGCAGCAGGCGCCGAGAGCACCAGGAAGTCAACGCGGTTGCCGCCAACCCCTCCGAGCACATGCATTGGTCAGAAAAACCCATCAGCTGGAACCGGGCCGACCACCCAGAGGTGATGCCATCTCCCGGCTCTTATGCACTAGTTCTGGGTGCCACCCTTGCAACCGACAGACGCGCAGCCCGTTTCTCCCGCGTGCTGATAGACGGCGGGAGCAGCATCAACATCCTGTACCTTGACACCCTGAAGAAGCTCAACGTCAAGACGAAGCAGCTCACGCCCACCCGGACTGTGTTCCACGGCATCGTACCCGGCCTGTCCTACTCCCCCATTGGCAAGATCAAGATTGATGTCCTCTTTGGGGACAAGGATCATTTCCGCAGGGAGGCCATCTGGTTTGAAGTGGTGGACCTTGAGAGCTCTTACCATGCACTGCTTGGCCGACCTGCCTTGGCCAAGTTCAAGGCTGTTCCCCACTATGCTTACCTCAAGATGAAGATGCCGAGCACCAAGGGCATCATCACCATAGTCGGCGATTACAAGAAATCGGCTGAATGCGCAGCAGCCAGCAGCCGACTGGCTGAGTCCCTTGTGATTGCCGAAGAGAAGAAGAAGTTGGACCGGGTCGTGGCCATGGCTGGCAAGCAGCCGACACTGTCCCCCGATCCCAAAGAATGTGATGCCCAAGGTTCCTTCCAGCCGGCCAAGGAAACAAAGAAGATACCTCTTGACCCCGAGCACCCGGAAAGGTTTGCCGTCATTGGGGCAAACCTAAACAGCAAATAGGAAGGCGAGCTCGCCGATTTCCTCCATGAGAATCGGGACATCTTTGCATGGTCTCCCAAGGACATGCCGGGTGTTCCGAAGGATTTCGCAGAGCACAAGTTACACGTCCAAGAAGGTGCAAAACCAGTCAAGCAACCCCTCCGCCGACTATCAGAGGAAAAGAGAAGGATTGTAGGAGAAGAGATAGCCCGGCTTCTGGCTGCCGGCTTCATCATGGAAGTGTTCTTTCCGGAGTGGCTCGCCAACCCGGTCCTCGTGCTGAAGAAGAACAACCAGTGGCGCATGTGTATAGACTACACGAGCCTCAACAAGGCCTGCCCCAAGGATCCTTTTGCCCTGCCAAGGATAGATCAAGTGATAGACTCCACAGCCGGATGCAAGCTGCTGAGTTTTTTGGATGCTTACTCCGGGTACCACCAGATAAAGTTGGACCCGGCCGACCTCCTGAAGACCGCCTTCATCAAGCCATTCGGAGCCTTCTGCGACCTGACTATGACATTCGGCTTGAGAAATGCCGGTGCCACCTTTCAGCGTTGCATGCAGAAATGCCTCCTCAAGCAGCTCGGCAGAAATGCCCACGCCTACGTGGACGACATTGTGGTGAAGACGGAGAAGCGCAGCACCTTGCTAGAAGACCTGAAGGAAACATTCGAGAACCTTCGCAGATTCCGGATCAAGCTCAACCCCGAGAAATGCGTGTCCGGAGTGCCGGCCGGCCAGCTCCTAGGCTTCCTGGTCTCCGAACGCGGCATCGAATGCAACCCAGTAAAGATCAAGGCCATTGAGAGAATGGCGATTCCCACCAAGCTGCGAGACGTCCATAAGTTCACCGGATGCTTGGCTTCCCTAAACCGCTTCATCAGCCGGCTCGGAGAGAAGGCTCTCCCCCTCTACCGCCTCATGAAGAAGACCACTCACTTCGAGTGGAACGACCAAGCCGACCAAGCTTTTCATGAGCTGAAGAAGATGCTGACCACGCCGCCTGTCTTGGCGGCGCCGACTGAGAAGGAGCCCATGCTCCTTTACATTGCTGCAACCAGCCGGGTGGTCAGCACCGTCATTGTAGTCCAGTGCCCAGAAGAGGGCCAAGCCCAACCGGTCCAGAGGCTGATGTACTATTTGAGCGAGGTGCTGTCTACCTCGAAGCAGAACTATCCGCACTACCAGAAGATGTGCTACGGCGTGTACTTTGCCGCCAAGAAGCTGAAGCCCTACTTCCAAGAGCACCCCATCATGGTCGTATGCACCGCCCCGCTCGCCGAGATCATAGGCAGCCGGGATGCATCCGGCCGGGTGGCGAAATGGGCCATCGAGCTGGCCCCTTACACGATCTTCTACCAGCCCCACACCGCCATCAAGTCCCAAGCACTGGCCGACTTCCTCGTGGACTGGGCCGAGACCCAGTACCTGCCGCCGGCTCCGGACTCCACTCACTGGCGCTTGCACTTCAACGGGTCCAAGATGCTCACCGGCTTGGGAGCCGGCGTCATCCTCACCTCTCCCAAAGGCGACAAGCTCAGATACACGCTGCAAATTCACTTTTCCGCCTCCAACAACGTGGACGAGTATGAGGCGCTCGTACACGGGCTCCGACTTGACAAAGAACTCGGCATACGCCGGATCCTGTGTTACGGCGACTCAGACTTGATAGTCCAGCAGTCATCCGGCAATTGGGACGCCAAGGACGCAAACATGGCAAGCTACCTCTTCCTCGTCCAGCAGATCAGCGGGAACTTTGAAGGATGCGAGTTCCTCCACGTACCACGAGCCGACAACGGGCCAGCAGATGCCCTGGCTCGATTAGGCTCCACTCGGCAGGCAATACCAACCGGCGTCTCTCTGCAACGCCTCCTCAAGCCGTCTATCAAGCCGTCTCCAGAGTCCGATTCCATCTTCGTGCCGCCTAGCCCCGATGCAGCCGGATCCGGCTTGAAGAGCCAAGCAGGCGGCCCGGGGACTTCGATAGGCGGCGCGGGGACTTCAGCAGGCGGCTCGGGGACTTCCGTAGTCGCACCCGATCCGGGGACTTCTGAACCCGGCTCGGGGACTGCGGTAGTCGGCCCGGGGACTGCACCAGCACCACAGGCGGCGGCCGACCCCAGCATTTCACAACCCAGCCCGCCCACCCTGGTTGTAGTAGCCGCGTTGGCAATAGAAGAAGTCACAGCTCTGTCATGGGCCCAGCCCATCCTCAACTTCCTGACAAACCAAGAACTGCCGGCTGACGAGACAGAGGCAAGACAAGTCAAACGCCGAGCCGGAGCATACACAATTGTCAACAGAGAGCTCGTCAGGCGCAGCGTCACTGGAGTCTTCCAGCGATGCGTTGAACAAGAGAAGAGCATAGCAATCCTCAGAGACATTCACCAAGGTGAATGCGGCCACCATGTGGCCTCAAGATCACTAGTCGCCAAAGCTTTCCGCCATGGATTCTTTTGGCCGACTGCTTTGGACGACGCCAAGGAACTTGTCAAGCATTGCAAAGGGTGCCAAGTCTTCAGCTCCAAGCAACACCTGCCGGCTTCGGCACTCAAGACCATTCCCCTCACTTGGCCCTTTGCCGTTTGGGGTTTGGACATGGTGGGCCCTTTCAAGACGGCGCGCGGCGGCATGACACATCTGCTTGTCGCCGTGGACAAGTTCACCAAGTGGATCGAAGCAAAGCCGATCAAGAAGCTGAATGGGCCGACTGCCGTGACATTCATCGCACATATAACAACTCGGTACGGCGTGCCGCACAGCATCATCACCGACAATGGCACAAATTTTGCCAACGGAACCTTGGCACGTTTCTACGCGACGCAGGGCATCCGACTGGACCTAGCGTCCGTTGCCCACCCGCAGTCAAACGGCCAAGTCGAACGAGCCAACAGCCTCATCCTTTCCGGCATCAAGCCCCGACTGGTCATGCCACTGGAGCGTTCGGCCGTCTGCTGGCTCGATGAGCTGCCGACCGTCCTCTGGAGTCTGCGCACTACCCCAAACAGGTCAACCGGCTTCACTCCTTTCTTCCTCATATATGGTGCCGAGGCGGTCATCCCAACCGACATCGAGTTCGACTCGCCTCGGGTGACCATGTACACGGAAGCGGAGGCCAAGGAAGCACGAGAAGACGGCGTCGACCTGCTAGAAGAAAGCCGGCTGTTAGCCCTCAGCCGGTCAGCCATCTACCAGCAGGGTCTGCGCCGCTACCACAGCCGGAAGGTCAAACCAATCCTTCCAAGAGGGCGACCTTGTGCTCCGGCTGATCCAGCGAACAACCGGCCAGCACAAACTGCCGGCCCCTTGGGAAGGCCCCTTCGTCATCAGCAGAGCGCTAGGAAATGACTCCTACTACCTGATCGACGCACAGAAGCCGAAGGCACGAAAAAGAGACGATTCCGGCAAGGAGTCGGAACGACCATGGAACGCCAACCTCCTTTGAAGATTTTACAGTTGAAATGTAGTATGTATCACGCTAACTTTTGTACTAAGTACGAGACAATAGGCTCCCCGAGGAGAACTCGAGGACTGCCATCTTTCATCTATGAATGAAGATCATGCTTATGATTATGTCATTACATTTACTTCTCTCGCCCGGCACCGGGTTCGACTAGTCGGCCCGGGGACTGGCCGCCTTAAGTTATATTACAAGTCCTACCCGCGGTCAGACAAGTAGTGTGCCGGCTCCAAAGCCCTCTCTTGCCAAAAGTCGCAGTTCGAAGAATCGGCTGTCCGGCTGGCAAGAGCCAAAGGCAGGAAAGGACGCCCACATGAAAAACGGCTAGGGACTAACGGACTAATATAACAAAAGCCGTTTTTTCCCACCGCCGACCGACTACAAGAGTAGCCGGCTGGCCGGTTTCCATTCACTTCGCCACAATCTAAGAAAGCTCGAGTACTTGCCTTCCCCAAAAAAGTTAGCCGAGTCCTTCCTTAGCCACAGACTGCAGAGCAGCGGCCGGCTGGGAAGGCAGCAATCAGGGGAAGGCGGCAAAGGAAACAGCCTAAGGATAAAAAGCATACGAGAATGGAAGCCAAACACATGCATGATTATATTTACACAAAAGGCCTCGAAAAAGCCAACATTCAACATAGTTTGAATACACCCCCAGTGGGTGGAACTGCGCAAACTTAATAAAAATTGTTCAAAGAGTAACAAACAGGAAAAGCAAAGACGGCAGATCAAGCCAAGGGAGCGACTGGCGTGTCGGGTAGGTTGGCTGAGACAGTAGCGCCGGCTGGAGGAGTGGCCGGCTGGTGAACCTCGGCGTGATCACCGCCTCCCGCAGAGGGCGCGCTAGCACGCGCCTCGTTGCTGGAGGCATGGTCATGCTGAGGCTGGCTGGTTGCTTCACCGGCCGGCTCGACGTCTTCGCCCTCCTCCCCTTCTTCGTCTTCACCTTCATCGCTGGAGGCGATCTCCTCCGCCGAGTCTTCACCCTCCGCCGGGTTCAGCCCGAACCACTCCTCCGGCTGGGCGACGTCGTTCTCGTCCACCTCAGGAGCGAAGACGCTGGTGTGGGTAAAATCGGCAAGAGCTGAAGCACGCCAGATGATAGCCGGCCGCACCTCCACCAGCTCTTCATCAGCCTCCTCCCGCCAAGTCCTCAGCTGCTCCAAATTCAGCCTGGGGTACCAGGCCCGGACGAACTCCAGCGCCTGCCTGGCGCCAGATCGGGCAGCGGAGGCCTTCCAGGCCTCGAAGCGGCCAACTGCCACCTCCAGCCAGTCGGCAGTCCGTCTCGGGGTGCGGGGAATCGCCTCGCCTGGCCAGAGGGCGGCCAGCACCTGCGCTCCAGCACGTTGAAGGCGGCGGAGCATGCGGTGTGCCGGCTGCAGCCGGGCTTGGATCGCCAAGAGCTGCTCCTTAAGTGTCCGGCTCGCGTCCGGCGCGATCTCAACCCCCGCCTGCCGGCGTGCCTCACGGTAGGCCTCGATGGCCTGGGTGGCCGCGACGGAGTTGCGGGGGAAGTAGTCTGCATAGAGAACAAAAAGCAGCGCAAATCAAAAGACAAATCATAGGGCAAGGGGGCGAGCAAAGAGTAAAGGAGGCGGCTTACCGTCGACCAGATCCTCGATCCGGCTGTAACCCTCGCTCAGCGCTTGCTTTGCCTCAGCCCAGCCCGCCGCTTCGGTCTCAAACTCAGCTTTGAGGGTGGCCTCGCTATCTCGCGCCTCCTTCAGGGCCGCCTTGTGGCTCTCCTCCAGGTCGGCCAACTTCTTGGCCAGGCGGTCACGCTCCTGGACTAAGGCATTGAGCTCGGCCTCCTTGGCGCGAAGGGAGGTCTGGGCCCCGCCGAGCTGCTCCCTCAAGTCGGCGTTGGCCCCTGCAAGCATGAAGACGAAGGAAGAAACAATAAGGAAGAAGTCGTCGGGGAAGATCCGACCCGACTGCTCAGCAGTCGGCCCGGATCTCGGCGACTACACCCAGTGGGTGCGCCAACGCGCCCCCACAGGATATGAAGAAAACGGAGCACACACTCCGGCTGTTGGTCAGATCCTCGCTCTTCTTGCGCAGCTCCCGAGCCTGGGAGTCGAAGGCGGCAGCACTCTGGTTATGGTACTCCTGGAAGATCAGACAAGATGCAAGAATAAGATAACTATCAGGACCTAGTAAGTTCCGAGCCGCCTGCTCAACAGCCGACTCGGAACTCGGGGACTATACCCAGTGGGTGCGCTGACGCGCCCCCATAGAAGAAATCAAAAAGGTAAAGCAGCCAAGGCCAGAAGACTCACCCGAACGATGGCCCGCGTCGCAAGGAAATCGCGAGTATATCGCTGCAGCACGGTGGCATGAGCCTGAAGCCGGTTCCGGACCTCCTGGGCCGACGCGTCCAGTTCGCCCGTCTCCTCGTTGGGCGCCCACTCGGACGTGCTGGAGCTGGCCGCCTCCAAGGCCTCCGCCGTCTGGCTGGCGGTCGCAGCTCTGTCTGGCTCCGGCGCGAAGGTGGCTTCCCCCGCGCGCCGGCGTGATGACGGCTGCACCACCAGGCCGGCTCCTGCTGCCGGCTCGCTCCCGGCCGGCTGCACCGGCGCCGCGGCCGGCTGGCCGCCCTGGCCCGCTCCAGTCGGCGCCGTCCGCGGCACCTCCTCCAAGACGACCACATCATCCTCCCTCCGCTCCGCCGTCGCCTGGCCGCGGTCGGCTTCCTCAGACGGAGGCACGGGGGCGTTGGGAGCTACACTCTGCAGGGGGTTGACGAGCTGTGGAGGCCGGTTGCGTGAGGCCTCCGCCTCCCTCTCCGCCGCCGTCGCCTCTGCCTGGGCCTTGGCCGTCGCGTCGGCCTGCTCCTTCACCGCCTGGGCAGCTCTCCGCTCCGACGCTTCCCGCTCCTCCCGCGCCTCCTGCGCGTTCCGCGCCGTAGCCTCCATGAGGTCGGTGCGGGGGTCCACGCGGCAGGAGCTCAAAGACCCTCCGATTGAGTCAATCACGGAGCCGGCAGGACCCCATTCAAGGGAAAGCGGCGCCCTGGCCGGTCGACCAAGAAAGGATTTATAAAACAACTTCAATCAAAGAGCATGACAAGAATGTAAAACGATTGACACTTACGCCGAAACCGCCTGCGGCCGCTTCACGACCTTCCGGAAGCGGGCCGCCTTCGCGGCCGCCTCGTCCCACTTGGTTGCCGCGGTGGTGCCCCTGGGCTTCTTCGGCCGGCTGCCGAAGTAAGTCGACACGGCCCGGCGCTTCGGCGCGGCGCCACGGGCGGCTGGCGCGGCAGAAGAGCCCGCGCCTTGAGGATCCGTAGCCGGCTGGCGGTGCGGGACGACTTCGACCTCGTCGTCATCCGCCCAGTCCTGGAGGTCGGCTGCGAGCCCCGCGCCGCCTACCTCGCCACCTTCCCCCGCGGTGGCGTCCTCCATAGCGGCCGCTCCAAGGTCCGGATCGTCGACATCATCTATCGTACGGTCGGGGAGAAACGGGCGCTCCGCCCCTGCGGCCCCGGCCGCTGGCGGAAGAAGAGGATTCTGCAGAAGACGAGACGGCTGGTCCGAAGCCGGCTACCAAGTGACCGACTACAAAAAGAAAAAGAAAGAAGAAATACTTACGGCAGGCGGAGGTTTGGCGCGAGAGTACGACTCCTTGCCGAATCGCCAATCCTCGGCGAGCTTGCAGTTGGCGATGTAGTTCACCAGGTAGGACACCTCGGCGTGAGGCATCTCCCTGGTGCTCAGCCGGCACGGGTCAAAGCGGTCGCTCATCTGGCAGATCATGTGCGGCCGACCTTGGAGCGGGAGTACCCGGCGCTCCACGAAGGCGGCCACCAGGTCGGCTCCGACCAGGCCCTCCGACTGGACCATCACCCGGAGGCGGGCGACGGCGGCGTTCCCGGCCTGGGACAGCGTCCTGGCCTGGTAGCTCCATGAGGCCGTCCTCGAAGCCGGCGGGCCGGCTACGTAAGCCGGCAGATTGACAAAGTCGCCTTGCGGGACGACGTTCCTCACATAGAAGTAGGTCTTCTACCCGAGCTTCACCGACTGGATTAGCGGGATGGATGGGAACGGATTGTTCTCACCCGTCCGCCTCATGGCGATGTAGGCTCCGCATGGGGCGGGCACGCCCGCGACGACAGTACAGAGTTTGCTCTGGAAGAATTCTCCCCAGAGCTCTATGGTGGGGAGGACGCCAAGGAAACCCTCGCAGAGGGTGACGAAGGCCGACAGCAGCATCACGGCATTGGGGGTGAGGTGATGCGGCTGAAGGTGGTAGAACTCGAGGAACGAGCGGAGGAATCCGCTCGCCGGGAGGCCGAAGCCGCGTATGCAGCGCGAGCGGAAAACCACCTGCTCGCCCTCCTCCGGCGCCGGCGAGATCTCCTCCTCCGGCGCGCGCCGGACCCGCACGTAGTTCTCGCCGGGCAGACGCCGCGTCCGGCGGAGGAACTCGACGTGCTCGTCGAGGATGTTGGAGCCGTCCCACGAGCTCGACAGCGCCATTGGAGCGGCGCGGTGAGAATCAAGACGCGGTGGCGGCGGAACGGCGCGGCGAAGTGGCACTGCGACGGCGGAGAAAGAGAAGAAAGAAGATGAGGAAGGGTGGAGCGAGGGAGAGCGTGCGAGCCTCTGCCGCTCCCTCTCCTCCCCCTACTTATAGGCCCTCGCCGCGGAGCCGAGGAGGCGTGGGGTGGGGGACGTGGGATTAACTGCGCCCACTCCCCCACGTCCCGCAATTACTGCGCCTCGACGGCGTGGCGAAACCTCCACGGGAAGGCAAACCGTCCACCCTGGGCCGCAAAAGATCCGCGCCTGGGCTGAGGCCAGGCGTGGCGGGCCCGGGCCTGCGGCGACGTCCCGTCGCGCACGCGCCATGGCAGGCCTTTTCTGCCACGTGACACGCAGGGAGGCACGCGGTCAGCGCGCGAGTTGGCCCACATTCCCGTTGACGAGACCACGCCGCCCACCCAAGGCGGCGTGCTTAAGCAGAGCCGGCTACCAGCTGCCGGATCCTAAAGATAGGAAGCTGACCGAGCTTCTCGTTACCCTTGCCGACCTCGAAGCGCGACCAGCTTCGGGGACTACTGTCGGGGTAAATGACCACGGGTAGCCTAGCCGGCTCCCCTTGGCACTTCAGAAAAAATTACAAGCCAATCCGGCCTCCAAGAAACCAAGACGTGGGGCCGCCTTTCCCCTGCCGGCTGCCTCTCAGGCCGACTGTTGGGAGGCGGCCCGACCTTAACCTTTATGAAGAAAGCCGCGAAAGGGCCGGCTCCGAGAGGCCGGCTACGAGAAGGCCGACTCCAAGAAGCCGGCTCCCACGACGCGGTCAAGATCGTACCCTCGAGGCCCGCAACCACATAAGGGCGATGGGACGGGGCGTGGCTAGCGTGGAGCCTGCCACCCCCGAAACCCGGAGCACGCCTGGCACAGTGCGCCGTACGGGGTAGCCCTGACCCGTTCGGCGTGGCATTGTTGCCATGATGACTAGGGCGCCATCCACGGCGAGCTGTCAGCGCAGCCCACGGGCGGTGGGCCCCTTTGGGCAGAGAGACACCCGAAGGCGGCCAGGCCTCCCCCAGTCGGCCCAAGACATGGCCGGCTTTCCCGAGCCGGCTTGCTCCTTCCCTCGAAGGAGGCGCCCCATTAAGAAGACAAGACGACGTGAGGCTACAGCGATCGCCCGCCAGGCGGCGGCGCTGTAGCCACGCTTACCTCGATAAAGCCCTCATCATCGGGATTGAGGCAACAATAATCGGCCGCCGACAGGGCCCTAGGCAGTAGGGCCTGCCTGTCGACCAAGAGGCCAGCAGCCGGCGGGGCCCACCAGCCGACGGGCCCCAGTAGCCGGCGCAGAAGCCGGCGAGCGTAGACACCGACGTCTGGGACCCGCTCCCAGCCGGATTAGCATTGTACCCCCGGGGGGTAGGCCTGTATAAACCCCCCGGGGCACCCATGCAAAGGGTTGATCTCATCTAGGTTACAACACACATAGAGAGAAGAGTAAAGCTAGCCTTTCCCTTCTTCTTCCTCTCGCCAAACAGCTCGAGGAGCACCTTGTAGCTACTTGTACTTGTTCATCGAGTGATCATGCGGAGACCCCCCAGAGCAGCAGTAGGGGTGTTATCTCCATGGAGAGCCCCGAAGCTGGGTAAGATTCGTCGGCGTGCATGTTTTCGCCTTATCCCGCTTCCAGGCACCGCCAACGTCTTACTGGCTCCCACACAGATAAGCCACCCGTTGGCATATGTCGCACCAACCACCCGACAATCTAGATAATCATCGTGTTCTGGTAGAAATACTCTAACCTTTACATGCCCACCAATCATGTAGTTTGAGAGGTAATCTTGAGTAAAATGCTTTGGGAACCACTACAAAGGAAAAAGATTTAGACATTGTCATCTAACACAACTCATTAAGGGTAGTAAAAAGAAGGCTGCAGAGTTCTTACTTACCATCCTGCAGTTCGCTATTGTCTAGGATAAAGTGTAAAAAAATAGTTTAAATACCATCTTTTGACCCATTTTACTATCAATCTTTATCGGCTTCCTCACTTGATGCTAGTTCATCAATATCTCATTGCCCCATACGCAGAAATGGTCGAAGCGCGGATCTTTAGCAATGACATATGTACCTAAAAGCATCAAGTTAATATTAGAAGCTAAACAACAATTGCACAATGATGTAGTATACCACTCTTTTATAATATCTTATAACATCCAATACACTCACATATTAGATGAATTAACATCTTATATTATGGGCCGGAGGGAGTTTATTGCATTTTTACAAATTATCGACTGATTAACTGTTGCTGCATCCATGGGTTAGAGTTAGTTTGAGCTAGTTTGGGCTCAAATAGCCCTAAAGTATATCCAAACATGAGGGATAGTTTGAGCTAGTTGCATCTAACCCACCGAAAAAACTATCCCACCCAAGAGGTGCTAATTGGAGCTAGTTCTCTTAGTGCATTTATTGTCAATCCAACCCTGTCATCCAAACACCTCTTTGGCTAGAGTTAGTTCAGGGTTAGTCATGAGCTAGATACTAATTCTAACCTCTAGCTAAGTTAGAGTACCCAAACAGGGCGTTGTTGTTGTCGTCATTGTTGTTGTTGTTGTTGTTGTTGTTGTTGTTGTTGTTGTTGTTGTTGTTGTTGTTGTTGTTGTTGTTGTTGTTGTTGTTGTTGTTGTTGTTGTTGTTGTTGTTGTTGTTGTTGTTGTTGTTGTTGTTGTTGTTGTTGTTGTTGTTGTTGTTGTTGTTGTTGTTGTTGTTGTTGTTGTTGTTGTTGTTGTTGTTGTTGTTGTTGTTGTTGTTGTTGTTGTTGTTGTTGTTGTTGTTGTTGTTGTTGTTGTTGTTGTTGTTGTTGTTGTTGTTGTTGTTGTTGTTCCCCCGGCCTATATGGTACCAACTACCGATATCCTGAAAAGTGAATTTATATAAGCCATGGGATGAAACTAACCTTGATGGAAAACAACAGTTGATCCCAAAATTGTCCCGTGTAAGTACATCGAGACACATGTTAAGCACAACAGGCTAAACATCAACCAAATATATCCTTGGCAGACAAAATAATCTGGAAAAGATACCTTCAGTGTGCAAGTTTAAGCACG
This sequence comes from Aegilops umbellulata, assembly GCA_032464435.1. Taxonomy (NCBI): domain Eukaryota; kingdom Viridiplantae; phylum Streptophyta; class Magnoliopsida; order Poales; family Poaceae; genus Aegilops; species Aegilops umbellulata. Next base: position 220,172,356 of record CP136060.1, read on the forward strand.
CTAGTAAAGCACAACAAGTGGAAAGGTGTGTTAACTGCAACATGCCTAACATTTAACAGCAAGCAAACATAGTCATTCAAACTGGTATTGTGTCGATCTAAGTACAGTGGTTATTGCTAAATAAAAAGGGAAAGACGTGTTAACTACAAGATGCAACAACCAGATGTAGTCATTCATAGTGGCATTGTTGAAACTAGTATTGATGAAATTGAACTGCACAGTTCATACTTGCACATATAGAACACCACGTTGTGAATAACTGGAATAAACAAGTCATACTACGAATAACCAAAGATAGCATTTGAAACTAGACATATGATAACTACAAACAACCGAACAATCAAGAAACTTTAAAAGAGGCATACGATAGCTATAATAGTCTTAACAACAAGCAAATATATGCATTCCTATCAGTATGTTTAAAACTGGATTGATAAAAATGTACTGCACAGTAAATAGTTGCACATATAGAGCATCACATTTTGAACAACTGAAATAAACAAGGCATACTGCAAACAACCAAATATAGCAATTAAAACTGGACATATTCTCACTACACTACAAAAGGGACTCGACAAAACAAATCATGGGTTCCCCTGTGAAGAGGCACGACAAAACAAATCATGGGTTTCCTCACTTGTCACAGATGGGCTCGTTCCCGTGGGAAGAGCACGTACCCTGGATGCGCTCCATGTTGTCACAGATGGGCTCCTTCCCCTTGGAAGAGCATGACTGTAGGGTGCCCTCCTTGATGTCGCAGATGGGCTCCTTCCCCTTGGAAGAGCATGACTGTAGGGTGCCCTCCTTGATGTCGCAGATGGGCTCTTTCCCCTTGGAAGAGCCGGAGAGGGTGCCCTCGTCGTGGTCGTCGATGAGGTCTGACTTGGAAGTTGTGGATCCCAAGCTAGCATCGCAGAACGTGTCCTTTAGAAATGACAAAAGGGGCTTGATTGCGACGTAGGATGGCAAATTCTTGATAGCGAGCCAGAGGAGATCAGCGGCGGGGCCATGGATGAGATCGACGGTGGTTGAACCCGAGGGGTTGGGGGTGGGCCACTTAACCTGTGACATAGCCCACGTCAGGCCGTCGCTGTTGACGACCTCGATGTTGTAGCCGGTGTCCGCGACATCCCACATACTCTAGCCTGCTGATTGAGTGCCTGCACCCAGTAATGGTCGTTAGCTTCCTCGGCAGCCACCTTGGCGATGTCGGGTGAAGAGGCTGCGATACACCTCTTTTGGGCCAGTTGCTTTGAGCTCCACGGGAAGCGTAGCCAGGCTTAGGCTGCGATGCTCTGGAGTGGGGGATGGGGATTGTTGGGGATATAGCTATTGAGTTAACCCACCCAGGAGGGGCCGAGTTATACCCATGGCAACTCATAAGACAAAGCCCATGAAGGAATCGAAGATGGCGGTTCATGAGGATAACCTTATGAAGGGCCCAAGGCCCATCGGCGGCCTAAGGCCCGTATGTGTAAACCGCCATATGTGTATGACTTGTATTATAAGGCAATTGTAATTAAGTCACCGAGCCTAACACGTTTATGAGCCGGCCGGGACTCTGTAAGCCACTGGGTGTCAACCTGAGTATATAAAGGAACGAACCGGCGGTGAGTTAGGGCAAGAAAGAAGAGATCGAAAGCTAGGTCAAGCATATTTGCTCCATAGTAATCGAGACATAAGTAATACCACCTCATCTGGATTAGGCCTTTACCTTCACCGCAAGGGGCCGAACCAGTATAAACTCCTTGTGTCCTTTGTCCCGCTTTAACCCCTTTAAGCGAATATCGTTGTGATGGCTCCACGACTAAGTCCTTGCACTAGGACATCTGTCGTGATAATCCCACGACAGTTGGAGCCCACCGTGGGGCTGTCGCACGATGGTTTCAAGTTCTTGAAGGGAAACTTTGAAGGGATCAAGGGATACGTTGTGGGCCGGATGAGCAAAAGTCGCCGCGGCAAGCTCTACATCGACGACGCGGGCTGGGCCCTGAGGCCGACTCAATTGAGTACGGGTACGGGGTCCCCTGCGGCGGAATCCACGTCTTCATCGGCAAGATTGGCGAACCGGGCCCTGAGCCGGACATCTGCACCGACATCATCGAGACGGCTCACCGTGCAAGACCCGCCCGAGTTCAGCCTGCCATGAATCGTGCCTTCGTGGGATTCATCCATGGAGCAAAATATGGGGATAGATCGGTATCTGGTGATGAGACGGCTGCCTACTCTGATGGCGAGTCGTCCACCGGTGAGACCGAGTCATTGTATCAACTGCAAGACGGCCGGCTTGGGGGCTGTTCCGATGGCGACAATATTTCGGACCCCTATGAGCCGCTGAACAAGGTTGCGATCTTTATGGCCGGTACACAACCAGTGTAGAACTCCTCGACTACGGCAGAGATGATTTCCGGGTCAGCAACGGCAACGGCTGCCGGGGCAGGAGGCCCTATGCGCCGGCCGACTCAGTTCTTAACTGACTTGCTGGATAAACTGACAACATTTTTAACGATAGTGGTTAACCCGGTAGATCAGGATCAGCATAATGCGGTGGTTGCCAAATTGCTTGATGAGATAGCACATGCCAAGGAGGAGCTGAACACAGAAAACGTTAGGATGGCCGCGGAGCGGGCTGCTTTAGATGCTCAGGCGCAGCGGATTCAGTCAGAGTCTTTCCGGCTCATGCTAGATCAAAACGCTTCAAACGAAGTCATGAGGATAATGCATCAGACTCGCCTGTGTTTGGTCTACGAGCCGAGAAATCTCTTTAACACGCCCGGAGCAGGGACCAGTAACCAGCTAGTGGTAAACCGGGTTGAGACACCTGGAACGGGAGCACCGGCTCAGCCATGCATGGCGGACCTGCCTCGTCAGAACAATATCCAACTACAGCACGTGTCGACGCCACCAGGTCATTATTCTAACCCCTTGGATAACATGACGCTACAGCGTCACGATTGGCGGCTCTCCCAGTTGAAGGCGAGTCTCCAACGACAGTTGAAACGCAAAGTGCTAGAGAGCTTCTTCAGACAACATTGGTTGAGCAGCAGGCTTATTCTTACAGTCATGAAAGGATTCATTCAACCCCTCGCCAAAGCCGAAGTTATAGCAGGCATATTGAGGAACCAGCTGTGTCAAGCAGCGGGCGGAACCGTAACCTACCACATGGACGTAACTCGGCGGGCGGTGGGGTTAATGCTCAGAATGTAGTGCATCAGGGTAGAGCACGCCGAGAGGCCGAGCTGGCGACTCAGTATGCAGCTCCTCAGCATTCTCCGGTTCGCCTGACAACTTCAGTGGAGACAGGTTTAACTTTCAGGACTTTGGGTGTGCCATGTTTAGTGTCGGCTCTGCGTAATGAGCGTTTGCCCAAGGATTTCAAAGGTCCTCACAAGGTACCTAACTATACAGCCGACTTACTCCCTGAAGCATGGGTCGAGAGTTATGAGATGGCCATGGAACTTCTAGACGTTAGCAATGTTGCGTGTGCTAAGTACTTCACCATGATGTTGGATGGAACGGCTCGTACCTGGTTGAAGGGGCCGCCTGCCAGCTCCATTGGGTCATGGGCCGAGTTAAAAGCCCGATTTATCCAGAATTTCAAAGATACATGCAAATAGCCTATGCCAATTGTGGATCTGGATGCCTGTGTCCAAGAAGAGGGCGAGTCAACAACCCATTCGGTGCGCCGGGTCTCAACTATCTTACATTCATCGGATCGCGTCAATGCCGGTTCGGCAGTCATAACGTTGGAGAAGAATTGTCGTTTCACGCCTCTTAAGCAAAAGTTGGGACGGCTCAAGCGCCACTACAGTGACATGGGGGAGCTAATGGCGGCTCTGGTTAAGTATGCTGACTCTGATGGTACCAAGGACCCCGAGTGATGATAAAAAGACGGGAAAGGGAAAGAAGAGCAGTAGCACCAGAGGGCGGCAGCATAACCCTGCGAATCAGGGAGGCAACGGTAAGCGCAAAGCTGATAATAGTTTGGACTTTGTGGCTAACACTAATGCGCAGAATAATGGTCAGCGTCGTAAGGGTAAGCCGCCCCCACGGGTTGGGGTCAAGTTTTAATCTTGAGCAGCTGCTGAATCAACCCTGCCCAAGGCATGGTACATGGGAAAGGCCGTCTGGTCACCTCTGGATGGATTGCTTCATTATAAAGTAGTATAAAACTTCCAATCTGTTTCAAGACAATCATGGGCCAGGCAGCGGCTCAGGCTCCGGCTCTCATGGTCCGAGTTACGGTGGCGGTGGTTCTAATTCCGGCTTCCAAGGCAATCAAGGAAACCTGGCTAATCAGGATGGTTATCATCAAGAGTCAGGTCAAGGGAATCAACATCATCAATCTAGGTATCAGAGTAACGCGAAGTAGTTGAATAGCGGGCAGTACCACGTCTTCACCACAATTTTATGCAAGCGGGATCAGAAGCTCCATAAAAGGGCGGTGAACGCCGTTGAGACAGCAGTTCCCCGTTACTTGAGCTGGTCTGAGTAGCCCATTGTGTGGAGTAGGGAGGATCACCCGCCTCGGGTTGACAATTTAGGTCACTTGGCTTTGGTTGTCGCACCTCAGGTCAGAGGATATAAGTTCACTAAGCTACTCATGGATGGAGGTTGCAGCATCAATATCCTATATTATGAAACTTTCCGTCGCATGGGGTTGACTGATAAGAATCTGAAGCCGTCAAACACTGTCTTTCACGGCGTGGTGCCTGGTAAGTCAGCATACCTAGTTGGTAAGATAGCTCTGGAAGTTGCTTTTGGAGATGATCATGACTCTAGGTCGGAGACATTGACCTTTGAAGTGGTGAAAATCAAGAGCCCTTATCATGCTCTGTTTGGACACCGGCTTATGCAAAGTTCATGGCAATGCCTTGTTATGTTTATCTGCAGCTCAAGATGCCGGGTTACAAGGGAACCATCACGGTTCACGGAAGCCGGAATATAGCTTTAGAGTGCGAAGAAGGTGACGCTGCTTATGCTAAGTCTGTTTGTGCAACAGAGGAATTGAAGTTTTACAAGGACAATGTTGACTTGGCAGATATGACATCTTTGAAAAAGCCAACTACGGAGCATGACCCGGTCTTGAAGTTTAAGTCGACAGATGATACCAAGCTAGTTGATTTCGTTCCTGGCGATTCATCCAAGCAGTTCAGCATCAGTGCTAATTTGGATCTGAAATAGGAAGGCATGCTCATCGAGTTCATCGTGAGAATCGAGACATCTTTGCATGGAAACCTTATGACATGCCAGGTGTATCGTGGGAACTCGCTGGGCACATTGATCCCAAGATTAAACCGGTCAAGCAGTTTCTTCATCGTTTCAACAAAGAGAGGCGTAAGGACATTGCTGAAGAGGTAGCCCGGCTCTTGGCGGCTGGGTTTATTGTTGAAGTTTTTCATCCTGAATGGTTGGCTAACCCGGTGCTGGTACTTAATAAGAACAACACTTGTTGTATGTGTGTGGACTACACAGACTTAAACAATGCTTGTCCGGCTGATCCTTTTGCTCTCCCTCATATTGATCAGATTATTGATGCTACGGCGGGTTGTGAGCATTTGAGTTTTTTGGATGCTTATTCTGGTTATCATCAGATCAAGATGGCAGTTAAGGACCAGCAGAAGACAACCTTTATAACTCCCTTTGGAGCTTTATGCTATGTATCTATGCCTTTTGGGCTCAAGATTGCCCAGGCGACTTACCAACGATGTGTGCAGAATTGTCTTCATAATCAGATTGGGCGCAATGTTCATGCTTATGTGGATGATATTGTAGTAAAATCCAGAAAGAAGGAGACCTTGATAAATGATTTGAAGGAGACCTTTGATAATCTCCGGGTTTATAAGACGATGCTTAACCCGACCAAATGCATTTTTTGTGTGCCGGCAGGCAAACTCTTAGGTTTCCTGGATTCTAACAGAGGCATTGAAGCTAATCCGGAGATGATCAAAGCCATTACTTCCTTGGCTAAGCCGACGTGCGTCAATGACGTTCAACGTCTGGTGGGTCATATTGCGGCTCTAAGCCGGTTCATAAGCCGTTTGGGGGAGAAGGCTATCCCTTTGTATCAGATGATGAAAAAGAAAGATAATTTTGTCTGGAGTGATGCCGCTAATGCAGCATTTGAGGACCTGAAGAAACAGCTGGATGAGCCGCCCGTTCTTGCCGCTCCTATTGATAAGGAGTCGCTGTTGTTATATGTGGCTGCTAATGCTTGTGTTGTTATATGTGGAACGGAAGGAGACTGGCAAGCAATATCCGATTCAGAGGTCGGTTTACTACATCAGTGAGGTTCTCATTGAGTCCAAGTAGAGGTATCCGCACTGGCAGGAACTTGTATATGGGGTGTTCATGGCCAGCCGGAAGCTTAAGTAGTATTTTTGAGTCATCCAATCACTGTGGTTAGTTCTGCTCCCTTAGGGGATATTATTCAAAATAGGGAAGCCACAGGTCGGATAGCCAAGTGGGCCATCGAGCTTGGACCTCATGGTTTGAAGTATGTGCCTCGCATGGCCATCAAGTCTCAAGCACTGGTGGATTTCATCAATGACTGGACAGAGCTACAAATGTCTAAAGAAAAGCCAGATAACACATATTGGACTATTCACTTTGATGGGTCCAGGCAATTGGAAGGCTCGGGGGCTGGAGTTGTGCTAGCTTCCCCTCGAGGTGATAAATTTTGTTATGTTCTCCGGTTGATGTTCCATTGTACTAACAATGCAGCTAAGTATGAGGCCTTGCTCCACGGTCTTCGGATGGCTAAGGACATGAACTTAAGCCGGGTGAGGTGTTTTGGCGACTCAGACTTGGTAGCTCAACAAGTTTCTGGTACTTGGGATTCTAAGGATCCACTCATGGTGGCTTATCGTCGAGAGGTTGATTCTATTGCGTGTCACTTCAAGGGTTATCAGGTTGAGCATATTGATCGAAGGAAGAACGAGATGGATGATGCTTTAAGCCGGCCAGGCTCTCAACGTAAGCTGGTGCCACCCAATACTTTCTTGGATATTCTGTATAACCCCTCAGTCAAGTTGCCTATAGAGGAAGATCTTGCTATTCCTGATCCAGAAGCACAATTGGTGGCAGCTATTCATGCTATTCCTGATTGGACAGTCCCTTATTTGGCTTATATGACCCGGGGCGAGTTACCTGACGATGAAACCTTAGCCAGGGAAATAACCCGACGGTCTAAGTCGATGACAATTGTCAATGGAGAGCTGCATCACTGCAGTGTTACAGGGGCCTTTCAATGTTGTGTTTCTCTAGAAGAGGGTTGTGAGATTCTGCGTGAGATTCATGAAGGAAATTGTGGTCATGATGTCGGCTCTAAGTCTCCTGTGGCTAAAGCCTTTCGTCATGGATTTTATTTGTTGACGGCTCATGCTGATGCTGAAGACCTGGTCAGTAAGTGTGATGGATGTCAGAAATTTTCACGATGAGCCCATGTGCCGGCTCAAGAATTGAGGATGATTCCAATTACTTGGCCGTTTGCAGTCTTGGGGCTTGATATGGTTGGAACTTTCAAAGAGTCCAAGGACAAAAAGACACATCTCCTGGTGGTGGTTGACAAATTTACAAAGTGGGTTGAGGCAGAGCCGGTCAGTAAATGTGACGCGGCGACGGCGGTTCAGTTCATTAAAAAAGTGATTTTCCATTTTGGCTTTCCCCACAGTATCATAAATGATAATGGCACTAATCTATCGAAGGGTGCTATGAAAGAATTTTGTCAACGTTAGCACATCTGTCTTGATGTGTCGTCAATGGATCACCCCCAATCTAATGGTCAAGCCGAGAGAGCCAATCAAGAGATCCTGAGAGGCATCAAGCCCCGGCTTATGGTTCCTCTACAGAGGACGCCGGGTTGTTGGGTGGAGGAGTTACCTTCCATGTTATGGAGCATTAATACCACCACCAACAGATCTACGGGTTACACGCCTTTCTTCATGGTTTACGAAGTAGAGGCGGTTCGCCCTAGTGACATCCGTCACGACTCACCTCGTGTGGCGGCTTATGTTGAAGCTGATAATGAAAAAGCACGTCAGGAAGCACTTGACCTGTTAGATGAGGAGTGTGACATCGCGGAGGCTCGTTCGACGATCTACCAGCAAGATCTGCGCCGTTATCACAACCGTCGGGTTAAAACCAGAACTATTCAAGAAGGGGATTTGGTGCTCCGACTCATCCAGAATCAAACTGACATGCACAAGTTATCGCCACCTTGAGAAGGACCTTTTGTGGTCAGTAAGAATCTCAACAATGGATCCTACTACCTTATCGACGTTCGAGAGCACAAGGACTCACGTAAGTAGGAGGAGGAGACCCACCGGCCGTGGAATATTGCTCATCTTCGGCCTTACTATACTTGAGCCACTGGCTCTTCTGATGTACATATTTCTACAATGTATATATTATGATCAATATAATAAAGTCGGCATCCCTAATAAAGCAGAGCCTCTGTCGTTTCTCCTTAAATAACGAGTTTTTGGTCACTTGGGGGCTTCCGACTTATAGAGCGAAGCTATGATTACCCTTTGATCCGGCTTATATGCCATGAAAAAAATACTTGGGGGCTTGCTACCCAGGTTAAAGGGACCAAAGAGAGTCTGTTGCAAAGCACAACTCAAACATAGGTGCCCACTAAGCACAACTCAAAAATATTGCTTGGGGGCTCTTTGCTCAAAGAACAAGAGTTTTTATGACCCTTGCAGTAGGCTTAAAAGCCAGGTGTATTCACCTAAAAACCCGGGTTATCCTGCCTTTTAAGTCTGTCACTCCGCCTAGGTAATCCTGGAATGACACGCCGTACTTTTGACAAGTCAATCTTATAGAGACCCTGAACTTGTCGAAGTTAAAACGATGATTGGTTATGTGAGGTCCGGCTTATAAGGTTTGTATGGAAGTTTAACTCAGTTGTTGTGCAGCCGTTGAAAGCACTTGATTTTTAGGCCTGGCAGCTTATGAAAAGCCTTGTTTCCTTTTATCTCTTATTCGAATGATTTTTCGGAGGTTTGTCATTGGTGACATGTTAAAATCCAATGAGGTTTAGAACACTTTATGATTACAATTCACCGGTGTTTATTAACCCGGCTTGGATTTCGACTATAAGTCGTTAGTATATGATAATATCCGGTGTTTATTAACCCGGCCCGACTTTGTTCATAAGCTGGCAATATATGACAATTCCATAGAGCATCAGAGTGCTCAAATTTTTGGGTTAACACCCTTACTGCACTGGCTTGATAAGCCGGCAGTATGATCAAATATCAAAGGTATGATACATCCTGTTATGATTATATATGGTTGACATTGAACCAGCCCTGGTTATAAACTATTTTAGTTTCCAGTGATTATATATTGGGTATTATGACCCGTCCTATGGTAAAATGTCAGGACACTTGTGATCTGTTTGTGTATAGGAACAGATTCAAATTGCTAATATTACAAGCACAAGTGGCAGATCTTAAATTGGCAGATCAACAGTGTCATGTAAAGCAAAATATGCACGATGACATAGAAGATCAAGAGTTTAAGCTAGTCTATTACAAGGCATCTGATGGCCCAACAAGACTACACGTTCAGCAAAGTATTTTGATAAGTACACCAGCTTATGATTGTTGGCGGGTTGAAGCCTCAGGATCTTCCTACACCTCTTCTTCATCTTCCACTCCTTGCTTATCCATCAGCTGGAAGTTAGGCGTAGCCTAGTTGATATCGGTCAATGCTCTAAACACAACTTCATCGTCAATAAGATTTGATGGATCAATGTTAGGGGCAAAGGTGTGCTTATGAATCGGAGGAATAAGGTCTTTTGGCTCATGAACCGGCGCGGCAATCTTCTTGTTATCATCATCATAAGCCGCCTGGTATGTAGATAAGCTGGTTTCGTCAGCTAGTTTGCTTGCTAATGGATGCATAGTTGTGGCTATATCTTCAAAGTCATCAACACTAAAATCTGATCCATCTTTGTTGACACTTGGGCATCCATTGGCCAAATCTTCCGGGTCAAGATCGGGCTGCCATGCTTTGGCCCGACTTAACGCAGTCAAAGCGCCAGCTATGGCAGCTCCCCGTTTTAAGTCGTCAATTCTATTAGGCAGCACTAATAATTACTTCAAAGTGTCTTTGATAAGTGTTGAAAGAGTTTTCTTATGCATTGTAGCAGCGATGGTTCGTTGGGCACCAGTATATAGCTGCTCTACAAGAGTGTAGACAGCTTTAAGCCGGATGCGCATATATGAACCCAATTTAGTGCTCCTCGAGCCTGTATCAATCAAGGTATGGGTAAGCCGGCAACCGTTTCTAAGATAATTCTTACATTGCAAGGGAGATATGTTCTTACCAAAGATGGCCGCTGACATAATATTAATCTGCTACTTTAAGCCAGATAACTCTTCAGTCACGGGCTTAAGCACGGCCTCATCATCTTCAACTCTCTTCAGCAGGGCTGACTTCTCTGTCTCCCACTCTATTTCTTTGGTTCTAAAGCTTCCCTTCAATTTTTTCTATCGCTGCTAAGGCATTGGTCAGTTCATCTTTGGCTTTGGAAGTTTCGGCTTGTTGAGATTTGATGTTTTCTCGGAGGTCGGTGACTTGAGATTCCTTACTACTGAGTTCAGCCTGCAAGAGATAAACAATTTGTGAGATGGCAATGAATTTATACAAAGTCCCAAGTACAATACAAGTATTATATTTGGCACTTGGGGGCTAATGTCTATTGCTTCTTCAAAAACTACGAGTCCCAAGCACAATACAAGTATTATCCTTGACACTTGGGGGCTAATGCATATTGCTCTTTTCAAGAAATGAATATATTTGTTGACCCAGACAAAGGGTGCTGATCCGGCTTATGAAGACTATCAACAATATTATTTCTTCAAAGATGGTAAGTTTCGACTTAACATAAATTGTTAAGCTGATCATTGGGGGCTACAGATGCATTGTTTACTTCTACTACTCAAAAGTCCCGGCTTAACATATCTATTAAGCCGACCCTTGGGGGCTACACATGCGGAATTGAAGTACTAATAACATAAGTCCCGGTTCGTATCCAAAATATAAAGCGGCCCTTGGGGGCTACTGGTTTTCGTCTATGCAACTGTTGAAGTTTAAAGCACATTCTATTTTGTCATGTCTAATAAACTTGGCGGCTAATGGAAATATATGAAACGAAGTGACATCGATTACCTCATAGCGATCCTTCATCAAGTTCGCTAAGCCGACTTCAAAATCACGGTTGGTATATAAATGGTTCAAATAGCCAGAATGAATGTTTTGGGCGCTGAATTGGGTATAGCGCTCTAAGTCTACATTCCACTTGCTTTTATCCTCGACAGGAATGTCTTCTTTGGTGTTGTGTCTGGATAAGGCAGTAGGACGACCCGGAGTTGTGAAACTATGACGAGTAATGGTAACATCACCATCTTTTTCGGCTGGCTTAATAGGACTGGTTGTTCTAAGAGGGCTCGGCGGATTGATATCAGTCGGGTTAACATTCATCGGATCAAGGTCAACATGGTGGCCTTCTACTGGAAAATCATCAGTAGTGTTATCAGCAGTTGGGTGAGAAGACTCTGGTTGTTGTCTTTCCGGCTCAGATGGATTGGGATCGTTGATCGGCTTATTCAGGTTTGCCTTTTTACTAGGTTTAGCTTGCCCCCTGAAAAACAAGAAAATAAGAAGAAGTCAAGGTGATGACCAAGCACAAAAATTGGAATAGTTGAAAATAGTCTTACCCAGGTACAGTCTTGAAAGCTAGAATTTGTGTTCCCGTTAACTCGCCAGAGGAGGAATGAGAAGTCCCCTGATAGTTTGAATCAGACAGGTTAAGAGGTTGTCGAAAATAACCCGCCCTGGGATAAAGTATGTCATAAATATGTAAGACCTTTGGACGACGTTTGCGAAGTGAAGTGTTTGGTAAACCAGAAGAAGTGATCATGTTGCCGCTATGCCAGGTCATGCGGCGAGCTTCATGTTGCTATTTCTTCAAAAGAAAGTTTGGATCCAAGTGAGTTAGAGGGTGAGAAAATCTTACTTTCCGGCTTGCTTGTCGGGTTTTCTGCGTTGGTAGAGGTTCTGAGCTAGAGGAAAGAATAATTACCTCTGCGTCACCAGCACGGCTAGCCTCTGCGTCGTCCTGATAACAATTATTGTCAATGAGATGTATGAAAAAAGATCCAAGTGAATCAAGTTCTACCTCTGACTCATGATTATCATCGTCATCATCAATGTTTAACTCGCCAGAGTCGGCGGTTTTCTTTGTGGAAGGTTTCTTGTTGGCCTTGGTTTTGACACGAGGTGCTTTGGCCAGCTTATCCTGCGGTTTCTTCTTCCAAAATGGATCATCAGTCTGTTAAGATTGGAAAGATCATAATAGAATATTAAGAATGTGGATTAAGCAGGAGTTGGGCAATTCTTACAGCTGGTGGCTTGTTGACGGTGTAGAAAGGACTAAGTCCAGTTTTGCTGCACTCTTTTACATGTTCATTCAACAGCTTTTTAGTGGCTTTAGTAACTTCTGCCTCAGATAACTGAATATCACAATGGCGTGAGGATCTTTAACATCACCAATATATTCGCACATCAAGCCAGGGCGACGGCTTAAAGGCAAGATACTCCAAGATAGCCAACAACGGAAAAAATCAACGCCAGTTAAGCCGTTGGGCATAAAGGCTCTGAGCTTCGAGAAGGTAGGTGCATAGTTGGCCCGTTCCTTTGCATCAAGACGTTGGGGAAGTGGATGGTTGTTGTTAAGCCGGTGCTCGTGGTAACCCGGCAGAGGATTCTCACCAGCCGAGGATGTGTCTTGAACATAGAACCAAGTCTGGTTCTAGTCTTTATGATGGCTATGCAGCTTGGCATGAGGAAAACTAACATCTTTCCTCTTTTGAATGATGACTCCACCAAGTTCTTGGCATGGCCCATCAACAAACTCAGTTTGGCGGTTTAAATAATAGAATTCCCTGAACAGATCAACTGTGGGCTCTTCTTGAAGATAGGCTTCACAGAATACTTGAAAGTTGCAAATGTTAGACACGGAGTTGGGTCCGATATCTTGAGGGTGCAGTTGGAGGAAAAGAAGCACATCATGAAATTTTTTTGAGCCGGGAGGGCTGAACCCCCGACCTAAGTGATCAGTAAAAACAATCACTTCTCCATCTTTGGGTTGAGGAAGGATTTCATCACCAGGAGCTCTCCAGTGGGTATCTTCCTTTTTGGCTAAGGCGTCAGTGGCGACATAATTGTTCAGATCTTCCTCGGTAATCCTGGATTTGACCCAATTGCAAGAAGTATATGTCTTAGCCATTTCTGAAAAAAAAGAATATGCTGTTTTAAGGTGACATTGGTTAAGCCGGCTTACGGTTAAAGGACAAAAATGAAGCACGGTTAGGTATTCAGCCGGAGCTTGATATTACAAGATTACCGAAGAACTATTGGCGGCTTAAGAGGGGACTAATGATACCTGGCGGGTTATTATTTTTGAATTAAGCCGCCTATACCAATGTTGAAAGAGCAGATCTACGGATGAAGCAAAATGGCTAAGTGTTCAGAAAAACAGTTTTCATAGATTGATGCTATAATTTCAGATTTAGCGCACTTCAGTTAAATACAGAAATATTCAGACTTACAACTATCAGTACTCGAGCAGTTCATAGGTACAGATCGATTTTCATCTACGAAGGAGATATTCTAAATAGTAAAAGGGATTGCTATGATCGCTGCGGTGTAGGAGGAGTACCAAGGATGAATCAAAAATCCTACAGCCGAGAACAAGGGTGCCCTTCGATGAACATCATTGAAACCCTAATAGGATCTATAAGGAGAGGAGGAAAAAGAACTAACCAGGGCTGTTGAGCGGCGGAGGTGCACGGATGAGATCTGGTCCGAACAGGTTGATGCAGCGGCCGTTGTCGTAGTAGAGGCGAGGGTCGACGGCGGCGGCGGAGCTCGTGTGTTGGGGCATCGCTAGGAAGAAGACAAGACGAAGAGGCACGGGGGGGGGGGGGGGGCTGAAAGAGAACCCCAACCCTATTTATAAGGCGAATGGATAAGTGGCAAGTGCGGGAATCGAGGAGGCCAAAAACGGATATGTGACAGTGCAGATGCCTCGATTTTCAGAGATTCATTAAAAATGAGGAGATACATTAAAGATTTTGGCTTTGTGTAAAATTAATGACAGGTGACGTCACGGCGGGTTACCCCGATACCAGAGGATGACGTCATGGCGAGTTACAAGTTCTCGCGAAGGTAATGAAGGAGGGATTTTTCTAAGTATTGAAGATTGATGTGAACAAGTTCAAATCAACCTGGGGCCTAATGTTGGGGATATAGCTATTGAGTTAACCCGTCCAGGAGGGGCCGGGTTATACCCACGGCGACTCATAAGACAAAGCCCATGAAGGAATCGAAGATGGCGGTTCATGAGGATAACTTATGAAGGGCCCAAGGCCCATAGGCGGCTTAAGGCCCATATGTGTAAACCGCCATATGTGTATGACTTGTATTATAAGGTAATTGTAATTAAGTCATCAGGCCGGACATGTTTATGAGTCGGCCGGGACTCTGTAAGCCACCGGGCGTCAACCTGAGTATATAAAGGGCTAACCCGGCGGTGAGTTAGGGCAAGAAAGAAGAGATCAAAAGCTAGGTCAAGCGTATTCGCTCCCTAGTAATCGAGACATAAGTAATACCACCTCAACTGGATTAGGCCTTTACCTTAACCGCAAGGGGCCGAACCAGTATAAACTCCTTGTGTCCTTTGTCCCGTTTTAACCCCTTTAAGCTAATCTCGTTGTGATGGCTTCACAACTAAGTCCTTGCACTAGGACATCTGACGTGATAGTCCCATGACAGGGATCAAGATGGTGATCTATGGTAAAGGGGACGTTTGGCAGGCGTCATCTAAGAAAATCAGTGCGGCCTGGGTATGGAGATCGGTGGGTAAGCTGCACGGGCAAACCGGCAGATGTTGACAATGGAGGCCTTGCGGTGGCGGCGGCAGCGACCTTGCTAGGGTTTCGAGCGAGGGAGGGGTTGTGGTGTGTGTGTGTGTGTGCGCATGCGCACGCGCTCGAGTAGGTTTTGTGTTGTGTGTGTGGGGGGGGTGTCTTTGAGGAAATGACGCGGCTACTGAAAATTTTACTACGCGGGAGTCAAACGCGAGAGTGAAATGCTGGGGCTATTGAAAATTTGGATGATGGTGCATCGCACGGTCCGGAAATAACAACCGTGTGTTGTGAAAAGGAGAAACCCTTGAGCCGGGCAGATATTTTCTAGGGATGCAGGCAGGAGCGGGAACAACAAACATCACACACGGTCGAAACATAATAACCGTGTGTTATCAAACAAAAAAAATCTGCAGGCGGGTAGATATTTTTGAGAGGGGAGGGCTCGTGGAGCCCAATGTACTGTGCTGATGTGCGTGACAGGGGCACCGGCGTGGCCCACGGTTAGTGTGAGTGAACCGTGTCTGTTGTGTCATCCGACTTGTCTAATGTTCATAAATTTGGCCAAAATGACACGAGAAAGGGTCAGAACATGAACACACTTGCATGTGGACCAAATATATGTATGAAAAGGGCGGTTTGATGTTCAAATACCAAATGCAACTTTGATGTGGCACCTATCTCGCAAAGCGCACGGTATTGCTTACCCCCTGATGTCGGCAGGAGGGGAATCCTAAGCTATGGATGCATGCCCGCCCCCATGGAGGCTCACCTAGAAAAGTGCAAAGTAGCAGTCCCCCCATCGCACACACACACACACACGCACACACACACACACACGCGCGCACACACACACACACACATTCAGTCGGCGGGAGAGGGCATCTCACCAAGATGTATCATAAAACGGACCAAGAATAATCCACCTTGGTCGTACAATCTCTCTCTTGTTGTTGGTCAAAGTGATGGCCGTCCATGGGACCCCAGAGATGGGCTAGCTCACCAATAATCATGCAAGTAGCTAGTCCCCGAAGACAACCACTGCCTGTGTGTGGCCCAAACATATGTATGGAGAGGTGTTGATGTTTGAATACACAATGGAACAACTTTGATGTGGCACCGTGCTTTCGAACCAGAAATCCCCGCACGGAGCGAGGGTTAGTCGACGATGCATATGTATGCCACACCACACTTCGAGCTGATGACGGGGTTTCATGCATGCATGCATGCATAGTATGCGCTCAAACTTAATTAGGTCTTAATCTCACCATGACCTATACTACGATAACACGAACCAAAGGAAGAATCCGCCATGGTAACCTATCTTGTTGTCGGTCAAAGTGATCATGGATGTCCACGCGGGCCCACGAATATAGAGGCTTGTCGCCGATAACCACGCGAGGGAGTGTACCATTCGAAGACAAGCACTACATGCATATGTACGGAGGTGATGCATGCATGCATGTTTGAATACCAATCACAACATTGATGTTGCACGTGTGTCAAAAATCGTACAGTCCCCACACAGAGCGAGATCGGTTCATGACGTGTCGTGGTACTGGCCACTTCAACTCGATGGGAGGAATTCAGGCGTACACATGCATGTGTGTGCTCAAACTGTATCATGTCATCCCAGACCATGACCTATATACCGTATTATAAACAAAAAATCCCCTCCTAAGTCAAATTAACCTCTCTCGTTGTCATGCAAAGTAGTGATGGACCAAGCGGACCCACAGATGGAAAGCATCGATATTGCTGATAACGCGTGAGTGGGTGCGAGAGGACAACAACCATCGCTTTGCATTTGGGCCAAACATATGTTGAATACCCAAAATGCACAACTTTGACGTGGCACATGCCTCGGAAACCGTAAAGTCCCCACATCGAGCGAGGTTCATGAAGCGTACTAATGATGGTCCCCTTCCCCCTCTTGGATGCATACTATATGCTCCTACCGTAATACAACCCAAAAAGAATCCTCCTTGATGGTGAAATTAATTAACCTCTCCCGATGTAGGTCAAAGTGATGCATGCATCGATGATGACCTCGCGGGCCCACAGATGGAAGCATCACACGTGAGTGTCCTAGGATAACCACCGCCTGCATGCATGTGGCCCAAAGAGGTATTGTGATGTTTGAATAGCGAATTCACAACTTTGATGTGGCACGTGCCTTGGAAACTGAAAAGTCCCGACACTGAGTGAGGTGTACATGTTGACAGACGCGTACATATAATATATATGCTAGTCCCCTCCCACCTCTTTGACGCGTACTATATACTCCCACCATAAGACAAACAAAAAAAGATTCTACCTTGCTAGTCAAATTAACCTCTTTGTCGGATGTTGGTCAAATTGATGGACGCCGACCTCGCGGGCCCACAGAAAGCGTCACAGGTGAGTGAGTGTCGTGTAGGACAACCACCGACCGCATGTGGCCAAAACATGTATGTATGAAGGGGTTTTGTAATGTTTTAAATAACTAATTCACGACTCTGATGTGGCACCTGCCTCACAAAACGGCCAACCCACACGGTGACTCACGACTCATAGTGTACTGCCAGCCACCCCCATACGTACACACACACACGCACCGCAACTACAATGCATGTTAAATTTTCCCGCGGTGAACATATGTTACCAAAGGAGGGACATTTTAATTTTGAAAAAAAACCAGAGATCATTAAGACGTTTTAGTACATTGACTGATTTTCTAGGGGTATAATGTGCAAAAATCAAATTTGAGCTACGTGCACACGTGACAGTGCATCTAAATGGATTGAGAAAACACATGTATCTTAGTGCGTGCATGTTTACTCCTCGTGCAAGAAATTTCAAAAATTGAGAATCTTGATTTTTAAATTCTAGTACATCCAAAACTTATTTGAAATTCATGAAACTTATTGTGTTGTCATATGGACACCAATGCACAGTGGCATTGTACTTTTTTTGTCAAATTTGAGACCAATTTTGATGCAATCTTTATCTTCTTACAAACAGGAGATTATTAATAATTGGGAACCAATATCGCAAACAGATTATTTATTCAAACCGGGGGCGTTAGACGAACAATGGATACATGCCATGCTTCGGTTAAGCAATAAAGATGTAGCATTAATTATCGAAATAGAAAAACAATATACGTGCCACCACGCGACCCGTGTGCCGTGCGAGCAGGCGTGAGTTGACGAGATGCATGCGAGCAGTTTGCCACATAGGCAGGCCGGGATTCATGCGTGCAGGTGTGTGAATTGATGGGAGGCCTGCTCGCTGCACAGTATCATTGGGAGGCGTGCGAGTAGCTGTCTGAAATGACGGTACGCATGCTAGCAGTTTGTGCGCAGGCTCACTGGGAGGCAAGCCAGCGGTTTGACCATCGCCCGCCTCTGTCTCACTACTCCATATTAATGGCGCGCCCGAGCGGCTGCACCCCCAACCTCGCCACACACGCTATCCTCTCTCTCTGCTTGCACCCTCGACGCAGCTCTCAGTCATCAAAGCCGTTAGTGTATGAGGATGTCGCCGAAGTGCCCCATTGGAGGGAGTGGCGATGCCGGGGCTGCTGAAGCACCGGAGCACGGCGTGGAGATGGAGACAGAGGTTGCCGTCGCCGCCGGTGAGGTATCGCTACACCATGACATCGTCGACGTCATCATGCTTCCACAGCCGGAGCCAGAGGTCCACACCGACTTCGGTGACGAATCAGGAGATGACTCCAACGACGACGGAGAATAAGTTAGTCATCTATACCCATTTATGTGTCAAATACATCCTAGGGTTTCTCTGGTTACTCCTGCGTCCTGCCTCCCCCTTTTTGGAATAGAAATTCTATGGTTATGTTCTCCCAATCCATGAAATCTGAGTAAGTTTCGTTAGGTCCATGTAGTGTATTGATTGTTGGAATGGTACAAGTGATAAGTGATTAGTTGTTTCATCTTTGCAAATGATCTCTGCTAATAATCTGACTAGGATTAGTGTTCATGCTAATAATTTCGAGCCAGGTCTTGATAATTGATTTTGAATGACCTACATATATGTTTGTGCCATTATCTTCTTCAAGATTGGTCTGCACATAGACGACTGTGCTTAAAAATCAAACCATAATATCTAGATATGTCTAAAAATATCCATAAATTCCTAATCCTACTTTAAGGCATGGAAACATTGATTTGATGCCAAATTTTGGCAACTGCCAAATGTTCGCTAGAGATTAGTTTGTAAACATTAATTTGAGGGCACATTTTTTGTACTATATGTTAGGTGCTGTCTGACGATGTGGACAAGGAGGATGAGATGGCCAGAGGAGGTACAAGAGGCAAATCCTCAGGGAGCTTTATGCGTGAATGCATAATAGGCGTATTAGGACCTGGGACGGCGGCTTTCTATGCCCAATTTGCAACCAAAAGCTTCATCACGCGTATCCAAGTATTCTGCCGCATGCAAGAGGACGAGCCGTTGGCTCCTTCAAGTAGAAGTATTCTCGCAGGGTGGTGCATGCCACGTATGCTGAGTACCTGGAGAAGCTTCAGGATCGTGTCGGCATATGAGATGAGATGTGGGATCGAACTATGTATGTCTATGTAGTGTCTTAATTATAAATGCACTTGAGTATGCTTAATGATGGTCGAACTATGTACTGATGGTTGAATTATGCTTGTGTACGCTTATTATATATGTATGAGTATGTTTAATCTATGTTTACTTATGTATAAATGTGGGATATGGATGCAATCAGTTCGGTTGATGGAATCTACCTCCATCCTAGTTTATTGGTCCCCTTTGTAATCTGTGTTAAAGTTTGACCAAAGATTTAACTCACAAAATGTTAGTGTAGGTCAACAAAAATTATATGGTTGGATGTGTATTTGAACATAGTGTTCAATGATAATTTTTTTGGTGACATGCATAAACATTTGTTAGTTAAATCTTTGGTCAAAATTTGGTACAAATTACAAAGGGGACCAATAAACCCAGACGAAGATAGTACTTCAATCACACACGGTTCCCAAGATTGGAACCGTGTGCAATGACTTCATTTTCCCTATTACGTCAATCACACATGGTTGGCTCTAGCAAACCATTACCTCGAAAACTCTTTGTGGGATAGAAAACCCTCACCACCCAATTCGAAAAAGAAAAAAGAAAACCCTCACCATCCCCACGTCAAAAAAACCCTCACGCCGCCCGCCACCGCCTCCGGTCCCCATTCACACCTGCACAAGCTCCTCGGCGACTCTACATGGCACCGCCTATCACCGCGGCAACCACTTAGCTCGACGCCTATCGCCTTCGTCAGTCTGTCGGCAAACCCCACCGCATTTTGCCACTTCCGCTTGATACGTCCATTTTCCGTCATGTTTTACTACTGTTATTTATGATGTTTTATACATAATAATGCTTTTTGGAGTAATTCTAATACCTTTTCTCTCACAATTATCAAGGTACACACAAAGAGGGAGATTTCCTACAGCTGGAAATCTGGACCTGGAAAAGCTACGCCAGGCCACCTATTCTGCACAACTCCAAGCAAGCTGAAACTTCACGGAGAATTTTTATGGAATATTGATACGTCCATTTTGTATCATGTTTCCCTACTATTTTTTATGATGCTTTTATCCATAATAATGCTTTTTGGAGTATTTCTAATGCCTTTTGTCTCATAGTATGCAAGGTACACACAAAGAGGGAGAATTCCGGTAACTGGAAATCTGGACTTGAAAAAGCTACGTCAGGCTACCTATTCTGGACAACTCCAAACAAGATGAAACTTCACGGAGAATTTTTATCAAATATATGATGAATATTGGAGCAAATAACTACTAGAGGAGGCCCACCAGGTGGGCACAACCCACTTGGGCGTGCTAGGCAGCCCAGGCGCGCCCTAGTGGGTTGTGCTCATCCAGACCCACCTCTAGTGCCCATCTTCTGGTATATAGGTCATCTTGACCTAGAAAAATAAGTAGAGGACTTTCGGGAAGGAGATCCTCCGTCTCGAAGCGGAACGTGGGCAGGAGCACTTTCGCCCTCCGGCGGAGCGATTCCGCTTGGGAAACTTCCCTCTCGGAGGGGGAAATCATCGTCATCATCATCACCAAGAACTCTCCCATATTGGAGAGGGCAATATCCATCGACATATTCAACATCACCATCTCATCTCAAATCCTAGTTCATCTCTTGCGTTCAACCTTGTTACCGGAACTATAGTTTGGTGTTTGTGGGTGACTAGTAGTGTTGATTGCATCTTGTAGTTGATTACTATATGGTTTATTTGGTGGAATATTATATGTTCAGATGCAATATGCTATTTAATACTCCTCTGATCTTGACCATGATTATCATTCATGAGTATGTACTTTTGTTCTTGACGTCACGGGAGAAATCATGTTGCAAGTAATCATGTGAACTTGATATGTGTTCGATATTTTGATAGTATGTATGTTGTGATTCCCTTTGTGGTGTCATGTGAACGTCGCCTACATGACACTTCACCATATTTGGGCTTAAGGGAATGCATTGTGGAGTAGCAATTAGATTATGGGTTGTGAGAGTGACAGAAGGTTAAACCCCAGTTTATGCGCTATTCCATAAGGGACCGATTGGATCCAAAATTTTAATGCTATGGTTAGAATTTATTCTTAATACTTTTCTCGTAGTTGCGGATGCTTGCGGGAGGGTTAATCATAAGTAGGAGGTTTGTTCAAGTAAGAATAACACCTAAGCACCGGTCCACCCACATATGAAATTATAAAAGTAGCGAACACAAATCGAACAAACATGGTGAAAGTGACTAGATGAAATTCCCGTGTACCCTCAAGAACGTTTTGCTTCTTATAAGAGACCGTTTTGGCATCTACTTTGACTCAAAAGGATTAGGCTAACTTTTTGCACTTTTGTTACTACTATCGGTACTTGCTCATTAAAAATTATCTTGCTATAAAACTACTCTACTACTTAAAATTTCAGCACTTGCAGACATTACCTTGCTGAAAACTACTTGTCATTTCCTTCTGCTCCTCATTGGGTTCGACACTCTTACTTATCAAAAAGTTCTACAATTGATCCCCTATATTTTTGTGTCATCAAGGCTATTTTCTGGTGCCGTTGCCGGGGAGTGAAGCGCCTTTGGTAAGTGGAATTTGGTAAGGAAATTTTATATAGTGTGCTGAAATTTATTGTCACTTGTTATTATGGAAAACAATCCTTTGAGGGGTTTGTTTAGGGTATCTTCACCTCGACCAGAACAACAATTAGCTACCCCTCAACCTAATGCGCCTACTGAAAATATTGAATATGAAATTCCTTTGGGTATGATAGAACAACTGCTAGCTAATCCTTATGTAGGAGATGGAACCTAACATCCTGATATGCACTTGATATATGTGGAACAAATTTGTTGATTGTTTAAGCTTGCAGGTTTACCTGGAGATGAAGTTATGCAAAGTTTTTCCCTTTATCTTTGAAGGGAAAATAATTGGCATGGTATAGGCTATGCGATGATATTGGATCTTGATTGAAATTGGAGTTCCACCAAAAAAATCATCCCATGCATCTAGTTCATCGTGATCAAAATTACATATATAATTTTTGGCCTCGTGAAGGAGAATGTATCGATCTAGTTTGGGGGAGGCTTAAGTCAATGTTATATTCATGCCCCAACTATGAGCTCTTAAGAGAAATTATTATCCAGAACTTTTATGCTCGGCTTTCTCGTGATGATCAATCCATGCTTGATACTTCTTGTACTGGTTCTTTTATGAAGAAGACTATTGAATTCCGGTGGGATCTTTCAGAAAGAATTAAATGCAACTCTGAAGATTGGGAACTCGATGAAGGTAAATAGTCGGGTATTAAGCTTAAATATGATTGTGTTAAATCTTTTGTGAATACCGATGCTTTTCAAAAGTTTAGCACTAAATATGGACTTGACTCTGAGATTTTAGCCTCTTTTTGTGAATCGTTTGTCATTCATGTTGATCTCCCTAAAGAGAAGTGGTTTAAATATCACCCACCAACTAAAGAAGAGATTAAAGAACCGGTACCAATTAAAGAGGAAACCATAATTTATAACGTTGATCCAGTTGTTCCTACTGCTTATATTGAGAAACCACCTTTCCCTGTTAGGATAAAGGAACATGCTAAAGTTTCAACTATGGTCAACAAAAGTTATATTAGAACACCTAAATCTTATGAACAAATCGAAGTAGAACCTAGTGTTGCTATGATTAATGATCTCCTGGAAGAAACGTAGATGGACATGTTATTTACTTCCGTGAAGAAGCTGCTAGAATTGCCAAACCTGATAAAAAGGATAATCATAGACCTGTTGTTGGCATGCCTGATGTCTCAGTTAAAATAGGAGATCACTTTTATGATGGTTTATGTGACATAGGTGCTAGCGTAAGTGCTATTACTTACACCTTATATCAAGAAATTATGAATGGCATAACACACGCAGAGATAGAAGACATAGATGTTACTATTAAACTTGCTAATAGGACACTATTTCGCCAATTGGGATTGTTAGAGATGTTGAAGTCTTGTGTGGGAAAATAGAATACCCTACTGATTTTCTTGTTCTTGGTTCCGCACAAGATGACTTTTATCCCATTATCTTTGGTAGACCTTTCTCTAACACCATTAATGCTAAAATAGATTGTGAGAAACAAATTGTCGGTGTTAGCTTTGGTGATGAGTCTCCTGAGTTTAATTTTTCCAAGTTTAGTAGAAAGCTTCATGAAAAAGAATTGCCAAGTAAGGATGAAATAATTGGCCTTTCTTCTATTTTTGTACCACCTACTGACCCTTTAGAACAATATTTTCTAGACCATGAAAATGTTTTACATGTGCATGAAAGAAATGAAATAGATAAGATCTTCTTTGAACAACGTCCTCTGCTTAAACACAATTTTCCTATTGAAACTCTAGGAGGTCCTCCTCCGCCTAAAGGTGATCCTGTGTTTGAATTAAAACAATTGCCAGACACTTTTGAAATATGCTTATCTTGATGAAAAGAAGATATATCCTATTATTATTAGTGCTAACATTTCATAACATGAAGAAGAAAGATTATTGAAAGTTCTAAGGAAGCACCGAGCTACTATTGGATATACTCTTGATGATTTCAAGGGCATTAGTCCCACTCTATGTCAGCAGAAGATTAATATGGAACCTGATGCTAAACCCATTGTTGATCACCAACGTCGGTTAAATACGAAAATGAAGGAAGTGGTTAGAACGGAAATCTTGAAACTTCTGGAAGTAGGTATAATCTATCTTATAGTTGATAGTAGATGGGTAAGTCCTGTTCATTGTGTCCCTAAGAAAGGAGGTATTACGGTTGTTCCTAATGATAAAAATGAACTTATTCCACAAAGAATTGTTACAGGCTATAGAATGGTAATTGATTTTAGGAAATTAATCAAAGCAACTAGAAAAGATCATTACCCTCTGCCTTTTATTGATAAAATGCTAGAATGATTATCGAAGCACACACATTTTTGCTTCCTTGATGGATAGTCTCGTTTTTCACAAATACCTGTTTCTCAACCTGATCAAGAATAGACCACTTTCACTTGTCCCTTTGGAACTTATGCTTATAGCCGTATGCCTTTTGGTTTATGCAATGCACCTGCCACCTTTCAAAGATGTATGACTGCTATATTCTCTGACTTTTGTGAAAAGATTGTTGAGGTTTTTGTGGATGACTTCTCTATTTATGGGAAGTCTTTTGATGATTGTAGAAGCAATCTTGATCGAGTTCTGCAGAGATGCGAGCAAACAAATCTTGTCTTGAATTGGGAGAAGTGGCACTTTATGGTTAATGAAGGCATTGTCTTGGGTCTTAAAATTTCTGAAAGAGGTATTGAAATGGACAAAGCTAAGGTTGATGAAATTGAGAAAATGCCATGTCCTAAATATATCAAAGGTATTCGTAGTTTCCTAGGTCATGCTGGTTGATATAGGAGATTTATCAAAGACTTTTCTAAAATTTCTAGGCCTCTTATGAATCTTTTGCAAAAGGATGTTCCTTTTGATGATTGTTTAGAAGTCTTCGAAACACTCAAGAAAGCCTTAATTTTTGCACCTATTGTTCAACCACCTGATTGGAACTTGCCTTTTGAAATTTTGTGTGATGCTAGTGATTATGCTGTTGGTGCTGTTATAGGACAAAGAGTTGATAAGAAACTGAATGTTATTCATTATGCTAGTAAAACTCAAGACAACGCTCAAAGAAATTATGCAACTATTGAAAAAGAATTCTTAGAAGTGGTGTTTGCTTGTGATAATTTAGATCTTATATTGTTGATTCAAAAGTGATTGTTCACACCGATCATGCTGCTATTAAATATCTTATGGAAAAAAGGTGCTAAACCTAGACTTATTTGATGGGTTCTCTTGCTACAAGAATTTGATTTACATATCACTGATAGAAAAGGAGATGAGAACCCCATAGCTGATAACTTGTCTATGCTTGAAAATGTGCTTGATGACCCACTACCAATTGATGATAGTTTTCCCGATGAGCAGTTAGCTGCAATAAATGTTGCTGATAATACTCCTTGGTATGGTGACTATGATAATTACATTGTTGCAAAATATTTACCACCTAGCTTTACATATCAACAAAATAAAAAATTCTTCTATGATTTGAGACACTACTTTTGGGACGACCCACATCTTTATAAAGAAGGAGTAGATGGTAATTAGACGTTGTGTACCTGAGCATGAATAGGGACAAATCCTACGGAAATGTCACTCCGAAGCTTATGGAGGGCATCATGCTGGAGATAGAACTACTCACAAGGTATTGCAATCTGGATTTTATTGGCCTACTATTTTCAAGGATGCCCGTAAGTTTCTCTTATCTTGTGATGAATGCCAAAGAATAGATAATATCGGTAAGCGTCAAGAAATGCCTATGAATTATTCACTTGCTGTTGAACCATTTGATGTTTGGGGATTTGATTACATGGGGCCTTTTCCTTCCTCTAATGGGTATACGCATATTTTGGTTACTGTTGATTATGTTCTAAATGGGTAGAAGATATTACAACCAGTAGTGCTGATCACAACACCTCTATTAAAATGCTTAAGGAAGTTGTTTTCCCAAGGTTTGGAGTTCCTAGATATTTAATGACTGATGGTGGTTCACACTTTATTCATGGTGCTTTCCGTAAAATGCTTGCCAAGTATGATGTTAACCATAGAATTGCATCGCCCTATCATACTCAGTCTAGTGCTCAAGTTGAACTTAGCAATAGAGAAATAAAACTAATCTTGCAAAAGACCGTCAATATGTCCCGGATGAATTGGTCTAAGAAATTAGATGATGCACTTTGGGATTATAGAACAACATATAAAAATCATATGGGTATGTCTCCTTATATAATGGTTTATGGAAAAGCTTGTCATTTGCCTCCTGTGTTAGAACATAAAGCATATTGGGCAATCAAAAAACTCAATTATGATTTCAAACTTGCCGGTGAAAAGAGGTTATTTGATATTAGCCATTAGATGAATGGAGAACCCAAGCTTATCAAAATGCCAAGTTATTCAAAGAAAAAGTTAAAAGATGGCATGATAAGAGAATCCAAAAGTGTGAGTTCAAAGTCGGAGAATATGTTCTTTTGTACAACTCTCGTTTCAGGTTCTTTGCAGGAAAACTCCTCTCCAAATGGGAAGGCCCTATGTCATCGAGGAGGTTTATCGGTTTGGAGCTATCAAAATAAATAATGCCAAAGGTACTAACCTAAAGGTTGTTAATGGGTAACGAACAAAACATTATATCTCAGGTACAACCGTTAATGTTGAAAGTAATATTATCCAAACATTGACACCGGAAGAACACATAAAAGAGTCCTTCCGGAACACTCCAGAATCGTGAAAATAAGGAGGTACATGATACGGTAAGTAAACGGACTCCGAAAAATCCGCAAAAATATTTATTGTTAGTTTTGGAATATTTAGAAAATTAGGAAAATAAGAAACTTCCAAGAAGAGTACTGTCGGATTTCGGGTTCCGGCAGACCCTTGAGGTTTGAACTATGGGGTGCGCGCGGAGACTTCGCCCTCTACCTCTCTGTCTCGCAAAGATCTAAACTACCGAAAGAACAACACAAGAGACACGAGGTTTATACTAGTTCGGGCCACCATTGTGGTGTAATACCCTACTCTAGTTTGTGGTGGGTGGATTGCCTCTTGGGCTGATGAAGATGAGCAGTACAAGGAAGAACAGCCTCGCGAGGGTCTGCTCTTAGCAAGGACGATGAACTTCTAGGAGGAGTTCAGCCGCCCTTCTCTCTCTCTCTTTGTTGCTTGATGATCCTATGATCCCCCCTTTACCCTGGGGGTGGCTAGTCCTATTTATAGGCAAAGGCCCTGGGCCTCTTCCCAAATATTGAGCGGAAAGGTTGCCAACAATTGGCCATTTTGAAGGGGAAGATTTGGTACACTTATCCTGACTAAAGTTGGTCCTCGCCTACCAAAGGCTCTGTGGTGACGCCGTTCTGGGATCCACGATGACCTCCTTCCCACCGTTGGACTGGTCTTGTTGTCGTTGCACCGAAATGGATGCCTTTGCTTGATCCTTCTCGCCTGCGCTTGCCCCCTTTGCACCAAAGAGGAAAGGGAGACACTGCGCGGGCTGGCGCCCACCTGGCACCCTTGGTCGTCATGGCTTGCGTCATGGGCACCTCGTGAGGTACCCTTCCTTGATCTCTCCGCCTCCTCGTGAGTCAGCCTGACGAGGCCGCGCCTGAGGAAGCTCCGTGTCATCCGCCCCTCGAGGCTTGGACCCTCGCGAGGGTCTTGAGTCTCGTGTTGACGAAGATGGGCCGCGCTGGGCCCCCCTTTAAGACACGCCGCAGGCCGCAAGCAGGCAAGTCTAGGGACCCCCGTTCCCAGAACGCCGACAGTAGCCCCCGGGCCCAAGGTGCGCCCGGGCTTGGCCGTGCTGAGATGCGAAAGGGCAAGGGCGAAGCGCCGCGGGCCCTAAAAGCCTGCGGCGTTGGGCGCCGCGTGGCGGTTGATTGGACGTGGGCGTCTCCGCTTCCCCACGACGCCTCGATGGTCGCGTGGATTGGACAATTCCCGGCATACAAATCGTGTCATGATTACCTGCGATCGTGGAGGCCAACGGTTGGCCTTCGCCAGCTATAAGTACGGCACTGCGCGTGCTCTCCTAGTCCATCTCTCCTTGCTTATCCTTCTTCTCCATGGCTCCGTCGAGGAGGTTCTCGGCTGCAGAGAAAGGGAAGTCCCGCTAGGTTGAGCCTGCCTCTCCCCCGCCCAAGCGCGGTCGAGGGCGCCCCCGGAGGCATCCCGTGGCTGCCCCGGCAGGGTCCTGCGGTCACGGGGATGGTTCCCAGCGTGGCGGCGGGCGAGCTGCTGCGGCCGGGGGACGTGCTCTGGTCGCCCGCTGCCCTAGGCCGCGCTTTCGCGCGGTGGAGGTGCTGCCGGAGTTCGTCGTATGGTCGGCGGAGCCGACTAGCGCCTGGCTCCAACTTCCTCGCTTCCTCCTTGGTGAGCTCCCGGCCGGTGCCCCGGGCGGCCTCTGGCTTCAGGCGGACGGCTGCTGCAGCCGGGCCTCGTGGGCTGCACTGGAGGTCTCCGCCGCTGGGAGCTTGGCTTTGACTCGTGGTTGGCAGGCGTTCGCCCATGCTTGCGGCCTAGAGCGCCGGTGAACCCTGCACTTTAGGTTTGACGGCGATGCCACCCTCTACGTGAGGGTGTTTGGGGAAAATGGTCGCCGCGCAGGGTGTTGCCCTGAGGACGACGACCGCAGCCAGGGACCCAGCCCCGATGACGACGGAGGAGACAGCGCCCGCGTGGTTGGCGGCGCTCGGGGTTCCCCAAGCTTCACCGACTCCTCTTCAAGCGACCCTTCCAGCGGTGGCCGCAGTCAGCCCCCTCGCCGTCGCGCCTGCTTGGGAGGCGGCAGTACGTCCTCCCGCCGTCGCGCCCCGGTGAAGCGCGAGAGGGAGTCTGCTTGAGCTCCGAAGGCAGCCCGAGCCTCCTCCGCAGGCCGGTGTGAGGCGAGCCACGCCAGGCTTGCCGCTTCTTTCCCTTTTGTTTCCTGCGTAAGGAAAACAGCTGTGTGGAGCCCCGTGGGGGCGTGTTTGGGGTTACTGCTGTTAACCGTTACCTTGATTCTGTTTTTCGCGCCTTTCAGCTATGTGTTTGTGCGTAGATAGTTCTCGGCCCCAGCCGTGGGGGGCGACCGACCCAGGCCC
The DNA here is from genome assembly GCA_032464435.1 of Aegilops umbellulata. Lineage (NCBI taxonomy): Eukaryota > Viridiplantae > Streptophyta > Magnoliopsida > Poales > Poaceae > Aegilops > Aegilops umbellulata. The sequence goes on from CP136060.1 coordinate 220,201,532, forward strand.
TGTGTGTGTGTCGTGGTGCCCGAGGGGCACGGACTGGAGGGATGCTCCCGTAATGGGCCCAGGTCGGGAAACCTTCGAATGACTAGAACAGGAACTCTCGTGAGGGCGCTCGGCAGTCCTCCCTCGCGAGGCCTTTCATAAGAAGAATCAAAGCGGGGGAGTGAAAATCGACGAACCATAATCCAACAACGGTAATAATTTCAATAAAATTTCAACTGCGACGAACAAGCCAACTGCGGAAAGCAAATGAAAAGCCGCGTCTAGCACCTATTCTAGTCTTCGACGTCTTCTCACCAGAGCGGAGCTAAGTGCTGCCACTGGGCATGGGAGGGAGCCCGAGGGGGCTGAGGCCGGCGCTCCTGAGACTCCGGGGCGTGTACAGCCCCACTCATTATTACATGAGAGTGTCACGGGCGGTGAGCTTCACAGGCATTTGCCTTCTTCACAGGCTCCGGGCCTTGCTTCTTAAGGGAAACGAGCTTCACAGGCATTTGCCCTCTTCACAGGCTCCGGGCCTTTTCCAAAACGCGACAATCTTCACAGGCGCTCGCCTTCTTTGCAGGCTCTGGGCCTTTTCCAAAAAGGATAATCTTCACAAGCACTCGCCTTCTTCACAGGCTTTGGGCCTTCTCCAAAAAGGATAATCTTCACAGGCGTTCGCCTTCTTCACAGTCTCTGGGCCTTCTCCAAAAAGGGATAATCTTCACAGGCGTTCGCCTTCTTCACAGGCTCTGGGCCTTCTCCAAAAAGGGATAATCTTCACAGGCGTTCGCCTTCTTCACAGGCTCTGGGCCTTCTCCAGAAAGGGATAATCTTCACAGGCGTTCGCCTTCTTCACAGGCTCTGGGCCTTCTCCAAAAAGGGATAATCTTCACAGGCGTTCGCCTTCTTCACAGGCTCTGGGCCTTCTAGGGGTAGAACCTCCGGAGGTGCTGGATGTTCCATGCGTTCTGAACCGGCTCCCCCTCCTGAGTCTCCAAGTGCACGGAGCCTGGCCTGGAAACATGAACAACCTTGAACGGGCCCTCCCACATGGGAGAGAGCTTGTGCAGCCCCTCCCTGGAGAGAACCCGCCTGAGTACGAGGTCTCCTCCCTCGAGAGTCCTGGGGCGGATGTTGCGGCAGTGATATCGTCGTAGCGCCTGTTGGTACCTCGCCGCTCGTAACGAGGCTTCTCGGCGGCGTTCCTCCCCCAGCACGTGGTCCATCCCCCGCATGGCGTCCTGCTGCGCCTCGTCGAACGCTAGGACCCGCGCAGAGCGACGTCTTACCTCGTGAGGGAGGACTGCTTCAGCTCCATAGACCAGGAAGAACGGGGTCTCCCCAGTCGGCTTGGTCGCGGTTGTGCGGATGGACCACAACACGGACTGGAGCTCATCGTACCAACCTCTGCCGCAGGCCTCCAGCTTCTTCCCGAACGTCCTGGTCTTGAGGCCCCTCAGGACCTCCTCGTTGGCTGTTTCGGCCTGGCCGTTGCTTCATGGATGCGCCACCGAGGCGTAGCATATATGCGTTCCAAGGTTAGCGCACTATGTTCTGAAAAGGTTACTGGTGAACTGTGAACCGTTGTCCGTGATGATGCGGTTCGGCACCCCAAACCGGCTCACGATGCCCCTGATGAACTTGACCGCGGAACCCGCGGGGATGGTGCGGACAACCTCTACTTCTGCCCACTTGGTGAACTTGTCAATGGCGACGTAGAGGTAGCGGAAGCCCCTTGGCGCCCGAGGAAACGGGCCCAGAATGTCCAGCCCCCAGACCACGAACGGCCACGAAAGGGGTATGGTCTGCAGGCCTCCCGCCGGCTGATGGATCTGCTTGGCGTGAAATTGGCAGGCTTCACAAGCCTTCACCAGCTCGACAGCGTCGCTGAGTGCGGTGGGCCAATAGAACCCACTGTGGAATGCCTTGCCAACGAGGGTTCGTGATGATGAATGATGCCCACAGTCCCCGCCGTGTATGTCTTCCAGCAGTTCCCTTCCTTGCTCCCTGGAGATGCAGCGCAGGGATACGTCGTTTGGTCGCCTCCTGTAGAGCTCTCCATCCCTGATGCAATATGCCGTGGCCTGCCGCGCTACACGCTCCGCTTCCTCCTCCTCCTCCGGCAGGGTCCCTTGTGTTAAATAACTCCGGAGTTCCGCGATCCAGCACTCCTCCTGAGGTTCCATTGTCAGGAGCAGGCGTGCCCCTGAGGTCGGGCCGCAGACCGGGGCTCCTGAGGCAGGTGGCTAGGGAAGTTCCTCCCGAGGCTGAGCAGTGTTCGATAATGACGGCTGGGCTGAGGGCTTTAAGAGTCGCTCTTCGAAGATGCCAGGTTTCTGAGGTAACCGCCTGGACGCCCGTCCAGCGATGTCATCGGCCTCCTGATTGGTGCCACGGGGCACATGCTTCAACTCCAGCCCCCAGAATTGCTTCTCCATCCTGCGGACTTCCGCTAGGTAGGCTTCCATGTGCTCGTCCTTCGGCTCATACACCTTGTTGGAGAAGTTGACAAGGAGCTGCGAATCGCGCTTGACAGTGAGGCGCTTCACCCCCAGGGCTGCTGCGGCCTTCAAGCCCGCTATTAGACCTTCATACTCTGCTATGTTGTTGGAGACTTTTTCACCTCGCTGGAAACAGAGCTACACAGCGTAGTAGAGCTTGTCCTGAGTGGGTGATATCAGTACCGCGCCAGCCCCGGCGCCGTGCCTGGAGAATGCCCCATCGATGTACATGACCCAGCCTTCCGGCGCCTCGCTCCCAGGGAGGAGGGACCGATCCTCGTCGCCCTTGAGGCCCGGTGGCTCCGTCCATTCTGCCACGAAATCTGCTAACGCTGCTCCCTTGATGACCCTGGTCGTGCTGAACTCGAGTTGAAATGCCTGCAGTTCTATGTTCCATTCAACGACCCTTCTGGCTGAGTTGGGGATCCTTAACACTCTCTCCAGGGGGTATGATGAGATGACCTTGATGGGGTGACCCTGGAAATAGTGACGCAACTTACGCGAGGCCACCAGTAACACGAGGAGGAGCTTCTGAGTCATGGGATACCGTGCCCTCGCATCCCGTAACACCGTGCCGACGAAGTATACTTGGTGCTCAACAAGGCTGAGTGCATTAGTGCTCGCGGGGCCCTCCGGAGGCAAGGGCGCCTCGCGAGGCAACGGGGCCTCAGGAGGCGGACCATCCAGATGAGTGGCCTCTCCTGCTTCCGGCGCACTCTTTGGCAGCTGATCCTCAACCGCGGTTACGGCTTCTGTGGGCCTTCCTTGTTCCTATTTTGCCTTGTCTCGAGCTGCTGCCATGGTTCTGATTTGGCGCTCCTCCCTAACCACCACCAGGGCTGCGCTGGCGGAGTAAGGAGTGGCAGCGAGGTAGAGCACCAGGGGCTCTTGAGGACGTGGAGCCACCATGACCGGGGGACTGGTCAGGTATTTCTTGAGACCTTGAAATGCCTTGTCTGCCTCTTCAGTCCATTCAAAGGGCCCCTTTTTCTTTATCAGCTGGAAGAAAGGCAGCGCTCGCTCCCCCAGCTTGGAGATGAAGCGCCCTAGCACGGTCACACGTCTAGTGAGCTTCTGCATTTCTCTGAGGGTCTTCGGCGGGCTCATGTCCTCGGCCGCCTTGACCTTTTCTGGGTTAGCCTCAATGGCTCGATGGGACACGAGGAAGCCCAAAAGCTTGCCTGAGGGGACCCTGAACACACACTTCTCCGGGTTGAGCTGCAGGTTCACTGCGTCGAGGCTCGCGAAGGTTTCCTCTAGGTCTTGTATGAGGGTCTTGGCCTCGCGAGACTTCACCACAATGTCGTCAACATAAGCTTCGACATTCTTCCCGAGCTGCGGGCCCAAAGTGATGTGCATCAGCCGCTGAAAGGTTGCTACTGCATTACGCAACCCAAACGGCATGCATGTGTAGCAGTACACCCCGCAGGGGGTCAGGAAGGCGGTCTTCTCGACGTCTTCTACCGCCATCTTGACCTGGTGATACCCAGAGAAGGCATCCAGGAAGCATAGTAGGTCGCACTCTCCAGTGGAACCGACGATCTGATCGATGCGGGGGAGCGGGAATGGATCTTGTGGGCATGCCTTGTTGAGGTTGGTGAAGTCGACACACATGCGTTCCTTTCCTCCCTTCTTGGGCACAACGACAGGGTTGGCCAACCAATCCAGGTATCGGACCTCGCGAATGACCCTAGCGGCTTCTAGCTTGCGGGTTTCTTGGACGATGAAGGCCTGCTTCTCCGTGGATTGCCACCTCGCCTTCTGCTTCACAGGGCGCGCGTTTGGGCACACGTTGAGGTGATGCTCGATTACGCTCCTGGGGATCCCTGCCAACTGATCAGGTTCCCAAGCAAATACCTTCTTGTTTGTGCGCAGGAACCTGATTAGGGCCTCCTCCTGCTCAGGCTCGAGGTTGGCGCCTATGGTGAAAGTGGCACTGGAGGACCTGTCCTCGTCGACAGGTATCTGCTTGGTTTCTGCCTTATCCTGGGTGAAAAACTGCTTCTTCTTGGCGGGCGCAGCCCCCTTGGGCTCGGGGGTCCCTGAGTCGGCGGGCTGTGCCGATGCCGCCACCTTGAAGGCGAGCTTGAGCACCCGCAGTGCGTCCCCGGTGTCCCCGTGCACGGTGAAGACACCGCTGCTCCCAGGCATCTTCATAAGGTTGTACGCCGGGTGCGTGGCGTCCATGAACTGGGCCATCGCTGGGTAGCCGAGGATGGCGTTGTAGGGGAGGCCGATGGGGGCGATGTCGAAGTCGACCATCTCCGTGCGGAAGTTGTCGTAGGTGCCAAAGGTTACTGGGAGCCGGATCTGTCCCAAGGAGCTGGATGACCCGCCCCCAACGCCTGAGAAGGGCCGGCTGGGTTGCAGCCGTTCCAGGGGTATGCGGAGGAGATCGAAGGCCTCGACCGAAAGCACGCTGAGGCTCGTGCCACCAACGATGAGGGTTCTGGTGACGGCCACCTGGCATATGGTGGGGGTGCACAACATGGGGAGTGCGCCCGAGATGGCCGAGTTGGAGGGGTGGCCCTCCGAGCCGAAGGTCAGGCCAGCCTTGAGTGCCGCCTGGTCCGGGTGAGCCCCCTGCTGCGTGGAAACTACGCTGACCCGTCGAACAAATGGCTTGACGTGGCGACTTGTGGGCGGCGCCTACGAGCCGCCCAGGAGGGCCGCGATGACCGGGGGTGTTGGCTTAGCTGTGCGGCCGTCTTGCCGCAATGACGGGCGCTGAGATGACGCTTGCTGCTCGCTCCCCGCCGGGCCGGGGGCGGCGTCCTTGGTGGGCGATGGGGAACGATGAAGCCGCACGCCGACGGGGGCCGTCTGGGCGATGCAGGAAACAATGGCGGCCCGGCGGTCGGCGCGGGCCCGACGTGCGTCGGACATGGACGCGACGGTCGGAGGAGAGCGGAGCGATGGAGGACAAATTCCGGTGCACCCCTACCTGGCGCGCCAAATGTCGGATTTCGGGTTCCGGCAGACCCTTGAGGTTCGAACTCTGGGGTGCGCGCGGAGACTTCGCCCTCTACCTCTCCGTCTCGCAAAGATCTAAACTACCGAAAGAACAGCACAAGAGTCACGAGGTTTATACTAGTTCGGGCCACCATTGTGGTGTAATACCCTACTCTAGTTTGTGGTGGCTGGATTGCCTCTTGGGCTGATGAAGATGAACAGTACAAGGAAGAACAACCTCGCGAGGGTCTTCTCTTAGCAAGGACGATGAACTGCTAGGAGGAGTTCAGCCGCCCTTCTCTCTCTCTCTCTCTCTTTGTTGCTTGATGATCCGATGATCCCCCCCTTTACCCTGGGGGTGGCTAGTCCTATTTATAGGCAACCCTGGGCGTCTTCCCAAATATTGAGCGGGAATGGCGCCAACAATTGCTATTTTGAAGGGGAACATCTGGTACACTTATCCTGACTAAAGTTGGTCCTCGCCTGCCAAAGGCTCTGTGTTGACGCCGTTCTGGGCTCCACGATGACCTCCTTCCCACCGTTGGACTGGTCTTGGTCTCGTTGCACCGAAATGGATGCCTTTGCTTGATCCTTCTCGCCTGCGCTTTCCCCCTTTGCACCAAAGAGGAAAGGGAGACACTGCGCGGGCTGGCGCCCGCCTGGCACCCTTGGTCGTCATGGCATGCGTCATGGGCACCTCGTGAGGTACCCCGCCTTGATCTCTCCGCCTCCTCGTGAGTCAGCCTGACGAGGTCGCGCCTGAGGAAGCTCCGTGTCGTCCGCCCCGCGAGGCTTGGCCCCTCGCGAGGGTCTTGAGGCTCGTGTTGACGAAGATGGGCCGCGCTGGCCCCCCCTTTAAGCCACGCCGCAGGCCGCAGGCAGGCAAGTCTGGGGACCCCCATACCCAGAACGCCGACACGTACCCTGGTGGGCATAAGACACCAGGGCGCGTCTGTCTTGCCAGGCGCGCTCAGGTGGGTTGTGCCCACCTGGGACACCTTCCGGAATCCGTTTTTCTTCCATTTGCTTTTCTTCGAAGATAAAAAATCTTTATATAAACCTGTTGACCAGCGTATCACGTAGAAATCTTCTGTTCTCTTTTCTTGCTGTTTTTGGTTAGATCTGTTGAGCGAGAAATCATGTCTTCCTCACCCTCCAACAACCAAGAAGAAGACGCAGGGGTGGTTCAGGAGGATATAAGGAGAGAGGAAGCTCAAGAGGTTTGTATGGAGGAAGAAGAGGAAAATCCTTTTGGGGTTCACTCTCCGAACTCTGAGAGAGGCACATTGGATGCCATCCCCACTCACCCGAATCCTCATCAAGCTATGAGATTATCAAATAATCAAGTGAGCCTCGAAGTGTAAGAATAAATCCCACCAAGAAGGCCTTTACATAGGTTACATCGTAACAATTTTCACAATTTGATTCACAATTATGGGTTCGAGAATACTCCACGTAGGCACATACCGTCCAATTGGGACATATCTCGCTTGAGAGAAAACAGTGCAGGAACAAACCCCTGGGGACCGTAAAATAAGCACATAATGGCTGAAGTGAAGAAAAACAGTGACTTACTTAATGAAGCCCTTCTGGATATTCAAGGTTTGAAGGACCTACTCATGGTTATATTGCAGAATACTACTACACCACCACCACCTTCTTCTTCATCACCATAGGAAAATTGAGTATCGGGTATGGGCACTCCCCTTGGCTTCCGCCAAGCTTGGGGGAGGTGTCCCGATATTGTATCATCCCCACTATCTTTTTGCCTTTACTTACCTTAGTTCGATCTTTTGCTTAGATGAATAAAAGTTTAGTTTGATCCTTTCTTTGTTAGAGTTTTTGTAGTGATCTATCTTTGTAATCATGTGCAAGATATATAATAAAGTTTAGTTTGAGTTTTTGCTTTCTTTACTTTCTTGTTGCAATAAAAGGAAAAGATATAAATAAAAAGAAAGGAAATAAATCAAGAAGATCATATACTAATCTTATGGTAGGTGATGGCACCATATAAGGAAAACTATAAGCAATTTTTTTTAGAGATTGACAAACATAGCATTAGTCAATGATACAAATCATGAAAGAATTAATAAAGGAAGATAAGATTCACATATAAATATACTATCCTAGAAATCATTTGTGATTGTGAGCCCCCATCAAAATATTATATGCCAAAATTGTTGACGTTCGACAAGGAAGGCAACTTACTAATTTATGTTTGTTCATATTCACATAGAAGTCATATTGTCATAGATCCTATAACATGTGGTGCTTTCCCCCTATCTTTGCTAGCAAAAAATTCCGCACTAAGTAGATATACTACTTGTGCATCCAAAAACCCTTAAACCCAAATCTTATTTTCAAGTGTCCACCATACCTACCTAGGGATTGAGCAAGATCCCTCAAGTAAGTTGTCATCGGCGCAAAAAGGCAATAAAATTGCTTCTAAATGTGTGAGATCATTTAGTGTAAGAGAAAATTGAGCGTTGCACGAACTTGTGATATTGAAGAATAAAAGCGACATGCTGCATAATAAAGTTCACTATCGCAAGGGGCAATGCAACGTGACGTTCTTTTGCACTATGGGGTTGAGCATACAAACAAATAAGCGCATAGCAACCTCTACTTCCCTCTGCGAAGGTCCTATCTTTTACTTTTATGTATTTACTTTTATGCAAAGTGTCAAAGTTTTCTCTCTATTCCTTTTTATTTTCTCCTTTGGCAAGCATCATGTGGTGAGGAAAGATCTAGGCAGATATGTCTAGTTGAATATGGGTAGCATGAGTTATTTTTGTTGACATCACCCTTGAGGTGAATACGTTGGGAGGCGAAACTATAAGTCCCTATCTTTCTATGTGTCCGGTTGAAACGTTTTGGTCATGTGTATGCGGTGAGTGTTAGCCAACATAGAAGACTATATGATGGCTGAGTATGTCGACTTGCCTAGATGCTCCGGTACGTGACCCTTCCTGAAAAGATGATGAATTGTAGTTGCAAAGTTGACTGAGAACATAGTTTGTTGGTTTTTAATAGAGTTTTTGCTTTATACTTCGATTGTGTGATGAACTGTTACTTATTCATGAGAAGTCTAAGATAAAAGTTCTATGATAAGAGTCTCATGTTTAAGTTTGCTGCTTTTATAATAATGAGCATGATGCTTCTATGTCCGTATTTCGTTTTTATCGACACCTCTCTCTCTAAAAGCATGTGGACATGTTTTTCGATTTCGGTTTTCGCTTGAGGACAAGCGAGGTCTAAGCTTGGGGGAGTTGATACGTCCATTTTGCATCATGTTTTCCTACTGTTATTTATGATGTTTTTATCCATAATAATGCTTTTTGGAGGAATTCTAATGCCTTTTCTCTCATAATATGCAAGGCACACACAAAGAGGGAGAATTCCAGCAGTTGGAAATCTAGACTTGAAAAAGCTACGTCAAGCTACCTATTCTGCACAACTCCAAACAAGCTGAAACTTCACGGAGAATTTTTATCAAATATATGATGAATATTGGAGCAAATAACTACCAGAGGGGGCCCACCAGGTGGGCACAACCCACCTGGGCACGCCAGGCAGCCGAGGCGCGCCCTGGTGGGTTGTGCTCACCCAGGCCCACCTCTAGTGCCCATCTTCGGATATATAGGTCATTTTGACCTAGAAAAAATAAGTAGAGGACTTTTGGGACGTAGCGCCACCGTCTCGAGGCGGAACTTGGGCAGGAGCACTTTTGCCCTCCAGCGGAGCGATTTCGCTAAGGGAACTTCCCTCCCGGAGGGGGAAATCATCATCATCATCATCACCAACAACTCTCCCAGCTTGGGGAGGGCAATCTCCATCAACATCTTCAACAACACTGAAAGTGCGTTATATCAACTAGAGTGGGGGTGAATAGGCGATTTTTATGAAATTCTTCACTAAGGAATTTGCCCGTGAGGAAATTCCTTAGCGACGAACTACTAGCAGCGGAATAAGTACTCAGATGAAAACATAATAGAATCCTAGCATAGTCATCATGATGAAATGAAGACAAACACTGAGTATAGAAAGCGTAAACACAGGATAACACAAGATGAAGACAAACAGACTAAAGAAATTGAACTGAGGAAATTGAGAAAGTCTTCAAACACAGATATGATAAACAAACTGCACACTACTGAGGAAATGAAAGAGTTGAGGAAATGGAACCAGTAAGCTTGGTGAAGACAATGATTTGGTAGACCAGTTCCAACTGCTGTCTCAGTTGTACATCTGGTTGGAGCGGCTGAGTATTTAAACTTGAGGACACCTAGTCCCAGACACACAGTCCTCACCGTATTCTCCTTGAGCTAAGGACACAGTCCTCGCCCAATCACTAGTGGTAAGTTTTCAGGTGACTTCCAAACCTTCACAGACTTGGTCACTCGACAACCCACAATTCCTCTTGGATGCTCTAGACCTTGACGCCTAACCGTTTGGAAGAAGCACAGTCTTCAAAGGTAACAAGCGTCGGATCCACGCAGGATCAATCTCTTCAGTGATGCTCAATCACTTTGGGTTTGTAGGTGTTTTGGGTTTGGGTTTGGATTTTCCTCACTTGATGATTTTCGCTCAAAGTCCTCGGAGGATGGGTTGCTATCAAATGACAAGTGTCAAGTTCTTGCGGAGCAGACAACCAGCTAGTGGTTGTAGGAGGCGGCTATTTATAGCCTAGGGAGCAGCCCGACATGATAAGACATAAATGCCCTTCAATGATATGACCATTAGGTGGACAAGATATTTTAGGACAGCTGGCGCGTAGCACAGCAACGGTCGGAAATTTGAGGTACAAATTCCTCAGGGCTATCATGTTCCTCACTGTGTAGGCAATTCGCACTGGCGAATTCCTAACTCCTCAGTCAGAGCAAAGTCCTCAGTGACCAGAAGAACTGCGTCTCTGTCACTGAAGAAATTGACTGAACTGTATGAGATTTCCAATGGCTTCACTCGAAGGGATTGGTAGGTGTAGGATTTGAGTTGAGCATCACATGGAAATTTTCTCCTTAGTATTTCCTCGACCCCCTTTAACAGTACAGTGTTTCCTATGACTCAAGAAAGATAAAATGAAACTACGAAAACAAAAGTCTTCACGCTTCATATTCCTCGAATGATAACCAAGTCTTCAAGGTCACACCAATTTCTTCACTTTCAAAGTCTTCAGAAAGTCTTCAAAATATCGAAGTCTTCAGTCGAAGAACTTCATTTTTAGGGGTCGACTTTCTCTGTAAATATCAAACTCCTCATAGACTTATAGACCTGTGTACACTCATAAACACATTAGATACTTAACCTATAAGTCTTCAATACACCAAAATCACTAAGGGGCACTAGATGCACTTATAATCTCCCCCTTTTTGGTGATTGATGACAACATAGGTTAAGTTTTCAACGGGGATAAATATATGAAGTGTAAAAACTGATATTGAGGAATTTGATTGCAAGATATAGAAGAACTCCCCCTGAAGATGTGGATAGTGAGGAATTTGCTTTTGAAGCAATGCACACCTGAAGAGTTGAATCATGGAGATCTCCCCCTATATCTTGTAATTCATACACGCATTTGATATATAATATGAAGAATTTGAAATGCATGATGAAATATTGTAACGCCCCAGATGTAACTTGCCATATTTGTAATCCAACTCTTGCCATTTCCGGCTATGTGCTATATTATTCCCTCCGTGGTTGGGTTCTCTCCGTTTTGCATTTTGGTCATGTCATGCATTTCTTATCATGTCATCATGTGCATCGCATTCGCATACACATTCATCTCATAAAACCCCTTCATAACGGCCCAATAACCCATCTAAGTCACTCCCATGTCCTCCGCCATTCGATCACGATCGCGTGGGCGAAAACCGCACTCCGTTTGGAGCCTCCTAGCTCCTCCTATCTATAAAAAGGCCTCCCCCTCCTCCATTTGCGGGCAAAACACCCCGAAACCCTAGCCCCGCTCCTCTCTCCGCGCCGGACGTGTCCGTCCGCGGCCGGACACGCCAGCGCCGCCGCCCCGGGCCAATCAGGCCGCGCCACCTGTCAGCCGCCGCCGCCCTCCTCCGCCGGCCCGCGGGGCCCGCGCCAGGCCCGCGGGGCCCGGATCCGCCGCCGCCGCCCGCAAGCGCCCGCCCGCGCGCGCCTCCTCCCGCGCCGGCCGGCTCCGCCGTCGCCCGCCTCCGCCGCCACCTCGCCGGCCCCGCCACCGCGCCGCCACGCCGGCGCCGCTCGCCTCCGCCGCCCGCAGCCTCGCCGCCGCCTCTCGCCGGCGCCGTCCCGTGACGCCGCCTCTCGCCGGCGCCGTCCCCACCGGCCGGCACCGTGCCCCGCCGCGCTCCTCTCCGGCCGGCCCTCCTCGCCGGCGCCGTCGCCGGAGATCGCCAGATCCAAATCCGGATCGAAGAGTTGACTTTCTTCCTCCCTTTTTTTTCTCTAAGTCCTCAAGATTTCTTATGATCATCACCGGTTTCGCATGCCATAACTTTGCATCCGTAGCTCCGTTTCGCGCGTATAATATGTCGAATTGTTCGCCTCGAAGAGTGCATCATTTTGTTCCATTGCACCATTTTCATTTGAAGTCATCTTGATGCCCGAAATGCTGTTATAAGAGGGTTAGTTGATGTTAGTGGCTGGATCTTATCTGAACATGCACTTTTGTCATTTTTGCCATGATTGATGTGTACCTCCTATGAAGTTGAGTCCTACATGAGTTTTGTAATATGCCATGTTGCCTATCTACAGAATTTTTCCATGTATTTTTGTGATCTATGTGGTGACTAGAACAAGCATGCAAACTAGGTCACCTGATGTTGCTGATTTCAGAGACTTAGTGATTTCACAGTCCCTGACTGCTGTTATTTTCGTGCCATGTATTCATGTTGTTTCTGAGTGATCTATGCATAATTTTAGCATGATCAGTAAGGGAGTTTTGAACTTGAGTATTTGCTTAATCCATCCATGCCTTTGTTTGCAATTATGGAGTGCCATAGCTTGAGTCAGTCGAGCTCTACTTTTGCTTCAAAATGTTGCTGGCAGATTGTTTACGTGTTATTCGATTTTGCCAAGCTTGGTGTAGTTGATCCTTGCACGATATGATGTTATGCTTGCCATGTATAGTTACTATGCCATGTATTATTGATGTATGTATACTTAGTTAATCATGAAATGCTCTGTAGTGAGTGCATCGAGCTCACGAACATGCCTAGTCGTTATCAGTTTTCTGCCATGTCCAGTTTTCTGCCAAGTCTGAAACCTGTAACGAAAGTTGCTTAATTGTCATGGGTGTAATCATATTCTCTGGTCATTTTTGGCTTATGGTCAGTAAGGGTCTTTTGTCAATTGCTATGAGTAGATTCATTCCGTACCTTTCTTTGCTATGTTATGAAACTGTAGCATGTTGTTTACTTGCTCTGAACATGCCATCCTGATGTCAGTTTCTGCTTGTTGATATTTTCACTAAGTCTGGGAACTTGTTATCGTTTGCACTTTTGCCATGCTTGTTTGAACCTGTTATGTTGTGATTTAGCCGTAGCTCAGTGTTCATCATTTGTCGAGCATCTTGAGTAGATTACTTTCATATGCTTTGTTGCCATGTTTGGGTGCAGAAGCTTAATTATTTGTTGCTTGCTAAGTAGCATCATGCTGTTTATGGCAGATTCGTGTCATTCTTGTATTGCTTGCCATTTGCAAACCGTGCATCCGATTCCGGTGATCTTTATATCGATTTCAACCGAAATCACCTCATCTATCCAGTGGCATGCTTGGTTTGCCAAGATTATGCCCTGTTCACCCTTGTCCTTCCGGAGCATGCAATCGCCTTGCATATCACCACTTGCTATATCATGCCATGTTTTGCATCATGTTGCTTGCGCATTGCATCGTGGTTGATATTGGTTCCTTTGCTTGTTTTCTTGTCTTGGGTAGAGCCGGGAGACGAGTACGTGAATGAGGAACCTGTTGAGAACGCTTTCGAGGACCAAGCTTTCGACAACTCTGAGAACCTTGCAGGCAAGATGACCATACCCTCGAAATCACTTCTATCTTTGCTTGCTAGATTGCTCGCTCTTTTGCTATGCCTATGCTGCGATACCTACCACTTGCTATATCATGCCTCCTATATTGCCATGTCAGCCCCTAACCATCCATGTCCTAGCAAACCGTTGTTTGGCTATGTTACTGCTTTGCTCAGCCCCTCTTATAGCGTTGTTAGTTGCAGGTGAAGATGAAGTTTGTTCCTTGTTGGAACATGGACTTGTTGCTCCTTGTTGGAACATGTTTACTTGTTGGGATATCACAATACCTCTTATTTAATTAATGCATCTATATACTTGGTAAAGGGTGGAAGGCTCGGCCTTATGCCTGGTGTTTTGTTCCACTCTTGCCACCCTAGTTTCCGTCATACCGGTGTTATGTTCCCGGATTTTTGCGTTCCTTACACGGTTGGGTGATTTATGGGACCCCCTTGACAGTTCGCTTTGAATAAGACTTTTCCAGCAAGGCCCAACATTGGTTTTACCATTTGCCACCACCTACCTTTTTCCCCCGGGTTTTCGCGAGCCCGAGGGTCATCTTTATTTTAGCCCCCCCGGACCAGTGCTTCTCTAAGTGCTGGCCCGAACCGAGCAACCTGCGGGGCCACCTCGTGGCAACTCGAGGGCTGGTTTTACTCGTAGCTTGACTTATCCGGATGTGCCCTGAGACCGAGATATGTGCAGCTCCTATCAGGATTTGTCGGCACAATCGGGCGGTTTTGCTGGACTTGTTTTATTGCTGTTGAAATGTCTTGTAGTCCGGGATTCCGAGATTGATCGGGTCTTCCCGGTAGAAGGAATATCCTTCGTTGACCGTGAGAGCTTATCATGGACTAAGTTGGGACACCCCTGCAGGATATTATCTTTCGAAAGCCGTGCCCGCGGTTATGAGGCAGATGGGAATTTGTTGATGTCCGGTTGTAGAAAACCCGAAGTTGACCTTAACTAAAACACATCAACCGCGTGCGTAACCGTGATGGTCTCTTCTCGGCGGTGTCCGGGAAGTGAACACGGTTGTTGGAGTTATGCCTGACGTAGGTTGTTTCAGGATCACTTCTTGATCACTTTTAGTTTTCTCGACCGTGCTTTGCCTTCTCTTCTCGCTCTCTTTTGCGCTGTAGCCACCATACGCTAGTCGCTTGCTGCAGCTCCACATCACATACCCCTTTCCCACCTTTAAGCTTAAATAGTCTTGATCTCGCGGGTGTGAGATTGCTGAGTCCCCGTGACTCACAGATATTATCACCACAGTTGCAGGTACCAACGATGCCAGTGCAGATGGAGCGACCGAGCTCACTTGGGAGTTCGATGAGGAACGTGGCCGTTAATATGTTTCTTTTCCAGATGATCAGTAGTGGAGCCCAGTTGGGTGATCCGGGGATCTGTTAGCATTTGGGGTAGTCTTCTTTCATTTTGGTGCCGTAGTCGGACCTTGAGTGTAATCTGTTTGATGGATGTTATTTATGTACTTGTGTGAAGTGGCGATTGTAAGCCAACTATGTATCTTTCCCCTTTATTATTACATGGATTGTGTGAAGATTACCTCACTTGCGACATTGCTTTCAATGCGGTTATGCCTCTAAGTCGTGCCTCGACACGTGGGAGATATAGCCGCATCGAGGGCGTTACAAGTTGGTAATCAGAGCCTTTCCCGACCTTAGGAGCCCCACTGTTTGATCGTCTTTAGTGGCCGAGTTGTGTCTAGAAAAATGTTTTGAGTCATTTAGGAATTATATATCGGAGAGTTTAGGAATTCTTTTTACTCCCCAGTCCCTTCGACCTTCTGGTAAGGCATCCTGACGTAGAGTTTTGACTCTTCTCTTCTCAAATTTTCACTAAATTTTTTTTAGGATCACGCGGGTATATTACAATCGTTCCGATGGTTTTATGATGACAACATTGTCTTGGTTGCCTCCTGACATTTAGGGGTTGTGGCAGTGTCCCGGGGAGTTGAGCTCCGAGGTGTTGTCGTCATAATCTTATCGTTGCGGTTTTGGAATACCTGAGTTTAGTACGACCGACATCGAAAATCTCTTTTGTACAGTTGTTGGTGAGATAACCCTGATAGCCCAGTACTGTGGCGAGTGCAGGAGTATTGCCATGACTTGTATAACGGATGCTTTTTCGAAGGTTGAGGTAGACGATTTCCGAAGGTTTCTTGGTTATGTGTTGAAGGATGGATACAGCTGGTTGTAGGATTTGCTAGTTTGGGTGAGATATTATGCTTCCCCTGTATCCCCAACACCTGATTGCATAACCAAAAAGTTTCGGGAGTTTATAAGTGGGAATTCTTGTAGCTCTAGTATTTCTTCCGCAGATATTTGGTTTGTGATTGGGTAATCCTTACCAAGTATTTGTTCACTTCCGTACCTTGTTGATTTTATTCCTTACCATGTTCTAAGTGGCTTCTCAGCTTATGGAAGTGTGATATTTTACATTGGAATTCATTCGTTCATTCTCGTTCGAATGTTAATTGTGAAGACTATATGTTGCAATTTCGTTCCTTTGATTCAGCTTCAATATATCTCTGTCAAGATGCTAATGGATGTCACCCTCTTCAGGATGGCTCCACCAACGCGTCAGAATCCAGAACGCAATGAAGGGAACCAGGCTAACCCTCCGCCACCACCTCCGCCTCCGGAAGCTTGGCAGGCCCTGATGACTGCCACAAATGCCAATGCTCAGATTCTGATTCAGCTCTTGCAAGATCGCAACCAAGGGCAAGCTAATCAAGAGAATCAAGGCCAAGGCAACAATCAACCGCATTTCGCTTCACTGAACCAGTTCCTTGCTAATCAGCCAAAAACCTTCAGCTACTGTGTCGAGGCCACAGACGCAGATGATTGGCTAGTGGACATCAGCAAGCATTTCGAGTGCAGCAATGTCAGACCTGAGGACTTTGTCAAGTTTGCCTCTTTTCAACTCAAAGATCAAGCTGCTGAGTGGTTCCAGCAATACAAAGATTCCAGAGGAGGTCGTGTGATCACTTGGGATGATTTCCGTCGTGACTTCAAAGCTCACCACATTCCAGAAAGTGTTGTTGAGCTTAAGCGTGAGGAATTCCGCAATCTCAAGCAAGGCAACATGACTGTCTATCAATACAACACTCAGTTCCAGAAACTCTCTCGTTTTGCAAGGCAAGACATTACTGATGAGAAGAGTATGATCTACCAATTCAGACGTGGTCTCAGAGAAGATCTGCAACTTGCTCTCATGCTTTTCGAGCCATTAAAGTATGATGAATTCTACAACATGGCACTGAAACAAGAAGCTGCTCAGCTCAAGTGTGAGGCATCTAAGAAGAGAGTCAGAGACGCAGTTCAGTCTTATTCTTCTTCACTTGTGGCAGCTAAGCAACAGAAGTTCTGGTTGCCTCCTCCTCCTCCGTTCCGTCAGCCTTATCAACAAAAGAACTCAAGTGGTCGTGGATCTTCCCACCCACCCAACCCTGGATATCAGAACAAGTCTCAGAATCAAGCTCCAAGGCCAAGTGCTCCTTACCATCGTCCGCTCTCAGAAGTGACTTGTAACAAATGTCAGCAGAAGGGTCACTATGCGAACAAGTGCTTCAACCAGAGGCGCCTTCCGCCTCCTCCTCCTGTGAAATCTTCCAGCAATGCAGTGGTCAAGCATAATCCTAAGCATGCCAAGGTGAACATGTTGAATGCAGCTCAAGCAGAGGAGTCTTCTGAAGTGATCATGGGTAATCTTCCTGTTAATGATATTCCTGCAAAAGTCTTATTTGATACTGGTGCATCGCATTGTTTCATGTCAAGACCATTTTTCGCCAAGCATGAGTTCACTTCTTCAAATTTGGATAGACCCATGCCTGTCATTTCTCCTGGTAAACGTTTGAGCTCTAGTTTGGTGGTTCCCAATGTTTCTATCAAGATGGGTGACTACAAATTCTTGTCTAAACCAATTGTTCTTGGTGATTCTGATATTGATCTCATTCTCGGGATGGACTGGCTTTCTAAGCACAAGGCTCAGCTTGAGTGTGCTGCCAGGGAAATCAAATTGACTCACACTTCGAAAGATGTGATCATCTATGCTTCTCGTGATGATACCATTCGGTTGTTTTCTCTCAATGAGAATGATGAATTGGAGGCTATCTCTCAGATTCCAGTCGTTTGTGAGTACCAAGATGTTTTTCCAGAAGAGCTTCCGGGTATGCCTCCCCGTCGGCCAGTTGAATTCGTTATTGAGCTTGAGCCTGGCACGGAACCCGTTTGCAAGCGTCCTTACAAGCTTGGACCAGATGAGCTCAAGGAATTGAAGATTCAACTCGATAAACAAGAGCGTCTGGGCCTGATTAGACCGAGTTCTTCTCCTTGGGGTTGTGGTGTTCTTTTTGTCAAGAAGAAGGATGGCACGGACCGACTTTGCGTCGATTACCGTCCATTGAACAAGAAGACTATCAAGAACAAGTACCCACTTCCCAACATCAATGAGCTATTCGAGCAAATCAAAGGTGCTAAGGTGTTCTCCAAGCTGGACCTTCGTATGGGTTATCATCAGATTCGCATTCGTGAAGAAGATATTCCCAAGACAGCATTCAGAACAAGCTTTGGTTCTTATGAATATACTGTCATGTCTTTCGGCCTCGTAAATGCTCCTCCGTATTTCACTCGCTTGATGAATTTCATCTTCAACCCCTACATCAACGAATTTGTCTTGGTCTATCTCGATGATATTTTGGTCTTCTCCAAGAATAAGAAGGATCATGCCGAACATTTGTGGTTGGTACTCGACAAGCTCAGAGAGTATCAATTATATGCGAAGTTCTCCAAATGTGAATTCTGGCTTGATGAAGTTCTTTATCTTGGCCATATCATCTCTGCCAAGGGCATCGCTGTTAATCCAGAGAGGGTGTCTGCAATTTTGAATTGGAATCCTCCTCAGAATGTCAAGCAGCTTCGCAGTTTTCTTGGACTTGCAAGCTACTGCAGAAGATTCGTTGAGAATTTCTCCAAGATTGCAAAGCCTCTTTCCAACCTCCTCCAGAAGCATGTGAAATATGTCTGGTCTCCTGAGTGTGACGTTGCTTTCAACACTCTCAAAGAGAAACTCGTCACTGCTCCAGTTCTGACTCCTCCTGATGAATCAAAGCCTTATGAAGTATTCTGTGATGCTTCTCTTCAGGGCCTCGGTGTTGTCTTAATGCAAGAGAAGAAGGTTGTTGCCTATACCTCTCGCCAGTTGAAGCCCAATGAAAGGAACTACCCCACTCACGATCTTGAGTTGGCGGCAGTTGTCCACGCACTAATAACATGGAGACATCTCCTGTTGGGAAGGAAAGTGGACATCTTCACCGATCACAAGAGTCTCAAGTATATCTTCACTCAGCCTCATCTCAACCTCAGGCAAACTCGATGGGTCGAAATGATTCAAGAGTATAATCCGAGTATTGAATATACTCCAGGCAAGGCTAATGTGGTTGCAGACGCTTTGAGCAGAAAGGCTTACTGCAATAGCTTAATCCTCAAGCCTTTTCAACCGGATCTTTGTGAAGCTTTCCGCAAGTTGAATCTCCAAGTTGTTCCTCAAGGTGTTCTTGCCAACCTCATTGTCTCTCCTACTTTCGAAGATCAGATTCGTGAGGCACAATTGTTGGATATCATGGTGAAGAAGGTGAAACGTGGTATTGACAAGGGCATTTCCAAATACAAGTGCTATCGAGTTGATGACAGAGATACTCTTTTCTTCGAGGACCGGATCGTGGTTCCAAAGGGTGATCTTCGCAAAGTCATTATGAACGAAGCGCACAATTCTCTCCTGTCTATTCATCCTGGAAGTTCAAAGATGTACCATGACCTAAAGCAGTCGTATTGGTGGACTCGAATGAAGCGTGAGATCGCTCAATTCGTGAATGAGTGTGATGTCTGCAGAAGGGTGAAAGCAGAACACCAACGACCAGCTGGTCTTCTCCAACCTCTTGCTATTCTTGAATGGAAGTTCGATCATATCGAAATGGACTTCGTGACTGGTTTTCCTAAGTCCAAGCGTGGAAATGATGCTATCTTCGTCGTCATCGACAAGCTCACCAAAGTGGCTCATTTTCTTCCTATCAAAGAGTCTATCACAGCAGCGCAGCTGGCAGAGCTCTACACCTCCAGAATTGTCTCTTTGCACGCCATTCCACAATTGATCTCTTCAGACCGTGGCAGCATCTTTACCTCCAAATTTTGGGATTCTTTTCAGTCGGCCATGGGCACCAACATCCGCTTCAGCACAGCGTTCCACCCTCAGACTAGTGTACAAGTTGAGCGTGTCAATCAAATTCTTGAAGATATGCTCAGAGCCTGTGTTATCTCTTTCGGCATGAAGTGGGAGGATTGTCTTCCTTATGCTGAGTTCTCTTACAACAACAGCTTTCAAGCCAGCTCGGGCAAAGCCCCATTCGAGATTCTCTATGGCAGGAAGTGCCGTACTCCTCTCAACTGGTCTGAAACCGGTGAACGTCAATTGCTCGGCAATGATTTGATCTCAGAGGCTGAGGCTATGTGCAAGGTCATTCGTGAGAACCTCAAAGCCGCGCAATCGCGCTAGAAGAGCTATTACGATAGCAAACACCGAGATGTGGCTTTCGAGATCGGAGACCATGTTTACCTCCGCGTCTCTCCAATGAAAGGAACTCGTCGCTTCGGTATCAAGGGGAAACTTGCCCCGCGATACATCGGTCCCTTCAAGATCATCGGCAAACGAGGCGATCTAGCCTATCAACTCGAGCTTCCCTCCAACTTTGCAAATGTGCATGATGTCTTCCACGTGTCACAGCTTCGCAAGTGCTTCAAGACGCCTGAGCGCACCATCAATTTCGAAGAGATTGATCTTCAAGAAGATTTGTCCTATCATGAGCATCCAGTTGCCATTCTTGAGACAACTGAGCGCAAGACTCGCAACAAGTCAATCAAATTCCTCAAAGTAAAATGGTCACATCATTCAGACCGAGAGGCCACCTGGGAGCGTGAAGACCACCTACGTTCCGAGTACCCGGAGTTCTTTCAGTCCTAGATCTCGGGACGATATCCTCTCGTAGTGGTGGTGTGTTGTAACGCCCCAGATGTAACTTGCCATATTTGTAATCCAACTCTTGCCATTTCCGGCTATGTGCTATATTATTCCCTCCGTGGTTGGGTTCTCTCCGTTTTGCATTTTGGTCATGTCATGCATTTCTTATCATGTCATCATGTGCATCGCATTCGCATACACATTCATCTCATAAAACCCCTTCATAACGGCCCAATAACCCATCTAAGTCACTCCCATGTCCTCCGCCGTTCTATCATGATCGCGTGGGCGAAAACCGCACTCCGTTTGGAGCCTCCTAGCTCCTCCTATCTATAAAAAGGCCTCCCCCTCCTCCATTTGCGGGCAAAACACCCCGAAACCCTAGCCCCGCTCCTCTCTCCGCGCCGGACGTGTCCGTCCGCCGCCGGACACGCCAGCGCCGCCGCCCCGGGCCAATCAGGCCGCGCCACCTGTCAGCCGCCGCCGCCCTCCTCCGCCGGCCCGCGGGGCCCGCGCCAGGCCCGCGGGGCCCGGATCCGCCGCCGCCGCCCGCAAGCGCCCGCCCGCGCGCGCCTCCGCCCGCGCCGGCCGGCTGCGCCGTCGCCCGCCTCCGCCGCCACCTCGCCGGCCCCGCCACCGCGCCGCCACGCCGGCGCCGCTCGCCTCCGCCGCCCGCAGCCTCGCCGCCGCCTCTCACCGGCGCCGTCCCGTGACGCCGCCTCTCGCCGGCGCCGTCCCCACCGGCCGGCACCGTGCCCCGCCGCGCTCCTCTCCGGCCGGCCCTCCTCGCCGGCGCCGTCGCCGGAGATCGCCAGATCCAGATCCGGATCGAAGAGTTGACTTTCTTCCTCCCTTTTTTTCTCTCTAAGTCCTCAAGATTTCTTATGATCATCACCTGTTTCGCATGCCATAACTTTGCATTCGTAGCTCTGTTTCGCGCGTATAATATGTCGAATTGTTCGCCTCGAAGAGTGCATCATTTTGTTCCATTGCACCTTTTTAATTTGAAGTCATATTGATGCCCGAAATGCTGTTAGAAGAGGGTTAGTTGATGTTAGTGGCTGGATCTTATCTGAACATGCACTTTTGTCATTTTTGCCATGATTGATGTGTACCTCCTATGAAGTTGAGTCCTACATGAGTTTTGTAATATGCCATGTTACCTATCCAGAGAATTTTGCCATGTATTTTTGTGATCTATGCGGTGACTAGAACAAGCATGCAAACTAGGTCAGCTGATGTTGCTGATTTCAGAGACTTAGTGATTTCACTAAGTCCCTGACTGCTGTTATTTTCGTGCCATGTATTCATGTTGTTTCTGAGTGATCTATGCATAATTTGAGCATGATCAGTAAGGGAGTTTTGAACTTGAGTATTTTCTTAATCCATCCATGCCTTTGTTTGCAATTATGGATCGCCATAGGTTGAGTCAATCGAGCTCTACTTTTGCTTCGAAATGTTGCTGGCAGATTGTTTACGTGTTATTCGATTTTGCCAAGCTTGGTGTAGTTGACCCTTGCATGATATGATGTTATTCTTGCCATGTATAGTTACTATGCCATGTCTTCTTGATGTATGTATGCTTAGTTAATCATGAAATGCTCTGTAGTGAGTGCATAGAGCTCACGAACATGCCTAGTCGTTAACAGTTTTCTGCCATGTCCAGTTTTCTGCTAAGTCTGAAACCTGTAACGAAACTTGCTTAATTGTCATGGGCGTAATCATATTCTCTGGTCCTTTTTGGCTTATGGTCAGTAAGGGACTTTTGTCAATTCCTTTGAGTAGATTCATGCCTTGCCTTTCTTTGCTATGTTATGAACCTGTAGCATGTTGTTTCCTTGCTCTGAACATACCATCCTGATGTCAGTTTCTGCTTGTTGATATTTTCACTAAGTCTGGGAACTTGTTATCGTTTGCACTTTTGCCGTGCTTGTTTGAACCTGTTATGATGTGATTTAGCCGTAGCTCAGTGTTCATCTTTTGTCGAGCATCTTGAGTAGTTTACTGTCATATGCTTTGTTGCCATGTTTGGTTGCAGTAGCTTAATTATTTGTTGCCTGCTAAGTAGCATCATGCTGTTTATGGCAGATTCGTGTCATTCTTGTATTGCTTGCCATTTGCAAACCGTGCATCCGATTCCGGTGATCTTTATATCGATTTCAACCGAAATCACCTCATCTATCCAGTGGCATGCTTGGTTTGCCAAGATTATGTCCTGTTCACCCTTGTCCTTCCGGAGCATGCAATCGCCTTGCATATCACCACTTGCTATATCATGCCATGTTTTGCATCATGTTGCTTGCGCATTGCATCGTGGTTGATATTGGTTCCTTTGCTTGTTCTCTTGTCTTGGGTAGATCCGGGAGACGAGTACGTGAACGAGGAACCTGTTGAGAACACTTTCGAGGACCAAGCTTTCGACAACTCTGAGAACCTTGCAGGCAAGATGACCATACCCTCGAAATCACTTCTATCTTTGCTTGCTAGATTGCTCGCTCTTTTGCTATGCCTATGCTGCGATACCTACCACTTGCTATATCATGCCTCCTATATTGCCATGTCAGCCCCTAACCATCCATGTCCTAGCAAACCGTTGTTTGGCTATGTTACTGCTTTGCTCAGCCCCTCTTATAGCGTTGTTAGTTGCAGGTGAAGATGAAGTTTGTTCCTTGTTGGAACATGGACTTGTTGCTCCTTGTTGGAACATGTTTACTTGTTGGGATATCACAATACCTCTTATCTAATTAATGCATCTATATACTTGGTAAAGGGTGGAAGGCTCGGCCTTATGCCTGGTGTTTTGTTCCACTCTTGCCACCCTAGTTTCCGTCATACCGGTGTTATGTTCCCAGATTTTTGCGTTCCTTACACGGTTGGGTGATTTATGGGACCCCCTTGACAGTTCGCTTTGAATAAGACTTTTCCAGCAAGGCCCAACATTGGTTTTACCATTTGCCACCACCTACCTTTTTCCCCCGGGTTTTCGCGAGCCCGAGGGTCATCTTTATTTTAGCCCCCCCGGACCAGTGCTTCTCTCAGTGCTGGCCCGAATCGAGCAACCTGCGGGGCCACCTCGTGGCAACTCGAGGGCTGGTTTTACTCGTAGCTTGACTTATCCGGATGTGCCCTGAGACCGAGATATGTGCAGCTCCTATCAGGATTTGTCGGCACAATCGGGCGGTTTTGCTGGACTTGTTTTATTGCTGTTGAAATGTCTTGTAGTCCGGGATTCCGAGATTGATCGGGTCTTCTCGGTAGAAGGAATATCCTTCGTTGACCGTGAGAGCTTATCATGGGCTAAGTTGGGACACCCCTGCAGGGTATTATCTTTCGAAAGCCGTGCCCGCGGTTATGAGGCAGATGGGAATTTGTTGATGTCCGGTTGTAGAAAACCCGAAGTTAACCTTAACTAAAACACATCAACCGCGTGTGTAACCGTGATGGTCTCTTCTCGGCGGGGTCCGGGAAGTGAACACGGTTGTTGGAGTTATGCCTGATGTAGGTTGTTTCAGGATCACTTCTTGATCACTTTTAGTTTTCTCGACCGTGCTTTGCCTTCTCTTCTCGCTCTCTTTTGCGCTGTAGCCACCATACGCTAGTCGCTTGCTGCAGCTCCACCTCACATACCCCTTTCCCACCTTTAAGCTTAAATAGTCTTGATCTCGCGGGTGTGAGATTGCTGAGTCCCCGTGACTCACAGATATTATCACCTCAGTTGCAGGTACCAACGATGCCAGTGCAGATGGCGCGACCGAGCTCACTTGGGAGTTCGATGAGGAACGTGGCCGTTACTATGTTTCTTTTCCAGATGATCAGTAGTGGAGCCCAGTTGGATGATCCGGGGATCTGTTAGCATTTGGGGTAGTCTTCTTTCATTTTGGTGCCGTAGTCGGACCTTGAGTATAATCTGTTTGATGGATGTTATTTATGTACTTGTGTGAAGTGGCGATTGTAAGCCAACTATGTATCTTTCCCCTTTATTATTACATGGATTGTGTGAAGATTACCTCACTTGCGACATTGCTTTCAATGCGGTTATGCCTCTAAGTCGTGCCTCGACACGTGGGAGATATAGCCGCATCGAGGGTGTTACAAATATGGTGCCTGATGTAATTCAGCATGCGTGCAATAATATTAACGAGGAATAAGCATGCAGAATAGCGCATCAAAATATCAAAGCATAGTGCAACAAAAGTATCAGCGCACCATCAGACTTAAGATTACAACTCGATCCAATAAAAGTTTCGGAAGAACAAGAGTTGTAACTTAAAAAAATGAATAAGCCCTTATTATAGACCCGCTTGAGGAGTAACTCAGATTTCTCCCCCTTTGTCATCAAATGACCAAAAGGATTGAAACTAAGGACTAACGCCCCTGAAGATATTCAAGTTGATGAAGGAGCGCCAGCATTGTTGGGGTCGGTCGTTGAAGTAGGGCCTGCTGCAGTGTCGTCCAAATCTTCATTTTCATCAGTCGCACGCGATGAAGAATATGAACTGGCCACCAAAGAAGGAACCTTGACCTTCTTGTATTTCTTCGGAGGAGGTGCAAACCAGTCAAAATCTTCTTTGAGACCCATTTTCTCCAAGTCTTCAGCACTGTACACTTGAGATAGAACAGCCCAGGTGCGGTTGAGGGTTTCATGAAGGTAGTAATGGTTTTTCTTCACTCCATTGTGTGTGGAAGTCATGTTGTGAAGAATTGAACCAAACTGACGCTTGAGCCATTTGTGATTACGATCAACCTTTTGATGAAGACTGAGGAGTAACTCACGGTCAGAGTTAGCAGCAGAGTCATGTGTGGCAGAGTCATCATTGGTGGAGTAAGATGCAGCTTTGCGAAATTGACCATCCAATGGACGAATGCCTTCATCGATCACAGCAGTGGCCTTGCCCTTTTCTTCAGCTGAGGAAAATGTCCGTTTGAGGACTTCAATGGGAGGCAAGTAGCTGCAGTGGTTAAGCGTTTCAGCTTTGTAGTTGAGTGAAGATCTTGTCCAGATGAATTTCATTATCCAAGGTGCATAAAGCTTCAGCTCAAATGGTGACATAGCAATGTTGGCCAGAGTCCTCATGAAGAAATCATGGAAGTTGACGGGAACGCCATGAATGATGTTGAAAAGCAGATTCTTCATGATGCCAACGACCTCTTCATCAGTCGAGTCGTGGCCTTTGATGGGACTCATTGTCTTCGTCAGAATGCGATAGACAGTCCTTGGCACATACAACAATTCCTTGACGAGGAATTTGGTTCTAGGAGCTTGCCCTGGCTTCAAAGGCTTCATCAGCACTTGCATATAGTGATTTGAAAGCTCAGGTTCGTTGTACACACAGCGAGCATCTTTAGTGGGTGGACTCAGAGGAAGGACCCGAAGCAATTCATATGCTTGGGCCTTATAATGGGTGTTCTCAGTCATCCAGTCCAAAACCCATGAGTTGATATCTTCAGAGTTGCCGGTGATGTGCAACGTTGCATAGAATTGAAGAATAAGCTCTTCATTCCAATCGCATATGTTTGTGCAAAAATTGAGCAGCCCAGCGTCGTGAAGAACACTGAGGACTGGCGTGAAGCACGACAAAGACTCCATATCCACGTGAGGAATATGAGCATGGTTGAAGACTTTGTCTTTGTTGTAAAGCACCGAGGAATAGAAATTGGCTTGGCTGGCAGTCCAGAAACGCCTCTTCCTTGTGCGAGCAGAGTCATATGGGTTGTATTCAGTGAAGAACACATGCTCGCCATAGAAGTCTTCAGCCTTGAATTTCTGTTTGCGTGAGAACGGATCCCTTGGCCTTGGTAGAGGAGTGTCAGTGAGTTGCATCACGACCTCAGGAATCACAATCTCAGGTTCTTCAGGCTGAGGAATTTCAGGATTTTCCTCAGGTGCAGTCACCTTTTCAGTTTCAGTAGCAGTTTCTTCATTCACACAGGCAGTGGGATGAGTTTCTTCAGAGCCCATTTGAACAGTTTGTGCAGGGGAGTGAGGAATTTGCTGCAACGGGGTGAAGAGTGGGGAATTGGGGTGCTGAGTTTCCCAAAAGTCAGCATTCATCAACGGAGTTGTGCTGCCAATATCCACATCTTCATCATCAATTTCTTCAACACCAGCCTCTTCAGCATCAAACTGAGGCATTGGTGATGAGACCATTGGGGTTGTAGGGATTGCATCCGCTTCAATTTCTTCATCAATCTGCTCTGACGAAGCAGCAGATTGAGTTTCTTCATCTGATCCACTTGGGATCTCATAATCATCACCAAAAGGAACAAGGTCCTTTGATGGCACGGAGGAGATAGGAACGGCATCAATGGGATTTGCAAACGAGCTTTTCATCGGCTTCATCTTCTTGGGAGCTGAAGATTCTGAAGCATCTGATGCCTTCCTTTTCTTCACAGCAGCTCCTTCTACAGCCTTGGTCTTCTTCACATCCAATGCGGATGGAAGGATCGGAGTTGGTGTAGGCGCAGGTGGAGCTGAGGAATCTAGTTGATTTTCCTCAGGCGCAATTGATGCAGCTGCCCTGGTTTCTTCAATTTCTTTAGGCGCACCACTAGTGGATGCCCTGGCAATTTCATCAGCAGCTGGAGCAGAGTCATCAGCCCTGGAACTAGCATTTTCTTCAGCAGCCTGACCTTCATCAGCGGTGCTGGCATGTTCTTCAGTATGCTGAACAGATGCTTCAGCATGAGGAATTTGTGGCGTTGAGGCTGCACCCTTGGTGAAGGTATCAGTCATCCTCACAAATCTGACCTTGGCTCCTTGCCAATCAGCATAGTAGGAGTAAAATTTGTCACTGAGGTCTTTGATGTCAGCCTGCATCTTGACGAGTTCTTCAGGCTTCATTGTGAGAACATTTTTCTTCAGTAGCTTCTCTTTGCGGTACTGTGATTTCTTGATCTCTCTGGCCTTATCATATTTCCACTTCTCCTCTTGGATGAAGTGAGTCAACATGTGACTTTGACCAGGTGTCAGCTTGAAATCAGGCATAGGTGTGTTAGGATCCTTATGCCAGAGATCAATATAATCTAGGATCGCCCTTGGATCCAATAGCAGGGGCACAGGTGTGCCTTTGGCTTTAACAGCCCGTTCTTGTCGGTCCCTGATGATTTCAGTAAGTTCTTCTTCATCAGCTTCATCATCATCAGATGGCATAGTGAAGACTACCTACTTCTTGTTGGGACTTGGGCGATTTCCGCGTCCAGCAGTAGCCTTTTTCTTCAGCAGCGAGGGTCCTACTGAGGAATTTGGTGCAGCTGAAGAACTAGCTGAGACACCAGAGGCAATAGAGATGCCAGTAGTCCTTTGGCACAAGGCCAGATGCACAGGTGCTGAGGACTTTATAGGGACAACTGAGGACTTTGATGGAACAGGAGCAGCATGAGGAATTTTCTTTGAAGATTTTGAAGATTCTGGCCGTGAGGGCGCAGCTGAGGAACTTGGCCGTGAGGGCATTGAAGACGAAGCACTTGGCTTGCGAGCGGGCTTCTTTAGCATCGCTTTCTTCGGCTTGACCGAGACCTCAGTGGCAGTAGCAGCAGCAGCAGCAGAATCTTCATTGAATTTCCTCACTGCTTCTCTGGCTTGCCTGGCCAGTTTAGCTTGGCGCTTGGCCCATTCTTTAGGAAATTCCTCACCACATCTGATGCTAGTGGGATCAGCCACTTGGCCAGGTGCCAATGGAGGTCTTTGGCATGGAGGATTTACTACCAATTTCTTCATGTACTTTGGAGTAACATATCTGTACTCCCTCTGTTCACGTGCCCATCTCCGTTCAATCCTCTGGATTCGCACCTTGCGCTGATTTTTATCTTCTTTGTCAAACTTGGCTTCATCAGGCGTGCAGTACTCATCATAGATGTCCTCAGGTATTTCAAAAGCTGTCATAACCTCAGGCTTCTTTCCTCCTTTCTGTGGCCTTTTACCTTCAGCCATTTTCTTCAGATGAGGAATTTGAACAATTGAATTCTCTAAAGAAGTATGCAACTTTTCTTTGAGGAACGCTGCAAACGAGTTAAGTTGATGAGAACCTAAAGATTCAGCAGCGGACATGTGTACCTGTGAACAGAGTATAGTTGCGAGGAATTTGAAGAGGTCATATGCGTTCTCAGAGGGTTTTTCATAAAGAACAAGTTTGAGGAATTTGACCAGATTCGTCTTGAAGAATTTCACTAAGCACTTTATATCTTAGGTTCCAGAGTTGTATAGATCGAGGATCCACACAATTGAGGAATCTTTGAAGAAATTGATGCTTAGGGAAATGAATCAAGAACAGATAACATGTGAGGTGTTTTGTGTGTGAGGATTTGAAGAATAAAACACCTTTGAAGATTTTGTAGAAAAATTTTGAATCAAAGAGGGCAGTAAAATTAGCTTTTAATTACCCTGAAGGAAGAACACGACGAACTGGGAGTTGGAACAATGAAGTTCGTCGATGCAGATCTTCCACGCCCTAACTTGGCGGATGAAGACGTCTACGGCGGCGGCGGAGGTGAAGATTTCCATAGTCGGCGCGAGTACGACGGCGATGAGGTCGAGGCAGTGAAGCTTTTCCTCACCGGCGACAATGGAGTAGCAACGGCGCTAGGGTTTGGAAGCTCGAGCAAGGGAGTGAGATCGAGCGGGGTAAAAGAAGTGAGGACGGCGACAGGGGTATTTATAGCCGCGGTGAAAAAACTGCTCGTCCGAAGATTTAGGACAAACGTGCCCCTGGCCGTTCTCCTTCTTGCGACATGTGTCACCCACGTACTGTGTGGTGGAGATCGTGTAAGATCGTGGGTGGATAAAATAATCCATCGTGGGATGCGGAACGGTTTGAGCGGCAAAACCGAAAGTTTGGATAAGATTAGTTTTAACGTTCCGTTCGCAATTTCTTCAGCTGAAAAGGACACAGTGAAGAATTTGAACGAGTTTCAAATAGAAGGCACATGAAGAATTTGTGAACAGATTGGATTGAGTATAGCATAGAGGGGAAGGGTCCGATCACATTCACTTAGCAGATAAGTTCCAACTTGAAGAAATAGCTATAAGTGAATGCTGTAGAGGACATAAACTCATACATATATATAGCCAATGAAGAAAAACGACGGCACAAGTGAATAGTTTGTAAAGTTTGAAGAATTTGAAAAACTGAAGAATTTCAAAAGTTGAGGAAAAACTCAAGTTGAAGATTTTCAACTTTTGTGGTGGCGTGACCCATCGTGTAAGAATGATGATTTCAGACACCGTGTACAATTGTCGTAGGGTTCTGAGAATCAAATTCTTCATTAATTTCTTCACACTTAGAGTGTTATTCTTCATTGATTGAAGAAAAACATTTCTTCATGTGTTGCACATCTAAGTCATCAATTTTGCATAAGTGTTAGGATGAGTGCCTTTTCGAAGTACATTCGAAGATTCTAAGATATTTAGCTCACACCGCAACTTGCAAAATCTCTTCTCATCCAAGGGCTTAGTGAAGATATCGGCTAGCTGTTCTTCAGTCTTCACATGCTCAATAGAAATGTCGCCCTTCAACACATGATCACGAAGAAAATGATGACGAATTTGAATGTGCTTTGTCTTCGAGTGCTGAACTGGGTTGTGAGCAATCTTGATGGCACTTTCATTGTCACAGAGGAGAGGCACATTCTTCACGTTGATGCCATAGTCCTTGAGCGTTTGCTTCATCCGTAGCAGTTGAGCACTCAGCTTCAGCAGTAGACAGTGATACGCAGTTCTGTTTCTTCGAGGACCAACAGACCAAGGATCGTCCGAGGAAATGACAAGTACCAGATGTTGACTTGCGGTCCACACGGTCACCAGCATAGTCAGAGTCAGAATATCCA
Organism: Aegilops umbellulata; assembly: GCA_032464435.1. Classification (NCBI taxonomy): domain Eukaryota; kingdom Viridiplantae; phylum Streptophyta; class Magnoliopsida; order Poales; family Poaceae; genus Aegilops; species Aegilops umbellulata. Next base: position 220,231,839 of record CP136060.1, read on the forward strand.
ATGAGATCAAAATCCGTGCCCTTGAGATACCATAATCCTAGTGTTGGTGTGTGAGCTAGATATCGAAGAATATGCTTCACAGCCTTATGGTGTGATTCCTTTGGTGCATCTTGAAATCGTGCACACATGCAAACACTAAGCATTATATCTGGCCTAGATGCACATAAGTACAATAAAGAACCAATCATGGAGCGGTATACCTTATGATCGAAGTCAGTACCATTTTCATCAGTGCATAGTTGACCATTTGTGGGCATAGGAATTTTGATGCCTTTGCAATCTTGCATGCCGAATTTCTTCAGGACATCCTTGAGGTATTTCTCCTGAGATATGAACATGCCATTGCACTGTTGACGAATTTGAAGACCTAAGAAGAATTTCAACTCTCCCATCATAGACATTTGATATTCTTCTCTCATCATATGGGCAAATTCATCACTGTAACGTTGGTCAGTACATCCAAAGATAATATCATCAACATATATTTGGCACACAAACAGTTCACCATCATAAGATTTAGTAAAGAGAGTGGGATCGAGTGAACCGGGTGTGAAGCCTTTCTTCATGAAGAATTTCTTCAATGTATCATACCACGCCCGTGGGGCCTGCTTGAGGCCATAGAGGGCCTTGTTAAGTCTGAAGACTTTGTCAGGATGCTTTGAATCTTCAAAACCTGGTGGTTGAGCAACATATACTTCTTCCTCAAGCTTACCATTGAGGAATGCACTTTTCACATCCATTTGGTGTAAGATGATATCATGATGGTTAGCATAAGCAAGCAATATGCGAATAGCCTCAAGTCTAGCAACAGGTGCAAAAGTTTCATCGAAATCAATTCCTTCAACTGTGTAGCCTTGAGCTACTAGTCGTGCTTTATTCCTCACCACAACACCATTTTCATCTTGCTTGTTGCGGTAGATCCACTTTGTGCCAATGATGTTATGCTTGCGAGGATCGGGACGATCGACTAATTCCCGTACGTTGTTGAGCTTGAACTGATGTAATTCTTCTTGCATGGCCTGAATCCACTCAGGCTCCAGAAATGCTGCATCTACCTTAGTGGGCTCTGTGATAAAGACAAAAGCAAAGTGCCCACAAAAGTTAGATAGATGTGAAGCTTTTGAGCGTGTGAGAGGACCTGGTGCTCTAATGTCATCGATGATCTTCTCCACTTGCACTTCTTTTGCAACGCGAGGGTGAGCTGGTTGTCGTTGAGGAATTTGATCTGCATTTTCTTCACCATCAAATTCCTCAGCATTTTCTTCAGGTGGATCAGCTCGACGTTCTTCATGTTCTGGAATGAATTCTTCAGCAGATTCTTCAGTAGGAATGACATCTTCAGTAGCCTTGTACTTGATAGAATCCTCAGGTGCTGGTTCATCTAACATAGAAGGTAGGTTCTCTCTTTGCAAGCCATTAGTTTCATCGAACTGCACATCTACAGTTTCAACAATCTTGTGAAGAACATTGTTGAAGACTCTGTAGGTGTGCGAGTCCTTTCCGTAACCAAGCATAAAACTTTCATGTGCTTTCGGTGCAAATTTAGAGTTGTGATGAGGATCTCTAATCCAGCATTTAGCACCGAAGACTTTGAAATAACTCACATTTGTTTTCTTGTCAGTGAGGAGTTCATAAGCAGTCTTCTTGAAGAATTTGTGAAGATATACTCTGTTGATGATATGGCACGCAGTATCAATTGCATCAACCCAGAAGCGATGAGGGGTTTTGTACTCATCGAGCATAGTGCGAGCCATCTCAGCAAGAGTCCTATTCTTGCGCTCCATGACGCCATTCTGTTGAGGAGTATAAGGAGCAGACAACTCATCAGTAATACCAAGTTCATCAAGATAGTCATCGAGACCCGAATTCTTGAACTCAGTGCCATTATCACTTCTGATGTGCTTGATCTTCACACCAAAGTTGGTTGAAGCCCTCGAGGAAAATCGTTTGAAGACTTCCTGCACTTCAGTTTTGTAAGAGAAAAGGTGTACCCATGTGTAACGAGAGTAATCATCAACAATAACAAAGCCATATTGAGATGCTTCATTCGAAACAGAGGAATAATGATTAGGACCGAAGAGATCCATGTGAAGCAATTCAAATGGGCGAGTGGTGGTCATGATAGTCTTCGCTGGATGCTTGGCCTTTGTCATCTTTCCAGCTTCACAGGCACCGCACAAGTGATCCTTGAGGACTTTGACATTCTCAATGCCAATGACATGCTTCTTCTTCGCAAGCGTGTTCAAATTCCTCATGCCTGCATGACCAAGTCGTCGATGCCATAGCCATCCTTCTGAAGCTTTTGCAAGTAGGCACACGGCTGGTTGTGAATCTGCAGAGAAATCAACAATATACAAGTCTCCTCTCCTAAAGCCTTTAGCTTCCATAATCACAACACAACGGTACTTGCCAAAGACAACAACCATATCAAGATCACAAAGCATTGAGACAGACATAAGATTATATCCTAAGGACTCAACAAGCATGACTTTGTCCATGTGTCGATCCTTTGTGATAGCAACCTTACCTAGACCCAATACCTGACTTTTGCTTTTATCAGCGAAGATGATATGCTTCATGTGTGACGCCGATAAGGGAGCATCCATCAACAGATTCTTGTCACCAGTCATGTGATTTGTACATCCACTATCAAGTACCCATTCAGTGGCTTTGGGTTGATCATCCTGCAGATGAATTAGTGCAACTTACGACCTCATATACTTCAGCGGTGAAGAATATGATATCACAATTCATCAGATCAATTTCATCAAGCAGTAAAAAGATAAAGCAGAGGGAGGACGTGTGAAATGAAAGTTCATTTCATCATGGTTAGCCTGTGTCCTTTCAGGCATTTTTGTCAGGTCCCCAGCAAATTCTTCAGACGTTATCATACTTCTGGAGACCTGACCCTGCAGAAGAGATTAGTTCTTTTTCTTCACCACCCACATCTGAAGGGGTGGAAAAGAGTTCATCACTCTGCGAGCTCCATATGAGAATGGTGGCAAAGCATCCAAACCATTTCGTTTCACATAAGAGGAGTTAGGGTAAGCATATGCATAAGCAGAGAAATTCTTCGAGGACTTATGAACATAATAATTTGAAGAGTAATGCTCATATTCATAGCCCTTGGCTCTTCCCTGTGAAATAGAGTTGTTAGCATGATGATGTTCATATGAGGACTTTGATCCATCTGAGGAAGTTGATCCCCTTGAGGAATTTGTTCCGTATGAGGACATGGATCCATATGAAAAATTTGGTCCATATGAAGAATTTAATCTGAGGTTCCTTTTGTTCACATGTGGTGTCATGAGGACATTCACCTGAAGACTTTCAAGGCGCCTTTTGGGAACCCAGATTTTCTTCACAGGGGAACCGTTCCTGCAGTTAGTGCCAACATATCTAGCAAATACTTCACCATTCGGATTTTTGAACAGTTTATAGTTGGAGTCAAAAGACTCATCAGAAGAATGAGAAGATTCACATGTATAGCCAGATAAATTAGATGGATCAACTGGAGGTCCCTTTGCAGCAACCCATGAGGTTTTGGGGTACTGCTCAGGCTTCCAATATGTACCATCAGCATTGAGTTTCCTATCAAAGGCAATACCCTCTTTCCTAGGGTTCCTGTTGAGGATCTGCTTATTAAGCACATCACAAAGAGTCTGATGCCCTTTGAGGCTTTTGTACATGCCTGTCACGTACAATTCCTTCAGTCCTGCATCGTCAGTAATACTAGCAATGTCCTCAGATGAGGAATTAGTGATAGCAGAGACAGGTGAAGAATTTGTAACATTTGAAGCATTTGAACATTCAGGTGAAGAATTAGCAGATTCTCGTTCAATGCATTTTAAACATGGAGGAATAAATTCTTCCTGAGCAGCGCTGATTTGTTGAGCAAGTAATGAATCGCTCTCCTTCTGAAGATCTTCATAACTCAATCTTAGCTTCTCAAGATCTTGCTTCTTTTGAAGATATTCATAAGAAAGCTTCTCATGATCAGATAAGAGAGTGTTATGATGATTTTGAAGGTTGTCAAACCTGGTCTGAAGTCTCTGAAGATTTTCAGTTAAGGCCTTAGTGCGATCCAATTCTTCACCCAACATATCATCACTTTTGTCTAGCATGTTTTGAACCTTTTCAAAAGCCTTTTGTTGTTGCACAGCAATCTTAGCAAGTTTAGAGTAGCTAGGCTTAAGATTTTCATCAGATTCATCATCACTAGATTCAGAGGAGGCGTATTTGAGTACCTTGGCACCCTTTTCCATGAAGCAATAGGTGGGAGCGTAGTCATCACTGCTTTCATCAGCCTTGTTGGAGAGATCACTTTCTTCAGTGTTGAAGATGGACTTGCTGACGAATGCAGTAGCAAGGGCTAATCTTGCCACACCAGACTCAGAATCTTCAGATTGTTCCTCTTCCTCATTTTATTGAGATTCAACCTCAGAGTCCATTTCCTTGCCAATGAATGCCCGAGCCTTCTTGGGGCTGCTCTTCTTGTGAGATGAAGACTTTGAGGATTTTGATGATGAAGATTTGGAGGACTTCTTCTTTTTCTTCGCATCATCAGAACAATAATCCTTGTATTTCTTCTTCTTTGATTCCTTTTCCCACTGAGGACAATCTTGAATGTAATGTCCTGGTTTCTTGCACTTGTGACAGAGCCTCTTCTTATAGTCACTACATGAGGAATCATTGCTCCTTGAGGGTTTTCCAAAGCGACCACGTCTTGAGAACTTCTGGAATTTCTTCATAAGTAGTGCTAGATCACAACTCAGTTCTTCAGGATCACCAAGGCTGCTACCAGAGTCTTCATCTTCGGACTCAGATACTACCTTGGCCTTCAGTGCACGTGATCTGCTATAGCTTGTACCGTAGAGATCTCTCTTCTCAGCAAGCTGGAACTCATGAATGTTTAGCCTCTCGAGGATATCAGCGGGGTCAAGTGACTTGTAATCACCACGCTCTTGTATCATCAGTGCCAGAGTGTCAAATGAGGAATCAAGCAATCTCAGCAATTTCTTCACCACCTCATGGTCGGTGATGTCAGTGGCACCAAGTGCTTGAAGCTCGTTTGAGATGTTAGTGAGGCGATCGAAGGTTTGCTGCACATTTTCATTATCAAGTCTTTTGAAGCGGTTGAAGAGATTGCGAAGAACATCAACTCGAGAGTCATGCTGAGTTGAAACTCCTTCATTGACCTTGGATAGCCTATCCCAGATAAGCTTTGCAGTTTCCAAAGCACTCGCTCTACCATACCGACCATTACTCAGATGGCCACATATGATATTCTTCGCTTGGGAATCGAGTTGCTTGAATCTCTTCACATTGGTAGCGTTCAGTGAGGGAGTGACGGAGGGAACACCATTTTCCACAACGTACCAGAGATCATTATCAATTGCCTCAAGATGAATTCGCATCTTATTCTTCCAGTAGGGGTAGTCCGTCCAATCGAAGGTAGGACACCCAGCAGAGACCTTGATCATACCTGCGGTCGACATAACTAAATCTCCAGGCGGTTAAACCAAAATGACACAGAACAAGGGAGTACCTTGCTTTGATACCAATTGGAAGTGCGTTATATCGACTAGAGTGGGGGTGAATAGGCGATTTTTATGAAATTCTTCACTGAGGAATTTGCTCGTGAGGAAATTCCTTAGCGACGAACTACTAGCAGCGGAATAAGTACTCAGATGAAAACATAACAGAATCCTAGAATAGTCATCATTATGAAATGAAGACAAACACTGAGTACAGAAAGCGTAAACACAAGATAACACAAGATGAAGACAAACAGACTGAAGAAATTGAACTGAGGACATTGAGAAAGTCTTCAGTCAAAGTCTTCAAACAGAGATATGATAAACAAACTGCACACTACTGAGGAAATGAAAGAGTTGAGGAAATGGAACCAGTAAGCTTGGTGAAGACAATGATTTGGTAGACCAGTTCCAACTGTTGTCTCAGTTGTACATCTGGTTGGAGCGGTTGAGTATTTAAGCTCGAGGACACCTAGTCCCGGACACACAGTCCTCACCGTATTCTCCTTGAGCTAAGGACACACAGTCCTCGCCCAATCACTCGTGGTAAGTTTTCAGGTGACTTCCAAACCTTCACAGACTTGGTCACTCGGCGGTCCACAATTCCTCTTGGATGCTCTAGACCTTGACGCCTAACCGTCTGGAAGAAGCACAGTCTTCAAAGGTAACAAGCGTCGGATCCACACAGGATCAATCTCTTCAGTGATGCTCAATCACTTTGGGTTTGTAGGCGTTTTGGGTTTGGGTTTGGATTTTCCTCACTTGATGATTTTCCCTCAAAGTCCTCGGAGGATGGGTTGCTCTCAAATGACAAGTGTCAAGTTCTCGCGGAGCAGCCAACCAGCTAGTGGTTGTAGGAGGCGGCTATTTATAGCCTAGGGAGCAGCCCGACATGATAAGACATAAATGCCCTTCAATGATATGACCGTTAGGTGGACAAGATATTTTAGGACAGCTGGCACGTAGCACAGCAACGGTCGGAAATTTGAGGTACAAATTCCTCAGGGCTATCATGTTCCTCACTGTGTAGGCAATTCGCACTGGCGAATTCCTAACTCCTCAGTCAGAGCAAAGTCCTCAGTGACCAGAAGAACTGCGTCTCTGTCACTGAAGAAATTGACTGAACTGTATGAGATTTCCAATGGCTTCACTCGAAGGGATTGGTAGGTGTAGGATTTGAGTTGAGCATCACATGGAAATTTTCTCCTTAGTATTTCCTCGACCCCCTTTAACAGTACGGTGTTTCCTATGACTCAAGAAAGAGAAAATGAAACTACGAAAACAAAAGTCTTCACGCTTCATATTCCTCGAATGATAACCAAGTCTTCAAGGTCACACCAATTTCTTCACTTTCAAAGTCTTCAGAAAGTCTTCAAAATATCAAAGTCTTCAGTCGAAGAACTTCATTTTTAGGGGTCGACTTTCTCTGTAAATATCAAACTCCTCATAGACTTATAGACCTGTGTACACTCATAAACACATTAGATACTTAACCTATAGGTCTTCAATACACCAAAATCACTAAGGGGAACTAGATGCACTTACAAACACCATCTCATCTCAAACCCTAGTTCATCTCTTGTGTTCAATCTTGTTACCGGAACTATAGATTGGTGCTTGTGGGTGACTAGTAGTGTTGATTACATCTTATAGTTGATTACTATATGGTTTATTTGGTGGAAGATTATATGTTCAGATCCAATATGCTATTTAATACCCCTCTGATCTTGAGCATGATTACCATTTGTGAGTAGTTACTTTTGTTCTCGAGGTCATGGGGGAAATCATGTTACAAGTAATCATGTGAACTTGATATGTGTTCGATATTTTGATAGTATGTATGTTGTGATTCCCTTAGTGGTGTCATGTGAATGTCGACTACATGACACTTCACCATGTGTGGGCCTAAGGGAAGGTATTGTGGAGTAGTAAGTAGATGATGGGTTGCGATAGTGGGAGAATCTTAAACGTTTATGCGCTATTCCGTAAGGGACCGATTCGATCCAAAAGATTAACGCTATGGTTAGAATTTATTCTTAATACTTTTATCGTAGTTGCAGATGCTTGTGAGAGGGTTAATCATAAGTTGGAGGTTTGTTCAAGTAAGAACAGCACCTAAGCAACGGTCTACCCACACATCAAATTATCAAAGTAGCGAACACGAATCGAATGAACATGATGAACGAGCACCTATGGGGACGGAGCCCCTTTTCGGTTCGGCGGGGGGCGGAGGTCGCACGAAGAGCAGATCGAGGCGAGGCACACGAGCGGTTTACCCAGCTTCGGAGCTCTCCAGAGAGATAATACTCCTACTGCTGCTTTGTGGTTTGTATTGAGTTCTTGCTCGGGAGCGCTGAGTGCTACAGTACACACAAGCGGCTAACAAGACCGAGCGTTCTTCTCTCCTCCTGCTTCTACGTTGTGCATGGGCCTCCTTTTATATGCTCAAGGGGTCTCCAATAGGTGGCAACGTAGACAAGGGTAAAAATGGAAAGGTGCTGCGGTAGGTACAGCTACCTACACAGTGTATCATACCTAACCCTAACGGCAGGGGACAAGGGCATTAAATGCCTCTCTATGTCGCCCAAACAGTGCAGAAAAGGGACCGTCAGGGACGCCACCGCTCGCCATGATGGCGATCTTGTCAGCGCCGCTTGCCACAGTGCACCCCTGGCTGCACAGCCTCCCGCCACGTACGCCTGGAAGGGTCCCAGAGCGACACGTTGGTGGATGTGCTGGAGCGTGGGTACAGAGTGGTTGCTTGCCGCGGCAAACACCTTGCCGCGGTTGTTGTCTTGTCGCGTCCGGAAGCTTGTCGCTCGTCGGGTCTTGCCGGGACGCGTGGCGCGTCGCGGCAAGTTCCTTGAGAGGCCTTGGGTGGCCACCCCGGCAAGCTTCTCTTGCCAGGGCCTTGTCTCCTTGGCTTGAATACTTTGTTCTTGAATGGCTCCAAAGGAACCACAGAGGATATTGGCGGTCATCCGGCAAGCCTTGCCGCGGGACGCTGCGACTGCCCGTGCACAAGTTCGGGATACTAGTGTACCCCTACTCTAGTACACCGACAGGAGCCCCCGGGCCTGGGCCACACACGATGCCGAGCGCTGTTGGGCCAGGCCCAAAACAGGGCACGGGCACGCGCAGCCTGGGTCACGCCGTATCTTACTCCGTATCCACCGCACCCTCCCCGAACGGCACGCGTCGATTGCGGCGTCGTGGGAGAGATCGTGGGTGGTTTCTTTATTCGAAAAGGCGGAACGTCCGCTCCCTTCCTCCTTATAAGCAGGGGAAACAGGGGCAGTTCGCCCATCTGCCCGTTGCTATTCCTTCCCCAAGAATCTTCGCCACTCCCCTTCTTCCCAAAGCTGAAAGAGAGCAGCGCTCCGCCCCCATCGCCACCAGCACCACCAACGCCGTCGTCCTCCCTCACCACTCCCGCCATGGCTCCGAAAGCCGAGAAGGTGAAGTCGGCCGAGGCGTAGCGGCTCGCGGCGCTGCGAAAGGAGCAGGCAATCTTCCCTCTGAGGCTTGCCGCAGAAGAGCTGAAGGAGTACTACTACCTCTTCTAGTCGACGGGGACGCGATCGCACCCGCGCACGAAGGTACTCCCAGCCGCCGCTTGGAAAAAGGCTCCCACTGGGTACCCTTTCTTCGCCTTGTTCTTCTACTGCGGGCTCTGCCCGCCCTTTTCTGAATTCTTCTGTGACGTCATGAACACCTACGGGCTCCACCTCCTTGACTTACCTCCTGAAGAGAGGGACAAGAAAGGGATTACGGGCACCTTATCTCTTTTTAATTTGTAAGCCCTCGGGCCTTAGCTGCATTTAAAACTTGTAATCCCATCATTCATGTTTTTCATTCTCTATGAAATGTACCTGAGTGGAATGTTTTTTTTTGTGAAAAGGGGATGCTTGCCGGGTCACTTGTCTTGTGGGTGGTGTTGGGGAACATAGTAATTTCAAAAAAATTCCTACGCACACGCAAGATCATGGTGATGCATAGCAACGAGAGGGGAGAGTGTTGTCTACGTACCCTCGTAGACCAAAGAGGAAGCGTTGACACAACGTAGAGGAAGTAGTCGTACGTTCTCCTCGTGATCCAACCGATCACGGCACCGTTACTCCGGCACCTCCGAGTTCTTGGCACACGTTCAGCTCGATGACGATCCCCGGGCTCCGATCCAGCAAAGCGTCGGGGAAGAGTTCCGTCAGCACGACGGCGTGGTGACGATCTTGATGTGTTACCGGCGCAGGGCTTCGCCTAAGCACTACAACGATATGACCGAGGTGAAATTTGGTGGAAGGGGGCACCGCACACGGCTAAGGAACGATCCGTAGATCAACTTGTGTGTCTTTGGGGTGCCCCCTGCCCCCGTATATAAAGGAGTCAAGGGGGAGTGCTGGCCGGCCAAGCCTGGCGCGCCAGGAGAGTCCTACTCCCTCTGGGAGTAGGATTCCCCCCCCCCCAATCCTAGTTGGACTAGGATTCTCCAAGGGGGAGAGAGAGAGAGAGGGGGCGCCCACCTCTCCTAGTCCTAATAGGACTAGGGGAAGGGGGGGAGGCGCGCAGCCCATGAGGGCAGCCCTCTCACCTCTCCTCCAAGGCCCATGTTGGCCCATTATGCTCCTCGGGGGTTCCGGTAACCCTCCCGGTATTCCGGTAAAATCCTGATTTCACCTGGAATGCATCCGATGTCCAAACACAGGCTTCCAATATATCATTATTTACGTCTCGACCATTTCGAGACTCCTCGTCATGTCCGTGATCACATCCGGGACTCCGAACTCCTTCGGTACATCAAAATGTATAAACTCATAATAACTGTCATCGTAACGTTAAGCGTGCGGACCCTACGGTTCGAGAACAATGTAGACATGACCGAGACACGTCTCCGGTCAATAACCAATAGCGGGACCTGGATGCCCATATTGGCTCCTACATATTCTACGAAGATCTTTATCGGTCAGACCGCATAACAACATACGTTGTTCCCTTTGTCATCGGTATGTTACTTGCTCGAGATTCGATCGTCGGTATCCAATACCTAGTTCAATCTCGTTACCGGCAAGTCTCTTTACTCGTTCCGTAATACATCATCTCGCAACCAACTCATTGGTTGCAATGCTTGCAAGGCTTTATGTGATGTGCATTACCGAGAAGGCCCTGAGATACCTCTCCGACAATCGGAGTGACAAATCCTAATCTCGAAATACGCCAACCCAATATGTACCTTCGGAGACACCTGTAGAGCACCTTTATAATCACCCAGTTATGTTGTGACGTTTGGTAGCACAGAAAGTGTTCCTACGGTAAACGGGAGTTGCATAATCTCATAGTTAAAGGAACATGTATAAGTCATGGACAAAAGCAATAGCAACATACTAAACGATCGGGTGCTATGCTAATGGAATGGGTCATGTCAATCAGATCATTCAACTAATGATGTGATCTCGTTAATCAAATAACAACTCTTTGTTCATGGCTAGGAAACATAACCATCTTTGATTAATGAGCTAGTCTAGTAGAGGCATACTAGTGACACTCTGTTTGTCTATGTATTCACACATGTATTATGTTTCCAGTTAATACAATTCTAGCATGAATAATAAACATTTATCATGATATAAGGAAATAAATAATAACTTTATTATTGCCTCTAGGGCATATTTCCTTCAGGTGGAACCCACGTCAAGGAGCAAATCCTTAATATCTTTAAGATAGACACTTCTTTTCCCGGCAGCAGGCCCTGCCTTCTTCCCACGTCGCTCGAACTTTCTCATGCTTTTGGCGGAGGCAGGGATGAGGCGGGTTCAGGCTCCTCGTTTCGCCCCTTTGCTGCCGCGACTACGACCAAACCTGGCCCCAGGAACGAGCCCTAGGGCCTAGAGTTAGGGGAGCATGGTAGCTTTTAGGAAGAAACGAGGTTTCGCATACCTCAGTCCATAAGAGAATGCATGATAAGGGATGAAAAACTTATCTGAGATTGCAGCCCCCGGCAACTCTGGTTTGCCGTGGGTGAGTCTTTGTACTTGCAGCCCCCGGCAACACTGGCTTGCCGGGGTCCAGATGCTGGTCCGTCCTCCTTCTCTTTTTCGTCCTCAAGTGGTCTGGCCAGGATGTGCGAGCCCTGCGAACCAAGGGAAACGAAAGAACGTCAAAGGGACGCACACTCGATCTCTAAGCTAGGGGTTAGCCGCTACTAAGCACTATCAACCCTAACCAAGGACGAGACTCGATCTAGCATGCATGCTATAACTTAGGGCGCCAGCGCTTCATCTATGCTCAGGGTCGGCGCCTGGCTTTGTACAAAGGATTACATGCAACAGCGGCAAGACTTGTACAAAAGGTGGTTGCCGGAACAGGGTCCGGCAACCGCGCCTTACGGGTAAAACTTACGAAGATGCTCGATGTTCCAGGAGTTGCTCACCGGAATGCCATCTTCGGTCTCAAGGCAGACAGCGCCAGGCCAAGCGAATCGTTTCACCCGATAAGGGCCTTCCCACTTCGCCGTCAACTTGTTGGAATTCTTGGCGGACTGAAGGCACCGAAGAACAAGGTCACCTTCCTCGAGACTTCTTGCGTTAACTTTGCGGCTATGGTAGCGGCGCAAAGCTTGCTGGTAGCGAGTAGCTCGTACAGCAGCCTGAAGACGGTCTTCCTCAAGGAGCAGCGCGTCATCTTGTCACAGCTGCTCTTGCTCAAGCTCATCATAAGCGAGCACTCGAGGCAACCCGTATACGAGTTCCGTGGGGAGAACTGCATCTGCTCCATAGACTAGAGCGAAAGGTGTCTGGCCAGTGGCTCGATTTGGCGTCGTCCTGATCGACCAAAGAACCACCGGCAACTCCTCAATCCAGTTTCTTCCGCACCCGTGCAGTCTGTCGAAAGTCCTGGTCTTGAGTCCACGCAGCACTTCAGCATTTGCCCTCTCCGCTTGACCGTTGCTCCTGGGGTGAGCAACAGAAGCGAAGCAGACCTTGGCGCCAAGATCTTGGACGTACTGCATGAAGGTGCGGCTCGTGAATTGCGTACCGTTGTCGGTGATGATCCTGTTAGGGATCCCGAAGCGGCAAACAATCGACCTGAAGAACTTGACTGCTGACTGTGCTGTCACCTTCCTCACTGCTTCCACTTCCGGCCACTTTGTGAACTTGTCGATTGCGACGTACAAGTATTCAAAGCCCCCGACTGCTCGGGGGAAGGGGCCGAGGATGTCAAGCCCCCAGACCGAAAATGGCCAGGATAAAGGGATCGTCTGGAGAGCTTGAGCTGGCTGGCGTATTTGCTTGGAATGGAACTGGCACGCTTCACACTTGGTTACTTGTGCAGTCGCATCCTGGAGGGCTGTTGGCCAAAAGAAACCTTGCCGGAAAGCTTTGCCGGCAAGCGCTCTTGTGCCAATGTGGTGACCACATATGCCTCCATGTATCTCCGCCAACAGCTTCTGTCCATCTTCCCGGTGAATACACTTCAATTTCACACCGTTGAGTCTTCTTCTGTACAGTGCGTTGTCGACAAACTAGTACATAGTTGACTGACGGGTTACTCTTTCCGCTTCTTCTTGCTCTTCGGGAAGTTCTCCTGTCTGAAGGAAACGGACGATCTGCTGTGCCCATGCTGGAGCTTGTGGCTCGACAACAAGGACTAAAGGCATATCTGCTGCTGCGAGAACATCCGCTTCTATGGCGAGAACCTGCGGCTCAGCCGGAGCTTGACGTTCCCCGGCAAGCTTGCTGGAGCAAAACTTGACGGGAGCGTCTGCTTCAATGAAACAAACCCTGGGGCTTGTCGGAGCAAACTGCTCCTCAGCATTCTTGGCGTTGATCTTGGGGACCTTCTTGGCGGCGACTTCGGGAAGCTCTGCCGGAAAATAGTCACCAGAAATCAACTTCCTCTTCTTGCTCTGTCCAGTTGATGGCGTAACAGACGGTTGAGTCAGCTTGAGCACAAAGATCCCTGGTTCCACAGGTAAGTTAAGTGCTGCGTACTTTGACAGGCCATCGGCAATGTCGTTCTGAGCTCTTGGAACATGTTCCATCTGTAGGCCGACAAAGTGCTCTTCTAGCTTCCTCACTTCATCAACGTAAGCTTCCATCAACGGACTCTGATAATTCTTGTTCACTTGGCGGACGACAAGCTGCGAGTCACCCCTCACAATGAGCTTCTTGATCCCAAGGTCTGCCGCGATCCTGAGACCGGCAAGCAAACCTTCATACTCTGCAGTATTGTTTGTTGCTTGCTCCTTGGGAAAGTGCATCTGGACTACGTACTTGAGGTGCTCTCCGGTGGGTACGACAAGTAGCACGCCAGCACCGGCGCCTTGCAGCGAAAAGGCACCATCAAAGTACATCAGCCACTCTTTGCTTGCCTCCTTGACGGGGATGCTCGTCTCAGGAATTTCTTCATCTGGTGTTGGCGTCCACTCTGCTATGAATTCTGCCAATGCTCTGCTTTGGATAGTTGAAGTGCTCTCAAACTTGAGGCCAAAGCTTGACAGTTTTAGTGCCCACTCAACAATCCTGCCTGTTGCTTCTGGATTCTGCAGTATCCTCTTCAGCGGAAAGCGAGTGACAACTGTGATCTCATGTTCTTGGAAGTAATGGCGCAGCTTTCTCGAGGCCATGAGGAGGCCGGAAAGCAATTTCTGCACACCAGAGTACCTTGACCTAGCCCCCTGCAGAAGGGAACTGACAAAGTAGACTGGGCGCTGCACCATTTTCTTCTGTATCTCCTTGGGTGCCTGCGCAGATCCATCTTTGCCGGGACCAGAGCTTGTCGGGGAAGCCCCCTGCTTGTCGCTGGATGCGCTTGCCGTGGTTGCTGGCTCATCATCTGCCTCCCACTCCACTACTAACTCAACACTAACCACTCGATTGGTTGCCGCCAGATACAACAGCAACTTCTCTTGTGGCTTAGGTGCGACAAGTATTGGAGTGGAGGACAGGTATCTCTTCAACTACTACAGCGCATCCTCCGCTTCCGGAGTCCATTTCACTGGACCTGCCTTTTTCAAAATATTGAAAAATGGCAGGGCGCGCTCAGCAGACTTAGAGATAAACCTGTTGAGAGCCGCCACGCAGCCGGCAAGTCTCCGTACATCCTTGACGCGCTTCGGTGCTTCAATCTGCTCAATGGCCTTGATCTTGTCGGGATTGGCTTCAATTCCCCGCTGAGACACGAAGAACCCGAGAAGCTTGCCGGAAGGGACTCCAAACACGCACTTCTCGGGGTTGAGCTAGAGGCTGATCTTGTGCAGATTTGCAAAAGTCTCTTCTAAATCTTGAATCAGAGTTGCTTTGTCCCTACTCTTGACCACTATATCATCCATGTAGGCTTCCACATTTCTGTGTATTTGTGGCTCAAAAGCGGTATGGACGACCCTTGCAAATGTCGAACCAGCATTCTTTAAACCGAAAGGCATCCGTATGAAACAGTACGTGCCACAGGGAGTGATGAATGCGGTTTTCTCCTCATCCTCTTCTGCCATGAAGATCTGATGATATCCTGAGTATGCGTCAAGAAATGAAAGCAATTCACATCCGGCCGTGGAGTCAACAATCTGGTCAATGCGCGGCAAGGGAAATGGGTCTTTGGGACAAGCTTTATTGACATCGGTAAAGTCGATACAAAGCCTCCATTTCCCGTTTGCCTTGCGCATGACTACAGGATTGGCCAACCACGTAGGATGGAGCACTCCTCTGACGAGGCCTACTGCTTCCAACTTCTTGATCTCTTCTGCGATGAATTCTTGGCGCTCCATTGCTTGCTTCCTGACTTTCTGCTTGACGGGCCGCGCATGAGGGCAGACGTCAAGGTGGTGCTCAATTACTTTCCTGGGAACACCGGGGATGTCAGACGGTTGCCACGCAAACACATCAACATTCGCCCGCAGGAAAGCAATGAGCGTGCTTTCCTATTTAGGGTCGAGAGTGGCACTGATGGTGAAAGTACCACCAGTGCCGTCCTCCTTGGCGGACACCTTCTTGGTCGCTGGCGGAGCTGCCATTGTCTTCTTACACTTGCCGGTGGAGTTCAATGGTGCGTCCTCGACGGTAGCGCAGCACTCCGAAGAGGTGTGCTTGCCGGAGTGGGCATCAGAACTCTTGCCGGACTTGGTCTTCTTCTTCCCGTTGTTCCGCCGCCGGCTTTTCTTTGCCGGGGCAGCATCATCGCTGTCAGATCCTCCTGTTCCTGCATTCTCTCCGGGGAGTTTCCTCCCTTCCTCAGCACGTGCACACCTGTCGGCCAGGGCATACAGCTCACTGAGGTCTCTGATCTTGCACATCACCATCTCCTCCCGCATCCTGCGGTTACACACGTTTTGATGGAACGCGCTGATGACTGCGGCAGGGTGGACATCTGGGATGTTGCGTTGCACTTGGCTGAATCTCTGGATGTACTTGCGCAGGGGCTCTCCTTCTTTCTGGGCAAGCAGATGAAGATCACTCTCCTAGCCATGAGTTTTGTGGCCGCCTGTAAAGGCGCCGACAAACTGGTGGCATAGGTCTGCCCAAGAAGATATGGAGTTGTCCGGCAAGTGCATGAGCCAGGACCTGACGTTGGGCTTGAGCACCAACGGGAAGTAGTTGGCAAGGATCTTGTCGTCGCGCCCCCCAGCAGCTTGCACCGCGATGGTGTAGATGCTGAGGAACTCTGACGGATGCAACTTGCCGTCGTACTTCTCGGGTACGTCTGGCTTGAAATTCTTCGTGCTGGGCCACTGGACTTGCCGCAGCTCATGGGTAAACGCAGGGTAACCTACCGCGTACGGCAGGTCGCCTGGTTCCCCTAGCGCATGCATGTCGACAGTGGGCCCAGCGCGCTGGTCTGACTGACGCTGTGCTTCTCTTCGGCGCTCGATGCGAGTACGAGCGTCTTCTTGCTGTCATTCGTGAAGAACTTGGCGTTGATCGCGACGAGCTCGTGGATCTGATGAAGCAGTGGAGTCGCTATCGCGGTGGACCCGGTGAGTCGGCGATCTTGGCCTTCGGGGCGGAGAGTGCACGGTGGTTGCACCCCCACCGGTCTTGTCGCCATCGGGTCGCGCCTGGCTGACTTGCCGCGGCTGCGACGTAGTCGGCTGCCATGGAGTGTTGCCGTTGGCAAAGCCGATGAGACTCTGAATGGTGGCCCTCCAGTCGTCGATCTTGTCTGGCGTTGGAGGGAAGTCTAGGAGCAGTTGAGCTCGCGCCAAAGCTTCTGCTGGAGTGGCGGGTAAAGGTGGCGAACGGTGCGAGGAGCGGGATATGCTCGGACTCCTAACTGCGTTAGAAGGAGCGATATCCCGCCCAGGCGACCGTGCCTCGCTCGCGCCAGCACGTTGGTGCGCACGCTGGCCTGGAGCATCCCGAGATCCGCCACCTCGATCTGGGTCCAGCGAGCGTATGTTACCATGAGTACCACGACGCTGCCGGTCCTGCGCCTCCTGAGATGGGCGCGGTGCATCTACGGACGCTCGCTCGTCGTGGGAGCCGGCTACACCGCCGATGGGCAGCGCAGCCTTGTCCTTGGACCTGGCGGCACCGTGAGCTCCCTCGTCGACGCCCATTCTTCCGCCGGCGTCTTCCCCACCAGCCGTTTGCTCCGGCGGTGGTGGGTTCGACGCGGACGGAGCAGCCGCCTCTGAAGCCTTCTTCTTCGGCGGCATGTCGATGAAGGGGATGAAGATCTAGCTCATGCGAACACCGGATCTGGTTCTCACAACCTCGACGCCCCCTACCTGGCGCGCCAAAGATGTCGGGGAGACTGATCCGCGAGCACCTATGGGGACGGAGCCCCTTTTCGGTTCGGCGGGGGGCGGAGGTCGCACGAAGAGCAGATCGAGGCGAGGCACACGAGCGGTTTACCCAGCTTCGGAGCTCTCCGGAGAGATAATACTCCTACTGCTGCTTTGTGCTTTGTATTGAGTTCTTGCTCGGGAGCGCTGAGTGCTACAGTACACACAAGCGGCTAACAAGACCGAGCGTTCTTCTCTCCTCCTGCTTCTACGTTGTGCATGGGCCTCCTTTTATATGCTCAAGGGGTCTCCAACAGGTGGCAACGTAGACAAGGGTAAAAATGGAAAGGTGATGCGGTAGGTACAGCTACCTACATAGTGTATCATACCTAACCCTGACGACAGGGGACAAGGGCATTAAATGCCTATCTATGTCGCCCAAACAGTGTAGAAAAGGGATCGTCAGGGACGCCACTGCTCGCCACGATGGCGATCTTGTCAGCGCCGCTTGCCACAGTGCACCCCTGGCTGCACAGCCTCCCACCACGTACGCCTGGAAGGGTCCCAGAGCGACACGTTGGTGGATGTGCTGGAGCGCGGGTATAGAGTGGTTGCTTGCCGCGGCAAACGCCTTGCCGCGATTGTTGTCTTGTCGCGTCCGGAAGCTTGTCGCTCGCCGGGTCTTGCCGGGACGCGTGGCGCGTCGCGGCAAGTTCCTTGAGAGGCCTTGGGTGGCCTCCCCGGCAAGCTTCTCTTGCCGGGGCCTTGTCTCCTTGGCTTGAATAGTTTGTTCTTGAATGGCTCCAAAGGAACCACAGAGGATATTGGCGGTCATCAGGCAAGCCTTGCCGCGGGACGCTGCGACTGCCCGTGCACAAGTTCGGGATACTAGGGTACCCCTACTCTAGTACACCGACAGAAAGTGACTAGATGAAATTCCCGCGTACCCTCAAGAACGCTTTGCTTATTATAAGAGACCGTTTTGGCCTATCCTTTGCCTCAAAAGGATTGGGTTACCTTACTGCACTTTTGTTACTACTATAGTTACTTTCTCGTTACAAATTATCTTGCTATCAAACTACTCTGCTACTTACAATTTCAGCACTTGCAGGCATTACCTTGCTGAAAACCACTTATCATTTCCTTCTACTCATCGTTTGGTTCGACACTCTTACTTATCGAAAAGAGCTAAGATTGATCACCTATACTTGTGGGTCATCAAGGATAATTTCTGGCGCCGTTGCCGGGGCGTGAAGCACCTTCGGTAAGCGGAATTTGGTAAGGAAACATTTATATAGTGTGCTGAAATTTACTATCACTTATTACTATGGAGAACAATCCTTTGAGGGGTTTGTTCGGGGTATCTTCACCTCGACCTAAACCACAATTAGCTACCCCTCAACCTACTGCACCTACTGAAAGTATTGAATATGAAATTCCTTTGGGTATGATAGAACGACTGCTAGTTAATCCTTATGCTGGAGATGGAACCGAACATCCTGATATGCACTTGATATATGTGGAACAAATTTGTGGATAGTTTAAGCTTGCAGGTTTACCCGGAGATGATGTTAATAAGAAGGTTTTCCCTTTATCTTTGAAGGGAAAAGCATTGGCATGATATAGGCCATGCGATGATATTAGATCTTGGAATTGGAATCGATTGAAATTGGAGTTTCACCAAAAAAATTATCCTATGCATCTAGTTCATCGTGATCGGAATTATATATATAATTTTTGGCCTCGTGAAGGAGAAAGTATCACTCTAGCTTGGGGGAGGCTTAAGTCAATCTTATATTCATGCCCCGATCATGATCTCTCAAGAGAAATTATTATCCAGAATTTTTATGCTCGGCTTTCTCATAATAATCGATCCATGCTCGATACTTCTTGTGCTAGTTCTTTTATGAAGAAGACTATTGATTTCCAATGGGATCTTTTGGAAAGAATTAAATGCAACTCTGAATATTGGGAACTCGAGAAGGTAAAGAGTCAGGTATTAAGCTCAATTATAATTGTGTTAAATCTTTTATGAATACCGACGCTTTTCAAAAGTTTAGCACTAAATATGGACTTGACTCTTAGATAGTAGCCTCCTTTTGTGAATCATTTGCTACTCATGTTGATCTCCCTAAGGAGAAGTGGATCAAATATCACCCACTATTAAAGAAGAAATTAAAAAACTGGTACCAACTAAAGAAGAAACTATACTTTATAATGTTGATCCAGTTGTTCCTACTGCATATATTGAGAAACCACTTTTCCCTATTAGGATAAAGGAACATGCTAAAGGTTCAACTGTGGTTAACAAAAGTTATATGAGAACACATAAACCTGATGAACAAATTAAAGTAGAACCTAGTGTTGCTATAATTAGGGATCTCCTGGAATAAAACGTAGATGGGCATGTTATTTACTTTTGTGAAGAAGCTGCTAGAATTGCCAAACCTGATAAAAAGGACAAACATATACCTGTTGTTGGCATGCCAGTTGTCTCAGCTAAAATAGGAGATCATTGTTATCATGGTTTACGTGACATAGGTGCTAGTGTGAGTGCTATTCCTTATTCTTTATATCAAGAAATTATGAACAACATAGCACCTGCAGAGATAGAAGACATATATGTTATTATTAAACTTGCTAATAGATACACCATATCACCAATTGGGATTGTTAGAGATGTTGAAGTCTTGTATGGGAAAATAAAATATCCTACTGATTTTATTGTTATTGGTTATGTAACGCCCCAGATGTAACTTGCCTTATTTGTAATCCAACTCTTGCCATTTTCGGCTATGTGCTATGATATTCCCTCCGTGGTTGGGTTCTCTCCGTTTTGCATTTTGGTCATGTCATGCATTTCATATCATGTCATCATGTGCATCGCATTCGCATACGCGTTCGTCTCTTAAATCCGAGCATCTTTCCCGTTGTCCGTTTTGCAATCCGACGCTCCTATGTCTCCCGGCGTCCCCTTTTACATTTCTTCGTGAGCGGGTATTAAACATTCTCGGAATGGACCGAGGTTTGACATGTGGCCTCGGTATAACACCGTTAGACCGCCTGTCAAGTTTCGGGTCAATCGGAGTTCGTTTGGTACTCCAACGGTTAACCGGGTAACCGTGAAGGCCTCGTGTGTGTTGCATCCCAACACCCCTTCAAAACAGCCCAATAACCCATCTAAGTCACTCCCATGTCCTCCGCCGTTCGATCACGATCGCGTGGGCGAAAACCGCACTCCGTTTGGACCCTCCTAGCTCCTCCTGTCTATAAAAATGCCTCCCCCGTCCAAATCTGAGAGAGAGACCCCGAAACCCTAGCTTCTTCCTCGTTTTCCGCTCCCCTCTCCCTCCTCCCGCCGCCGGCGCGCCCCGGGCCAATCCCCGCGCGCCACGTGGCGCCCGCCGCCGCCTCCGCCGCGCCCCGCCGCCAGGGCCCGCGCGGCCCAGATCCGGCCCGCGGGGCCCGGTCGCCGCCGCCCCGCGCTGCGCCTCCGCCCGCTCCGCCTCCCGCACGCCGCGCCGCCGCGCCCCGCTGCTCCGGCCGCCACCTCGCCGCCCGAGCCGCGGCTCCGCCACTTGCCGGCGTCTCCCGGCCACCCGCGCCGCCCGGATCCGGTGCCGGCCGACCGGATCCTGCCGCCGCCGCCTCGCCCCGATCCTCTCCGCCGAGCCCCCCTCCAACTCCGGCCGGCAAACCTCGGGAACCGTGCGCCGGAACCCTAGATCCGGTTGAATTCCCCCTCTCGTTTTTCTCTAAGTCATGTGCATTTCATCATCATCATCACCTGTTTCGCATGCCGTAATTTTGCATCCGTAGCTCCGATTCGTGCGTATAATATGTTGAATTGTTCGCCTCGAAGAGTACATCATTTTGTTCTATTGCACCATTTTCATTTGAAGTCATCTTGATGCCAGAAATTCTGTTAGAAGAGGGCTAGTTGATGTTAGTTGCTGGATCTTATCTGAACATGCACTTTTGTCATTTTTGCCATGATTGATGTGTACCTCCTATGAAGTTGAGTCCTACATGAGTTTTGTAATATGCCATGTTACCTATCCAGAGAATTTTGCCATGTATTTTTATGATCTATGTGGTGACTAGCACAAGCATGCAAACTAGGTGTCTTGATGTTGCTGATTTCAGAGACTTAGTGATTTCACTAAGTCCCTGACTGCTGTTATTTTCATGCCATGTAGTCATGTTGTTTCTGAGAGATCCAATGCATAATTTGAGCATGATCAGTAAGGGAGTTTTGAACTTTAGTATTTGCTATATCCATCCATGCCTTTGTTTGCAATTATGGAGTGCTATAGCTTGAGTCAATCGAGCTCTACTTTTGCTTCAAAATGTTGCTGGCAGATTGTTTACATGTTTTTCGATTTTGCCAAGCTTGGTGTATTTGATCCTTGCATGCTATGAGGTTGTTCTTGCCATGTATTGTTACTATGCCATGTATTATTGATGTATGTATGCTTAGTTTATCATGAAATGCTCTGTAGCGAGTGCATCGAGCTCACGAACATGCCTAGTCGTTATTAGTTTTCTGCCATATCCAGTTTTCTGCTAAGTCTGAAACCTGTAACGAAACTTGCTTAATTGACATGGGTGTAATAATGTTTTCTAGTCCTTTTTGGCTTATGGTCAGTAAGAGACTTTTGTCAAGTGCTTTGAGTAGATTCATGCTATTCCTTTCTTTGCTATGTTCTGAACCTGTAGCATGTTGTTTCGTTGCTCTGAACATGCCGTTTTTTCATGCTTGTTTGAACCTGTTATGATGTGAATTAGCCGTAGCTCAGTGTTCATCTTTTGTCGAGCATCTTGAGTATATTACTTTCATATGCTTTGTTGCCATGTTTGGGTGCAGTAGCTTAACTATTTGTTGCTTGCTAAGTAGCATCATGCTGTTTATGGCAGATTCGTGTCATTCTTGTATTGCTTGCCATTTGCAAACCGTGCATCCGATTCCGGTGATCTTTATATCGATTTCAACCGAAATCACCTCACCTATCCAGTGGCATGCTTGGTTTGCCAAGATTATGCCCTGTTCATCCTTGTCCTTCCGGAGCATGCATACGCATTGCATATCACCTCTCGCATATCATGCCTTGTTTTGCATCATGTTGCTTGCGCATTGCATCGTGGTTGATATTGGTTCCTTTGCTTGTTCTCTTGTCTTGGGTAGAGCCGGGAGACGAGTACGTGAACGAGGAACCTGTTGAGAACGCTTACGAGGACCTAGCTTTCGACAACTCTAAGAACCTTGCAGGCAAGATGACCATACCCTCGAAATCACTTCTATCTTTGCTTGCTAGATTGCTCGCTCTTTTGCTGTGCTTATGCTGCGATACCTACCACTTGCTATATCATGCCTCCTATATTGCCATGTCAGCCCCTAACCATCCATGTCCTAGCAAACCGTTGTTTGGCTATGTTACCGCTGTTGCTCAACCCCTCTTATAGCGTTGCTAGTTGCAGGTGAAGATGAAGTTTGTTCCTTGTTGGAACATGGACTTGTTGTTCCTTGTTGGAACATGTTTACTTGTTGGGATATCACAATACCTCTTATTTAATTAATGCATCTATATACTTGGTAAAGGGTGGAAGGCTCGGCCTTATGCCTGGTGTTTTGTTCCACTCTTGCCACCCTAGTTTCCGTCATACCGGTGTTATGTTCCCGGAGTTTGCGTTCCTTACACAGTTGGGTGATTTATGGGACCCCCTTGACAGTTCGCTATGAATAAGACTTTTCCAGCAAGGCCCAACATTGGTTTTACCATTTGCCACCACCTACCCTTTTCCCCCCGGGTTTTCGCGAGCCCGAGGGTCATCTTTATTTTAGCCCCCCCCCGGGCCAGTGCTTCTCTCTAAGTGCTGGTTCGAACTGAGCTGCCTGCGGGGCCCCCTCGTGGAAACTCGAGGCCTGGTTTTACTCGTAGCTAGTCTCATCCGAATGTGCCCTGAGACCGAGATATGTGCAGCTCCTATCAGGATTTGTCGGCACAATCGGGCGGCTTTGCTGGACTTGTTTTGTTGCTGCCGAAATGTCTTGTAGTCCGGGATTCCGAGATTGATCGGGTCTTCCCGGTAGAAGGAATATCCTTCGTTGACCGTGAGAGCTTATCATGGGCTAAGTTGGGACACCCCTGCAGGGTATTATCTTTCGAAAGCCGTGCCCGCGGTTATGAGGCAGATGGGAATTTGTTGATATCCGGTTGTAGAAAACCCGAAGTTGACCTTAACTAAAACACATCAACCGCGTGTGTAACCGTGATGGTCTCTTCTCGGCGGGGTCCGGGAAGTGAACACGGTTGTTGGAGTTATGCCTGACGTAGGTTGTTCAGGATCACTTCTTGATCACTTCTAGTTTCTCGACCGTGCCTTGCCTTCTCTTCTCGCTCTCTTTTGCGCTGTAGCCACCATATGCTAGTCGCTTGCTGCAGCTCCACCTCACAAACCCCTTTCCCACCTTTAAGCTTAAATAGTCTTGATCTCGCGGGTGTGAGATTGCTGAGTCCCCGTGGCTCACAGATATTATCACCTCAGTTGCAGGTACCAACGATGTCAGTGCTGATGACGCGACCGAGCTCACTTGGGAGTTCGATGAGGAACGTGGCCGTTACTATGTTTCTTTTCCAGATGATCAGTAGTGGAGCCCAGTTGGGTGATCCGGGGATCTGTTTAGCATTTGGGGTAGTCTTCTTTCATTTTGGTACCGTAGTCGGACCTTGAGTGTAATCTGTATAATGGATGTTATTTATGTACTTGTGTGAAGTGGCGATTGTAAGCCAACTATGTATCTTTCCCCTTTATTTATTATATGGATTGTGTGAAGATTACCTCACTTGCGACATTGCTTTCAATGCGGTTATGCCTCTAAGTCGTGCCTCGACACGTGGGAGATATAGCCGCATCGAGGGCGTTACAGGTTACCCACAAGATGACTTTTGTCCCATTATCTTTGGTAGACCTTTCTTGAACACCTTAATGCTAAAATAGATTATGAAAAACAAACTGTCGGTGTTAGCTTTGGTGATGAATCTCATGAGTTTAATTTTTCCAAGTTTAGTATAAAGCTTCATGAAAAAGAACTATCTAGTAAGGATGAAATAATTGGTCTTGCTTCTGTTGCTGTGCCACCTACTGATCCTTTAGAACAATATTTGCTAGACCATGAAAATGATTTACATATGTATGAATGAAATGAAATAGATAAGATTTTCTCTGAACAAGTCCTCTGCTTAAACACAATTTGCCTATTGAAACTCTAGGAGGTCCTCCTCTGCCTAAAGGTGATGCTGTGTTTGAATTAAAACAATTGCCGGACACATTGAAATATGGTTATCTTGATGAAAAGAAGATATATCATGTTATTATTAGTGCTAACCTTTCAGAACATGAAGAAGACAAATTATTGAAAGTTCTAAGGAAGCACCGAGCTTCTATTGAGTATACTCTTGATGATTTAAAGGGCATTTGTCCCACTTTATGTCAGCACAAGATTAATATGGAACCTGATGCTAAACCAATTGTTGATCACCAACGTCGGTTAAATCCGAAGATGAAAGAAGTGCTCAGAACAGAAATATTAAAACTTCTGGAAGAAGGTACAATCTATCCTATGGCTGATGGTAGATGGGGAAGTCCTGTTCATTATGTCCCTAAGAAAGGAGGTATTACTGTTGGTCCTAATGATAAGAATGAACTTATTCCACAAAAAATTGTTATAGGCTAAAGAATGGTAATTGATTTTAGAAAATTAATCAAAGCAACTTGAACAGATCATTAACCTCTGCCTTTTATTAATCAAATGTTAGAAAGATTATCTTTTTTTGACTGTACACAGTAGGGCAAAACCCCACAGCAATTTTTATTATTAAAGGGTAAAAAGACAAAGAGGTTCTACTGTACATAAGGCATGATATAAGCCAGAAGAGCAAAAAAAAAGAAAAAACAAGGGAGAAAACTAGCAACTAGGATTACATCACAAGATTGTCAAGCCAAGAACAGTAGGCTCCAACATAACTCTTATTAATTCTAAATCTTAGAAGATTGAGCTCCTGCAGGAAGATAGCTTTCCACCTCTGAATGCTAGGTTGAATTGCTTGGAAGATCAAATTGTTCCTTGAGATCCATATAGCCCAAGAAGCAAGGATGATTATTTCCATGAAAAAAGGTACATGAAGCTTCTGTTTGAAATCAAGAAAAGCTTCCAGAATTGAAACATTTGCCTGTCTTGAAGGGAAAATCAAGTCCCAACATTGAGCTGCAAAAGGACAGGTCCAGAAAAGGTGCTGAAGAGTTTCTTCCTGTGGACAATTGTTGACAGCACAGTTGTAGTTGGCCAAATGAAAAGTTTTCCTTCTCAGAAGATTTCTAGTATTGAGCCTATCATGAAGTAGTTTCCAAAAAAACACCTTGTGTTTTGGCTGACAGGAGCTGTTCCAGATCCAGTTGAACTGTTGTGGCACAATTTTAACTCCCATCATAACTTTATATGCCTTAGCAACTAAGAATTGTTCATTTCCCCAAATGTAACTCCAAGTGCCAGTGCAATCTAGTGCATCAGAAGCCCTTAATGCAATGCAAATGCCCTCCATAGCCTCAAATTCCTGGAAAGCTTGCACAGTCAGGGGTAGATGGAGTAGATCCTCTAAGTATTCTGCTTGGAGAATGGTGTGGACATTAGCATCCTTGTTCTTTGCAAAAGAGAATAAATGAGGGAACATGTCTTGGAAACAAGCTGAGTGCCAAAGATCAGTCCAAAATAAAGCACTCTTTCCATCACCTATGTAGCATCTGGCCAAAGACTTATAATTATCAATAAGCTTAAGGTTTGCCTTCCACCAAAATGATCCAATCTAGCTATTAACATGTCGGATTTCAGGTTCCGGCAGACCCTTAAGGTTCGAACTCTGGGGTGCGTGCGGAGATTACGCCCTCTACCTCTCCGTCTCGCAAAGATCTAAACTACTGAAAGAACAACACAAGAGACACGGGGTTTATACTAGTTCGGGCCACCATTGTGGTGTAATACCCTACTCTAGTTTGTGGTGGGTGGATTGCCTCTTGGGCTGATGATGATGAACAATACAAGGAAGAACAGCCTCGCGAGGGCCTGTTCTTGGCTGGGAGGATGAACTGCTAGGAGGAGTTCAGCCGCCCTTCTTTCTCTCTGTCTCTCTCTCTGGATTCTAGCTCGCTGGATCCGAATGATCTCTCGATTTCTAGATGCTAAGATCATGCCTCTACCCTAGGGGTGGCTAGTCCTATTTATAGGCAAGGGCCCTAGGCCTCTTCCCAAATATTGAGCGGGAAGGGCGCCAACAGTTGGCCATTTTGAAGGGGAACATTTGGTACGCTTATCCTGACTAAAGTCGGTCCTCGCCTGCCAAAGGCTCTGTGGTGACGCCGTCCTGGGCTCCACGGTGACCTCCTTCTCGCTGTTGGACCGGTCTTGGTCTCGTTGCACCAAAATGGATGCCTTTGCTTGGTCCTCTCACCTGCGCTTGCCCCCTTTGCACCAAAGAGGAAAGGAGGACACTGCGCGGGCTGCCGCCCTTGGTCGTCATGGCTTACGTCATGGGCACCTCGTGAGGTACCCCGCCTTGATCTCTCTGCCCCCTCGTGAGCCAGCCTGATCAGGCCGCGCCTGAGGAAGCTTCGCGTCGTCCGCCCCGCGAGGCTTGGCCCCTCGGGAGGGTCTTGGGTCTTGTGTTGATGAAGATGGGCCGTGCTCAGAAAAGGAATTGAGACATCCACAACAGTTTGCGAAACCACTCAACAACAATATATCAAGGTTCTGGTTCAAATGGCAACATACTAAACTTTAGTAGAACTGAACTGGGTTGTAACCAACAATCCTATAAGTTACTACGGATTTAGTAACACGTGAACCTGATAGAGAGAAGAGAGCCTAGTCCTTAACCCACGTAGAATGAGAAGAGAATGACTCAGAATAGAGGGCATAAGGTAAAGAAGTAAAAGAGCCTTACGTTCCCTCCCACAATCAATTCCCCTACATATAACTAAAGCATTTCTAGACTCGACATCGACCAGTTTGGCTTAGCGAACCTATAGGCAGTCCGGCTCTGATGCCAACGCTGTCAGGACCCCGATCCTAAGCCACATCGATCCAGCGTGTAACACATCATATCACTTTGCGGCCTCACGCACGGTACTCCCACGGGTGCCACCTTACCTGGCCCGGGACCGTTTGCGCCTTTTGGCTCACGTATATGATAGTGTCGCTAGCATCCATATGACAGAGAACCCGGGCCGACATGGCTAGTCGTGAACCCGAAGCGGCGCTAGCCTATGAGGACAGGCATACATGAATCACATCGAGCATGTCGGTCATCAACGTATCTATTCGGGCTGTAGCACTGGGCTAACAGGACTCCGGTAACCCGGGCTGTAGCAGGCTAGGCAGGACTCCGAATATCAGCGCGTGACATTTCCCCTAAGGGACAGACATAGGAACGACGTGAGACACATGCCGGCCAGTCAAGTGTCCAAGCAGTAGTGCTGGGCTAGCAGGACTCCGGTGAACCGGGCTGTAGCGGACTACTATCGCTCAGAAGCACAAGACTTACATTTCCCCATATGAAAGGCTGCCAAGGATAAACAACTAGATAGTCGGATCCCACTCATACCAAGCATTTCAATCATACACACAATATGCCCGATATGAGTAAATACAACATGGCAACACAACAGTACTCTACGACTCAAGTACTTTATTTAGAAGGCTCCGAGGAGCCATACATAACATCCATACAGATAGGGGTCACATGACCCAACACTCAAGTCATACAAACATACAAGCACATGCGGAAGCAAAGTAGTCTGAGTACAGACACTAGAAAGAAAGAAGGCTTGACGAAGCCTGTCTATCTACAGCGACCCTTCACAAGTCTTGGATCACCACCTGGGTGATAAGTCACTCGTCAACGTCGAGGTCTACATAGAACCCATCAGAGGGGTTGGTGCAGTCGTTTGAAAAACATGATTAAAGCAACATGAGTACAGAAGTACTCAGCAAGTCTTACAACAGGAACCTACTATACATGCCCATTCTCAAGAAGATAGTGGGGTTATTGCAGCAAGCCAGCTTTGACTCTTGGCTAAGCTATCCTACGATAGACACCATTTGCAAAACATTTGTCGCACACGAGTCCTCTATCACCATCACAATACTCCACCGTGGATCCTCTCTCGCCATCCCACGAGAGGGCCCTCCGCGGTACTCACACTTATCTTGAGATTTTTAGTAGTATCCAATTAACTTATCTATGAACTGTATAGGTGACCAAGTAGTCCTTTACCGCGGACGCGGCTATTCGAATAGATTTATACCCTGCAGGGGTGTACTTCTTCACACACGCTCTCACCACTTATCGCCGTTTACACGACATGTACTCGGCAACCTTCAAGCGGAAGCCCAGCGAGGGTGTCGGCCACGGCCTACCTAAACACTCAAGTCTCTAGTCCAGGTTTATCGCCTATTCGGGTTCCATCCGCAGGGAGTCCGGCCGAGGTTTCCACTAACGGCCCCGAACGATGTGAACAGGGTTCCCGAGACACCAAACGGGCGAGTCGGTACACCGTGCCACGTGCCTACCGCAACACAGCTCACCCCGATGGTCAGCGCCGCGTGCGGCCCCCAGCATGCTACAAACACCAGAAACTACTTTGCAACTCCTGGACAGGGGACAAGCGTGATCAAGAAGCCGAGAGGGTCCATTGGTTTCGGGCCCAATGCGTGGTAGTATCTGAGTCTTAAATCACACACACAGATCTCAGTTCTTAAGAACGGCCTCAATGAAACAACCCACCATGTACTCCTACATGGCCTTTCATCGATTCCTTTACCAAATCGTGTTCAACACTTCCACACTATTGACAACGACACAACCTTTCACTCCGGATCATCATCCCGATGAGCCAGACCTGACACAACTCTAAGCATAGCATGGTAGGATCACACACACACATGTATTGGATCAATCAACTCCTACACATGCTAGTGGGTTTCATCTAGTTACTGTGGCAAAGACAGGTCATGCAAAGGAAGTGGGTTCAACTACCGCGACACACAGCAGTTTGAAACGCGTTGTCTTAATGCAGTAAGCGAGAGCAGAAGCGAGAACATGGGTTTGTATCGGAATGATCAATGGTTTGCTTGCCTGATGGAGTGGTGGTGGGATACTGCCCTTCAGTTGGATACTCGGAGATATCCTCGGAGGCAGAACCTACCACGATGAACACATCGGAACACAATCAATACATGACGATATGCAACAATATGATGCATGCAATGACATGGCAATATGAATGTTTCCTGGTCTTGTGCAAGTTAAACCAGAAGGGAAAAACCCCATTTGAATCAAAGATTCAAATGGTAGTGCATTTATAAGATCATATTAGTGCAATATCTTATAATGCCTAAACAGTGGGTTTAACTTGTTTTAACATGCATGAAACCAGTTCCATTGGATAGGTTGGATTTTTCTGATCATTTTTCATATATAGAACTTTGTATTTGGAGTTACAGATAATTTTCTATGAATTTTTGGAGTTTGTAACATTTTCTGGATTTTCCTGAAAAAAAATAAATCTAGAAAAAGATTTACTGCGTCAGTCTGGCGTCAGTGTGACGTCAGCGGTCAACTGACCCGGTCCAGGTCAAACCTGACACGTGGGTCCCGTGTGTCAGTGTGATTTAGTTAAACTAAAAAAATAATTAGCACTAATCCTAACTAATTAACAGGGCTGGGCCCACCTGTCATTGACCCAGGGTCAAACTGGGCCCACCCGTGGTCAACTGGAGTTAGCGGGGTTGATTCCCCCGGCGTTGAGCCGCCGGCGACAACCAGGCGCGGCGGGGCAGCGCGGGTTTCGCGCTCCGGCGACCAAAACGACGGCCGGGGCCATCTACGGGAAGCTGGGGCTCGTGCGCATCCAGCACGGCGCGTGGCTGCAGCGGGGACGGCCGGAGCTCGCCGGAAACGAGCTCGGGGCGGCGCCGGAGTTCGTGCGGGGTCGGCTTTGGCGCTACGGTGCGTTAGGGGGCCGGCTGGTGGCTGTTTTGGCCTCCTGGAGGCTCCAGGAGCACGTTGACGCGCTCTGGCGCGGTTGGCAGGGGCTATGGCCGCGGTGGCGCCATGGCCGGCGGAGCCAAGCTCTCGGGCTCGTCGGGGACGGGCGCTACGGCGAGCTAGCAGGCATGGGAGGAGGGGGAGAAGGTGCGGGAGCTCACAGGGAGGTCGACGAGCAGCTCAGCGGGCTCGGGGGCGAACGGAGCGGCGCGAATCGAAGAACGGCGGCCGGCGGGCACCGGGGTCGGAGACGAGCTGATGGCGGCGATGCAGGGCCTCCGGCGAGGCGTGGCTCGGTGGGGAGGGCGAGGGCGAAGTGGCGGAGCCTCTGGGCAGGTCAGAGGGGCGAGGGGGCGACGATGGGCGCGGCTATGGCGGCGAGACGGCGATGGGTGCGTCGGCCATCTCGGGAGAGGGAGAGGGAGACGAGGGGGAGAGTGAGCGGGGACGAGAGGGGTATGTGGGGGTCACGTGGCGACCCAGGGCGGCTCGGGGCGTCGGCGGAAGCAGGAGGTGGCCGGCGTGTGGCCGCGGGCGCCGGCCACGCGCTCCGCGTCCTTCTGGCGCGAGGAGGACGACGACTGGCGTCGCCAGTTGGCTGGGCCGAGCCAGGTGGGCTGGCCAGCGCAGGTAAGGCCCAGGTGGCCTTTCCCTCTTTTTATTTGATTAGTTTCTGTTTTTTCTATTTAACAGAAACTGTTGGGCTTTATTTAAAATACTAGAACATTTCCAAAAATCCTGAAAATATTTGTGTCTTCTGTTAGGATTATTTCCAACAGCAAACATTTACTTCCAGAATTATTTGAGCATTTAAATTATTTAATAGCATTTAATTGCCCAAATTCAAATACTTATGAATTAATTCAAAAAAAAACCTTAGGATGACCTAGAAAATTGTGCACCACTTTTGTCAAAGGTTTAAACCCAAAACAAAGGGGGTGAACATTTCAGAAGGGCATTTCAGGTTCATTGGAAATAATTTTAGTAAACCCTAGTTATTTCCAGGGGGGGGGGAAAGTGTGTGTTGGGGGTTCTGGCATTTCCCATTTCAGAATTAATAGAATTTAAACATGATGCACACTCTAATGCATGGCCTAGCTAGGGATGTGACAACTCACCCCCACTCAAAAGAATCTCGTCCCGAGATTTAGGTTCCTCCGGAAAGAAGGCGGGGTACTCAAGTCGAAGACGATCCTCCCTTTCCCAGGTAGCCTCTTGCTCGGAATGGTGTGACCATTGAACCTTGAGAAACTTGATATTGTGGCGTCGAGTGGTACACTCGGCTTGATCAAGGATACGAACGGGGTATTCCCGATAAGTGAGGTTATCTTGGAGATCAAGCGTTTCGTGGTCCACTCCACGGATAGGATCCGCGAAGCAACGCCTGAGTTGAGAAACATGGAAGACATCATGAACTCTGGAGAGATGCGGAGGTAGTTCCAGTTGGTAGGCAACTTCCCCTCGTTTGGCAAGAATGCGAAAGGGTCCAATGTAGCGAGGAGCCAATTTGCCTTTGATACCGAATCGATGGGTCCCCTTTAAAGGTGTAACCCGAAGGTAAGCCATCTCGCCGACTTCATAAGCCATGGGCTTATGCTTGCAGTCATACTGACTCTTTTGTCGAGACTGGGCGGTTTTCAACTTCTCACGAATAATGCGAACCTGCTCTTCTGCATCCTGGATCATGTCCGGGCCAAAGAGTTGTCTCTCGCCGGTTTCTGACCAGTTAAGAGGCGTTCGACATTTTCGTCCATAAAGAACTTCGAAAGGAGCTTTGCCCAAGCTAGCTTGATAACTATTGTTATAAGCGAACTCGGCGAATGGTAGGCACTTCTCCCAATCCATGCCGAAAGAGATGACAGAAGCTCGGAGCATATCCTCCAGAATTTGATTGACTCGTTCCACTTGACCACTTGATTGCGGATGGAAGGCGGTGCTAAAGGAGAGACGAGTTCCCAAAGCATTTTGGAAACTTTCCCAAAATCGAGAGGTGAAAAGACTTCCACGGTCCGAATTAATTTCCAATGGAACACCATGAAGAGACACTATTCGAGAGATGTATAAGTCAGCTAGCTGGCTAGCAGTTATACTCTCGCGAACAGGTAAGAAGTGGGCTACTTTGGAAAGACGATCGACAATAACGAAGATAGCATTATTCCCTCTTTTGGTTCTGGGAAACCCGGTAATGAAATCCATACCGATTTTATCCCATTTCCATTCAGGAATCTCCAATGGTTGAAGGGTGCCAGCAGGCCGTTGATGCTCTGCTTTAACACGACGACAGACGTCGCAATTAGCAATGTATTGAGCGATTTCTCTCTTCATCCTAGTCCACCAAAACCTCTGGCGTAGGTCTTGATACATCTTAGTACTACCGGGATGAATGGTGAGAGGGGATTCATGAGCTTCCTTAAGGATCAATCGCCTCAAGTTGCGTACCTTGGGAACCACTAGACGGTTTCCGAAGAACACAACACCTTGATCATCAATGGAGAAACAATCTGCAACTCCCTTCTTGATGTTTCTCTTGATACGGGAAATTCCCGGATCCACCTTTTGTGCCTTGATGATCTGATCCGTAAGGTTAGGTTTCGCCACCAGGGTGGAAAGGAATCCTCGAGGAACAATGTGAAGGTTAAGCTTATGAAATTCCTCGTGGAGAAGTGGTTGACCTTGTTGTAACATCAGGTTGTTACAATAAGATTTACGACTTAGCGCATCAGCCATGACATTAGCTTTGCCTGGGGTGTAAGTTATTCCTAAGTCGTAATCCGAGATCAACTCGACCCAACGTCTTTGCCTGAGATTCAAATCCGGTTGGGTGAAGATATATTTCAAACTTTGGTGATCAGTGTAGATTTCGCAACGATTACCCAGGAGGTAATGTCGCCAGGTTTTGAGTGCATGGACTACCGCTGCAAGCTCTAGATCATGAGTAGGATAATTATCCTCATGTGGACGCAACTGTCGAGATGCGTAGGCAATCACATGACGATCTTGCATGAGTATGCAACCTAGTCCTTGTCGCGAGGCGTCTCAATAGATAACAAAGTCTTTAGAGAAATCTGGTGGTACCAGTACGGGAGCAGATGTCAGGCGTCTTTTCAGTTCCTGAAAGCTGAACTCACACTGTGGGGTCCACTCGAACTTTTTATCTTTCTTAAGGAGTTCAGTTAGAGGCTTAGCAACCTTGGAGAAATTCTCGATGAAGCGGCGGCAATAGCTCGCTAAACCAAGAAAACTCCGAACTTGCTTGACCGTTTCAGGTGGAGTCCAGTCAAGGACGGCTTGAACTCCCTCGGGATTGACAGCAATGCCCTTACCAGAGATTACATGGCCCAGATACGTCACTTCTGGCAACCAGAATTCGCACTTGGAGAATTTGGCATAAAGGCGATGCTCTCGAAGTTTCATCAATACTAGCCTTAGATGTTCGGCATGTTCTTCCTCATTCTTGGAGTAGATGAGTATATCATCGAGGTATACCACGACGAATTTATCCAAGTACTCCATGAAGATCGAGTTCATTAACCGAGAGAAGGTGGCTGGAGCATTGGTTAAACCGAAGGACATGACAGTGTACTCGTATTGGCCGTAACGAGTAACGAAAGCCGTTTTGGGAATGTCCCCGTTCTTGATTTTGATTTGATGGTAGCCCAACCTCAAATCCATCTTGGAAAAGACTGAGGATCCAGCGAGCTGGTCATACAGGTCGTTGATCCTGGGGAGCGGATACTTGTTCTTGATAGTGACCAGATTGACAGGTCGGTAATCCACAACCATCCGATCCGTTCCATCCTTCTTCTTAACGAAGAGGACGGGGCAAGCCCATGGAGATGAACTAGGACGGATGAAACCTTTTTGCAAGGACTCATCGAGTTGTTTCTTAAGCTCAGCTAGTTCTAGGGGTGCCATCTTATAAGGTCTCCTAGAGATTGGGACGGTTCCTGGAACAAGGTCTATCACGAACTCGACATCTCTGTCAGGTGGAACACCTGGCAGTTCCTCTGGAAAGACATCCGGGAAGTCACGAACTACCGGAATATCTTCGAGGTCTGGAAGGGGATTGGCATTTAGAGAGTAGAGCTGACGCTCCGATATTCAGGTCAAAACATTGACTGTCTTGCCCGATGGATGGGTAAGTTGGACAGTTCTAGTTGAGCAGTCAATCTTGGCGTAATGAGCTGACATCCAGTCCATACCCAAGATGATGTTTATGTCTGAAGACTTGAGAGCTATTAGTGACGCAAGGAAGACCAATCTGTCAACCAGAATTTCATTTCCATGGCTGATTCTAGAGGTTTGCCACTTAGAACCAGGGGTTTGAATTACCATGGAGGTGGGCATGTCACAAAAGGTGGTGTTGTGCAAACGAGCATAGCTCTCAGAAATAAATGAATGAGATGCTCCAGTATCAAAGAGAACAGTTGCCGGATGGCAATTAACAAGGAGCGTACCGACAACGACGTTGGGGTCCTCTTGAGTTTCTTCAGCTGAAACGTAGTTGACATGGCCACGAGCAGTGGTGGCTGGCTTGGCGACAAGCACTTTTGCTATTGACTTACCACGGCCAACAGACTTTCCGAACTGGCTGGGGTTGTTCTGGGGACACTCACGGATGTAGTGGCCCGGCTCACCACACTTGAAACAGGTAGTCATATTGGGGCGTGGAGCAGTATTGGCAGTGGGGCCACCAAAAGTCCTGGGCGGCACATATTGCTGATTGGGACAAGGCGCCTCAAAGGATGGCCTCGGGGTATACCTGGGTGGCATAGCAGAATTTGGAATCCAGACCCGGCGCTTCTGTGATCCAGAACCGGATGAAGATCCATAGTCACGGGAGTGTTTGCGTGAAGCTTCAAAATCATTCTGCCCCGTCTCGGCACTGATGGCCTTATTGACTAGCTTCGGAAAAGAAATGCATTCATGCAGACGAAGGTCACGTCGGAGCTCAGGGCTAAGTCCCTTGCGGAACCTTGCCTGCTTCTTGGCATCGGTGGATACCTCTTCGGGAGCATAGCGTGCAAGCTTCCCAATCTCGCGACTGTATGCATCCACAGTCAGCTTCCCCTGGGTGAAGTTACAGAACTCCTCCCTCTTGCGATCCATAAGACCTTCCGGGATATGATGCTCACGGAAAGCGGCACTGAAATCAGCCCAAGTAGTGAGTTGGCCGACCGGACGCATAGCTTCATAATTCTCCCACCAAAGGCTGGCAGGGCCTTCAAGGTGATAGGCAGCAAAGGTGACTTTATCATCTTCAGCCACGTTGGCAGAACGTAGCTTGTGGGCGATGCTGCGGAGCCAGTCATCCGCATCGAGAGGTTCGATGGAATGATTGAACTTTGGCGGGTACAGCTTGACAAAGTCATTGATGGACACTGGATTGACCCTTTGCTGACGTGCAGTGTTTTGTTCAATCCGCTCTAACAAGCGGTTGGTGTCGCGCCTGTTGCGCTCTACCTCCAGCATCACTTCGGCCAGAGAAGGTGGTTGAGGCAGACTTTCCTCTCTAGGTGCACTAGCTTCTCCCTGCTCCGAAGCAGCAGGGTTGCTGCGGGTGTTGACCATCCTGGGAAAACAAAACAGCGATTTAAACCAGGATGGCAAAATCTGGCCAAAGAAGTGCGGAATGTAATGGATAACAAGGAATGCAGAGATGATCATCCGTATGACATGGTAATATGGAAACTGCCATATATATACCAACGGTCATACACATCATACATAGT
This sequence comes from Aegilops umbellulata, assembly GCA_032464435.1. Lineage (NCBI taxonomy): Eukaryota > Viridiplantae > Streptophyta > Magnoliopsida > Poales > Poaceae > Aegilops > Aegilops umbellulata. The sequence goes on from CP136060.1 coordinate 220,267,921, forward strand.
TTAGTACAAGCTCAAGCTGAAGTACAACTAAGACGAAAGACGTTACATCTCATCGGAGGCATTCCAAACTCCTATACATTATTTTTCTACACCTCCGGAATTGATACACACTAAGTTATATTCCACAATCACGCAGGACGGTGGACATACAACTATTACAATACTAGCGAGACTACTACTAGCTCAGACGGCTCCGTAGAAGTCCTCATAGAAGTCACCACCCAGACCTGGAAGCGGAACATGGTCATCTGGGAACAGACGGTGCTGCGGTGCTTGTGGACCATAGGGACTTGGGTGCGGCCTCGGTCCAACAGATGGCGGCAGAAGAGGCCCACGAGGAGGGGTGATGCCTCCCACCTCACGCCATTCCATAAAGTCTGGCAGACTAGCCCGCACAGGGTACAAGTCTCTCGTGTCCATGTATCCGGCTTGCACAACAGGTGCAAACCTCGTCAAAGTGGCCCAATGATCAGCACGAGCATTAAAGAGCTCCATACGCAAGGCCCGGTTTTCACGGTCCTTATCTTCCAACATCTTAGTAGTGGTGCAAAGGAGTGAGTCCTCATGGGATGCATCACTGTACATGCCCTGAAGGTAACCATGCGCCCCAGGGAGGGATGCTGGCATGTAGCGAAATTCAGTGTTGCTCAACAAGGCAGTTCTAGCTCGCATAATGGTCATCATCGAGTAGGCTGCATCTTGAACGGACATCCCAATAGTGATCCCGAGTCCATAAGATCGGTGGAGTGGCTCCGTGGCTCCGGGATATGATGGATATATCCTGACCGTGCACAGATATTGGCTCTGGTTAAAATCTCTAAACTGCTCTTCGACGGTGTATTCGGGGTACCATCGGTAACCTGCCTCAACCATCACTCGAACCAACATGGCGGTATGACCACATACACCGATGCAACGGGTCAGACGAACCACTTGGTTTTGGGGACGGGTAGCCATCTGAAAGCACAAATTAGTGCAAAGGCATTAGAATTTCTGGATGAAATTGGACAGCATAACGGCTGTAAATGCTCAGAAAAGGAATTGAGACATCCACAACAGTTTGCGAAACCACTCAACAACAATATATCAAGGTTCTGGTTCAAATGGCAACATACTAAACTTTAGTAGAACTGAACTGGGTTGTAACCAACAATCCTATAAGTTACTACGGATTTAGTAACACGTGAACCTGATAGAGAGAAGAGAGCCTAGTCCTTAACCCACGTAGAATGAGAAGAGAATGACTCAGAATAGAGGGCATAAGGTAAAGAAGTAAAAGAGCCTTACGTTCCCTCCCACAATCAATTCCCCTACATATAACTAAAGCATTTCTAGACTCGACATCGACCAGTTTGGCTTAGCGAACCTATAGGCAGTCCGGCTCTGATGCCAACGCTGTCAGGACCCCGATCCTAAGCCACATCGATCCAGCGTGTAACACATCATATCACTTTGCGGCCTCACGCACGGTACTCCCACGGGTGCCACCTTACCTGGCCCGGGACCGTTTGCGCCTTTTGGCTCACGTATATGATAGTGTCGCTAGCATCCATATGACAGAGAACCCGGGCCGACATGGCTAGTCGTGAACCCGAAGCGGCGCTAGCCTATGAGGACAGGCATACATGAATCACATCGAGCATGTCGGTCATCAACGTATCTATTCGGGCTGTAGCACTGGGCTAACAGGACTCCGGTAACCCGGGCTGTAGCAGGCTAGGCAGGACTCCGAATATCAGCGCGTGACATTTCCCCTAAGGGACAGACATAGGAACGACGTGAGACACATGCCGGCCAGTCAAGTGTCCAAGCAGTAGTGCTGGGCTAGCAGGACTCCGGTGAACCGGGCTGTAGCAGACTACTATCGCTCAGAAGCACAAGACTTACATTTCCCCATATGAAAGGCTGCCAAGGATAAACAACTAGATAGTCGGATCCCACTCATACCAAGCATTTCAATCATACACACAATATGCCCGATATGAGTAAATACAACATGGCAACACAACAGTACTCTACGACTCAAGTACTTTATTTAGAAGGCTCCGAGGAGCCATACATAACATCCATACAGATAGGGGTCACATGACCCAACACTCAAGTCATACAAACATACAAGCACATGCGGAAGCAAAGTAGTCTGAGTACAGACACTAGAAAGAAAGAAGGCTTGACGAAGCCTGTCTATCTACAGTGACCCTTCACAAGTCTTGGATCACCACCTGGGTGATAAGTCACTCGTCAACGTCGAGGTCTACATAGAACCCATCAGAGGGGTTGGTGCAGTCGTCTGAAAAACATGATTAAAGCAACATGAGTACAGAAGTACTCAGCAAGTCTTACAACAGGAACCTACTATACATGCCCATTCTCAAGAAGATAGTGGGGTTATTGCAGCAAGCCAGCTTTGACTCTTGGCTAAGCTATCCTACGATAGACACCATTTGCAAAACATTTGTCGCACACGAGTCCTCTATCACCATCACAATACTCCATCGTGGATCCTCTCTCGCCATCCCACGAGAGGGCCCTCCGCGGTACTCACACTTATCTTGAGATTTTTAGTAGTATCCAATTAACTTATCTATGAACTGTATAGGTGACCAAGTAGTCCTTTACCGCGGACGCGGCTATTCGAATAGATTTATACCCTGCAGGGGTGTACTTCTTCACACACGCTCTCACCACTTATCGCCGTTTACACGACATGTACTCGGCAACCTTCAAGCGGAAGCCCAGCGAGGGTGTCGGCCACGGCCTACCTAAACACTCAAGTCTCTAGTCCAGGTTTATCGCCTATTCGGGTTCCATCCGCAGGGAGTCCGGCCGAGGTTTCCACTAACGGCCCCGAACGATGTGAACAGGGTTCCCGAGACACCAAACGGGCGAGTCGGTACACCGTGCCACGTGCCTACCGCAACACAGCCCACCCCGATGGTCAGCGCCGCGTGCGGCCCCCAGCATGCTACAAACACCAGGAACTACTTTGCAACTCCTGGACAGGGGACAAGCGTGATCAAGAAGCCGAGAGGGTCCATTGGTTTCGGGCCCAATGCGTGGTAGTATCTGAGTCTTAAATCACACACACAGATCTCAGTTCTTAAGAACGGCCTCAATGAAACAACCCACCATGTACTCCTACATGGCCTTTCATCGATTCCTTTACCAAATCGTGTTCAACACTTCCACACTATTGACAACGACACAACCTTTCACTCCGGAGCATCATCCCGATGAGCCAGACCTGACACAACTCTAAGCATAGCAAGCATAGCATGGTAGGATCACACACACACACATGTATTGGCTCAATCAACTCCTACACATGCTAGTGGGTTTCATCTAGTTACTGTGGCAAAGACAGGTCATGCAAAGGAAGTGGGTTCAACTACCGCGACACACAGCAGTTTGAAACGCGTTGTCTTAATGCAGTAAGCGAGAGCAGAAGCGAGAACATGGGTTTGTATCGGAATGATCAATGGTTTGCTTGCCTGATGGAGTGGTGGTGGGATACTGCCCTTCAGTTGGATACTCGGAGATATCCTCGGAGGCAGAACCTACCACGATGAACACATCGGAACACAATCAATACATGACGATATGCAACAATATGATGCATGCAATGACATGGCAATATGAATGTGTCCTGGTCTTGTGCAAGTTAAACCAGAAGGGAAAAACCCCATTTGAATCAAAGATTCAAATGGTAGTGCATTTATAAGATCATATTAGTGCAATATCTTATAATGCCTAAACAGTGGGTTTAACTTGTTTTAACATGCATGAAACCAGTTCCATTGGATAGGTTGGATTTTTCTGATCATTTTTCATATATAGAACTTTGTATTTGGAGTTACAGATAATTTTCTATGAATTTTTGAAGTTTGTAACATTTTCTGGATTTTCCTGAAAAAAAATAAATCTAGAAAAAGATTTACTGCGTCAGTCTGGCGTCAGTGTGACGTCAGCGGTCAACTGACCCGGTCCAGGTCAAACCTGACACGTGGGTCCCGTGTGTCAGTGTGATTTAGTTAAACTAAAAAAATAATTAGCACTAATCCTAACTAATTAACAGGGCTGGGCCCACCTGTCATTGACCCAGGGTCAAACTGGGCCCACCCGTGGTCAACTGGAGTTAGCGGGGTTGACTCCGCCGGCGTTGAGCCGCCGGCGACAACCAGGCGCGGCGGGGCAGCGCGGGTTTCGCGCTCCGGCGACCAAAACGACAGCCGGGGCCATCTACGGGAAGCTGGGGCTCGTGCGCATCCAGCACGGCGCGTGGCTGCAGCGGGGACGGCCGGAGCTCGCCGGAAACGAGCTCGGGGCGGCGCCGGAGTTCGCGCGGGGTCGGCTTTGGCGCTACGGTGCGTTAGGGGGCCGGCTGGTGGCTGTTTTGGCCTCCTGGAGGCTCCAGGAGCACGTTGACGCGCTCTGGCGCGGTTGGCAGGGGCTATGGCCGCGGTGGCGCCATGGCCGGCGGAGCCAAGCTCTCGGGCTCGTCGGGGACGGGCGCTACGGCGAGCTAGCAGGCATGGGAGGAGGGGGAGAAGGTGCGGGAGCTCACAGGGAGGTCGACGAGCAGCTCAGCGGGCTCGGGGGCGAACGGAGCGGCGCGAATCGAAGAACGGCGGCCGGCGGGCACCGGGGTCGGAGACGACCTGATGGCGGCGATGCAGGGCCTCCGGCGAGGCGTGGCTCGGTGGGGAGGGCGAGGGCGAAGTGGCGGAGCCTCTGGGCAGGTCAGAGGGGCGAGGGGGCGACGATGGGCGCGGCTATGGCGGCGAGACGGCGATGGGTGCGTCGGCCATCTCGGGAGAGGGAGAGGGAGACGAGGGGGAGAGTGAGCGGGGACGAGAGAGGTACGTGGGGGTCACGTGGCGACCCAGGGCGGCTCGGGGCGTCGGCGGAAGCAGGAGGTGGCCGGCGTGTGGCCGCGGGCGCCGGCCACGCGCTCCGCGTCCTTCTGGCGCGAGGAGGACGACGACTGGCGTCGCCAGTTGGCTGGGCCGAGCCAGGTGGGCTGGCCAGCGCAGGTAAGGCCCAGGTGGCCTTTCCCTCTTTTTATTTGATTAGTTTCTGTTTTTTCTATTTAACAGAAACTGTTGGGCTTTATTTAAAATACTAGAACATTTCCAAAAATCCTGAAAATATTTGTGTCTTCTGTTAGGATTATTTCCAACAGCAAACATTTACTTCCAGAATTATTTGAGCATTTAAATTATTTAATAGCATTTAATTGCCCAAATTCAAATACTTATGAATTAATTCAAAAAAAAAACCTTAGGATGACCTAGAAAATTGTGCACCACTTTTGTCAAAGGTTTAAACCCAAAACAAAGGGGGTGAACATTTCAGAAGGGCATTTCAGGTTCATTGGAAATAATTTTAGTAAACCCTAGTTATTTCCAGGGGGGGGGAAAGTGTGTGTTGGGGGTTCTGGCATTTCCCATTTCAGAATTAATAGAATTTAAACATGATGCACACTCTAATGCATGGCCTAGCTAGGGATGTGACAGGCCGGCCCCCTTTTCCCTAGTTCTATTCGGACTAGAGGGGAGGGGGGGCGCAGCAGCCTTTTTCCTCTTCCCACTAAAGCCCATCAAGGCCCATTACTTCTCCCGTAATCCCGTAACTCTCCGGTACCTCCGAAAATACCCGAACCACTCAGAACCCTTCCGATGTCCGAATATAGTCGTCCAATATATCGATCTTTACGTCTCGACCATTTCGAGACTCCTCGTCATGTCCCCGATCTAATCCGGGACTCCGAACTCCTTCGGTACATCAAAACTCATAAACTCATAATATAACTGTCATCGAAACCTTAAGCGTGCGGACCCTACGGTTCGAGAACAATGTAGACATGACCGAGACACGTCTCCGGTCAATAACCAATAGAGGGACCTGGATGCCCATATTGGCTGCTACATATTCTACGAAGATCTTTATCGGTCAGACCGCATAACAACATACGTTGTTCCCTTTGTCATCGGTATGTTACTTACCCGAGATTCGATCGTCGGTATCCAATACCTAGTTCAATCTCGTTACCGGCAAGTCTCTTTACTCGTTCCATAATACATCATCTCGCAACTAACTCATTAGTTGCAATGCTTGCAAGGCTTGAGTGATGTGCATTACCGAGAGGGCCCAGAGATACCTCTCCGACAATCGGAGTGACAAATCCTAATCTCGAAATACGCCAACCCAACATCTACCTTTGGTGACACCTGTAGTACTCCTTTATAATCACCCAGTTACGTTGTGACGTTTGGTAGCACCCAAAGTGTTCCTCCGGCAAACGGGAGTTGCATAATCTCATAGTCATAGGAACATGTATAAGTCATGGATAAAAGCAATAGCAACATACTAAACGATCGGGTGCTAAGCTAATGGAATGGGTCATGTCAATCAGATCATTCAACTAATGATGTGACCTCATTAATCAAATAACAACTCCTTGTTCATGGTTAGGAAACATAACCATCTTTGATTAATGAGCTAGTCAAGTAGAGGCATACTAGTGACACTCTGTTTGTCTATGTATTCACACATGTATTATGTTTCCTGTTAATACAATTCTAGCATGAATAATAAACATTTATCATGAATTAAGGAAATAAATAATAACTTTATTATTGCCTCTAGGGCATATTTCCTTCAGTCTCCCACTTGCACTAGGGTGAATAATCTAGTTCACATCGCCATGTGATTTATCAGCAATAGTTCACATCACCATGTGATTAACACCCATAGTTCACATCGATATGTGACCAACACCCAAAGGGTTTACTAGATTCAGTAATCTAGTTTATATCGCTATGTGATTAACACCCAAAGAGTACTACGGTGTGATCATGTTTTGCTTGTGAGAGAAGTTTAGTCAACGGGTCTGCCACATTCAGATCCGTTATGTATTTTGCAATTTTCTATGTCTACAATGCTCTGCACGGAGCTACTTTAGCTAATTGCTCCCACTTTCAATATGTATCTAGATTGAGACTTAGAGTCACTAGATTAGTGTCAAAACTTGCATCGACGTAACCTTTTACGACGAACCTTTTTGTCACATCCATAATCAAGAAACATATCCTTATTTTACTAAGGATAATTTTGACCGATGTCCAGTGATCTACTTCCTAGATCACTATTGTACTCCCTTGCTTAACACAGTGTAGGGTATACAATAGATCTGGTACATAGCATGGCATACTTTATAGAATCTATGGCTGAGGCATAGGAAATGACTTTCATTCTCTTTCTATTATCTGCCGTGGTCGGGCTTTGAGTCTTACTCAATTTCACACCTTGTAATACAGGCAAGAACTCTTTCTTTGACTGTTCCATTTTGAACTACTTCAAAATCTTTTCAAGGTATGTACTTATTGAAAAACTTATCAAGCGTCTTGATCTATCTCTATAGATCTTGATGCTCAATATGTAAGCAGCTTCACCGAGGTCCTTCTTCGAAAAACTCCTTTCAAATACTCCTTTATGCTTCACAGAATAATTCTAAATTATTTTCGATCAATAATATGTCATTTACATATACTTATCAGAAATGTTGTAGTGCTCCCACTCACTTTCTTGTAAATACAGGCTTCACCGCAAGTCTGTATAAAACTATATGATTTGATCAACTCATCAAAGCGTATATTCCAACTCCGAGATGCTTGCACCAGTCCATAGATGGATCGCTGGAGCTTGCATATTTTGTTAACACCTTCAGGATCGACAAAACCTTCTAGTTGCATCGTATACAACTCTTTTTTAATAAATCCATTAAGGAATGTAGTTTTGTTTATCCATTTGCCGGATTTCATAAAATGCGGCAATTGCTAACATGATTCAGACAGACTTAAGCATAGATACGAGTGAGAAACTCTCATCGTAGTCAACACCTTGAACTTGTCGAAAACCTTTTGCGACAATTCTAGCTTTGTAGATAGTAAGACTACTATCAGTGTCCGTCTTCCTCTTCAAGATCCATTTATTTTCTTTGGCTTGCCGATCATCGGACAAATCCATCAAAGTCCATACTTTGTTCTCATACATGGATCATATCTCAGATTTCATGGCCTCTAACCATTTCGCGGAATCTGGGCTCATCATCGCTTCCTCATAGTTCGCAAGTTCGTCATGGTCTAGTAACATGACTTCCAGAACAGGATTACCGTACCACTCTGGTGCGGATCTCACTCTAGTTTACTTACGAGATTCGGTAGTAACTTGATCTTGAAGTTACATGATCATCATCATTAGCTTCCTTACTAATTGGTGTAGTAGTCACAAGAACAGATTTCTGTGATGAACTACTTTCCAATAAGGGAGAAGGTACAATTAGCTTATCAAGTTTTCTACTTTCCTCCCACTCACTTCTTTCGAGAGAATCTCCTTCTCTAGAAAGGATCCATTCTCAGCAACGAATATCTTGCCTTCGGATCTGTGATAGAAGGTGTACCCAACAGTCTCCTTTGGGTACCTATGAAGACACAATTCTCCGATTTGGGTTTGAGCTTATCAGGATGAAACTTTTTCACATAAGCATCGTAACCCCAAACTTTAAGAAACGACAACTTTGGTTTCTTGCCAAACCACAGTTCATTTTGTGTCGTCTCAACGGACTTTAGATGGTGCCCCTTTTAACGTGAATGCAGCTGTCTCTAATGCATGATCCCAAAATGATATTGGTAAATCGGTAAGAAACATCATAGATTGTACTATATCCAATAAAGTACGGTTATGACGTTCGGACACACCATTATGCTGTGGTGTTCCAGGTGGCATGAGTTTGTGAAACTATTCCACATTGTTTTAACTGAAGACCATACTCGTAACTCAAATATTTGTCTCTGCGATCAGATCGTAGAAACCTTATTTTCTTGTCACGATGATTTTCCACTTCACTCTGAAATTCTTTGAACTTTTCAAATGTTTCAGACTTGTGTTTCATTAAGTAGATATACCCATATCTGCTTAAGTCATCTGTGAAGTTGAGGAAATAACGATATCCGCCACGAGCCTCAATATTCATCGGTCCACATACATCGGTATGTATGATTTCCAACAAATCTGTTGCTCTCTCCAAAGTACCGGAGAACGGTGTTTTAGTCATCTTGCCCATGAGGCACGGTTCGTAAGTACCAAGTGATTCATAATCAAGTGGTTCCAAAAGTCCATCAGTATGGAGTTTCTTCATGCGCTTTACACCGATATGACCTAAACGGCAGTGCCACAAATAAGTTGCACTATCATTATTAACTTTGCATCTTTTGGCTTCAATTTTATGAATATGTGTATTACTACGATCGAGATCCAACAAACCAATTTCGTTGGTGTGTATAACCATAGAAGGTTTTATTCATGTAAACAAAACAACAATTGTTCTCTAACTTAAATGAATAACTGTACTGCAATTAACATGATCAAATCATATTCATGCTCAACGCAAACACCAAATAACACTTATTTAGTTTCAACACTAATCCCGAAAGTATAGGGAGTGTGTGATGATGATCATATCAATCTTGGAACCACTTCCAACACACATCGTCACCTTGCCCTTTAACTAGTCTTTGTTCATTCTGCAACTCCCGTTTCGAGTTACTAAATTTTAGCAACTGAACTAGTACCAAATACTGAGGGGTTGCTATGAACACTAGTAAAGTACACATCAATAACATGTATATCAAATATACTTATGTTCACTTTGCCATCCTTCTTATCCACCAATCACTTGGGGTAGTTCCGCTTCCAGTGACCAGTCCCTTTGCAGTAGAAGCACTTAGTCTCAGGCTTAGGACCAGACTTGGGCTTTTTCACTTGAGAAGCAACTTGCTTGCCGTTCTTCTTGAAGTTCCCCTTCTTTCCTTTTTGCCCTTTTCTTGAAACTAGTGATCTTGTCAACCATCAACACTTGATGTTTTTCTTTGATTTCTACCTTCGCTGATTTTAGCATCGCGAAGAGCTTGGGAATATTTTCCGTTATCCCTTGCATATTATAGTTCATCACGAAGTTCTACTAACTTGGTGATGGTGACTAGAGAATTCTGTCAATCACTATCTTATCTGGAAGATTAACTCCCACTTGATTCAAGCGATTGTAGTACCCAGACAATCTGAGCACATGCTCACTAGTTGAGCGATTCTCCTCCATCTTTTAGCTATAGAACTTGTTGGAGACTTCATATCTCTCAACTTGGGTATTTGCTTGAAATATTAACTTCAACTCCTAGAACATCTCATATGCTCCATGACGTTCAAAACGTCTTTGAAGTCCCGATTCTAAGCAGTTAAGCATGGTGCACTAAACTATTAAGTAGTCATCATATTGAGCTAGCAAAACGTTCATAATGTCTGCATCTGCTCCTGCAATAGGTCCGTCACCTAGCGGTGCATCAAGGACATAATTCTTCTGTGCAGCAATGAGGATAAACCTCAGATCACGGATCCAATCCGCATCATTGCTACTAACATTTTTCAACACAATTTTCTCTAGGAACATATCAAAATAAACATAGGGAAGTAACAACGCGAGCTATTGATCTACAACATAGATATGCTAATACTACCAGGACTAAGTTCATGATAAATTAAAGTTCAATTAATCATATTACTTAAGAACTCCCACTTAGATAGACATCCCTCTATTCCTCTAAGTGATCACGTGATCCAAATCAACTAAACCATGTCCGATCATCACGTGAGATGGAGTAGTTCCAATGGTGAACATCACTATGTTGATCATATCTACTATATGATTCACGCTCGACCTTTCGGTCTCCGTGTTCCGAGGCCATATCTGTTATATGCTAGGCTCGTCAAGTATAACCTGAGTATTCCGCGTGTGCAACTGTTTTGCACCCGTTGTATTTGAACGTAGAGCCTATCACACCCGATCATCACGTGGTGTCTCAGCGCGAAGAACTTTCGCAACGGTGCATACTCAGGGAGAACACTTCTTGATAATTAGTGAGAGATCATCTTATAATGCTACCGTCAATCAAAGCAAGATAAGATGCATAAAAGATAAACATCACATGCAATCAATATAAGTGATATGATATGGCCATCATCATCTCGTGCTTGTGATCTCCATCTTCGAAGCACCGTCATGATCACCATCGTCACCGGCGCGACACCTTGATCTTCATCGTAGCATCGTTGTCGTCTCGCCAATCTTATGCTTCCACGACTATCACTACCGCTTAGTAATAAAGTAAAGCATTACATCGCGATTGCATTGCATACAATAAAGCGACAACCATATGGCTCCTGCCAGTTGCCGATAACTCGGTTACAAAACATGATCATATCATACAATAAAATTTAGCATCATGTCTTGACCATATCACATCACAACATGCCCTGCAAAAACAAGTTAGACGTCCTCTACTTTGTTGTTGCAAGTTTTACGTGGCTGCTACGGGCTTAAGCAAGAACTCATCTTACCTACGCATCAAAACCACAATGATAGTTTGTCAAATAGACTCCGTTTTAACCTTCTCAAGGACCGGGCGTAGCCACACTCGGTTTAACTAAAGTTGGAGAGACAGTCTTCCGCAAGCCATCTATGTGCAAAGCACGTCGAGGGAACCGGTCTCGCGTAAGCGTACGCGTAAGGTTGGTCCGGATCGTCTCGTCCAACAATACCGCTGAACCAAAGTATGACATGCTGGTAGGCAGTATGACTTGTATCGTCCACAACTTACTTGTGTTCTACTCGTGCCAATAACATCAAACCATAAAAACCTAGGCTCGGATGCCACTGTTGGGGAACGTAGTAATTTCAAAAAATTTCCTACGCACACGCAAGATCATGGTGATGCATAGCAACGAGAGGGGAGAGTGTTGTCTACGTACCCTCGTGGACCGAAGCGGAAGCGTTGACACAACGTAGAGGAATAGTCGTACGTTCTCCTCGCGATCCAACCGATCACAGCACCGTTACTCCGGCACCTCCGAGTTCTTGGCACACGTTCAGCTCGATGACGATCCCCGGGCTCCGATCCAGCAAAGCGTCGGGGAAGAGTTCCGTCAGCACGACGGCGTGGTGACGATCTTGATGTGTTACCGGCGGAGGGCTTCGTCTAAGCACTGCAACGATATGACCAAGGTGGAATTTGGTGGAAGGGGGCACCGCACACGGCTAAGGAACGATCCGTAGATCAACTTGTGTCTTTATGGGGTGCCCCCTACCCCTGTATATAAAGGATGGAGGAGGAGGAGGCCGGCCAAGGCAAGGGTGCGGCCAGGATATGGATTCCTACTAGGACTCCAAGTCCTAGTAGGAGTCCACCAAAAGGGGAGGAAGGGAGAAGGAATAGGAGGAGAAGGAGAGGTGGCCGGCCCCCTTTTCCCTAGTTCAATTCGGACTAGAGGGGAGGGGGGGCGCAGCAGCCTTTTTCCTCTTCCCACTAAAGCCCATCAAGGCCCATTACTTCTCCCGTAATCCCGTAACTCTCCGGTACCTCCGAAAATACCCGAACCACTCAGAACCCTTCCGATGTCCGAATATAGTCGTCCAATATATCGATCTTTACGTCTCGACCATTTCGAGACTCCTCGTCATGTCCCCGATCTCATCCGGGACTCCGAACTCCTTCGGTACATCAAAACTCATAAACTCATAATATAACTGTCATCGAAACCTTAAGCGTGCGGACCCTACGGTTCGAGAACAATGTAGACATGACCGAGACACGTCTCCGGTCAATAACCAATAGCGGGACCTGGATGCCCATATTGGCTGCTACATATTCTACGAAGATCTTTATCGGTCAGACTGCATAACAACATACGTTGTTCCCTTTGTCATCGGTATGTTACTTACCCGAGATTCGATCGTCGGTATCCAATACCTAGTTCAATCTCGTTACCGGCAAGTCTCTTTACTCGTTCCATAATACATCATCTCGCAACTAACTCATTAGTTGCAATGCTTGCAAGGCTTGAGTGATGTGCATTACCGAGAGGGCCCAGAGATACCTCTCCGACAATCGGAGTGACAAATCCTAATCTCGAAATACGCCAACCCAACATCTACCTTTGGTGACACCTGTAGTACTCCTTTATAATCACCCAGTTACGTTGTGACGTTTGGTAGCACCCAAAGTGTTCCTCCGGCAAACGGGAGTTGCATAATCTCATAGTCATAGGAACATGTATAAGTCATGGATAAAAGCAATAGCAACATACTAAACGATCGGGTGCTAAGCTAATGGAATGGGTCATGTCAATCAGATCATTCAACTAATGATGTGACCTCATTAATCAAATAACAACTCCTTGTTCATGGTTAGGAAACATAACCATCTTTGATTAATGAGCTAGTCAAGTAGAGGCATACTAGTGACACTCTGTTTGTCTATGTATTCACACATGTATTATGTTTCCTGTTAATACAATTCTAGCATGAATAATAAACATTTATCATGAATTAAGGAAATAAATAATAACTTTATTATTGCCTCTAGGGCATATTTCCTTCAGCTAGCGCCCGGCTCTAGCTTCCTCGCTTCCTCCTTGGTGAGCTCCCGGCCGGCGCCCCGGGCGGCCTCCGGCTTCAGGCGGACGGCTGCTGCGACCGGGCCTCATGGGCCGCACTGGAGGTCTCCGCCACTGGGAGCTTGGCCCTGACTCGCGGTTGGCAGGCGTTCGCCCGTGCCCGCGGCCTGGGGCGCCGGTGCACCCTGCACTTTAAGTTTGACGACGATGCTACCCTCTACGTGAGGGTGTTTGGGGAAGATGGTCGCCGCGCAGGGTGTTGTCCTGAAGGCGACGACCGCGGCCGGGGACCCAGCCCTGACTATGATGGAGGAGATAGCGCCCGCGCGGTTGGCGGCGCCCAAGGCTCCCCAAGCTTCATCGACTCTTCTTCAAGCGACTCTTCCAGCGGTGGGCGCAGTCAACCCCCACGCCGTCGCGCCTTCTTGGGAGGCGGCAGCACGTCCGCCCGCCGTCGCACCCCGGTGAAGCGTGAGAGGGAGTCTGCTTGAGCCCCGGAGGCAGCCCGAGTCTCCTCCGCAGGCTGGTGCGAGGCGAGCCGCGCTGGACTTGTCCTTTCTTTCCTTTTGTTTCCTGTGTAAAAGAAAACAGCTGCGTGGAGCTCCGCGGGTGCGTTTCGTGTTTATTGCTGTTAACCATTACCTTAATTCCGTTCTCGCGCCCTTTGGCTATGTGTCCGCGCGTAAATAGTTCCCGGCCCCAGCCGTGGGGGGCGACCGACCCAGGGCCTGTGCGTGTCGCGGTGCCCGAGGGGCACGGACCGGAGGGGTGCTCCTGTAACGGGCCCGGGTTGTGAAACCTTCGAATGACTAGGGTAGGAACACTCGCGAGGGCGCTCGGCTATCCCCACTCGCGAGGCCTTGCACAAGGGAAATCAAAGAGGGGGAGTAAAAATCGATGAACCACAAACCAACGACGGCAATAGTTTCAACAAGACTTCAAATGCGAACAAACAAGCCAACTGTGGAAAGCAAATGAAAAAGCCGCGTTCGGCACCTAATCTAGTCTTCGACGTCTTCTCACCAGCGCGGAGCTAAGTGCTGCCACTGGGCGTGGGAGGGAGCCCCAGGGCCTGAGGCCGGCGCTCCTGAGACTCCGGGGTGTGTACAACCCCAACTCATTATTACGTGAGAGTGTCACGGGCGGCGAGCTTCACAGGCGTTGGCCTTCTTCACAGGCTCTGGGCCTTTTCCAAAAAGGATAATCTTCACAGGCATTCGCCTTCTTCACAGGCTCTGGGCCTTTTCCAAAAAGGATAATCTTCACAGGCGTTCGCCTTCTTCACAGGCTTTGGGCCTTTTCCGAAAAGGATAATCTTCACAGGCATTCGCCTTCTTCACAGGCTCTGGGACTTTTCCACAAAGGATAATCTTCATAGGCGTTCGCCCTCTTCACAGGCTCTGGGCCTTTTCCAAAAAGGATAATCTTCACAGGCGTTCGCCTTCTTCACAGGCTCTCGGCCTTTTCCAAAAAGGATAATCTTCACAGGCGTTCGCCTTCTTCACAAGCTCTGGGCCTTTTCTAAAAAGGATAATCTTCACAGGCGTTCGCCTTCTTCACAGGCTCTGTGCCTTTTCCAAAAAGGATAATCTTCACAGGCGTTCGCCTTCTTCACAGGCTCTGGGCCTTTTAGGGATAAAACCTCCGGAGGTGCTGGATGTTTCACGCGTTCTGGATCGGCTCCCCCTCCTGAGTCTCCAAGCGCGCGGAGCCAGGCCTGGAAACATGAACAACCTTGAACGGGCCCTCCCACATGGGAGAGAGCTTGTGCAGCCCCTCCTTGGCGAGAACCCGCCTGAGCACGAGGTCTCCTACCTCGAGAGTCCTGGGGCGGATGTTGCGGCAGTGATATCGTCGCAGCGCCTGTTGGTACCTCGCCGCTCATAACGCGGCTTCTCGGCGGCGTGCCTCGTCGAACGCCAGGACCCGCGCGGAGCGACGTCTGACCTCGTGAGGGAGGACTGCTTCGGCTCCGTAGACCAGGAAGAACAGGGTCTCTCCAGTTGGCTTGGTTGCGGTTGTGCGGATGGACCACAACACGGACTGGAGCTCATCGTACCAACCTCTGCCGCAGGCCTCCAGCTTTTTCTTGAACGTCCTGGTCTTGAGGCCCCTTAGGACCTCTGCGTTGGCTCGTTCGGCCTGGCCGTTGCTTCGTGGGTGCGCCACCGAAGCGTAGCATATCTGCGTTCCAAGGTTAGCATAGTATATTCTGAAAAGGTTACTGGTGAACTGCGAACCGTTGTCTGTGATGATGCGGTTCGGCACCCTGAACCGGCTCACGATGCCTCTGATGAACTTGACCGCGGAACCTGCGGGGATGGTGCGGACGGCCTCTAGTTCTGCCCACTTGGTGAACTTGTCAATGGCGATGTAGAGGTAGCGGTAGCCCCCTGGCGCCCGAGGGAACGGGCCCAGAATGTCCAGCCCCCAGACTGCGAATGGCCACGAAAGGGGGATAGTCTGCAGGCCTCCCGCCGGCTGATGGATCTGCTTGGCGTGAAATTGGCAGGCTTCACAAGCCTTCACCCATTCGACAGCATCGTTGAGCGCGGTGGGCTAGTAGAACCCACTGCGGAATGCCTTGCCAACGAGGGTCCGTGAAGATGCATGATGCCCACAGTCCCCGCCGTGTATGTCCCCCAGTAGTTCCTTTCCTTGCTCCCTGGAGATGCAGCGCAGCGATACGTCATTTGGTCGCTTCCGGTAGAGTTCTCCATCCCTGATGCAGTATGCCGTGGCCTGCCACGCCACACGCTCCGCTTCATCCTCCTTCTCCGGCAGGGTCCCTTGTGTTAAATAACTCCGAAGTTCCATGATCCAGCACTCCTCCTGGGGTTCCATTGTCAGGAGCAGGCGTGCTCCTGAGGCCGGGCCGCAGACCGGGGCTCCCGAGGCAGGTGGCTGGGCGAGTTCCTCCCGAGGCTGAGCAGTGTTTGATAATGAAGGATGGGCTGAGGGCTTGAAGAGCCGCTCTTCGAAGACGCCAGGTTCCTGAGGTAACCACCGGGACGCCCGTCCGGCGATGTCATCGTCCTCCTGATTGGTGCCGCGGGGCACATGCTTCAACTCCAACCCCCAGAACTGCTTCTCCATTCTGTGGACCTCCGCTAGATAGGCTTCCATGTGCTCATCTTTTGGCTCATACACCTTGTTGGAGAAGTTGACAAGGAGCTGCGAATCGCCCTTGATGGTGAGGCGCTTCACCCCCAGGGCAGCTGCGGCCTTCAAGCCCACTATTAGACCTTCATACTCCGCTATGTTGTTGGAGACCTTTTCACCATGCTGGAAACAGAGCTGTTCAACGTAGTAGAGCTTGTCCTGAGTGGGTGATATCAGCACCGCACCAGCCCCAGCGCCGTGCCTGGAGAATGCCCCATTGAAGTACATGACCCAACCTTCCGGCACCTTGCTCCCTGGGGAGAGGGACCGATCCTCATCGTCCTTGAGGCCTGGTGCCTCCGTCCATTCTGCCACGAAATCCGCTAAAGCTGCTCCCGTGATGACCCTGGTCGTGCTGAACTCGAGCTAAAACGCCTGCAGTTCTATGTTCCATTCAGCGACCCTTCCGGCTGAGTTAGGGCTCCTGAGCAATCTTTCCAAGGGGTATGATGAGACGACCTTGATGGGGTGACCCTGGAAATAGTGACGCAGCTTACGCGAGGCCACCAGTAGCGCGAGGAGGAGTTTCTGAGGCATGGGATACCGTGCCCTCGCGTCCCGTAACACAGTGCTAACGAAGTATACTGGGTGTTCCACAAGGCTGAGTGCATCAGCGCTCGCGGCGCCCTCCGGAGGCAAGGGCACCTCGCGAGGCGACGAGGCCTCTGGAGGCGGACCATCCAGGTGTGTGGCCTCTCCTGCTTCCGGCGCACTCTTCTGTGGCTGATCTTCCTCAACCGCGGTTGCGGCTTCCGTGGGCCTTCCTTGTTCCTGTTTTGCCTTGTCTCGAGCTGCTGTTGTGGTTCTGATTTGGCGCTCCTCCCTAACCGCCACCAGGGCTGCGCTGGCGGAGTAAGGAGTGGCGGTGAGGTAGAGCACCAGGGGCTCTTGAGGACGAGGAGCCACCATGACCGGGGGGCTGGTCAGGTATTTCTTGAGATCTTGAAACGCTTTGTCTGCCTCTTCAGTCCATTCAAAGGGCCCCTTTTTCTTCATTAGCTGGAAGAAAGGCAGCGCTCGCTCCCCCATCCTGGAGATGAAGCGCCCTAGCGCGGTCACACGCCCGGTGAGCTTCTGCATTTCTCTGAGGGTCTTCGGCGGGCTCATGTCCTCGACCGCCTTGACCTTTTGCGGGTTCGCCTCGATGCCTCGATGGGACACGAGGAAACCCAAGAGCTTGCCCGAGGGGACTCCGAACACACACTTCTCTAGGTTGAGCCGCAGGTTCACTGCGTCGAGGCTCGCGAAGGTTTCCTCCAGGTCTCGTATCAGGGTCTTGGCCTCCCGAGACTTCATCACAATGTTGTCAACGTAAGCTTCGACATTCTTCCCAAGCTGTGGGCCCAAGGTGATGTGCATCAGCCGCTGAAAGGTTGCCCCTGCGTTACGCAGCCCAAATGGCATGCATGTATAGCAGTACACCCCGCAGGGGGTCAGGAAGGCGGTCTTCTCGACGTCTTCTACCGCCATATTGATCTGATGATACCCAGAGAAGGCATCCAGGAAGCATAGCAGGTCGCACTCTGTGGTAGAATCGACGATCTGGTCAATGCAGGGAAGCGGGAACGGATCTTGCGGCCAAGCCTTGTTGAGGTTGGTGAAGTCGACACACATGCGCTCCTTCCCTCCCTTCTTGGGCACCACGACAGGGTTTGCCAACCAATCCAGGTACCGGACCTCGCGAATGACCCCAACGGCTTCTAACTTGTGGGTTTCTTGGATGATGAAGGCCTGCTTTTCTGTGGACTGCCGCCTTGCCTTCTGCTTCACGGGGCGCACGTTTGGGCACACGTTGAGGTGGTGCTCGATTACGCTCCTGGGGATCCCTGCTAGCTGATCAGGCTCCCAAGCGAATACCTTCTTGTTCGCGCGCAGGAACCTGATTAGGGCCTCCTCCTGCTCAGGCTCGAGGTTGGCGCCTATGGTGAAAGTGGCACTGAAGGTCCCGTCCTCGTCGACAGGTATCTGCTTGGTTTCCGCCTTGTCCTGGGTGAACAACTGCTTCTTCTTGGCGGGCGCAGCCTCCTTGGGCTCGGGATTCCCTGAGTCGGCGGGATGTGCCGATGCCGTCGTCCTGAAGGCGAGCTCGAGCACCCGCAGCGCGTCCCCGGCGTCCCCGTGCACGGTGAGGACGCCGCTGCTCCCGGGAATCTTCATAAGGTTGTACGCCGGGTGCGTGGCGGCCATGAACTTGGCCAGCGCTAGGTACCCGAGGATGGCGTTGTAGGGGAGGCTGATGCGGCGATGTCGAAGTCGACCATCTCCGTGCGGAAATTGTCATAGGTGCCGAAGGTTACTGGGAGCCGGATCTGTCCCAGGGAGCTGGATGATCCGCCCCCAACGCCTGAGAATGGCCGGCTGGGTTGCAGCCGTTCCAGGGGTATGCGGAGGAGATTGAAGGCCTCAACCGAAAGCACGCTGAGGCCCGCGCCACCATCGATGAGGGTTCTAGTGACGGCCACCTGGCAGATGGTGGGGGTGCACAACATAGGGAGGGGTGGTCCTCCGAGTTGAAGGTCAGGCCGGCCTTCGGCGCTGCCCGGTCCGGGGGAGCCCCCTGCCGCGCGGAAGCGGTGCTGACCTGGCGGACAAACGGCTTGACGTGGCGACTTGTGGGCGGCGCCTGCGAGCCGCCCAAGAGGGCCGCGATGACCGAGAGCGTTGGTGTAGCGGCGCGGCCGTCTTGCAGCACTGACAGATGCTGAGACGATGCTTGCTGCTCATTCCTCGCCGGGCCGGTGGCGGCGTTGATGGCGGGCGACGGGGAACGACGAGGACGCCCGCCGACGGGAGCCGTCTGGGCGACGCGGGAAGCGATGGTGGCCCGGCGCTCGGCGCGGGCCCGGTGAGCGTCGGACATGGACGCGACGGTCGGGTGAGAGCGGAGCGGTGGAAGACAAATTCCGGCACACCCCTACCTGGCGTGCCAAATGTCGGATTTCGGGTTCCGGCAGACCCTTAAGGTTCGAACTCTGGGGTGCACGGGGAGATTACGCCCTCTACCTCTCCGTCTTGCAAAGATCTAAACTACTGAAAGAACAACACAAGAGACACGGGGTTTATACTAGTTCGGGCCACCATTGTGGTGTAATACCCTACTCTAGTTTGTCGTGGGTGGATTGCCTCTTGGGCTGATGATGATGAACAGTACAAGGAAGAACAGCCTCGCGAGGGCCTGTTCTTGGCTGGGAGGATGAACTGCTAGGAAGAGTTCAGCCGCCCTTCTTTCTCTCTGTCTCTCTCTCTGGATTCTAGCTCGCTGGATCCGAATGATCTCTCGATTGCTAGATGCTAAGATCATGCCTCTACCCTGGGGGTGGCTAGTCCTATTTATAGGCAAGGGCCCTGGGCCTCTTCCCAAATATTGAGCGGGAAGGGCGCCAATAGTTGGCCATTTTGAAGGGGAACATCTGGTACGCTTATCCTGACTAAAGTCGGTCCTCGCCTGCCAAAGGCTCTGTGGTGACGCCGTCCTGGGCTCCACGGTGACCTCCTTCCCGCCGTTGGACCGGTCTTGGTCTCGTTGCACCGAAATGGATGCCTTTGCTTGGTCCTCTCGCCTGCGCTTGCCCCCTTTGCACCAAAGAGGAAAGGAGGAAACTGCACGGGCTGGCGCCCTTGGTCGTCATGGCTTACGTCATGGGCACCTCGTGAGGTACCCCGCCTTGATCTCTCCGCCTCCTCGTGAGCCAGCTTGATGAGGCCGCGCCTGAGGAAGCTTCGCGTCGTCCGCCCCGCGAGGCTTGGCCCCTCGCGAGGGTCTTGGGTCTTGTGTTGATGAAGATGGGCCGTGCTGGGCCTCCTTTGAGCCATGCCGCAGGCCGCAGGCAGGCAAGTCTGGGGACCCCCGTTCCTAGAACGCTGACATACCAGGCAATGAATCATTGTTGTAATATGATTCCCAGATCAAGCTGACCTAGGGAATATTGTGTCTGTTATAGAACTTGTGCAGATTCTTAAGTAGCAGGTCCTTATTCTGAACAAAGATATCCATGAGTCCCAAATCTCCCTGATTTTTAGGTCTACACACAGTGCTCCATGCCACCATGGCAGGTCTGTGGTCCTCCAGATCAAGGCCTCTCCATAGGCAATGTCTCAAATACTTTATGGCTTGGGTTTTGATGGTGACAGGCACATCAAGGGATCCCATGAGATAGACCAACAAAGAATTTGGGACAGATTTCACCAACAGCAATCTTCCAGCCATTGTCATAAAGGAGGACAAACCCACAAGTTTCCTTTGCAGTCTTGTGACAAGAGGAAAACATTGCTCAACAGTAGGCTTATGAAGGCCTAAGGGTGCTTCCAAATATTGGATTGGAAAAGATTCCTTCTTGCAATGAAAAGTATTTATCAAAATCTCCACCTTCTCTTCTGGCACATTTATTGGAATCATACTGGATTTATTGTAGTTTACTTTAAGGCCAGTGGCATCTGCAAAAGTATTGAGGAAGGCTTTGAGGCAATATAGTTGCTTGGCATCTGCTTGTAGAATAACCAGGGTGTCATAAGCATACTGGACAATTGGAAAATCAGGGCATGACTCCACTTGCAAGGGAGAAAATAACAATCCCAGGTGCATTGCCTTGTTGAGAATTGACTGAAGAAGGTCTACAGCAAGCACAAACAGGAGAGGGGATAGAGGGTCCCCCTGCCTGACACCTCTAAGACAATAAAACTTTTTTCCAGGGACACCATTTAGCAAGATAGTAGATGAAGCAGAAGTGAAGAGAATTTTGATCCATGAAATCCATCTGTCCCCAAAACCTTTGGCCTTTAAAATATCCAGCATTGCCTAGTGCTCAATTGTGTCAAAAGCCTTTTCAAAGTCCAGTTTAAGTACAATAATTTCATCTTTAGACTTATGACATTGGTGTAGATATTCATATGCCCAACCCAAACAATCATGTATAGATCTTTCTTTAAGAAAACCATATTGGTTGATGTGAACCAATTGAGAATCACCTTCTGCAACCTATTTGCCAGCAGCTTAGTCACAAGCTTCAGACAGTAGTTTAGTAAAGAGATTGGCCTAAAATCATTTGCTGTCAAGGGAGTACTCCCCTTTGGAATGAGGGTAATGTATGCAGTGTTTAAGCTCTCAAGAGAAATTTCCCCTGCATGAAAATCATATATGAATTCGAGCACATCTACCTTAATAATGTCCCAGCAAGACTTGAGAAATTCATTGTTAAAACCATGAGGGCCTGGTGATTTGTCAGTTGGAAGATTTTGACCACAGCATCAATTTCCTCTTCAGTAAAAGGTAATTCAAGTTTATCAAAAATATCTGAATCTTGTCTCTGCCCAAACAAGGAAACCAGATCAAAATGCATTGAGGTTTTTTGAGATGTGCCCATTCTTTTTTTGTAAGTTTCCAATAGAATTGCAGCTTTCCCAGCATGATCAGATATCTCAACTTGGTCATCATTTTGGAGTACAACAATACGATTATGCATGTACTTAATTGAGGCTTTAGTGTGAATTTTTTTGTGTTCTCATCTCCAAACTTCACCCCCTTGTTCTTCCCTCTTTGCATCCAATAAATCTTTTGATTCCTCAACAAAATAAGCAGATGTTCTTTAAGAATAGCCTTGCAAATCCATTCCTGAATGTCCAACTCTCTAAATTCTTCAAAGAGATCCCACAGGAAGATGAGCTCATTTAGCTTTGCAATTTGAGTTTTCAGACATGACAAGGATTTAGCCCACGGCTTCAAAGCTCTTCTTAAGTTTTTAAACTTAGCATTCAAAGTTTTGACAGCATCAAGATTTCCAACTGGAATATTCCAAGCATTGGCAACTACCTGCTTAAAGTTAGAATGTTGGAGACAATAGTTTCCAAACCAGAACACTCTTGCCTTTGCGATATAAGGACCAACTTTTATTACACAGGGCAGATGATCTGATATAGGCTTTGCAAGAGGTAGCACAATTGTGTTTGGAAAAGTAGTCATCCAAGAAGCAGAAGTGAAAAACCAATCAAGTTTTACGAACAGAGGATCATGCTGCATGTTACTCCAGCTGAACTTTCTGCCATGCAAAGGTAATTCAACTAAACCTTGATTACTGATTGCCTCATTAAACATAAGCATATCATTAAAATCTCCACCAGGTCTGTTCCTATCTGATGGTGCCCTCATAAGGTTGAAATCTCCCATTCCAGTCAACATCATCAGGCATGTGAATATTCAGGAACCAGTTAATAAACTCAATTTTGTCTTGTGGATCACATGGCCCATAAATATTAGAAAGAATCCAAGATTGATTAGAGAGCAGACTGGTAAATTCTATTGAAAGTGAAAACTTATTTTGTGCAATGACTTCTCCAGAGAACTGAGAGCCATTCCAAGCCACAAGGAGACCCCCAGAAGCTCCAACAGAGGGTAGGAAAGCAAATTTATTTAGTCTGGAAGGGCAGAAATTTTTTATGTAAGCTGTGTCAAAAGTCTCTCTCTTGGTTTCTTGAAGACACAAAATATTGCAGCCACTCTCATCAATTTTCTGCCTTAAGGCCAACCATTTGTCCTCAGAATTTATTCCTCTAATGTTCCAATTGAGAATATTCTAGCTTCTGTTTGTGTTATTCATGGAAACACATAATTGTTTTGTACCAGAGGTCAAGCACCATCACTTGATCATCCAAACATAAAAGAAACTTGCACAATGCCCTGATCCACAACACATCACATATCCAACAGAGCAGCCAATCATAAAGCATAGAGGTAGTAATATGAGAGTACATCACCATACATACAGGGTTCATAAAGTGCTAATATCCAAGTCTTACATCATTCAAAAGTAGTTCCAAACTAGGTGGGAAACCACATACACACACCCTCCACACAGTACTCCAATTAAGGGACATAAACATTATGAAGAGTTGGAGGTATGTCCTTCTCCTTTGAACAAGGGCACCTTGTCCAAAACATCTTCTTGCCTTCTCTTGGGCTTCTTGGCCAGCTTGTCCTCCAGCTCCCCCTCAACAACCTTACAGAAAGAGGCAGTGAGGTTTTTAACAACTGATTTTTGTATGATGGGAGGGACAGCATCGCCAGGTAGACAATTTTTATTAGAGCAGGAGTTTCTCTTGTAACCAGCATTGTCTTTCTTAATTCTATCACTTCTCCTTACCTCTATTTCCACTAGTGGAGTCTTTCCATTTCTTCTCTTCCTCAAGTTATCTTGACCAAAAGGCAGCAGCAGGGCCTGGGACTCCACATCCTGCATATTGGCAGCCACTCCAATATTTTCTTTGCCCTTGACCTGGGTACCTTCCTCCATGGCCCGACAAATAGGTGCATGAGAGGTAGGACACTTGTCAGGTATATGAAACATAATGGCTTGATCCATATTCTCCACAACAGTGAACATTTCCCACATTCCAGATTTTAACATATTGACAGTCCAGGCAAACTTATCAGGGGAGAAAAGCAGGTGAACAATAAAGTTAAACCAACTTACAAGAATGTTGGTAGAGAAATATTATCTAAGCACACACACTTCTGTTTCCTTGATGGATATTCTGGTTTTTCACAAATACATGTTTCTCAACCCGGTCAAGAAAATACCACTTTCACTTGTCCCTTTGGAACTTATGCTTATAGACGTATGCCTTTTTGTTTATGCAATTCACCTGCTACCTTTCAAAGATGTATGACTGCTATATTCTCTAACTTCTGTGAGAAGATTGTTGAGGTTTTCATGGATGACTTCTCTATTTATGGGAAGTCTTTTGATGATTGTTTAAGTAATCTTGATCGAGTTTTGCAGTGATGCGAGCAAACAAATCTTGTCTTGAATTGGGAGAAGTGCCACTTTATGGTTAATGAAGGTATTGTCTTGGGCCATAAAATTTCTTAAAGAGGTATTGAAGTGGACAAAGCTAAGGTTGATGCTGTTGAGAATATGCCATGTCCTAAAGATATCAATGGTATTCGTAGTTTCCTAGGTCATGCTGGTTTCCATAGGACATTTATCAAAGAATTTCTAAAATTTCTAGGCCTCTTACAAATCTTTTGCAAAAGGATGTTCCTTTTATTTTTGATGATGATTGTTTAGAAGCCTTCAAAACACTCAAGAAAGCCTTAATTTCTGCACCTATTGTTCAACCACCTGATTGGAACTTGCCTTTTGAAATTATGTGTGAGGCTTGTGATTATGCTGTTGGTGTTGTTTTAGGACAAAGAGTTGATAAGAAACTCTAGATAGTGCTCTCATAAATTTAGATCTTGCATTGTTGACTCTAAATTTATTGCTCACACCGACCATGCTACTATTAAATATCTTATTGTCGGTGCAACAAACCCTGGGTCTGTTGCCCAAACTGTGCACAGGCACGAGAACATGATTGAAGCACCAGCCCAAGTCAGAGTACAAGGGACCAAGAGATTCAAAGGACCAACATGTAGATCAGAGAGACCAAGATCAAGCCAGTGAAGTAGGATATCGTCAATAAAAAGGCCTCCTTTGCCGGACAGGCGAGCCCGGCAAGGGGCGAGGCCACCCCTAGAAGCAGTCGACCAAAGCGCCCCAGCAAGGCCTGCCGGGGCTAGCGGAGGCAAAACCACCTCACCGACCATTCCACCACGACCCACGTCTTCAATCAGTGCGGTGTAAAGCCGCAGAGTGACTAAGTGGCAGCCATTCGCCACATGGGTGCCTCTCCCTACAGGAAAAACCCACAGACGACACCCATCATGCGACGTGTCAAGCAAGCAGGCGCGGAGTTGGCAAAATAGACCGGCAAGCCTTGTCGGGCAACCGACGATGTGACATTGAGCGGTGAATTTAATGTGCCCTGTCAGCCCGCAGAGTTAGGTATGATAGCACTGTTGCTATCTTATCAGTGCGTAATGACTACTTTGCCATTGTGGTGACCCCTTGATCTATACAAGGAGGCCCATGCCAACCGTAGAAAGGGTTAGAAGGTTGGATAACTCACACCCCCATACGCGCGTAGCCACTATCGCCCTGAGGCAACCCTTGCCGGGCAAGTGTACTATGCTCCACCACCACCTTTCCATGATCAATCCACCAAAGCAGGAGTAGGGTTTTATGCCTCGCGGCAGCCCGAACCTGGGTAAAACTGCCCGCGTGATCTCTGCCGTGCTGTCCCACGCTCGTCTGCTCTTTGTGCAATGTGACATCCGCCTACCGATCCATCAAGGGGCCTCCTGGTCCCATAGGTGGCCGTGGTTTCCCACGACATCTTTGGCGTGCCAGGTAGGGGGCTCGCTTGTGCGAACCCGAAGGCATATGTGCAGCGCATCATCTTCATCACCATCTTCATCTTCAACGAGAACATCGACCATGGCGCCCAAGAAGAAACCCGGTCCTTCGGCTCACCCATCCACCTCGAAGGCTCCGCCGCCCGCGGCCTCTAACGCTGTAGCGGGTGCGGAGACACATGGGGACGTGGACTCTGCTAGGGATGTGGTTGGAGCAGGCGGCACCGTCACCACTTCCCCCGCAGCCGATGCTGGAGCAGGGGGCACCGATGGAGAGCAGCATCAACAACTCCCCAACGGCCACGCTCCCCATGGTATGGGCAAGGAGGTTACTCCATTTGCGCCCCTCTCTCCCACCAACGGGCACAGCCACAACAACGACGCTTGGACCGGGGCGAACCGCTGCCCTCCGGCCACCCTCATCATGGTTGCGGTCACAGCGCATGCACCTCCCTCGGGATGGGCCGACCAAGCCGCTATGCCCGACGGAGCCGCTGGCCCTCAAGCGCCTTCAACACACCACATCCAGGTGGTTGCCCTGCAACAACAGCGGGGGCGCAGTGCTACCGCCACTGACACCGTCAAGAGTCGAGCGACGGTACGATCGACTTCATCATCATCCATGCCAAGTACAACTTCGGAGGCCATGGTGCGAGCTCAGCTGCTGCTGAGGTTTCCACCAGTGGCCGAGCAGATGGGCGAATGGCATGCCACCATCCAAAGCCTGCTCGGTTTCATCAAAGCTAGGTGCTCATAGCAAGCTGGCCCGCCAGGACCTCCCCAAGTGACAGCAACAACTCATGCTGCTGACCGTACGGAAGGGGCCATCCCCACGGTGCAGTCCCCACTAGGGATGGCAACGGGGCCCCATACCCACCAAACCCGTGGGGATTTCATCTATTAGGGGTGGGGATGGGCGAAAAACATCCCCATGGGGATATTTAACAAACTATTTTATTCCCCATAGGGTACAATAGGGATGGGGACGATATCCTATTCCCCAGACCCAATACCTATCAGGGACCCGGTTAGTAACCGTGACACTGTAGTCAACCTTGAAATATTCACAAACAAATTTGTGAAGACAAAACAAAGCTCTGAAAGAAAACCTTAAACCTATCTCACATCCTCACCTCAGCTGCCACCATGACCAAGAAGTCAATACGACCTAGATAGGCATTAGTAGGACAAGGACAACACCATGTATGTATGTTGATTATAGGGTGTCATATTATGTATATGAGTATATGTGTATGGGGATGGGGACCCTAATGGGCCCCCGTTCCCCAGTGGGGCATGGGTATGGCGAAATTTCATCCCAGTCATGTAAACGGGGACGGTGATGGGATGATAGGGAATTGATGGGGATGGGGTTGTTGTAGGTATCCCCATAGGGGATTGTCCCCATTGCCATCCCTAGTCCCCACCATGATAGCCAGTGCGAGCGCAACAAAATCAAAACCCCGATGACATCTCGATGGCCTCTTCTGACCCTCGAGCACGTCCAGGCCAAGGTCGAGCCCCGGAGGATAGCCGGAAAGGAGACGTGCGCCGACGAGCCTGCGCTCGGTGTTGGCGGGTGCCTACCTTTCGAGGTTGGCTGTCCTGCCTTTACACGAGAGCTGTGGCAAGTCCGCTGGCCATCCGTTCGCATATTCAAGCCAGAGATACCTGAGAAGTACGATGGGAGGCTGAACCCGACAGAGTTCCTGAGGATCTACACCATCGATGTTCAGGCTGCCGGGGGAAGAGATGAGAAGGTGTTTGCCAACTACTTCCCTTTGGCCCTAAAGTCCAATGTGAGGTCTTGGCTGATGCACCTACCGAAGAACTCCATTTCGTCGTGGGCTGACCTGTGCCACGAGTTCATTGGCGCCTTTATTGGTGGTCATCAAGAACCCGGGAGGCCCAGCAACTTGCACGTTCTCCAGCAGAAGGAAGGAGAAACCCTTCGTAAGTATTTACAGAGATTCAACAAAGTTCATAGAAATATCCCGAATATCCATCCGGCAGCCGTAATAGCTGCCTTCCAGTCCAATGTGCGCAACCGCTGGATTCGTTCCAAGATGAACATGCGGTTTCCCAAGACTGTGAAGGAGCTTCACACATTAGTGGATAAGTGTGCTCGGATGGTGGAGGGAAGAAAGTTGCCCGGAGAATAAGATTGCATCAACGTTGATTTAGAGGATGAGGACGAATCAACTAGTCAGAAGAAGAGCAAGAAGAGCAGTAAGAAGCGGAGAGATAAGGCAGTGATGACTATTGAAGGATCGGGTACGCCTAGTACCAGCAAGAAGGCCAAAGCTGAGGCCCCCGGCAAGGAAGCTGCTGCGTGCACTGACTGCTGGGAAGCCGCTGCTGCCGAGAAAGCTGGGAAAGGCGATGGCCGTACTACAAGACTCATCAGACCAAGGGCCACGACGTAAAAGAGTGTTATTAGGTTGAACAGTTTGTCAAGAAACAGAGAGTAGAGTATCAGAAGTGTGATAAGGAAAAGGGTTAGAATGTTGCTGGTGGTAAGGGCCAAGGTGGTGAAGTAAATCGCCCTGGAAAGCCCTTTCGGAACCAGGGAAAGCCTGCCAGAGGTCGAGAGAAGGGAACCCTGTGATGATGAGAGTGATGGAGGGTGAGGGAGTCCTGGACTAAGGGGTCCCCGGGCGTACGGCCTGTTATCCATGGGCCGTACTGATGGGATGTGAAGATACGAAGGCTGAAGACAATACCCGTGTCCGGATTGGACTCTACTTGGCGTGGAAGGCAAGCTAGGCGACCTATTATGAAGATTCCCTCCTATGTAACTGACCTCATGTAACCCTAGATCTCTCTGGTGTCTATATAAACCGGAGAGCATAGTCGGGATAGGATAGATTCATTACCATATACTCATAGGTTAGGCTTCTAGGGTTTAGCCATTACGATCTCGTGGTAGATCAACTCTTGTAACACTCATATTCATCAAGATCAATCAAGCAGGAAGTAGGGTATTACCTCCATAGAGAGGGCCTACCTGGGTAAACATTGTGTCCCCCCTCTCCTGTTACCATCGATCCTAGACGCACAGTTCGGGACCCCCTACCCGAGATCCGCCGGTTTTGACACTAACATTGGTGCTTTCATTGAGAGTTCCACTGTGCCGTCGACAAAGGACTCGATGGCCCCTTCGATCGTCAGTAATGACATGGTCCCGGGAGAAACCTTCCTCCCCGGACAGATCTTCATATTCGGTGGCGTCGCACTGCGGGCCAACTCGCTTGGCCATCTGGAGCAGATCGATAGTTACACCCCTGGCCACCAGGTCAGGTTCGGAAACTTAAACTACGTTGCAGATATCGTGGGAGACTTGATCTTCGAGGGATTTGATACCGTGGCGATCGCTCCCCCTTTCTCCGATGAACATGACCTAAATTTGTCATCTGAGCACACCCAGGAGATGGATCCTGTTGCTGCAACGGCCTCAGTACCAAAGCAGATCGCGTCCTCCAAGGCCATAAACTCCGCGGCGTTGGAGCCGCACACGGACTCGACATCCTGCAATGCTTGCGCCAACGGAACCCCAAACTCGTTTCCGTCTGCACATTCCAGGACTGGATACACCTGCGGACACCGAGCTGGATCGGTTTTCGATTTTTGAATTTAGCACCACATACGTCTTCTAGCATTCGCCTTTGGGTAACGTACAAAATTCTTTGAACAACTTGTCCTTGGAGAAAGACTAACAACCGAACTATGTTCGTTTCGAGCTAGAGGCGGACGATGAGGAATTCTGTTTCCCACCCACCATCCACTTCATAGCCACTGTCGACGACTTAACCGACGTGCTTTACTATGGCTTCGAAGACATCACCGGTATGGACGATGATGCCAATAATGAGCAAGGCCAAGACCCGCCATTCACTGGACGTTGGACGGCCACCTCTTCGTACGACGTATACATGGTTGATACACCCAAGGGATCTGGCACGACATAGAAGAGCCAGATAAGAATAAAACTTCCGAGACGCAGTCCAAGCACCGGCGCCCCAAACGCTGTTCTAAGCCTCGCCGCTCAAAGGATAGCAATACTGGTACTGGAGAAAATAGCACTCCGGGCGACGCCGAAAACAATGAAGACCCTATTAGAGGTGCATCCGAATAGGAGGAACATGATGACAGGAAAGACAACCCTGATGAGCATGCCATAGAAGATGACTCGGTGGACGATAGTTACCGTCCACCCTCCGAAGAGGAGACAAGCCTCGGCAACGAAGATTTCATCATGCCTGAGGACCCTCTGGAGCAAGAGCGCATTAAGCTTCAACTCGTAGACACTGCAAGGAGCCTGAAAAAGAAGCAGCAGTAGCTTCAAGCTGAACAAGATCTTCTCGTCGACAGATGGACTGACGTCCTGACATTGGAAGAATACTGCCTCAAGCGCCCAACCAGGAGCTACCCAAAACGCAGACTGCTACCTCTATTCGATGAGGAGGCACCAGAGCACACATCTCCCTCGCGTAATGCGGAACGACCACCACGTGGTCAAGACAGGGCGGCCGACCGGCCACCACGTAGTCGGGATAAAGCGGCAACTCAGGCCGAACAGCAGCCTGCCCAACCGCCCTGCAAAACCAAAGACGGAAGAATTCGGGGTCACCTGGATGACCTCCGGCAGACCCTGGACAGTAGAGCAGGACATACAAGATTGATCTACGGATCGCGAGAATGTGCCATGAGGAACGAAGACGGCTACCTATTCGGACATGACAAACCTAAGCACGCCCGGTCCGAATGCCGCAGACGGACTCCATCAGAGCTACGCCGCGACACGGCACGGTGCAGAGGTGCCGCACACCCTCTCTGCTTCATAGACGAGGTACTGGATCACGAATTACCCGAGGGATTCAAGCCCGTCAATATCGAATCATACGACGGCACAACCGATCCCGCAGTGTGGATCAAGGATTTCATCCTCCACATCCACATGGCTCGAGGAGATGATTTCCACGCCATTAAATACCTCCCACTCAAGCTCAAAGGGCCATCTCGTCACAGGTTTAACAACCTGCCTGAAAATTCTATCGGCAACCGGGAGGACTTGAAGAAGCTTTCCTAGACAACTTCCAAGGAACTTATGTCCGGCCACCAGACGCCGATGACTTAAGCCACATAGTTCAACAACCTGGAGAATCAGCCAGAAAATTCTTGACTAGGTTCCTAACCAAAAAGAACCAGATCATTGAATGTCCGGACGCCAAGGCCTTAGCATCCTTCAAACACAGCATCCGTGACGAATGGCTAGCACGCCACCTCGGCCAAGAAAAGCCGAAGTCCATGGCAGCCCTCACGACACTCATGACCCGCTTTTGCATGGGAGAGGACAGTTGGCTGGCCCGTAGTAACAACACAGTCAGCGAGACAGGACCCTCAGAGGCCAAGAATAGCACTGGTAAGCTTCGGCGCAACAGACACAAACGCCAAAGCAATGACAACAACACCGATGACGCCACAGTCAACGCCGGATTCACTAGCTCTAAGTCCGGCCAGCGGAAGAAGCCCTATAAAAGGAATAATGAAGGACCTTCTAGCCTGGACCGCATACTCGACCGTCCGTGCCAGATACACGGCACCCTGGACAAGCAAGCCAATCATACCAATAGGGATTGTTGGGTTTTCAAGCAGGCTGGCAAGTTAAATGCCGAAAACAAAGAAAAGGGATCACAAAGTGAGGACGAGGACGAAGAGCCCCGACAGCCGAACACTGGAGGGGAGAAGAAACTTCCCCCTCAAGTCAAAACAGTGAACATGATATACGCTACACACATCCCCAAAAGGGAGCATAAGCGTGCACTCAGGGACGTCTACGAGGTAGAGCCAGTCGCCCCCAAATTCAATCCATGGTCATCATTTCCGATCACCTTTGATCGTCGAGACCACCCAACCAGTATCCGCCATGGCGGTTCGGCCGGATTGGTCCTCGACCCAATCATCCACGGATTTCACCTAACACGAGTCCTAATGGACGATGGTAGCAGCCTCAATGTAACGCCCCGGTTTCGATGCGCCAGGTGTCTGCCAGTTATTCGCCATCATTGCCATGTCATGTGCTTGCGTCTTGCACTTTGCCATGTCATCATCTGCATTTCATATCATTTCATCATGTGCATCGCATTTGCATACGTGTTCGTCTCATGCATCCGAGCATTTTCCCCGTTGTATGTTTTGCAATCCGACACTCCTATGTCCTCCGGCGCCCCCTTTTACCTCGTTTCGTGAGTGGCCGAAAAATATTCTCAGAATGGGTTGAAACTTGTCATGCGGTCTTATTATAGTGTAGACAGAGCGCCTGTTAAGTTTCGTCGCATTCGGAGCTCGTTTGATAGCCCAACTGTTAAACATATAGTGGCACCGTTGCCGGTATTCTCGTCGGACGTTTCGGTATCCGGAACAGTCGCCGGGCCTCACTTCTCTTCTCTCCTCTCAGCCCGAGGCCTCTCTTCACAGCCCACATAGTGTCCCCTTTGTCCGGAGCCGCACGATCGCGGTCGTAGCGCCCCGAAACCCCCAAAAACCCTAGCTATGTGCTATAAATGGACACCCCTTGTCCATTTTGGGCAGTCTAACCCCCTCCACCTACCTCTAGCCTCCCCCTCCTCAGATTCTATGCCGCCAGCCACCTCCCACCTCTTCCTCGGATCGCGCGCCGCCGCCTCCTCCTCGAAATCCGGCGCAGGCCACCTCGCCGTCGCCACTTGGCGCGCCCCGATTGGCCAGCCGCCGCTCCTCCCGCGCCCGCAGCCAACGGGAGGATGCCACGTCGCTCCCCCGTCGCCACCTCGCCTCCCCCGCGCGCCTCCTCCACCACAGGCCCATAGGGCCCGGTTCTAGCCCTCCCGGGCCCAAGCGCCGCCGCCGCAGCCCGCGGTCGGGCCCGAGCTGTCCGCGCCCCCGCGCCCGAGTGCTCCGCTCGATCCCGAGCCTCCCGAGCGCCCGTCGACCCCGTCTCCGCCCGAGCTTTCGCCGGAGCTCGCCGGCCTCCTCCCGCCGGCCACCACGGCCAGCAGGCCGGACCCCATGTGCCCTGCTCCCCCTTCCCCTGCCCGTCTCCTTTCCCTCTCACCTCTCCCGTTCTCTCTCCCGCAGGAGCTCTGCCATGGCTGCCACCGACCTATGGAGCTTGGTGCTCGTCGCCGGCCACGTCCCTCGCCCGATCCGGCCGGGATCCACCAGATCCGGCCACCCTCGACCCATTCTCGGCCTTCCCGAGTCCTCCCGGAGTCCTGGCTCGCCGCCGCAGGCCATGGAGCTTCTTCAACCCCCGTCCTAGAACTCCGTGTCCCGATTTTCACTGGGTAAAATTCCATCAAGTCCCTGATTTCCTACATTCTGATGCTATGTTTGACCTGCCATATCTCCATGCATACTGCTCCGTTTTGCGTGCATGATATGTCGAAATGTTCATCAAGACGTGCTCTTCATTCTGTTCCATTGTGCCATGTTTGTTTGAGGTCATCTTGCTGCCCAAATCTCTGATGCAAGAGTGATATTTGATGTTGTCTGCTGTCTGTTATTAGAACTTGCTCGTTTGTCATTTTTGCATCTTTTTGTGTGATTTTCTTTTGAGCATGAAGCCTAGATGTGTTATGAGCTACAACATGCCATCTTTGCTGTGGTGCAACCCATTCTTCATGATATGCCATGTATTGATTGTTTCAAGCTTGCAAAGTAGCCTCCGTGATGTTGCTAATTTCAGAGACTTAGAATTTCTCCAAGTCATTGCTCTGCTGTTATTTTCATGCCATGTATTCATGTTGCTACAGTGAGATCCATGCCTCTTTTGAGTATGTTAAGTGTCGTGGAATTGTCACGGTAGATGTCCTCTTGGAAGGACTTAGTCGTGGAACCATTGCAACTAGGAAGCTTAAAGGGGTTAATTGGGACAAAGGACACGCGAGGTTTATAATAGTTCAGCCCCTTGCAGTGAAGGAAGGCCTACGTCTAGTTGGGTTTGGTATTGCTTGAGGTTTCGATGACCAGGGAGCGAGATACGCTATGCCTGGCTCTCGAGGAGTTGTTTCTTTCCCTAAGCCGCCAGCGGGTCGTCCCCTTATATACACGGGTTGACACCCTGCGGCCTACAGAGTCCCGGCCGGCTCATAAACAGTGTCCGTCTCGGTGACTAGTTACCTCTACCTTATGTTACAAGTCATGCCATTATGGCAGTTTGTCACTATGGACCTTAAGTCGCCCGTGGGCTTTAAACCCTATGAACCGCCATCCTCATGTTGGATCTTGGGCTTCCTTCACGATGAGTATCCTTTGCATAACCCGACCCCTCCTGGCCGGCTTACTCAAATAGTTATATCCCCAACATTAGGCCCCAGATTGATTTGAACCGGTTCATGTCAATCTTTTAAAACCTTATGAACTGGCCTTTAGTCTTCTGTCCTGTGTGAAAATTGTAACCCGCCGTGATGTCATCATCTGGATCCGGGTTAAATCCTTGTGACGTCATCTTCAATATAACTTATATTTTAATCCGTCATATCTTCAACGGATCGCTGCCATTACTGACCCTCCCGAAAATCGAGGCGTCGGGGCCACTGGATAATGATGCTTTGGTCCCCTCGTATTTTGCGCCGTCTTAGTTGGCCCCTCCTTATAAATAGATGCGACTTAGGGTTTTTTCATTCTCCCCTCTCGGTCGTCTTCCTCCGCTCGCAGTCTCTCTGTCGCTCGAGCTCCGCCGCCGCCGCTGAGCTCCTCGTCTTCGCCAACTCCGGCCGCTGCATCAACCTGAATCCGACCAAAAAAACAACGGCGGACCTCTGCAGCCAGTCTGCATCTGTGAGTTCCCTTCTTCCCTATTTTTAGATCTGCATTAAAGCTTCTTCGAGTTCGTCGGCGTTCATCACCGCCTGGGCCGAACCCTTGAACGTGTTCACCTCCAATGCCTCCCTTGGATCTTCAGATAGTGTAGAACTGTTGTGGTGGCTGTTTTGCATCCGTTTCCAAATGAAAACAGATCCCTTTATGTTGCACAGAGGCTTCATTAGAGCCCATGAATCTTTAGCTGTGCTAGTTCTAGGTCTAGAAAATTTCTTTTTAGAATGACCATTTGATCCAAAATAATAACCGTAACTTGTGAAACTTGTTTGTTCCATACTTAGCCGAAAAAACTGCATCTGTTGACTCTGCTTCAGCCATAGTAGTTCGCGTAATCGGTTTAAGATAATACCGGCTGTCAACACCGCTTGCTTCTGGCGACTTAAGAAAACCTTAATCATCTTTAATACCTGCAACTGTTTAAACATTATCACATAGTTACCTGTATGTCATTAGGCCCCTTCTTAAGCCGCCATCTTGAATAAACCCACAGCGTTTTCCTCCAGGTTATAATTAAACCGGAAAAATTCCTTTATCTTGTTGTAGGCATCGATTTACGCAATGGCACCCAAGGCTGTCAAACCTCCGGTGACCTGCAACTGGGTCAAATCCACCGTTACGGATAGTTCTTTAGCTAGGTTTGTGAAATCCGGCCATCTGCGCTGAAAGGAAACTATGTCCTATCGTGCTCCTAACCCATCAGAGGAGAAACCTCAACCCAAGGAAGGGGAGGTGATTGTGTTTACGGATCATATGAACCGGGGCTTTGCTCCGCCCGGGTCAAAATTCTTCAGAGATGTTTTGCATTTCTTTGACCTCAGACCTCAAGACATCGGGCCCAACTCCGTGTCGAATCTCTACAACTTCCAAGTGTTTTGCGAAGTATACCTTGGAGAAGAGCCAAGTTTGACCTTGTTCGGAGAGCTGTTTTATTTGAACCGGCAAAATGAACGTGCCAATGGGCCCAGTCTAGAACTCAGTGGTATTTTGATCCAGCGGCAAAGAGACTGTCTTTTCCCTTATGCAGAACTGCGAAGCCATCCGAAGGAGTGGAACCAGACGTGGTTCTACTGCCAAGATACCTCTCCGGTTGGTGAGAACCCGCTACCCGGCTTTCGCGCTTTGCGGTTGGAGTCCAACCACCCATTGGCTGATAAAATATCTCCGGCTGAACGTTTTCCTCTTGCCCCCACCATAAAGAAGATTAAGGCTCTTTTGGGCAATGGTTTGGATGGCACTGACTTAGTCCGGACCTGGATTACCTGGTGGGTGATTCTGTTGAGCCGCCGACCCGGCTTAATGTGTACTTACTCAGGGGAAAAGGATGACCCGCTGCGTCACAGCTCTGACGATTTACCAGATGACACAGTCGAGGCTATGATCCAGTCACTGTTGAAAGAGGGGACTGTGGTGAACAATAGCTTCAGCTTACTCCCCTTCTGTAAGAATAACCCGGCCCCGCAGTAAGTCATCAGCCTCAATGATCACCTCTTATTATATTTACCTTACTTTTACTCATACCCCCTCACAACTCTTTACAAGCAAACGACAAGTTCTAGAAAGTCCCGTATGATCATGAGGCGGCCAAACAAGCCTGGGCAGCAAAGGGGGCCGAAAAAAGAACCACCAGACCTTCTACTTCAAAGAACAGAAAACCAAGTGCTTTAGAGATGTTCCAACTCGATGATTCTGATGATAACGAGGAAGAGGTAACCTTTCAACTTCCCTTACTCTTTTATCATTACCTTACTAACATCATTCTCCTTTTTCAGGAAGACACGGGGAACAGCCAACCCGTCGAGGAAGAGGTAACTATCATCTCTTCCGACTCCGAGCTTCGGCCGCGTCAGAAAATTCGAAGAGTAACCCGGAAAGTAAGATTTTCACACCCTTTGGCTTACCAAGATCCTGACTTTCTTTTGAAGCAACAACAATTTGAAAGCCGGAGGCAGACGCGGACCAGTAGGGATGCAGATCTCTCCTCCGACTTTCCTGATCCAACCCAGAAGCGTCGATCTGAGGTTATCTCCGACTTATCCCCTTTTTTACCTTTGGCGGGTCTAATCCGTCAACCTCTCAATTCCACTGACTCCAATTATCAGGATACTTCTCCTTCATCCGGCGAGTCCATGCAGTCAAACATGCCGGATTTTAAGACTGCTCCTGGGTAATATCAATTTATTTACCTTATGTTTTTCTTCCTCATGTTTCTGTACTCATTCTTCTGCTTTGTCCATAGCATGCAAGTTAATCCCAGGAAGAAAATGAAGAAAGACCATCCGGCCCAAGACCTTGTGGTAACTGAACCGGAACTGGGCACAGCTGCTCCCGGCTCTCCCACACATCAGCTACTGCCTGAACCGGCTCAGGATACTATGGTACCAACTTCTGATCTGCCTACCGAAGATATTCTGGTCGGTTCTGTTAACCCGGAAGCTCCTAGCCCAGCCAGGACGATTGACCCAGAAGTGGAAATACTCAAGACTCAGTTTGTTGAACCGGCCCGGCCCATAGTTCTTGCCAGATGTTCTGCAAAAGAGGAGTTATTGGAACATCGCAAAGCCAAAACGGACATCACTGACTATACTCCTTTGAGTATTGGAGAGATCGTCTCGGGTTATATCAACCAGGTGCATAATAGCCGTGACCTGGAAATTGACATGGTGAAACAAATACAACGAAAATCTGAGGTATGACTTACGCTTCCTTACTTTCAGTCATACTTACTGTACCAGCCCCCAAGTCTATTGCTTATTAGTAAATATGCTGTAGACTTAGAAAAACTATTAGAAATGCTTGTCCGGCTTAAAGAATATATACTTAAACCGGATGTAACACAATACCTTTAACTTGCGATACACATTAGCCCCCAAGTGCCAAGCATCTTTGCTTGCAAAGTGCTTGGGACTTTAATATCCAGGACCGGCATAATAATGTAGAAAGCTTCGGTACACATTAGCCCCGAAGTGTCAAGTATGTTTGCTTGCAAAGTGCTTGAGACTTTGAAATTATTTATCATGATGCCGACTGTAACCCGGGATAATGTAGGCTATCATAAGTCAATTTGAATCGGACATTACTGACCTTAAGAGCCGCCTGTCAGCCCAGGAAATTGAAATTCAAAATGCCAACTCCAAGTTTGAACTCAGCGTCTCTG
Organism: Aegilops umbellulata; assembly: GCA_032464435.1. Lineage (NCBI taxonomy): Eukaryota > Viridiplantae > Streptophyta > Magnoliopsida > Poales > Poaceae > Aegilops > Aegilops umbellulata. The sequence goes on from CP136060.1 coordinate 220,305,834, forward strand.
AACAAGAGAAGTTGAAGAAGAACTTTGAGTCGGAGAAGAAAACCTGGGCTGATGAGAAAGCCTTTCTGGTGACCCGGGCCAAACCAGCCAAAACATCCCTTGCAAAGGCAAACACCGAGCTGTCTGGCTTGAAGCGTCAGATATCTCGAATGGTCTCAGCAATCTTCGGTACGTTTCTTTGTATGACCTCAAATACCGTAATCCTTTCTTTGATGACTAAGCTAATTATTGCTTCCGGCTTACCCTTTCTTTAACAATACAGGCCCCAGGAGCACAACTCTTAAGCAGGACATGGTAATCAAACTGAAAGCCGTGTATACTTCGGTGGAACAACTATACACCGGGTCACAACGTGCTTTGGTTTTTGTGGCCTTATCAAATGATGTGCCCCACCTCTTGCAAGATGTGTTACGACGACTTGCTGTACTCCCCCAGCGGATTCAAGAGTTGAGACGGGCCCAAGCAAGAGCCGGAGCTATAGCCGCCTTGAGCCAGGCCAAAGGATGGTTACCAGAGCTAGACCTGGCCGACATCGCTCTTGGGTATCCAAGTTTAAAGGAGGATGGCACAGCGTTTGATCAAAAAGACTTCACCAGCTGCGTGAGGGACATACGCCCTGTGGCCACTCAAATTGGGAACGATACTGACCTCTCCAAGTATCAGCCGGGTTATGATAAGGAGAATCTGAGAATCCCCACGCTGCATTACGATGATGTCAGCCTGATCCCTCCAATTCGTAAGCATACCTTTGCCCCTGAAGTAGACCCAACCGGTTTAGTAGATGACGAAGCTAAGTTTGAAGCCTTGAGTGGCATTGACTGGGCATCATCATCCTTCCAGGACAAGGCAACTGGCGAAGAGGCAGAGAAGGATAACCCGGAAGCTTCAGGTCAACCCCAAGAGTAAATTGCACGGCGTCACCTGCGTATGTCTTGTAGAAAAACAATGCCTCATCATTCAGACTCGGGGAGTCTTGTAATAGAGCCGAAAACACTCTGAGTTTGTCATGCCTTCGCGCATGCTTATGGCCCTTAAGACTTGCATAAGCCGCCATTTATTATGCACTTCATAGTTTATATGAATCTATTATATCCTTGCAGAGATGTCTTGCATTGCCCTCTGAAAGTAAATTTAACTCCTGATGATTGATATATAAAGGTTCACCTGGTATTTAGTAACCCGGAGTAACCAATATTCACCCGGAGGGTTGTGATTCACTCTTATGGTATTTTGAAGAGGATCTCAATATAACCAAATAGTTATACTTATAAAGTATGATTAATAATAAACAAATTTCAAAGGCTTCTGATTCGAATATGATCAGTGAACCGTTCCAAAGTGGTTAAGCTAAGATTCGGATGCGATCATATAGCCCCTAGTGGTTGTGGCGATGCCGATCAAGTGGGTATCGACAGCTATGTTCTCTTTGGTTCGAATACGACCTATGTTTGAATAGGAAGCTCCCAAGTGACCATAAGAGTTGTTTAATGACGCTGATTCGAATACGATCCACGTCAGGCCCAAAGGGGTTAAGCTATGATTTAAATATGATCGGTGTGGGGACCCCGACTCATGAGTCGTGATCACCGAATGCACGTGTACAGTGATCCCAGAGATCAATGCTCACTGAACACACAGAAGATGAATAACAAGAGTCTTACATCCATACATA